>JAGQAX010000022.1:14851926-15451926 GCA_019142605.1 Cephalopholis sonnerati
TGCCTATCAGCATTGTAGTTGTTTATCATGCTTTTGTTGCTCCCTTTGTTTCCATCTTTATCTCTTCCTCTCATACCCACACACACACACACACACACACACACATATACCAGCAGCTAATGTGATGTTCCGTGATTTGTTCACCACCTCTGCTTTCACAGCAAGGGATAATACAGCATACCAAGGATGTTTGTTTGCTCCCTACACACACACTCAGACACACACACCATGTCCATCCTGTCAGAGCTCCAGGAGAAAATCAGTCCCTACTCTTTCCTTAAACTGTGTTCCATTTGATGCTTGGCTGGCTTGAAAATGACTTTGGGTAAAGCTTAACATTTTTAATGCAGCAAGTCCCCCTCTGCTCACCCCTGTGCTCCTCTCGCCTCTAAAAACTGCAGTCTCCAGCAAATGTCCTGCTTCTTTTGGAAAATCTTGTGTACTTCAGTTGCGCGCTGTTGCATTTTAGATACAGCCGACTGGACCCGGCTGATAATGGGCTGACAATTTAATTTCCCAGGTATTAAAGGAGACTTGCTGGGTTTTGAATTGGTGCCCGCTGGTGGTATTTCAAAAAAAAAGGAGAGAGAAATAAAAAAACATTTCTTTTTCTCTAAACTTATTATTTTTTTCTCTCCACATCACAGAGTATAGAGAAGATTGGGGGGAGAAAAGGTCCTCATGTCTTTTACTTTTGAATGAGATAAAGAGAGGTAGTGGTACACTGTGATTTACATATTTTGTGGATATGCTCAGCTCACCAAGGACAAATTGCATCCTATCTTTGACTCCAGCTCTCTGAGCTGTTGTAAGCATAACCCCTGCCAGGCTTGATGTAACTGGATTTAAGAGATTTCTCAGTCTGTTTGATTTGAATGAAGCTGAAAATGATTTTTCAGGTGTTTTTGCTCTGTAGATGTGTTCTGGAAGGGGTTAGGGTGACGTGGCATGAATCATAGATTGACCCAAAGCTGAAAGTACCTTAAATAAACAGGACCACCAGTTCGCCAGAGAAGCTGAATCATACTGTTTCCTCCAGTTTGTGAGGAACACAATTTTTCCTGGTGAGGAACTGATCTATATGTACACACGCTTTAATTAGTGACGCAATAGTCTAGCATGGCAATATCAAAATGTTAAAAAGGACCTATAATGTTCATTTATAGGTCCATACTTCTGTTTAAGAACTAAAACATCTTTACAGGCTTTAATGGTCAAAAAACCCTATTTTCCTCTTACTGACACTGCTTGAACACCTGTAATCACCATCTGTCTGGGACACACAGTTTTAGCGCCCATCTCTTTAAGGTCACACTCCAAAAAAAAAAAAAACGTCATTGCAGTAGATGGAATAACTGTAACTGAGTATAGCAACACTGTCTATTGTGAAAAATCACAAATTAAAGCCTCTAAACACAACCAGACATTTTCCAGCAGCAACACAATCAGGCAGAAATTTACAACACCAACAACAAGACAGCATTTTTTCCTGATGTTAGCATGTAGCTACATGAAGCACTGTACTTGCTGTGTATAGCAACGCTTTCTCCCGTTAAATATCACCAGTAAAAGCTTCCAAACACAACTGGACATGTTCAAGCAGGAATATGATCTAAAACTGGGGAGAAATTAGCAACAACAGCAACCATGGCTACTAGACAACAACAACAACAAACAAAAAACCAACAATAATGAAATAAAAGGCAATAAAATTATTGATTACAGACCAGACTTCTTCCACAGTTAGAGTATAAATATTAAAGTGGTTAAAACATCTGCAACCAGGTTTACACATTTACCTGTCATTAGCTTTTAGCTACATGTAGCAGTGCAGGCTACATAATGTAAACACTTGCATCAGTGTGCCTGGAGCAGACGACAATAGAAAGAAATCAGTCACAAGTTGACATCATCTTGTAGCCAAAGTAGAAAAACAGTTGGAAACAGAATATTCAGAATGGTGTGAAGCCTGAGGTTTTAGCATACATGGATTACTTCTAGACATGTTTACCTCATTGTGTGACACTTTGGCTACGTTACATGTAAATGTGAACATCCATTATTGTAATATTTTATATATGACAGAAAATAATTAAAGCCTATTAGGTCTCCATTAAGAGGAAAAAGAGTAATTGCACCCTCTTGCAGGTTGGAATTTGAGGTGAAAAAGGGTTCTTGGCAATGCTTTGATTTGCCATGTGTACCACATCATCAGACCAGTGTTACCACATGCTGTAGAGTGCATGTCTGTTTGATAAGCTCATGTGTCTACTGCCACTCAACAGCTTCTGTAGCTGTTTCCTGTCAGATACTCCGTAACTGTTTACAGCTCTTAGGAAAGTCATTTCTCAAGTATTTACTTATTTAGCTGTTTAAATAAAACCCTGCAAACCTTTAATCCATACTAGAATACTATGTCTGCTGTATTGCTGGATATATATGAAAACATCCAGGGGAATATATAGTTTGTATTTGGTTATTATTTTTTTACTAAGGAGTATGTTTTGGCCGGAAGGAACATGTTTTACGTTGAGATACATCTGTTATTTCCACTTTTGCAACAGATATTTTATGGCACTGAACAAAAACCTGCACTGTGGTTCTTTCTAATAGAAAATACTGCAGGGCACCACTGATCATCTTGGTCCCTTCAGCATTATCAGAGTTTCATTGACTGGCCCAGAGGGGGAGCTACAATTGCAGATCTAACAGGCAGAAACTAATAAGCCTGGAGGGGAAATGTATCAGTCACTGTGGATGTATTAAGTTTACATGCAGCCTTACAAACTATATACCCCCTACAATTATGAGGTATTAAACCCCCGGAAAAAGTACAAACTGACACAATGACAATCAGCTGCCTCCCTGTGTATTTTGGAAATGCAAAGCTCTCAACCTTCAGTCTTCTAAAGAGTTCAGGGTGTGAGGTACAGGCATGTTTTATCTGTGTGAGTGCATGTTTGTTTGCTCTATGGATACAACTTAATGAGCACATACTCTGTCCACACCACTGCCCTTTTGATTGTTTCCTACTGTACATACACGTGTCCATTTCTCCTCTCTCACTCTTTCTCCTTTCTGTCTCCTGTCTTTGTAATGCTCTCTCCCTCACGTCTTGGCGGGTGTCCACTCAACCGTCCTTTACATATTGGCGGCCGTACCTCACCCCTGCCCAGGGTGTGGTGCCCACACATTGTGCCAGTATTAGGGTTAGGCGGTAGGTCAGGCTCTAATTGGCAGGGCCTGTGGCTGGCACTCTGCGCCAGGCCTCTACCCTGTCAGCTAATTGGCACTGCGAGCGGCCAGCAGAGGGGCCGGGATACGGCAGCGCTTCGATTGATGGATGGATACTGGTGTCAGGGAAGCTTCTCTCTGACAAGAGAGCTTGTACAGTCAATTTACTGTCTCGGCCTCAATGGGCGGTATATGTATTTATGTATGTATTCATCCTCATTTGTTCTAAACATTTTGGAAAGCTGACTAAAATTGGCTTATTGTGCTGCGTGCTCTTTTTCACCTTTTGTCTGAGCAGTGGATGCATTTGACTCGTGTAAACAGAGACTAATTACCTAATAGCACTTTCAGCCCAATGCATAAGTGAAAGTTTGAGATCTGTGCACTTTCCAGCTAAGCAAGAAAAAACGATTCAAAATGTGTTTTAAGTCTGACTTTTCTTTCTCCTCCATATATTCCACTTCCCTATTAGTGAATGCAGCAAGAGTTGCTTGTGAATTTTAATTACAGTCATTCATTACAGCGAGAGACACTGATATGGAAACTATAACCGCCATTTTGGGAAAAATTGATTTCTTTTTTCTGGTCAAAGTGACTGCAACAACAGCCCTGATCATTTCAGTGGGTTTTTGCAGGTTTTAACTGATTTTAAAGGGGTACTTCACCCCAAATGACCATTTCTATATCAGATACTCACCTGATGTTAGCTTATTTTGTGAGGAAGACATTTTCTTGCATACTGCCGATGAACATAGTACCCAAAAACTGAGAAATCTGTTGATGAATTAAAGTCTTAATCCCTATCTGCATGGGACTATTAAAACCTGGGGACCTCTGGTAATTTGTAATAAATGTGGATGTTGTCTGTGATCTTAATCCTGTTTGAATCTTCCATGTCTGTAACTTGTCAAGAAAAAATTCCTCCAGAAATTATATTCCTTATTTTGTCAAACCCAGATGTTGCGTGTTAATATTAGTCCCTTGAGATTTGCCATCTCAGTGATTTGGATCCTATTTAGGTCTTCTGTTTTTTCTTGTTCCTGCCTCATTCATGGTTCAGAATTACTGAGGCTGCATTGGCAATTATAAATGAAAGTTTTGACAGTATTTTAAGTGCAGCAGACTCATATCACTACACAGCGTGGAGACCCATTCGCAGAAAAAGCAAGCTCAAGTCAATCAGAAGAGCAAAATCTCCAAAGATGGATGACATGTGACAGTGTGTGGCAAAATCAGTTCTGTTCGTTTAACCCACATTTAAAAGAAAAAGGAGGTTAACACTGTACATCACTGCTAGCACTGCTGTGTAGTGTTTCTGTGTTGTGTAGAGTGGAGTTACAAATGATTATGCGCATCATATTCAGGGGATAATGTCAGTGAATTTGAGTTTATCTGATGCAGATGCACCACATGACACACAGAAGTGGAAGGTGATTTCTAAACCGCTTGAGGTCCCCAGGTAATACCAGTCCTGTGCAAATAGGGCTATTAGTGACTGTGTCTAACAACAGCAAAACTATATTAAAACATCCGTTCACAAACTCTCACAAAACTCATGTAGTATAATCCAAGTCTCATCTAGTTCTTCGCTACGTACTTCACAAACAAACAGCCCTTTCAAACTAGGAGCTGAATGGAAAGTGAAACTTTCTCTCTTTGCTCTCTTTAGTGCCAGACTCCCTTGACAAAAACAGTAATTTTACCTTGCTGAACACTGGAATTGCTGGTTTACTGCTGTCCCTATCAGTATGTATGTGAGCTACTGTGCAATTTTGGTATTTTGTTGTAGTTTGTGCTGTGGATAAATGCAATCCCCCGTGACTTCAATTCATCAAGAGTCTTCTCCGTTTATGGGTTCCTCGTTCACTGAAGGTGTGTGAGACAAACTGTTCTCTTCACAAAGTCAATGCAAAATGGGGTGAGCAACTATGCAAATGGTCATTTGGGGTTTGAAGTATTCCTTGACTATGATTCGATGGATTTTAGAGTTTTCAAGGTGAGAAGGAGTAGATGAGCAGTGAATGTGACTGCCTGTTTGTTGGGGTTAGGGTTGGTGCCATGCGTTGTTTGCCATGGTGTTCATTTGAATGGTTTCCAATTTGACTCCTTGAGTGGTCCTCTAGATGAGCACTTACTTCAGTTCTGTGTATTGATCTTATTTCTGTCCTCAAGAAAATCCAGAAAAACAAGATTAAGGGTAAACTATGCAGGAAATAAAAATATGTATAGACTCATACAGAATCCCTCTCTATCACTTATGACCTACTAGCAGTGTGCTGTGCTGTATTTTTCTGCAGAGACTCTGCCCTCTGCCTGTATTTTCTTATTTTCCTTTATTTTCTGTGTTGGGGACGTTTATGGCTGTGTCCCCCCACAGCACAGGTGAGGTTGGAGCTCTAAAAAATGGTAGTGACCAGGTGCCAGACTGTAAGCAGCAGGCATCCAAGAGACACAGCATGGGAAAAAAGCAAATATAGCAAGGTGAAATGCCAAACAAGTGAATCTAGGGTTGGCTTTTACTTTAATTTTTACTGGCAAGCAGGCAGTCCTGCATAGTACAACTTTTAAAAAGTGTACGGTTATTAAAGGTGCATATCATTTCCAGTGACGTTGCGTTATGTAACTGTGTAAAACAAACCTGATGTTTCTTCCTTTTTTTTCCCTTGTAAAACTGTAATATCAGTGGTACCAGCTGGAAATTTAATAGTCACAAACTCATTGCAGCCTGAAGTATTGTGAGAATAATTTTGCAATATTTTCTTTCTCTTTCTTACCCTCCCTTTCACTTGGCCTCAGTGCCTCTGAATTGGCCAGATATTGGTGTGCAAAGGTTAGAAAAGCAAGCATCCTGTGTTAACTTGGACGAAGCGCTGTATGTGTGTGCCTGCCTCAGTACAGTAGATATGTTGGATGTGTAATATGACAGGTATTTTCTTTTGAGCTCATCCCTTTCCCTTTTCTTGGTCTTCCTCTGTGTTTTCCCTCTCGGCTCTGACAGGAGAGTGGTATTAATGAGGTTCTATAGTGGCGAACAGTCGGCTCAGCTAATGGCGCTGGAGGTTGAGATTTTGATTGAACGACGGAAAGAACTTCAACATATGGAGGGAACGAAGACGAGAGGGGAGTCGAGGAGCAGAAAATCTGGATGAGATGTAGAAGTGGTGAGAGAATGGAAAGAGGATAAAAGACAGGGGAATAAATAGAGAGCAGACAAGAGAGAAAGAGATATTGATTCGCAAAGCGGTTTTCAAAACAAGGTTACAAACTCCAATTAGGAAACAAACCAATCCAAAAGAGCACTTAAAGCTACATAAAAAAAGTGTAAACTTTAAACAAATGTCAAATAACCTGAAAGGAATAGCAACAGGATAAAACTGTATCTGCAAGCAGGGTTTCTTTTGGTGAAATCAGAATAATTCTGTGCTCATTGATGCAATTTGACATGGAGGTGGAAAGGATCATGAAGCTTACAAGTCATTTATAAGTGAACAGGCTGTGATTTAAAAGAAGAAAACAACTTCAAAATGGCTCTTTTTCAGTGCATCTCTTTAAAGTTAGCTGTCGGTGACAGCTAACAGTAGGTAAGTAGGGCATCAAGGAAAGGGGGAAAAGGCATACGTTCAGCTAAAGAGGTGAGAGGATTAGAGGTGACCCTGAATCTGCTGACATGAGCTTGATAGACAGAAGCTGAAGGTGGACTGGGGCCCCCCTCCCATCTTCATCAGGCCTGAGAAGACCACCTGCTGCTGTGTGGAATGAATATGCATTGATACACAGCGTGAGCACTGAGAAATGTACAGTATGCTCACAGCCGTAATCGCGCAAGGATTCAGTCACTTTCACGTACACTGGGATGGATTTTGACATGCGCATGGACCCAGGCAAGGATTCACATGCTGCTGGCACATGCACACAGACGGGTCAGGCGCATGCAGCTTGAGTTATCCACAAGGTCCAATGTCAGCAACACATCCTCAGGCTGTCCCTTTTTCTCGCTGCATGTCTTCCCCCTAAATGTCTTTCCTTTGCTCCCGAGGGACATCTGTTGTCCAAAGACAATGTGCAGACTCTCCACTCTCAGGTCGTTCACCGTGTCCTCTGCCGTCAAGGAAAGGAATTCTCTGCCGTCTGAATGAATGCGGACGAGCGTTCTCCACACTTGTTTTCACCTGCCACCTTCTTCTCCCTGCATCACAGTACTCTCACTGCTCACTGTTAAACAGGCGTGTGGTCAGTAGGAGTGGGCGATGTGGCCACAGTCGTCTGTCACAGTATATGTCATGTTATATGGTAATGGTCAGGAGTATAAATCACTAGTTCTATCACAATAAGATATTATATTGATTCTTTGGACACTGATGAGATATTTGCTGATACATGAAGTTTGCCACGATACAGTTTCAGTTCAGCTCAATTCAGGGGCCTGTGATCAATATAAGAAGATGTCATATGCTGATTTAACACAGTCGGTTACAGAAGAACCTTCTATCCCTTGCTTTTTTGCACTTGGCCGTAAACAATAAATAAATAATTGTAAATAATGCAACCAGTTAAGTGAACTAAGTAAAGTTAAATTTAAGGTGACATAAAACGCGGTTTCACAACAACAACATCTAACAAAAGTATGAAATTCGTACCTTTAAGTACCTTTAACATTGCATGAATTAGCCTAGCAGCTAGCGGACTTGTCCCCTACTCATAGCTTAACAAATTACATGTATTATTTATACTTGTCTTACTCACCGTTGGTTTAAGTCACTGCATCTCCCAACAGAACAGCACGGTTGAACTTCAGCTGGCAGGCATGTTATTTCAGCCTAATATTGTAGAAACAGTGAAGCTAATATTGCTGTAGCAAAACCAAGTTTGCGTGTGTGAGATGCCCAGCAAGAAAGGTACATTGTGTTTCCTGAGTATTTCATTTCAAAACGGCATTTGCATATGCATGTGCTTTGTCTTTTGGCCCTTTTCTCCATAATCCAAAATATATCCACACTGCTGCTTTATTCCCGAGAGGGAAGTGAATATCCTCATCAACTTTTTCTTGGCTGCTTGCCAGTATCTGTCTGGTGCTGTTTGACGGAGATACAGATGTGCCATGGGATTTTCTAAATAAAAGCATATCTTACAGATGGTGAAAAGGATAGATGTTTTGACTTTGCATTGGTGATATTGGGTTGTTGATCATTGGGTCAATACATTGATCCAGACTATTGGATCATTACACCCTTTATAGTGATACATATCACAATACAATAATTGTTCTCTAAAGTCAATTAAGAAATGTTTCAAAATAACCAAATTGTACTTCATCACATTTAGTTTTTTTCTTCTTTTATTTGGAACTTCCATACAAACAAAAAACCAACTACCTCACATGAGACAACCCTTGAAACTTACTAAAAACAAAAGCAAAACAGCAAAACTACTATTTCAAAATGGAAGCTTTGACATTCCCGTGAATAATAATTCCAACTGTTACAGGTTTCTGTCTTCGCAACCTCCTGAATTACGTTACCGTCCTGAGGCAGCTGGATTCGCAAGGTCTTGTGAGAATCCAACTCTGATTTGCTACATAGCCTGCCACAAAGAGTTCCTACGGTAGAAATGATATTGCCAAATCTACTGGTGGACACATTTCTACCTTTGTATTGTACATACCATCGTATCGCCCAACCCTAGTGATCAGGAGATATAAGTGAGTGGAGGTTGTATGTCCAAAAAACCTAGAACCCTAAAAAGTAGCAGTAGATAAATGAGACAATTTATCATGACAGTCTAGCTCTCATAATTGTTTTCTTTCCAGTTTGTATATGGACAAGATTGTCCCTATATTGATGAGGAAGAAGAAGAAGATATACTTTATGTTGTTGGGTTGGATACACTCCGTCTGCCTTCATGTATGTCTGCATCTGTCTTACTCTCTACAAGCACCAGAGTATCTTCTCCCGTCCTCTCATCCTCAGCCCCTTTGTCCCCATGTTCCCATTGTTCTCTCGGCATGCCCCCTGTTCCCATCTTGGCTGAGACTTCCTCCATACATGCCCCCCATGTCTCGGTAATGAACCCAGAGCTCTTCATCTCTCCTACGTCTTCCCTTGTGTGTTGGACATGACAGATGACTGGGGACCTCCAGAGGTTCGCTCCCCAGGGCTCTAGATAAAGGCAGCTCCGACCACAAGATGATCAATCAATCAGTTTACACCGCAGGCGCCCGATCAGCCAATTAATCAATCTCTGAGCCAGCAGATGTTGTTGCCGTCCCTCAGCGAAAGAGCTGGCAGTGGAGTGGTGGAGGTGGTGTCTCCAACAAAGGCCGAGGGGCTTGAAGTGTCTCGGAGTAGAAAGGAAGGTGATTTTTCATGTTTCTACCAGGACTTCAAGCTTTTGTGGGCTCACTAGTCCCGTTCGTTTTCACTGGATGATCTCTTTGCTTCTAGCTTTTCCTAGTTATTCCCTGCTTTTAGAACATCTTAAAGGACGCACATTCTCTACTGGATAAGGTTATGATTACTATAAACCTCACTGTTTGTATCCCTCCCTAAAATACATTTGTATTTGGAAGAAGTGCAAAAGAGATGTAAATGTGTGAGTGGGATGACACCGCTGTCTCAGCATCATTAAGGCCAGCTGGTTCAGATCAAGCCCTCTGTTGACCCCCGTTCACAGTCAATGAGCTACAGACTCCACAAGGACACTTCATTTTAATGTGCCCTTAAACAGCCAGTGGTTAGGATACACGTTCAAACATTGAGACACCCACACTCACCACCTACACCTCTTGGCCTTTGGTCCCTGTCTTGGCCCCTCTGTCCCTGTCCTGAGCAGGTCAGCCCTTTGACCCACCAGGTCATTGCGTCATTACTCACTGTGCTAAGAGATCCCCCAGGGAGAGTAATTCTGTCTGCAGCCTGTGGCTTCAGTGTCTTTTTCTACTAGGATGCTCCAGTTTGTTTGTCAAGGATCAAGTCAAGTTACCAGAGTTATCAAATATATGCAAGAGTTTTCTTAACGTGCCTGGAAAAGTGTCCATGCACAGCATTAACATACCTGGGATCCTTTTAAGAAGTAGTGCTGGGCAGTAGTATTGCTTTTCGTAGTAACAAGTAGTGTATCAAATTACTAATAAAATTTCAATAAGAATTTTACAGTTACCACAAAAACATGTAACTCATTACAACCTTACTTCTGTTGTCACCCCTCTACTGATTTGAAATCCAACAATCAATCCTGGGATTCCGTTTTTGTGCTTGCTGTGCTGCGCATGCATGTCATAAGGCAGCAAGATGAATGTTTGAAAGATGGAGACGTTTACCATACTTTCAATGGCCAGAAATATTTACATTACTTAGATTTTGTTGGGAGGGAAGAGGACAAGAGGATAGTTGTTCCAGGTTGTACTAAGACTCTTTCCACTGTGGAAAACATGACCTCAAACCTCCTAGAACACCTACTACAACTGTCAACACAATAATGTGAGGCTCCAGGAAATACACCCCGCCAAAGGTGAGGCTACCTCAGCTGTAGAGGATTGCTGTAACCCTACACTGATTAAACAACCGAAACGGGATTTAAATTGCAAACAGCCAGCTACAAGCAACAAAGAAGCTTGTGGCTGGATGTGTGGTGGATGAAATGTTGCCCGTATACATGACTGACTCTCCATCTTTCAGACAAATCCTTCGGAAAATACCGCTCACAGGAATTGGCAGACCCCCATGTGAAAAATCATTTGCAAGCTACCTAGCCTTAGCTGTGCTCACCATGGAGTAGCCTGGCAATCAGACAGAGGCAAACATGTAAGTTTTGAGGAGAAAGGACACAACTACAAACTTTGCAGGGTATAACCGAAAAGTAATTTAAGGAGCAGTGCAACAAATTGTTATTGTCAGTAAGTAATAATCTAAGTAATAATATCACTTTTCAAAAGTGTAATGAGTTATAAATTACTTTTTTTTGTGTATTGAGCCCAACACTTTTAAAAAGTAATTTTGTTCGTTTGATTAATGCCAGAAGTGGATGCAAACAAATGAAAACTCATAAACTTGAGTAACATGGACTGACAGGTAACTAAATCATTGTTTTGAAGATCTGCCACATTGCTACACTGCCACATTATGTGCCAACAGACACCTGGTAAGCAACATCTGCACACTGCTGTCGCTGCTGGCACTTTCACTGGATTTGTTTTTTCAGAATTTCCACAGCATGAGCAAGTGTCGCTGGTCACACTGCATACCCAAGAGGGAAAAAGGACAAAACAATGAATGCAATAAAAATAGACTAATTTTTACAGGATGGTGGTCAGCAGGTAATTGCTTCAGTCAGAGCTTCTTAGCCACAGCCAGCTTGTTCTCTGTGATTAATGATACCACGGCTCCTTTTGACTTTATTGTGACCATTCCCAGCTCCACTGACATAAATCCCTGTGAAGAGGTGCCCAGGATGCTGCAGTATTATGTTGTGACCGGGCGGCCATGCTGTCAAGTTTATTTTGGGGCGTCCTTGTGGCCCCAGCTGTGTAAAGACGCATGTAACTGGTTTGAAATCAGTCAGCAGGCTTTGTTGCAAGTCTAACCCCCGCCGTTTCTCCCCATGTTTCCTGTTGCTCTCTACAGTGAACTGTCAAAACAAAAGCCAACTCTACTGACCTCATAGGGCTAATCTGTTTTCTTTGGTGGCCGTGACATCAGAGTCAAGACAGCAACTGAGCTTCATTTATCACAGATAAGAATTGGTCAGGTATTTGTTTGGTTATCGAACAGCGTCTGACATCCCCACACACACAGATGCACACCTTTCTGACTTGGGCATAGAGGGGAACTGCTTTAGACGGTAACTTGTAACTTTAAAAATTCAACAGTCTGGCAAGCACAAGGCCTTTATCTAGCGATTAGCCAGTTGTGTGGATGTGAAAAAGTTGTCAGGATTTTAACTTCTCTTAAATTGTCCATTTTCATTCTACCACTATTCTACTACTTTAGTTTGTTTTTGTGAAAAGCTATATTGCAATATTTAACGATGAGTTGTATGCGGAAGTTTGTTTCAAGCACATCTGACCATCGCAAAAAAGGAAACACAAAATGGGTAAGTTCATTATTAGCCAACCTGGACCCTATTTTATGTCAGCTATCTTGGCTGACATTGGGCGAAAGGCTGGGTACAACCTGGACAGGTTGCCAGACTGTCACAGGGCTGACACATAGAGACAGACAACCATTCACGTTTGGAGCTGGAGTACCTAGAGAAACCCCTCCCCCACCTTGGGGTTTGAACCACGAACCCTCTTTCTGTGAGGCGACAATGCTAACCACTGTACGACTGTGCCACCCAAACCATAACTGATGATTGTGAAAACAGTGGGAAGATGAGCCATGATGGTTTTTGGAAGTTTTATTTTGTTCCTGTTGACTAAAAATTAAATGTGTTTTACGATGATGAAAGTACTGTTTATTTAAAGGGAGTCTGGTGAGTTTGGCGATAAGTTGTCAGACATTAAAAATAATAATCTGAACCTGTCAGTGGCAAAAACAAGCACTTTTAGGGGTGCAAACATGCTCCAGTTGTTTACATTGCAGCTTGTTTCACCGCCGCAATCTGCAGGGGCCTCTCTCAATACTGGTCCACTTTCCAAAATTGTTGTTCCCATCAGTCATTTTGACATGAAAGCTCAAAGAAATACAGTCCAACTTAAAAAAATACCTAACTTACCCTTTAAGTGAAGGCTCATCTGTAAGTGAAGGCCAACATATGTTTTAATATGTGATGGCATATCTTTCAAATCTTCATACAATCAAGTTTTACTTTTTGATAATTGTGCAAAAACTATAACAATTTAGATTCATTTCAAATACAGAACTTTAATATCATTCACTAGACACAAGCTGAACTCAGGCTCAGTGGCCCAACTGAGAAACAACATTTTAACACCGAATCCTGCAGGCAATATTGTTAGTAATAAAAGTGACACTTTCCTCAGCCATCAGTATGTGTGTGAATAACTGTTTGACTGTGTGTTTGTCCTTTAGTGTTATCAGTCAAGGTTGAGCCCATTAACTGACCACACTATATCTGACACGATTGCATCGCCCATAACCCCACCGCCTCCCGTGGAGACTAATGGCTAGCCTTGAATCTTAGTGTTATTGCAGCCCAGTAAAACCTCATGATGCTAATTAACCAGCCAAAGTGAATGGTTTCCTATGGAGTTTTACAGCTACTGCTACCAGAGACTTATGTTTTATTAGTGACTCTAAGGGCAATGCGTAACACTGCCAGTAAGGTCTGCATTAGGTGATATCATTTTACACTCCATCACTTAGATTTGATCTGCCAGTGATAGCTTTTAAAGATAGAGTTGCAATGGTTTTAGAGGCAGTTACAGGATGTGCCAAGATTTGTGGGAGGTGATGTGTGTCTGAAATAGTTGAGTGTGTGTGTGTGTGTGAGCTTTGTAGGTGTTCGTTTGTGGCTGCAAAAAGTAAGAAACTGTGTGTTTTTTCTCAGACCTCGCTTTTAAAATATTCACCTATCTTCTTGATATGACAGTTCTCCCAACAACTGTCAGAAAACCCAATTCTCCTTCCAAGTATCTTGTCATCCATATTCCATCCACACATTGACCCATCTTTCTCCCTCCGTTTCATCTTCTCCACCACATGAACTTCTCCTGTCCCTTCCCTCCATCCATCTCTAACCTCCCACATGCCACCTACGCCTCCGCCGTGCCAATTAACACAGGAGCACGGTCACGTTGTGCTGCCCTTTGACCCCCTCCCTGCCTGTCGGAGCACACAGGACCCGAGGCCCGCCGTTTCAGTATTAGTTTGTCACAGGGCCCTGTCGCTCGGGTCTGTGATAGATGGGTCCTGGTGAGCAGCTCTGACCCACCGTGCTGCGGTGCTCACTTGGATGGTGTGAGGGAGCATTGATTATGATGCTGCTCGTGACAGGGGTGAATCAGGGCTGAGCTGATGGTGGCAGGGGGGAGACAAAAGAAACCGAGGTTATGGATGAGGTGCTGTTAGTTAATGTGATGAGATTTGATTTGTGCTCTATCGATCATGGCATCTTGCGAGATTATTTTCATCTAGCATGATTTATAAGCATGTAGCGGGCGTGCAGTGTAACAGTGAATCACCTCATTGTTACAATACAGAGGTCTTCATCATTGAGGTGTGAAATGAAAAATGTAATTTACACAGAATTGCTAATAGCCATAATCATATTTTTTTTTTCTTGGAAGGAGAAATTACATTTTTGTTTGTAACATTGCGATGCTTTCGCCTAAATGTATGCTGTTGGCAATTATTATTATAACTTTTTATAAATTGAATTTTATCATAACAAGATCCACTTGTTTAATTCAACCTGGGGTCCAGACCCCCTGAGGGGGTTGCTATATATGTGAGCGCCGTAGCAGGATGATCAATGGGATAGGATACTCAAAAATATATTTCTCCCACACAAAATTATGTCCGTTTTTTCTCACACTTGTCTCAAACACTTTAATGTACATTTTCTTGTAAAATACTGGATAGTTTTACCCTTTCAAGCCTCTAAAAATATTCAAATGGAACAATTTAAGAAGGGCAAATTACTTTGGTTTCACTGTTCACAACTTATAGACGTATTAAACTTGTGACAAGAAGTTGTAGGTAGACACAGGAAACAAGCCAAAGGCAGAGAAACGCTGGTTCAGGTTTTTACACTGATGATGGCAGCTGGACTCTTAAAGGCACAGTGTGCAGGATTGTCTGTTACCATTTGTAAACCATCTTACCAGAGAAAGTAAACTAAAAGCCAACCCCAGAGTCAGTCTTTGGTGTTTCATCTTGCTACATTTGCATTTTCTCAGCACTGTGTCTCTTTGATGCCTGCTGCTTACGCTCTGGCATCTGGTTGTTACCTTCTTATAAAGCCGCGGCCTCACCTGATCGCTGTGGGGCGAAATGCCCACAAACATCCCAAATACAGGAAATAAGAAAATACAGGCAGAGGGCAGAGACTCTGCAGGAAGCCACGTTGTGTGCTGGGTGTTTCTGTGACGATGATGGCATAAAGTGGATGATCTCACATCCCTATCGGCAGGACACCATCACTTGTCTGCCCTCTAAAAAATAAGTTTTATTAACACTATAAATTGTAAATGGACTTGCACTTGTATACTTGTATAACACCTTTCTCGTCTTTCGACCACTCAGAGCACTTTCACACTACTTGACACAGTCACCCATTCACACACTGGTGGCAAAGGCTAACACACAAGGTGCCAGTTTTTTAAACATTCAGAGGCACTCACAATTTGGGGTTCAGCACCTTGCCCAAGGATACTTCGACTTGTAGAGTGGAGGAGCTCGGGATCAAATCGCTGATCTTCTGATTAGTGATCTGCTCTACCTCCTGAGCCACAGCCACCTCACCCATGGTTATGATTTGGTTAGGGAAACGTTGTGGTTTGGATTAAAATGACCACTCCGTTAAGGCTGTCATGGTTAGAGCAAACACTATCTGGTTAAGATAACTGAACGATTACAGTCATGGTTAAAGGAAATGGACATTGACTGTTTGTCGGAAAACAAACAGTGGTCTCACGTGGAAGAAGTCCAATGTTTGGTGACCTATCTGTCCACCCTGGCCTCCTCCCCTAAATGGACTTTGCTGCTCTATAACCTCGTCACCTGACCTCCTCCTTTGCTCCTGTCATAATTCCCACAGCTGCTAAGGCTACGTTAACATATATCGTTTTTGGGGAAATTCCTGAGATGATGCTGTTGTTCTTGGAAGGACAGTCTCTTTTCACATATTGTAGTGTTTATTTTAAGTTTTTTTTCTCTGTTAATCATTAAAGAATACGGTGTTTCAAGAAGGAGAGCAGGAAAGTAAGCTAATATGAAAAAATTGTATTATTATTATCCCCCATGAATGTCTTCTATGACAGGGAGTCCCACATGTAGCCACACACTGTCTAAGTACATACTCACACATGCAGTTGCCCAGAGCCTGCTGAACGCTGCAGGCTGGAGTTATTTTTATTCCAGTCTCTTGGAATACTTTAAAAGAAAAAAAAAGTGAACAGAGAGAACACTTAAAACAAAAAAGCAGGTGTGAAAGAAAGTAGAGTGTATGCGAGCAAATCAGTGAGAGAACAGGAGGTGGGTGTCGGGGCCTGACGCAGCAGAATCCACCTGTTTTCATCCTTCTTCCATCCTCCTCTCCTGTTCTCCTTCCCTCCTGTCCTCCTCCTCCTCCTCCTCCTCCTCCTCCTCTCCTCCGCCCTCGCTCCCAGCTCAAACTGCGGCAGTCGGCTAATTAAAAAACATGGCTGTCCTTAATTATTCAGCGGCTGGCTAATTGATATTCACAGAGGCGTTCACCTCGCCTAAACGATCCGTTTAATCTGACCACCACGGTCTCACTCTCAACTGCCTGTCACCCTCAGCCATTGTGCTACTGTACTTAATAAGAGACCGGAGGGAGATGGATACAGGAGGGGGGAATGTAAAAGTTTTCTGTTGATGTTAATATGGTTTTCTGGGCTACAAACAGCAGTGTATGGACTCTGCTGTCTGCGCCCTGTGGGAGGCTTTTGTTTTGAGTGTTTGTATTTTTACCGGGCTATTTTTTTTTTTTTCCATGTCACGGGTTGCTGCACAGGAAAATTAGACGGAGTAAGGCTGAATTAGAATTAATAAATTAGCCAAAATAAATTACATCATCCCCTGGACCTGCAAAGTTTGAAAGTGCTTATAAAATTAGGAAAACTCTTATTTCCATATGAGAGTGATTGACAGTTATTTCTAACTTCCACTGGAAATACGTGTATGGGGGAAGTTTGGATTCAAAGCTTGAAAGTTGTAAGAGTTTCAGGTGCCCCCTTTATCTGCCTTCCTGTACTTTGTGGTCATTTCCTCTCTTTGGCTTCTTTCTAAAGTTAAAGAGATGCACTTGGCCCAGGCTCCAGGTCCCATCTAACAGCCAGTTCTCCATTCGTGACACCTCCAATGATAAATCACCTTTTATTGTCCTCTTCCTCTCTTTGTCTCTTATCTCTCTGTTCTTTCCACTCAAGTTTTTTTTTCCACTTTCTTGTCTAATTCTGCCCTTCTCTTCTCCGTCCACCTTTCACACTTGCCCCAGCTCTCCTCCTCCACCCGTGACCGCCTCTTCATTAGGGGAACAAAAGGTGTACGGGCAGTGGTGAAGTCTGTCCCATTGTTTGGCCTTTAGTATGATTAGATTATCTTTAAAGTCCGCTGAATGGGGTTAATCAGTCGGAAGTAATCCTGACACAGTGTGTGTGTGTCTGGGCCTGTGTGTGTCGTCAGAGAGGAGCGCCAACCTGCTTGCATGGAAATTGAACACATGCACGGCTGCATGTATGCATAGACTTAGGCGCAGACACACAAAAGTGAGCATAAAAAAGAAAATCCCTGGGCACACATTTCTGTCACAACCTCTCCTCTTTTAATGACCCCTTTAGTCTCGCCTTCAGCACACATTTATCTCTCCACCCGCTCTCTGTGGGTACAGCTGCTCCGGCTGGTGTGTGTATGTGCTGATGTGTGCGTTTCAGATCAGTGTCTGAGCCGTTGTTTGTGTCCTGGGCGTCTGTGTGCATCTTTTGTCTCTCTCTGCAAAGCTAAAGTCTTTAGTCGCCACCTATCAGCGTAACATTGACTTTGGACACAGTAGTGACAGTACACAACCCCCTGCCAATCCTCTCCTTTGCGTTTCCCTCCATCCCATCATCCCTCTCCTCTTCCTCGTAAATTGAGCTGTCGTTGGGAGACAGTTTTTTGGCACCTCGTCCCAGTCTCTCAAAAACTTTTGCCAATCTATCCTAGAAGCCTTGATTGCACGGTCGGAATCGATAATGCATTTTAAGGTCATGATAGTGCTTCTTCTAGTGTACTTATAGCATACTTTTAAGGGTGTACTTCAGGGTACATTCACCTAGTGCTATCATTTAAGCTCAACTTGATTTCATCAAGTGCAGGCAGCTTTAGCTTTTTTTCCACGGTGGCCACACAATAGCACTTCAGACATGTGAGGGGACACAATGAAGACAATAGTCTGACCGCAACAATAAGACTGGTTAATGGTAGGTTGTGCTGAGGGTTGCAGAGACAGCAGCAACTTGGTCATGGTGCTGCTTTACTGAGGGTTGTCAGGAACTTGATAAAATGGTGCTGTTGAGCTTTTTTTTTTTAAAAATCTCCACCCGGTGTAAGACCAGAGGGGATCATGCATGTGGTCGAGTGTTTGAGAAAGTGTGTGTGAGTGTATATATCTGTCTGTCCGCAGCTTATCTTGCAAACTATTGGACCAATAGCCTAATATTTCATGTGCACATGTATATGCTCAAAGATCTCTCATGGTTGTGGTGATTTATAATTGTTGAAAACCCTGTTTTATTGACTGTTTAGTAACATCACTGACTGCTGAGTACTCACTCCTCTTAACTGGCCTGTAGGGGCCACAAGTTTTTCGGAAATCGGCTCGGCTAAATGCAACAAGCCTTACCGTCTGTTGCAGGCCACGTTCTGGCCTTCGCTGTGGCTCAATACTGACATCCATAGAGAAGTGTGGTCTTGTTTTGAACTGGAGCATCTGCAGATTAATTCCACACCCAATATATCATGATCCACTAAAGTACAGCACAATACAAGATGAATTAGTCACCTTTTGTTACCTTCACTGCCCTCTTTACTGAAGGTGAGCCAGGAGGGACAGTTCAACTGGGCGCAGCTCTCCTTGGTCACCTGTGACACAGTTTTGTTCCATCCTTCCTATGGTGTCATACCACACCAGGAGCTTTTCAGAAGCAGTGCATTTTACCTCCCCAATTTTGTAGACTTGCAGATTGGTCATTTTTCCTTGATCTTTGTGCTTCTACTAAATGTAAGTGAGCAGTTTATGTGGTTAAACTGTTTCTTTTCTTGGTCTATTTTAATTGTGTTTATTGTTAGTTCCTAGTCTGTTGTGCTGTAGCCTACAGACAAAGTTAATGCTGTTAGGAGTCCAGTTACAAATGGCATGGATCAAAGATCTGTGGCTGTCTCGTCCTCATAAATACTTCGTATCTATATTTCACATACAGTGCCATTGACAGAAGAAATCGATCCTGGCTTTGTCAGAAAAAGACAAGTCTTGTATTTTTCTTAGCTTCTGGGATGCTTTTGAAACACACTGCAGCGCGTCTGCTGAAGAGAATTGTCTAGAGTGGCTGCTGTAAGTCTGGGCGGCCGCCTGGCGGAGATCTGGCTCCCCTTTTCTAGTTTTTTTCTATATCTGGAGCTTTAGATGACATAATGTCACTGTGAGTGTGTGTGTGCAGGTGTTTTTCTGTCTTGGTAGATTTCGCTCTTGTGTGTTAAGCTTGGAGCATCTCCTTGACTTTGAAACTTCCCCCCACTCATCTCATGTGAGGACAGCCCTTCGGTGACACTCCTCATCACAATGCATAGAGCACGCAGCTCCGCCTGCAGTGCACAGAGTCGCCAAACACAGATGGTTATCAGTGTAGTAGAGATTGGATGGGGTAATGCAATTTTTTTTTTTCTCTTCATACATTGTATTTTCTTCATACTCTCTCCGTCTCCTTCAGCATCCCATAGTGTCTCAAAGGAAAGGCTTCAAAGCTCTTCTGCACGGCTGCTTTCCATAGGACAGCCCTCTGCAATGTGGTGGTGTGTTTCTGAGTATGAATGTATGTAACTGTGCATTCAAAGACGGTCCTATAGCATATATGTATTGTGTGTGCATGCACTGGCGTGCGTATATGCCAGTGCAAGAGAAGATTGAGAGGATGAAGTGTGAGTATTCAAGCAGAACAGTGCGGCAGCCAGTCACCCTGAGCCTCTGAATACTAAACCTTTCCAAGTGTCACTTTGACAAAGTTTATGGATGAATCAGTGCCTCTTTACACTCTTTCTCTTACTCTCCCTCTTGTTTCCTTTCAATGCTTCCTTTACGCAGGAGATTGGACGAAAGGTAAGTCTAGAGGTCTTTACCTTCTCCCAGACTCTACAGTTTTCTCTCATTGTTTTCTGCATGGTAGAGTCAAGGATTTCGTTTCCACTTTCAGCCTCTTTGACACATTTTTCTTTCCACCAGGTACTGCTCTATATTTTGATGATTTCTTTTTACAGCACTCTTACTCCAAATGCAATGTAGAATTATAGATGAATTTAACTTATTTTCTGATTTAATTAACAGAAGGAAGCATTAATATTGTATGGTTTTGGTTGGGTCAACTAAAGTTTGCTGTGGCTTTGAGTGACACAGCTCTATCTCTTGTTCAGAGGTTCTTCTTTTTATATACCTTTCATGCCTCCACAAGGGCAATAGCCATGGCTGGGAGACCTTACATTTTCAAGGTTGTCCATATGTAACAGGGTCTGTTACACTGCAGTAATATGTGTGACAAGCCAAATGTACATTTGTAATAAGTATTATAGTGAGTATTATAATTCGACAAAATTTGCTTCTGTTGTTATTACATGACACGCTTAGACCTCAATATGTGGAACGTTTGATTCCCAGTTTTTGTATGCCTAGGTTCACCTTGGGGGGTTCACGGTGGGATCAAACATTCCACATATATACACAAAGTAAGTGACACAAGATTATGTTAGCATAAATGAACTTATAAACATAGCTCAACAGCGTAGCTTAACAGGAAATTACCATAAGAGCAATGTCGCTTACCTCTCCCACAGAGCATTACAGCAAAAGGGGAGAGGCAAGGCAAGAGACTCCCATTTATAGGTGGGGTACCCCCAAAGGTGAACGTAGGGGTACAAAAACTGGGTATCAAACGTTCCGCATATTGAGTACACAGGCCCAAGCATGTCAGGTAATAACAACTGAACCAAATTTTGTGGAATTACAATACTCAACATTAAATGTACATTTGACTTTTCACACATGTTACTGCTGTATAATTGACCCTGTCACACCAACATCTGTCCGTCCTTCCCATTTACGTGAATGCAATGTCTCAAGAATACTTCGACGAAATGTCTTCAAATTGGGCACAAATATGCACTTGGACTTATGGATGAACTGTTTAGGTTTTGTTAGTTATAGGTCAAGGTCACAGTGAACTTATCTGTTTTGTTCTCATGACCGTGATATGTCAGGAACACTTGAAGGAATTTTTTCAAATTTGGCACAGACGTCCACTTGGACTCAGTAATGAACTGATTAGATTTCAGTAGTCAAAAGTCAAGGTCACTGTGCCCTCACAAAACATGTTTTTGGCCGTAATTCAGGGATCCATATGCTTATTATGACAAAATATCACACAAATGTTTAATCAGATAAAATAATGATGTGATGACATTTTATATCCAAAAGGTCAAAGGTCAACTTCACTGTGACATCATCAAAAAAAAAACAACTGGCCATTATTCAGCGCTTTATCTCAGGAACAAAGGGGAGACATTTGGTCAGATACCGAATTGATGACACTAATTTTAGATGTCCAATTTGAAACTGTGGTGAATATATGTGTTTGTGAGATGTGTGCGAAGCATCCATGTTTAAGACTTGTAGCTTCTTAGCAGCAACATCCATACCCTAAGCGCTGTCTACTGACATTGCTGCATATGAGTCTGGACATTCATGGAATTAAACCGTAACTGTAACCTGACTGGTTTGCGGAGGCATACAACCACTAGGCAGTAATTCTGGTTATACACATTTTTTAGAATACCACAATCTTTTTCCTAAAACTTGGTTGTTCCCAATTCCAACTGTCTACAAATGTTAATCATTATCATCTGTAGCCATCAATATACCAATAGGCTTTGACAGGTAAATTATTAAAGATAATGCCACAGTTACAAATATGTGTCTGCAAAGAAAGTTAAACTTGTATCTCAAATAGTAAAATATAAATTTCTATTTACATTTGAGTCACTGGCCCTCTCTCCCAGTGTGAAGATCTGCTTTTTCCTCTGTGGGAGCTGATACATCCAGGTCTTATCTGTTCTGTATATCAGCCAGAGAGTCAGCCGTACGTTTAGTGAAGGTCACAGTAGAGGGGAGGACAGTGGAGATTGGTAGTGCTGGGTAAATATATACGCCAGACCATGGTGCTCATTCTCACTGAGAACTGATGTTATCCTCTTGGCCTGATAGTGGCTTGGCTGAAGATTGAACACAAGAGGACAAAGAAGCACATACAATACATGCCAAGGCATCATCAGTCTCTCACACACAGACACACAGGTGTAATTTCCACGCGTTAAGCAACATGTGCACACATTCCCCTACATGTAAAATTTGATATGTCTCTTGGTGTATGTGCATGTTGGCAGGCACAGCGCACATACCATGAAACATATTAAGAAGATCTTTCAGGAAGTGTCTCTGCCTATAAACATAAGGTCTGTGTTTGTGTTGTGTCTTCTTTATACACACTTGTCTCATTATTGGCCTCTCTCATGTGTGTGTGTATACTTGTGTATGTGTGCATTTTGTGATCAGTTTGATAAAATTGGCAACGCTCCACTGAGCACATAAGTGATGGTTTTTCTTCTCTTCTCTGTGTGCGTGTGTGTATGCTGCATGTGGGACACGTGTATGTGTGCGTGTGTGTGTTTTGATTTGTGTGTGTTTAGGCCAAGCAGCTGGCGGCAAGAGAAGCAGACCTAAACAAGCAGGATGCTTTCTACAGAGAGCAGGTGGCCCGGCTGGAGGAGAGGGTAAGAAACAGTTTGCACCCTCTGAAAAATGCCTCTACATGTGTAGAGGTTATATTAAAGGGATAGTTTGGATTTTTTTGAAGTGGCTTTGTACAAGGTACTCATCAGTAGTCAGTGTGTTACCTACAGTAGGTGACGGTCAGTGAGAGTTTAGACAGGAATATTGCCACGGAAACAAAGCAATGTACTGCTGTTGATGGGTGCAGCAGCAAAATGTATGTTAGTCACCTAAAAATATAAATATCAGTTTAAGTATACACTTAAATTAGATTATTTTCACCACTTAACCTTGTCGCCAGGCAGCCCTTTTTAACTGGGAACTAAACTGAAATAGGCACTTATCTATGCTCTCTTCAAAGCCAGACAATATTGACAGAAACAGCAATTTTACCTCGCACAACACAAGAGCTGTTGGTCTACCGCTGCCTTGATCAGTTAGTTAGTTTATGTTACTATGTGACTTTGATGTTGTAAAGGGTTAAGATGGATCCACCAAAGTCACACTGTTAAGGAGGATGAGGTTCAAGAAAAGAAGTGTCAAAATAAAGGAAAATAGGAATCTTTTCTACATACACAGTAACACAAACAAACTGTCGATCGAGGGAGCGGTAGACCAGTAGCTCCTATGGTCAGTGAGGAAGAATTACTGTTCGTGTCAATGGAGACTGGTGGCTTTGCACAGAGCAATCATCTTACGAAACTAGGCTTATAACATCAGCAGGGCCTGACAAGTGTAGAGATTACCGTGCATGTTTGTCTGTTTATGGAAATTGGTTTAATGCAGTACACATAACAACACAAGTGATATATTGCAGATAAATAATAGAGCACAGCCAAACCAAAGCATAACTTATGAGAAAGTCCCAAGGTGGAGGGCACAGTTTCTGAAGGTGAAGCAACTTTCCATTTTACAACAGAAGACAAAGTAAAAACTAAATGCTGCATTATACAGTCACCAGGCAAGATGACATCACTGCTATTTTCAAGAACATACATCATGCACTGCAGCTCTAGTTTTTGCCTGGGGAAAAGTTTTCATAACGTTCCTCCTCTATTAATGTGTAATGCCCTCACCGACACACAGCACTGCACACAGAAACACACGTACCGGTGGTCACATAAACAAGCATACACAGATTCATATACACAATTGAGCTGGTGTACACAGTGGGCTCAGTCACCACTGGGCTCAGACAAAGCAGAGGCACATTTAGTCTTTTTCTTCATCCCTCTGCCCCACTGTTTTTGTTATCATCCCTCAACTTTAACACTGCACGCTTCCCCTTGTGAGGTGTGCGTCGCTCTCTCTCTTGTTCTCTGCCTCTCCGTAATTGTCTCTCTGCTGCTCTTTTGCTCTCCAGCCCTCTTTTTTGTCCCATTAATTTCCACCCTCCATACCTGCGCCTGAAGGATAAAGGGTTACATCTCATTCATCCCTGTGTGCGTCCTCCCGTCCCTGAAAATGACACTACCCTGATGGTCCTTGTCAAACCAGTGTCCTATGGAGGGGGACAAGGGTCAGCTGCCGTGCTTCAAATGGCAGCTCCATGCTGGTCCCAGAGAGAGATGCCTGCAAGGCAGGCAACCAGGGTCAAATGCCCTGTTAGAGTGTGTTTAAAAAGGACGCCCTCATGCTGCTCTCAAATCATAAGTGTATCTCTGGAAGGATACAACGCCCAATTTAATGTGCTTAAAATGACACCTTCATGCTGGGAAGGAGTTTTCTCCCCTTTGGAGGGTGCAAAAAGTCAAATTCTCTCCATAGTGGAAAGAAAATGGAAACTTCACACCGTTGTAAAGCAGGATATTTAGCGAGGAAGAGAAGGGCATTCACATATTCTTGTTCTGAGTAGCTCAGGGGGCACGTTGTCCTACCAAAGGACCTCCGTGTCAAAAGATTTTGTCTTTATCCCAGTGGTTCAAATGTGATTTCTTAGTGAGAAGATGGCATCTTATGTTCTGCATACTTACCCGTGCATGTACACTCATTATTATCACAGAAATTGCTCCGAATAGACATTACTTTTTTGCCCTATCTTAATGTTTTTGTTGTGTGATCGAGCAAGCAGCACAATTATAATTCCCTAGAAAAAAAAGATGAGTATTACTCAGTATACAGTGTTGAGAGGGTTACTTTAAAACATATTCAACGACAGATTGCTAAATGCCTGCCCTAAAATGAAATTTCTAACATACTCCATTAGATTACTTAAACTAATGAACTTATCCTAAATACTTTGGATTACTTTTGGTGTAATACAAAATCATATTGCTCAACCGATTTGTCTGGGTCTTTTATTTTCATGCCAAAAACACTCAGAAGTTTCCAGACTGTGCGTCTCCTTTGTGATCCTGTGGCAGGTGAACTGCACACACTTTAAAAAGAATCTGTTTATGGGAAATGCAAACCTCATATGAATTTTATACAGTGTCCTAGTGGCAAGTGATTGTTGCTCTCTGTCCACACTGAATCTGTTATATATGTTCTTTCATTACGTAGCTTACATATCAACTGTGTGCTCGACTGGAAAGGTAGCCACTTAAAGTTTGGTTGTCTACTTTGTTTATTTACAGTTGGACTTTTTAACATTTAACACATTTCATATTGTGATATTTATTGGAAATGACACACTATATAGCCACAGCAAGTAGGTTGTTATAAGTGATGGACGATTAGCAGAAAATTGAAGCTCCCTAGCGATCTCCCTTCAGCCAGCTGCCACCTTATTTAGGTTTTTGTAGTTAAATAAAGGGGTGCTGTGTAGATCAGTGGTTCCCAACTAGTGGGTCTCGGGTCCATTCTGAATGGACTGCAGGTGACTTTTAAATTTGTCAAGTTTGTAAAAAACACACTTAAATTTTAAGTACAGTGAAGTTTAGGCACGTAGCTTTTACTTTGAAGAGCCATTTCCTGCTGAAAAGTGACTGACTTATGGACAACTACTTGACAGAGACAGCAAACCAGCTCAAGAACATGGCCAAACACAGGTATGATGCCAAATGTATTATAATGTGTGGACCTTGAACTAATGACTTAGGAGAAATCTGGACCCTGTGGCTGGACCAGTTGGGAACCACTGGTGTAGATAACTCCTCATTTCAACTTCATGAATCAGCCATTCCTTGTACATTGCAGAGCTTTCAAAGCGAGAGATGGGGATGAATAGAAGCAGGGCGTCTGATAAAAGTTCTGCTCAAAATGTTGCCCAACATTCCAACAGAAAACAATGCAATCAAACTAACGCTTGCTCGATTATTCATTCAGTTAGGACACGGTGTTAGAGCAAATTAAAAAACAATGTAATCCCTTTAAGGCAGTAACTGTATTCTGAATGTCATCAGTTTTTTTAAAGATATTTTTTTAGACTATTTGCCTTTATTTGATAGGACAGCTATAGTGTGAGGGGAGGGGGAAAGAGAGGGGGAATGACATGCAGCACAGGGCCACGGGTTGGAGTCAAGCACACAGCCGCTGCGGCAAGGACACAGCCTTTGTACATGGAGCTCCTGCTCTACCAGGTGGGCTAGTGGGTGCCCCCAAATACCACCAATTTTAACTGTATCTGTAACAGAATACAGTTACTCATATTTTGTACCTAAAATATGTAATGCTGTTACTTGTATTACATCACTTCACAACCCTGTTTGTATAATGGCTTTTATAAACAGTATGGTATGGCCTTACCTGTGTAGTAGCAGCAACCAATAGGAACCAGTGACATGACCCAGATAATAACACGGCAGGTGGCACAAGTTGAAACTAATGTAAACACAAAATAACATGATTTATTTTCTACGTAATCTCATCTCATGTTATTTTGTTTCACACCCTTGCTGGAGTGCTTAAATTGCCTTCCTGTGTATCCTGTAATAATTTACGGTTGTAATCATTGCGCTTGTTTAATATTCTTAGTATGGTTTTGTTAGTTACCATTAAACAGAAGACAATTCTGCCTTTGGGTCATAAAGCTTGCAAATTTTCCTTCCTTCACTGAGGATGAATTCTTCAGCCAAGCCGCTGGGTTTTGAGTGGTAGTGGGCTTGTGTCAGTAATTGGAAGTGCGCTGGTCTGCACAATTCTGGTTGGGTAGCGAAGAGAAGAGGACACTATTTGCTGACGTCAAGGGAAGGTGTGAATTAAGTAATGGATCATTGGCAAAGAAAACGACCACCTTTTTTCCCCCCAACTGTCATTAGCAGGATGAAGGCTTAACAAAAGAGGTAAAGATGTTGAAATAATATGAGATGTAGGCATGCTCTCATGTTGCACTTGAATTTCACAGATCCAGCCAAATGGCTGAGCATCTCTCTTTGAATTCCCCAGCTCGTTTTGCATTATTACATCTCTGTAGCTCTACTGCGTCACCCTGTATAGGAGCATATGTGATTGCTGATTGTGGAAGCGATGAGTCCCAACTAACACAGGCATTATCGACTTTGGGCGCTGACCATCCATCAGCCATGTTGGCCTCCGGTCAATATTCCTCAGATCAAAGTGTCAACAAATCACCTTCACACCTCGGAGAGAGATAGAAGATTGAGAGAGAAAGACAAGGAAGGAGATGCTGTATTGAAGACAGAGGCTAAAGGGGGAAAGGAGAAACTAGAAATTCAACACAAGAAAAGACAAGATAGAAAAAGAAAGACAGGACAGCTGGAGACAAATTGGAATTAAAGAGATTCTTCCTTTGAAGGTATCACAAGGAATTATGATAAAGTGACATTTGTGAGTGAGTGAGGCTGAGAACAAGAAAAAGACAAAAGTAAAAGAACGAGACAGAAGGTGGTAAAAAGATAAAATGTCACAGAACGATAAAGAACAAGAGAGTTAAAGAAAAGGTTGAAAGAGCGCTATAAGCCATCGCTGAGTAGTAAAAGAAAAAAGAAGGTGAGTGTGAGAAACTGGGAATGTCAAATGCAGGAAAGGTCCGTTAATATGAACAGTGTGTAAGCAGCTTTATTTATTGATTTATGCACATGCACTTTGACCTCAAAATTTGCACACAAACCCCAATAATTCAATTAAATTTTTTTATCAAGATTTATGGCCTGTGGAGAAAAAAAGGCAACAGAAGTGGCGACCATGTGTGTGTTCTGATGTGTGTGTATCGCATGATGGCTTGTGATCCTGTGTGTAACTGAGGATCAATGGTGGGCATATTGCATGTTGTCTTACTGTGCAGCAAGCGGCTTGGGTCTCCATAGGGGGTGCAGTTTGTTTGGACTGTGTTAATAACGCTCCTTTTTCATGTTCTGGCCACAGTGCCCTGTTTGGCACTCTCTGCCTCTGCTCGCTCCCTGTTCTCTTCTCCCAATGTCAGCCCGGCACTACACCAAACAAAAAAATCATCATTATTGCCATGTTGTGTTCCTGTGTACTCACTGTAACTCCACTCTAGATGAAGGAGCTCAGTATATATAGACAGTACAGAGAGCAAATTTACAGGAAGATACAGATACAGATGTACAGCTAAACAAGGATAAGCAATCATGATATATTGTAGCTTACATACAGAGAAGTATGATTGAAAGTAGACATAAAACAGCTGGAAAATAAATATACGTCATCCATATCCAGATAAATATTGGCACTCTGTTCTGTAAATTAAATGTTTTCGTCTGGTTCTAACCCTAACCCTTTCATTGTGGATTTATCTTTTGATTTTTTTTTTTTGATTAATTGATTGATTGTTTGGTCTCTAAATGTCATAAAATGGTGAAAATGTCAATCAGGGTTTTCCAAAGCCCAGGACGATGTCCTCAAATGTCTTGTTTTGTCCACAACTCAAATATAGAGAGAATATTGAGTTTAGTGTCGTAGAGGAGTAAACAAACCGGAAATTATTTATTTCAATATCCATTGAAGATGCTGGAATCAGATAATTTTTCCTTTTGTTTTTCATTAAAAAACTACTCAAATGGATTATGATAGTCGGCAATTAATTGATTAATCATTGCAGCTCTAGTGTAACAAACACTTAACACCATATGGCTAATAAAAGTTAATCTATATACAAAGACAGGCTGTATATATCTGTTGAAGGAGTATGTGTGCTGTATGTGTGTGTGTTGTCTGCTTAGACTAATACAAGAAAAAATACCAAACTGTCTCTGGTCCAGCTGCTCAGATGTGAGAGTTCTGTCTTTTGTTGGTTTGAAAGCAATGTAAATTAAATATCTTTAGGCTGTAGACTGTTGGTTGGACAAAATAAGATGTTTAAGATGCTACTTTGAGCTGTGGGAAATTGTTCTTGGCATTTTTTTTTCCTATTTTCTGATTCAGGCTGGCATGATGTCAGATTTTCAGCACTTGATTATTTGGACCAAAAGAATTCGCAATAATGATTTAATGGCGATACCTATAGAAAATTTAAAAACAATAATAATAATGATGATGCTGTCAGTCAGATTCGTATTGTGCATTCTGTCTCTTTTTTTGTAAGTGAATTTCTCTCAAAATACAAGTGTAGGTAGGTGGAGAGGGAAAAAAGCAAGAACTGAAAGAAACAAATTTACACCACAATAAATTTACAAACAAATTTCAATATCACTGTTATAGTCATTACTAGTATCTGCATTTTCTCAGATAGACTAAACAAATAATAAGTAATAGGGAAAACATTTTGGGGTGGCCTCTAGCTCTGGGAGTAGGGTGTCCGCCCCGTGTAGGCTGAGTCCTTTGTAGCGGCCTGGGTTCAATTCTAACCTGCAGCCCTTTGCTGCATGTCATCCCCACTCTCCTGGCACCCTCTAGCTGCACTGTAACAAAGGCAATAAAAGCCCACAAACAATTACAGATTAATCAATAATGAAAATCGTCAGTTGCAGCTCAGTTATGCATGTTTGAGTACAGTGACATGATTTGCTCTGAGACATCACATGAATCATTCAAATATTCATATGAGCGATGGTGTGTGAGAAGAAACTGTGTAGCACTCAGATTACCCAGTCTGGCAGGGATGTGGCGGTACGATACATGTCACGATACAGGGGTTGCAATGCAATATACTGCCATATGTTATGATACTGTAAACAAGGTGATATGTTTCAATTTTTTTAATCTAATTGAGGAAAACTCATAGAAAAAAGAACACACCACCATATGCATAACTATTTTTTTTTTTGCAATCAGAACTGGGATCTGTGTCTGTATTTGTGTCTGTCTTTCTGTTCATCACACTCCCTTTGACATAGCACCTGTAGTGCTAGTTGCTAGGTGCTATATTGCACAGTGCTGGGGGCAGCTGTGGCTCAGAGGTAGAGCGGGTCGTCCACTAATTGGAAGATTGGGGGCCTGATCCCAGGCTCCTCCAGTCCACATGTCGAAGCATCTTGGCAAGATACTAAATCTTAAATTGTTCCCATGGCCGTGTGAATGGTTACTGAGTAGCAGGTGGCATCTTGTATGGTAGCCTCTGCCACCAGTGTGTGACTGTGTGTGTGAATGTGACTCAGAGTGTAAAAGCGCTTTGAGTGGTCAGAGGACTAGAAAGATGCTACGCAGGTGCAGTCCATTGCCACTATTTTCTTGTGCAGTCTGAATAAAGGAATTAACATTTGCCCACATGAGGAAAAAAATAAAATAAAATCTGCTCGCAGGATTCTTTTGGTAAATAAATTAAGAAATATAATGAATTAAAAATCGGGTGTTTTTGAGAGCTGATACAGTATCAAAAATTATACAATCACAGTAGCTGAATGTATTGATATTCTTAAAGCCACATGCTACAGTAGCATGGTGAAATAATGTGTGCACAAATAGTGAACTCTAAGTAAACTCTAAAACTTGTATAACTTCAAGGAATATATGGAAAAATATGCGACCCCAGAATGACATGACATGACATTGCTGAACAGTTTCAAGTGATGGTCGTACTGGCGGGTGGTGAATAAAGCCGTAATTCCTTTAACCCGTCTGTGCACCCTGCAGCTATCAAAGCCCAACGCTGTGCTTCTTTTAGGTTGCAACCCCTCCATTTTGCCAGTGACAACGCACCAAATTTGTTTTCTCTCGGACTACACTGCTAGCTTAATATTATCTCCCATCACGTTCCTCACCCTCCATGCCTTTACCTCAGGATTCCCCCAGCATCTCGCACACCAGCAGAAAGAGGCACCAAAAGAGAGAGAGAGAATATAAGTCTGATATATATTACACGTCTGTTCCAATCCAACATGGCCATTCATCAGAGGAGCTTCCAGTGACAGGCCATCACCAGGCTCCCAGGCAGCTCAGCCTGCTGCCTGTGCTGCTGCCGCTCATTGGGGCCACAGCTACCAAATAGCCCCTGAAAACAATATCTATATATTTATTACATTTTCACTCAATACCTGCCCTGCTGTAAAACAATCTCATATTTAACAATCAACTTGCCCATGTTTTTTCTAACCATGTCTCTTTCCAGCCCTCCCTCCTCGCCACATCTGTCTCTCTCTTCTTTTTCAGATTTTTTTTTTTTTAGTGGTGTTTTTTTTCTCACCATGCCTCAATTTCTTTTTTTTCACAAAGGATTTTTCTTCTCTTTTTTTTCTATCTTTCTTTTCGCCTTGTATATCGATGAAATTGGATTTTTCTGCTCTCCCATGGAGGACAATCACTGCAGCAATTGCCATCTCATAGCAGAGTTCCACAGCACTGTGAGAGGAAGAAATACAGAGGAAAGAGCATTAAAAAACAGTAATAGCTTCTATCTCTCTATCTCTGTCTCTGTCTCTGACTTGGTGTCTTCATCTCTCCCTCGGTCTGTCATTTCTCTAGCCGTCTCCCTTTCAGTCTCTTGCCCTCCGTCTCTCTCTCTGGAGACTGGAGCTCAAATTTTAAGCACATTTTGCATGTGTGTTTGCTAAAAAATCAGAAATTAGAACAGGAATTTCTTGTTGTGTTGCTGTGTTGTAGTAGTAAAGATGTTTTAGAAAGACTCTTTCACCATGAAGCGATCAATGTAGTCTCTCTGGCTCTGCTAGTTGTATAACTGGAGACACAGTAATCCGGAGTGAAGACATGACAGTGTGCTGCAGTGTCGAATTATTGTGTCTGAGACTGTTTGCTGTTATAGCCGCATGATGGGATTCACAGGGATTTAACAGGAAGTCTTTTCAAGGAATGGTGATTTCACAACAACAGAGCGGCACTTTCGTTTATGTAAAAAAAAAAATCTTACAGCAGTAACGCTCCACAGGCCAAAATAATAATGCTGAGATACAACTTTTGAAATGTCAGCTCATAGGGCTCTGTTTTTGTTGAAACTGTGTCACAGAGATGTTGAATTAACTCAAAGTAAGTTTCTAGGTCAGAGTTATGGTGGTGTTGTGTTGGAGAGCATTATAATGAAAGGTGTTTATATTTTTCCATCCTTCTCACATATGAAAAGTCAGACATTCGTGTGTATTTCACATTCAATGTACTGACTGCATATACATTAGCTAAAAGCTAACCAACAATGGACTGACCTTGTGTGTGGGATTGTGTCTTGAGTGTCAGTGTCATAAGCAGGCTCCTGGGCCATGACAAGTACTGGAAGGGACACAGTAGATGGTGTTAAATTAAAAGGTACTTATTGTAACAAGGCAAACACCTGAAAAATAACTACATATAGAGTGTGGCCAATCAGTAAGTCAGTGATGAAAACGTGAGTTAGTGAAAACAGTGAAGTGTAAGGTGCTGTGAGGCGAAAGAAAAACCAAACAAAGGCCAAAACATGCCAACACCGGAGGGGGTGAGTCCAATTGAGAGACAGTCAGAGAGCAACACTGGAGCTGGGCTTTAATTCCCTAGGAGCACTCGGCCCAGGTGCTCCGAATCAGCCACTGCACTCCTGTGACGCCTTCAAGAACAGAGGGAAAAAACAGTCACTGGTGAACCACAAAAAACTCAGCACCTCAGGGGCCATCACACTCAGCTGTAGACTGTATAAGAAATAATGGACATAGCCACCTGTGACGTCAGCCATTGGTTTTTGGATTACAGTTTTGAAGCCTCAAGTTTGGCTTTTTGACCGTTGCCATCTTGGATTTGTGGAGTCAGGAGTGACCGTAATGCTAATGCTAATTTTTGCTTTCGAAATACAGGCTTAAAACCATTGAAACAAAATGTACATACTGGGAAAACTGAACATCTGACTCTTTTAGTACAAATAGATGCTATACAAGACCTTTTTTAGGCGACCGAAAAGTTGGATGGCATCCATCTGTCACGCAAAAGCAGCCACGTCCTTATGTCTTATGCGTAACTCTAAGCCGTAAGGTTTAAACAGGTAAGTTAAACAAATAACCAGGTTTGAACCAGGTTGTAATCATGTATATTTCTGCTGTAATTTGGGATTTTTTTTAACTTGGGGATGGGAAGCATCCCCCTGCGTTCTGCCTGAACACATGATTAGAGGTGATGTGCAGCAGATTTAGTTACCTTTGGCTGGAAATGTGTAAGAAGGATAGGAACAATAACAGTTTACCAGCCTCTTTGCTCTCCTTATGAGTAAGTTGCACTGAGTCACACAGCAGAAGTCTCATTTTCTCTAGCTCTGCTGAACGGTAATGTTGGCCATGGTGGGGTTTCTCCCCATTTCAGCCCTCCTGCTCAGCAGCAGATAAGAGAAAGAAGCCATCAGTACAGGGAGTTATTTGTTTTATTCATTAAAAATTGGAGGCTTTTTCTCTAAATTGAGCTGGAGCCTGTGTTGGGCTGCAGCTTCTATCTTCTCCATATCGCTGCAGTGCATTAGCAGTAATGACTTAATTTGTCTGTGACACCCCCCACCAGCATTTTGTTTGGCTCCAGATGAGCTAAAAACCCAGTGGAAAGCAAATAGAGTAAATAGGATGAAAATAAACAGAAAACACTGTTTTAGAGGTAGATTGCACATACACAAGGTGTACGCAGAGCACGGTTCTGGTGGCTACACAGCACTATTCATCCAGTGACGAAGACTTGCTCAGCAGCAATCAAAAACCATCTTTCTGCGAGACTTAAAACAAGGTTGTGCTTTGCAGCTCCTAAAAAGATTTTATTTTGGCCTAGGGAGAAATGTTTTCAAGCAAAGTGAGCGTAGTCTCTCCTCTGTGGGCTAACAAAAGGTCAGGGCTACTCTGTAAATCAGTCGAGGCACCAGCAGGAAATCACAATTTGACACCACTCAGTAATCACACAAATTACACTCTTCTCTTCTCTTTTTTCCCCGCGAGTGTCAGTGTTTATATCTAGCCACCGGGATACATGTAGATGCTTTTGGCAGCATGTCCGCACATGTACTCATGCTGTGTGTCAATACCGTGTGCGTGTAGGTGTCAGCGTGAGCATTGTTTGTGTGTGTGTATTATAAGTGGTCCTGCAATCATTGTGACACATGGCCTTTTGTCCTCCCAGGTGGATTAGTGCGCTGATTAGTGCCAGCTCCGCCATTTAGGCAGGTATTATTACCTTATACTTAGTATTCCAGACAGAGACCCAAATCCGGCTCTTTCCGACTCTCTCTTTCTCTTCCAATGGCTCAATCTCCGCACCCAGGAGGAGTCTTATTCTTGCCTCTTTAGCAGCCCCAAAAATCTCTTTTTAGTCTTTTTATCTGTGAATAAGCTTTTCTTTTAAATCCTTTTCCTTAGCTCTTGACAGTTTCTTTGTCTACACTGAAAACCACTTGATTCAAGGCCAAGAGGGCATAGATACAACAGGAGCTTACAAGTTAACTCTTAAACTTTGGGCAGACTTCTTTATTGTGTTTTACATACAAGCTAATGTCTGCCTGAGGGACAGCTGCAGTGGGTCGGTGGAGTATTCAGACCACTTTATTTTTCTATGTTACGCTTCAAATTCACCCCCGAATGTATATCTTGGATGTGTGAGGAAGGTTTTCTTGGAGTTCATGACTTAATTTGTACTCATGGGACCCTGCATAGGCATAAATCATCTCCATCTGATGCGTCATATCAATTAATGAATGTATGTATGTAAAACAGTTCGTTACGATTTAATATGTACACTATCTATGAAGTATAAACTACAGACACTATCTGCATAACTCAAAACTTATTTTTCTGTTGTTCCAAAGAGACCAGTCTGCATATTGACGTCAGAAATGTTTTAAATTATGTCTGTAACTGTGAAAAAGTGAAGGACTTGAATCCGTTGCAAACCCTCAGTGTCCATCCAAATGAAGAGGACTCAAATCTATATCAGACCTTTTGTCAGTGTTGTCATGTCCCATCTTCTTTTAGCTCTACAACACATGACTATTGATCTTTTCAGCAGCGCAGTTCATTCCTATTGATCTTTTCTGAACTATGATGAATGTCTTCCCTGCTGGAAGGTTAAGTCAGGGCAGATGGGACCACGAGGCGTACATTTGTCATATTTCTAGTGTATCTGTAATTTATGCAAGATGATTCAAGTGTCTGGTTTCGAGTGAATGTAATGTTGATGGGTCGGCTGGTCGCTGGTTCTGCGTGCTTTTTGCATGACAAATTCTTGGCCTGAGGTTGTTTTGACGCCTGAGTTAGAGGAATACTTCACCCCCAAAACAACTATTTGTATATCAATTACTCACCCCAGGTTAAGTTGAATTCATGAATAAAACTTTGTTTTTAGTTTAGTTTATTTTGGTCATTTTCTAACTTTTAAAACTCAAATATTCTGATAGAAAGACAATAAAATGTTAATATAATTTATAATTTAACATAATAAAAAAAGTTAACAAAAAAGAAAACAAAACAGGACCGAAAAAATGTAGCCTGAAGCCATATCTTATTACACCTACCCTTTTAACATTCATTGTTTTTGTCAGCTCCCTTTAAATTATACAGAGCAGTCAGAAACTGACTGAACTGAAGCTAAGTATATTTACATTATGTAGACCTATTGTCTGCCCAAATATCCCAGACACATACATGTACACGTTGGTGTTCATACTTCAGTTTTATATTTGTCAATCGTCTTGTGTTTAAGTATCATTTTAAATCTATGATGTGCATTACTCACTCTCATTTCTGTTTCTAACCCATTCTATAAATTTACTCCATATACTGAAACAACCTTATTTGAAACAACCTCTGGATACACTCTGGAAACATACTATTGTATGCTTTGTACATCAGTGATATTGTTTCAAAATCTACAAGTTTACCAAATTTGAGTGCCTGTGAATTTGTGAATAATTTATTTGTTGGTTCACGATAATCAGCTCTGTTTATGATTCTGATGGCTCTCTCCTGAATATGCATCCAGTAAACAAAGAATCTAAACGCAGAGAAAATTCTTGATGAATTGAAGTCCTTGGCGACTACGTTTAAGAACAACAAAACTATATCAAAACATTCATTTACAAACTCTACATAACTCGTGCAGTGTAATCCAAGCTCAGTACTTTCCAAACAGACAGCGCTTCCTGCTGGGGAACTGAACTGAAAGTGAAACTTTAGAGACTACTTTACCCCCCACATGTCCATTTGCATATCAATTACTCATCCTGTTTTGTGTTGAATTTGTGATATAAATGTTGTTTTTTCTCGCACACTTCTACAGTGAACGAATAATCCAAAAACTATTACATAATCCAAGTCTCATTTATCCAGTTGTATGCTCAGTGCTTTCCAGACAGGCAGCAGCTTTCTGACAGGGAGCTGAACTGAAGGTAAAAGTTTTCTATGCTCTCTTCAAAGCCATTGTGAAAACAGTAACTTTACCTCGCTGACCAAAGGAGCTGCTGGTCTACCACTGCCTCAGTCAGTTAATGTTATTGTGTGAATTCTTTGCTTTAAAGGGTTAGTTTTGTTTCGACAAAGTCACACAATAACACAAACTACCAATCGAGGCAGCAGGTAGACCAGCAGCTCTTTCGGTCAGTGATGTAAAGTTACTGTTTTTGTCAATGGAGTCTGGCTTTGAGGAAAGCATAGATACATTTCACTTTTTGTTCAGTTCTTCACTGTCTGTTTGGGACGTACAGAGCATACGACTGGATAAATTAGATTTGGATCATGCTGCACAAGCTGTGTGAGAGTTTGTAAACTGATGATTTGTTAGAATTTTACTGTTGTTAAATGCAGTCGGCTATGACTTAAGTCACTAATATTTTCTCCTTTTTTGGATTCTTCGTTCACTTGAGGCATGTAACGGATCCACAAATCCAAAGTAACTTGGGGTGATTAAGTGATAAAGAAATGTTTATTTGGGGTTAAAGTATAACTTTAAGACATATGCAGCTCAAAGATAATTTTTCTGACATTAACAAAGCATAAATGGATAGAACTAACTTTAAATGTTCCTTTGTTAACCTTGAAAAGTCTTAGTTAAAACTTTTCCAGAACCAGCTTTGCACTAAAAGCGTCTTTCTTCTGAAAGCATGATTTTTTCATGAATCCAGTACAAATCTGTGCAGGGTTTTGGCTACCCACAGCCAGATATATCTTTAACCCAGTACTACATCTTATAATGCTGATTGTGTAGAATGTGTATGTTAACATTTACCCAACAGGTAATGGCACAAAGAACCCTAATTTGCATGATGTATAAAAAGAATAATCACATGCTTTTGTGAGCTATGCTGTTTAAGTTAAAGTATTACTATTATTAAAATGGAGCACTTCACAGGAAGTCACTGGCACTGGTGGACGTTGCCTGTTTCGCCCCTGCATCAAACCTCATGCGACTCTCAATCAAACCATCCATCACACTTTACAACCTCTCACCATTTGATCATAAATGTGCATAACAGCCGCTGAGGGCTGACAAAACAGATCTTCCCCGAGTAGTATAAATGGTGTGAGAGCTATGTTATATGGTCGTGTTTGAGGAGGTAATTCAGGTTGAGGGGTCCTGCTGTGGGTTCATTTGCTATGGGTCACTGGGGGATTATGACTGGTGGTCTGCACGTTGTTGACTAGCGACCCTCTGACCTTACAGGATTGCTGTCTGTTATTACAGCAGTAGTTTTCTGAGAGGATAAGCACAAACGCACACATAAACACACAAATACCCATATTTCACACACACACACACTCACACAGAGAGGCAGGCATGCATGGTGCGCGACCACACACACTAACAAAACAAGAAAGAAAAATGGCAATATTTTTCACTGTTACAATCCTCCAAGCATAAACTCCCCACTTACAATTAGAGGGGGAAATTAGTATTTTACACGTCAACGTTTTGTTCAATTAACATATTTCCAATGCAGCTATTTGCATGAATTTCAGTCCAGACATTGGTATTAAGTCAATAACACTACACAGATAATGAAATCATAACATTTTAGTCCACAACAAAAAGTTATGTGCAATAAAGTGGAATGACACAGGAAAAAAGTATTCAACACGCTACCTGAAATGTATTCAGTACTTGATGCCTTTGTTTGCAAGAACAGCATCAAGATGCTTGCTGTTTAAAGAAACTAACCCTCACAGTGTTCAGGTGCAATTTTGGCCCATTGTTTCACACAGTCTGTGTTTCTGGGGGGGTCCGCTGGTGAATCTTCATCTTTAGTTCCTTCAACAAAGGCTCAGTTGGGTTTTAGTCTGGTGATTGGGCCATTTCAACACCCGTATTTTCTATCTTTTTTGTCCTTTAAAAAGCAATTAACAGTCCATGTTGTCTATAAAAATTTAAAATCTTTGTAGGGAAAGTTAAAAAGTTGTTTTCTGTGGCCTTTCAAATGAATCTAGTGCTGAAAAATGATTTAAATAGTTTTGTTTATTTAGGTTAATTATCTTATTTATGCGCATAGCATCAACAGAGAGGCCAAGGGAGGGAAGGAGCGATAGACACTTTGTCCATGTTATATATGTCTTGTAAATGAATCGTTTGTTTGTTGTTGCATTTTTGAAACAGATCTGTGTCTCAGTGTCTCACAAAAGACTACAACTACCAAGAAAAACGGCGACGCACTATGATCCACCTCACACACAAACTAGCAGCGCAGCGCTGTACTGTGCTGCACGTGTGCTGTGGTCACTTATCTCACAGACTGACATAGTGTAGCATGTCAACATAAAGAGTGATGTTGTACTGTAGACTAATGAACAGACAGATTAAACAGAGGAGCAGCTCTGTGTCTCTCTTAGTGTTGCTGGAGAACTTGTGAGTGAATGAGTGGGGCGAAGCTGTGCGGAGAGTGGAGAGATGCACACTGGTATGCCTTATGTAATGCAATTGACCCCTGCGTTGTCTACAGTTATATCTTGCTTGAAAATGTATCGATATATCGCACATAGTCGTTATATCACCCAGCCCTGGTCTCATCCTCATCATCCTTGTGGATGGCGACAGATTCTTCTCCAGAATTTCCTGGATGCATTCATCTTCTCATCAATAATTTGCAGAAGAAAAATAGCCCCATACCATAGTGCTTCCACCTCCATCTTCACTGTAGGTGTGGTAGTTTTAGTGGTCTTCGCAGATCCATTTCTTGTCTAAAACATGGGGTGATCTTTTGTCGCTAAAAAGTAAAATTTAATCTGGTCGCACCACACTGCATTGTCCCAGTGATCTACAGGCTTCTCCAAATGTTGTGCAGCAAACGTTAGACAAGCTGCAAGTCTTCCGGGGTGATCGTGCATTACTTATTGTTTTCTCTTGTTCCTGCTGCTTCCAGGTCTTTCTGGAGCTCTTTCCTTGGCTCTTGGTACTTGTGAGGAGCTCCAGTATTTAGTCAGTTGATGGTGGAGTGAAGTTCCTCCCACTTGCAGATAATAGCCCCAATGGTGCATTTAGGAACATTAAGGAGTTGAGAAATCTGTTGGTAACCAGTTCCACTGGTATGTTGCAAAGGTCTTGGGAGAGCTCTTTGCCTCTACCCATCATGAGATGTTTCTTGTGCAACAGTTTGGTAACAAATGACTTGTCTACTTGCATTCAGAGGTCTGTAATCTTTTTATAAAGAGTGATAGTACTCACCTACCAACATGCACTAACCCAGCTGACGGTGAAATTAGCTAATTTAGTGCTTTTCCGACACTGTGTTCAATACGTTTTTCCTGTGTCATGCCACTTTTTATTGCACATAACTTTTTGTTTTATAAATTTAAATGTTAGGGTTTCTCTATCTGTGTACTTTTACTGAATTAATGCCAATGTCTGGTCTAAATTTAATTCCAAAAGCTGCATTGGAAATGCCTTTAATGGAAAAAAGTTGACATGTTGAATACTACTTTCCCTACTGTGTATAAATTGCAGATTACAAAGTTAGCTTCCATGTTGTGGACAATGGGTCCATCTGGTAATAGACCTGTGCCCTTAATATCCCTCTCCATAAAGTTTTAATGGAGTTTGAGTGATGGTAGTTGAGGCTGGGCTGTGTAGGCTCGGCTGCACAGTAGGTAGGACGATATCAGATCTGAACTGTTATGAAGCGTCACTTTGCTGAAATGTTTCCTTTTGCCTAAATAGCTTCAACCTGAAAGCAGGGACAATGTGAATAAATTGGATGGACTTTTTTTTTTATATAAGAGATTACAATCACATTTTCATGCATTTATCTCACTCACTGGCTCTTTCTCTCCCTCTGTCTCTCTGCAGAGCGCTCAATTCTACAAGGTCACCACGGAGAACTACCATAAAGCTGCCGACCAAGTGAACGCCAAGTTCAAGTGAGTTTAGAAGCAGTCAGTTCAAAGTAGATCAAAGGCTTTAACTCACACACCAACAGTTTGAGGTTTAACCCATTCTCTACATTTACCTCCAAAAATAGAACTTCCACTGTTGCTTTATTGTCATTTAAAGCCTTTTTTTGTCATGCATATTGGGTATTTATTTTATTACCTTGGATAGGCTTTGTGTATATTATCCAAAATTATGCATTCATTGAAGATTAGAAGTCCGTGTGGACCAGTGAATACACTATTGAATTATCTTAGCCACATCCTAACCGACGTCTCTCAATCAGAATCACATTAGCTCGGCCCATTAGCGGATGTTGATGATGTGGTTCACTGATAAGCCTGATGGCATGTCGCTGATGGCTGACAGGGCTTTTTCTTGTGCTCTTTTAATGTTTCAGTGTTAGAGGCAGAGTATCATTTATTCTGTAAGACTTTATCTTCAATTAGACCTGGGTCAAACAGGATTATCAAAGAATTTGCCGCAGTTTCATAACATGGATAGCATTTCTCACATCGAGACATAAAGTATAAGATAACCTCTGTGCTGCAGAACAGAAATCTACATTAGCTTTCAAATAGTTTTGACTCGTTTGCCCTCTCTTACATGACGAACTAATCCAAGAAATATTAATTAGATATTTGGCAATTTTTTTTATCCAAAGTGCATTACAGCATTGTGAGTGCATGTATGGTCCTCAGTCTGATAGTGCTATTCTCAGGATGTCTTAAATTGAATTTGATAAATATGAGCCCCTAAAATTTTTTAAACGATCTTAAATTTGAATTCGTAAAGTCTTAATTGCCAGAGATATTTTATCTAATTTCATCTATCCATCTTTTGTTTATGTTTGTCAAAATGAGTCAAGCTGCAATTTGTGAAAGTTCACATTTCCTGTTACAAATCTTTAAACCTGTGACCAGAGATTTAAAATCAAGTCACATGACTTCAACTTGAGTCACACTCAACATGACAAAAGCAAAAAAGACTTGCACCACGACTTGAACATTAACACCAGTGACTCGTGACTTCACTTGGACTTAATTCTTTTGACTTGAAAAACTTGATGCCTTCCCCCTAGGCCCAAAGATTAAAAATTATGTTATTTAGAAAGAGTCCCCCAAAACACTTCATTTTCCTTAATTTTCTGAATCAACGTTAATGCTGTTAATTCCCAGCAAGATGGCACTGAATCCCCCAAATCCAGTTTGTTTAAACCCATCTGACATCAATCAAGTTGCAGGAGAGACCCATGACGAACTAACATTATGTTACTGAGTGCCAGTTGGAAAACATGATACAAGATAATTTTGTTTGCATGCAAAAACTATATAGTAGTCAACAAAAACTTAACTGCAGTATGCAAAATGTGCAGATTGAAAATTACAGATGAAAGTGCAGCAACTCCCAACTTGGTCCGACATTTGAAGTTGCACAAAGAAGGGTTAATCAAGGCTATTACTAACATAGTTAGCGAGCTAATGCTTAGCTAACATTATTACTCTGTTGTTAAAAGGGAATTACACGTGTTGAGGTGCACATTATGACTTGTTTGGGACTTGAAACTCAAAGTTAAGGACTCAGAAACGGACTTAGGTGGCTTAGGACTCGTTCATCTTGAGACTTGACGCAGAACTTGCCTGTCCTGACTTGAGACTTGAGTGCAAAGACTTAAGACTTATTTGTGATATGCAGAGCAATGACTTGGTCCCATCTCTGCCTATGATTGAACCTAATACTGTTTTTATTTTATACTTTTACTTATTTGTTTACAAAGTGTAGATTAACCTAACTCACTCCAGTAACCATATATCTACATAAAACCTAACTCTGCACAAAACCACATACTACTTACCCTTATACTTGCCTGCAATGCTTGAATTAAAAAAGATTATTTGTTTGAAAATCCGTCTTAAATTTGGTTAGAAATAGCTTGAAATTGTCTTAAAAACATTAAGTTTAAGTGTCTGAATCCTGTAGACACCCTGTATGCCAAGCTGTGCTCTAAATACATGTTACAGCCAACAGCAGTTACCTTATTGAAATTACTAACAGAGGAACGTAATGTCATGGCTGTAGCACGTATCCAACACATATATGTAACTCTAGAAGATGCAAAATCCCTCTCCATCCGTGTTCCATCTGTCTTCTTAATAGGAGGCCATTAGGCTCCATAGTAATGTAGGGAAAGTGGATGAGGAGCCTGCAGGAGGTGGGGCAAGAATGGGCCCTGGCTCTGAGCTCTCCTCCAGGGAGGCTAGGCTAATTGTGTTAGCTTGTCATTAGCCAGCGCTAACACCGGGATCATTGTCTCCCTCAGAAATGCTGGAAACTGATTAGCCTAGCCCACCGGGGGTTTAGCGCTAGACTGGTGGAAGCCGGAGCTGAGACTTCCCAAATCACATTAAAGAAGGGGAAAAAACCCACTGGAATAACATTAGTGCCAAATGACAGTGCTAACTGCAAGCGAACACTGGGCTAACGTACGGGTAGTCATGTGACACGGGCCTTTGCATGAAGAGCAGCGATTGGCTGATTGGATTACAGGAGGAGCATTAGCAGGGTTGAGACTGGATTACAATTGTGGAAAGGTAGAGGAGGGGGGGAATATCTGTGCGTGTCTGTGTGTGTGTGTGTGCTAATGAAATGGCGGGAAGGTCTGGTGTTACAAGACAGGGGCAGGGATGCATTGAGGGGATCAGAGCTGAGGGTTAATTGGATTTAACAGGGCGTGTTTGGCCTGTCTTTGTTTATGTGTGTGAGTTCATGTGTGATGCTGTATGTTTGTATTCACTCGTATGTTGCTCCTTTCCTCAAAGCTCCCTCTCTCTCTTATGACAGAGGCCCTACAGAGATAAGATGCTATCTGTGGCCTCTGCTGAATAATAACCGAAAATATTTTTTGTCTCGCACAGGCTTTTGATTTCCTCAAAGTTGAAAATGTCCCCCAGAGATAAAAAAGGAAAAGAAAAGCCGGAGCCTTATCCATACTTGATAGAATTACCATTTGATATGTTAATGTGAGGATGTTATAAAGTGTGGGAGATGACATCTTTCTTATTAGAATGTCTTCATTTCCCCGCTCTCGCTCATGTCAGTGCCACTGTAAAGAGAGTGATAGTACTCCAGGGATTGATTAGTGTTAGGGCTGATATTAGGCTACGCTTTATTATAGTGGAGAAGAAGATGTGTGGGACCAGAGGAGGCTGCCTGTCAAGGGTTATAACATCTCTATATGTGCTTTTGGAAGTTTTAATTAGGGGCTGTTGGGCGGTTTGTGTTTACCATATGATTTCAGTTCAGTTGGGAATTTGTGGGATGGAACGGTTATTACTTTGTGACATTCAGATCAGGGAAATCAGGTCTCCGGAGTGGATGGGAGGAATGTATGTGTCATAGCTATATCAGCAGCTGCTCTTGTGTATGCTCTTTGGGCTGATGCTCTGTAATAGCCAACATGGGAAATAATTACTGTGATTTGGGACAGGTTCGGGAGAACAAGTGCTTGGATCGGGACAAGACATTGCTGGTAGCAAAAGAATGATTCAGCAGAATTACATTGAGATAAAAAATTTCTCTCCTGCTTCGCCCTGTTTAATGTTTCTCTCTTGTATCAGTAACAGGCTTGCCTTTTTTGGGTGAGTTTCAAGGTATACTATGCAGGATTTCCCTAACAGACAATGTATTGGCTCAAACAAAAGTAATCCCTCTCAATCAACACTAACGACCCACTTCAAGTGTGTGGTGTTTGATTTATCTGCAGGGCCTGCCCTCTGCCTGTATTTTCACGCCTTTTTGTCAGGAAGTTTATGGATGTGAAGCCCCCAGCCAAATACAGTGCACAGGTGAGGTCAGGTAGTAGCGGTACACATCCAAGAGGAAGTTGTGAAAACACCAAGCGAAAAAGCTTCTTTCAAAACATAAACTGTATACAGTAGCCGTGACGTCACCCATTTTCGTGGACTTCTGTTTTAAAGCCTCAAGTTTGGCATTTTGGCTGTCGCCATCTTGGTTTTTTGGAGCCAGATGTGGCCATATTTGGACAAGAGGGTGGAGCTGTGAATGAGCATGTGGTGGATCTGACTCACAGACTGAAGCGATGACTCGGAAACAGCGTGTCATTCAAGCAGCCCTGCCCTTAATTGAATGTAACTTTAAGCCTCAATAAAATGTGTACCAGTGAGTAATATAAAAATGAACTTCCTGTACAGTTGTCATGTATGTTGAAATTAGCTGTAGAGACCAAAACTGTTTTTGTAGCAGGCTGTAAACATGTTTATTTATGCTGTAAAGTTTGGCATTTTAACATGGGGGTCTATGGGGATTGACTCTGTTTTGGAGTCGGCCTCAAGTGGCCATTCAAGGAACTGCAGTTTTTGGCTTTAACTCTAACTGTCACTGACGATGACTGAAGGAGAGGATGATGAGCGATGCAGAGTTGGCTTGTTTTCTATTGGATAAGTAGTACCAGGCAGTTAGCTTAGTTAGCTTGCTGAAGTATCTGCTTTTCCATTGCAACAAATGTAATCCATTGCAACAATGTACTCGCTTGCAGTGTGCGTAGAAGCAGTGTAGGGAGGAGGGGCCAAGTTTGAATGTTGTGTTTACAAACAGTAACCAAAGATTTCTGCGTAATATTCACGATGATGGAAAAGCCTGGAAAAGCCAAGGAATTTCAGTTTCATTTTTCAGGCCTGGGAAAGTCATAAGATTAGTAAAATCCCTAAAATTTTGTTGTGTGTAATAAAGTTATGTGTTACAGTGGACAGCCTTGCATGTACATGTCACATAACTGCAAATGTATTTTCTGCAGTTGTTGACATAATGTAGCTCTAATATGCGCCAATGTTTGACAATGTTTTGTTAGCTATCTGGCATACATGGCATACAAGGAATTATGACTAGACTAAACCTTGAATCTGACATGTTTTTATAAGAGAAAAATAATTTTATGACAGTGTGATATAATATATAGGTGCCTTGAATCGTAAAGTTTCCATACATATGCTATGTCCCACGATTGCTTTTAAATTGAACTGCATTTTCGACATGGAGCAATGTTTCTGTTCTACATTGTAGATGGTCATGAAAATGTTATTATGGTCCCTAAGAAGTCATGGAAAAGTTTTTAAATTTCCTCAAAGAAAATGTATGGGAACCTTGTGTATACTTTAAAATTCATCATGGTATGTGTATAGGCAAGTAAACCATGTAGTTTACAAACAGGAGGAACAAATAGGCTTCAGCAGGTAGCCAGAGTGCATCTGTTCTGATCATCACAGTGGTACAGTTTGGTTCCTTTTTCCTTGGCGATGTTGAAAGAAATAAATTAAAGTGTGAGAGGTAGGTACTCAAGGGAGGGAAGGGTGTGTATGTGTGTGTGTGTGTGTGTACGCGCGCGCAGTATGAGATCATGTGTGTGTGTAGCTGTTTGTGTACGTGTGCAGTACAGCTGTTCCCTGCCGTTCTCCTGCAGTATTCCCGCCAGAGTTTTCTGAGAATGATGGAGCTCTCCCAACCGGAACGCCGCTGCATCACTGTGACCTCATTACATCCACAACACACTAGCACACACACATACACACATATATGAAGAGACATACACATATCTGCATTCTTTCACAGTTTGTCACAGCTATAGTTTCCTTAGCCGGAGTAATACTGAAACAAGACAAAACAAACATCTCATTTCTGCACAGTGCTTGAAAAACTTTGTGCCATGACAAACTTTACATTTTTATTGTTTCCTCCTACAGTATTATAGACACATGAACAATATCATCTGAAGTGAGTATGATTAAATACTGCACAAACTGCAAAAAGGCCCCTGTGGTGTCTGAAATTGTTGTCATGAATCATGAACTGCAGGGTCTCAACCTGCTCTCAGAGACATTTAGTGTACATCTTTTCCACATATATACGTGAATATACACAACATGTAACAGATAATGTAATCATACAGCACGTTAGACACACGCATACACACACAAGCAAAGCTTTTATTCACTTTCCCTCTGACACTGACTGCAGATAAGAGTTCCCAGTTGCCTGGAAAGGAGGCTATCTCTCCCTGCACCTGATTTATATCCTGCCACCTTCACCACCAGTTGTTTATCCAAGTCTGATGCATTATCACACTGTCCAGCACTGAATGTGTGACCTTTACTGCACCCCATGTATGTAAGAGTGCATATGTGTGTGAGCTTTTGTATGTGAGAATGAATGAATTAGAGTGAGCTCCACACATGTGGATATCTGCTCTGGAGTGTGTGCGCAGTGTCTCAGCGGGCTGCAGTGACCCGATGGGGCTTTAGTTTGAAATGCAAGCTGACAGGCATGGAGGAAAATGATCGATGTGAGATTATGCGAAGAGATGGAATGGGGAATGAAAGAACAGTGGCGTCGTCCTAAACCTCCTGTCAGTGCTAACCTTTGGTGGGGCTTTGGGCGTCTTTGTTGAAGCTGGTCACCCTGTATTTGTCCAGGGTCCCTGCAGAATTGAGACGGGACGGGGACGTCTTATACTGGGGAATGGGTGGGTCTGACAAGGCTGTGTAATACTGAAGGATTGAGACCATCATCTCTTATGTCTCTAGCTCCCTTCTCAGGTTTAAAAAACTTGGATTTCTCTCAGCTTTCAGCCTTGATGCTGACATTTGTGATAAGATCATAAAAAGTAGTGTATTTTCACGCTTCTGTGTTTGTGCCCTACAGTGCGTGTGTGTGTCTAAGCCGAGCATTTTTCGGCTTCCCCCCTATATACAGTCGGCCATAGAGAATAAAATCTCATTTTAGTCTGTCACTTCACTGTCACTCCTCTCCTCCCTCAGGCTACACGCTCACTCCCTTTGTCTGTTGTTTATTTTTTTTTAGCTCTTTTGAATAAATCTTTTTTAATTTAATCCAGTTGACAATAACAGCAGCCGCAGTCCTCGCTTCGTCTCTCCCCGCACACACACACGCAAAGGTGGAATGAGGAGGCGGGGAGCAAAACTTGTTGAATGTAAATGGCTCGTTGTTTTTCTTCATAACACTGGTGTGCTATGCTGCCTCGGTCAAGAGACCACACCTGTCTGTCTTCTCCTCTGTACCATGTGGGAGAAAGGAGATCCCACTCGTCCCACTTTCAGCCCCTTGTAACCATAAACGTTTTACAATAAACATGTTATCTATCTCCACATTAAAGGAATACTTCACCCCATACATGACCGTTTGTATATCAATTACCCATCCTGTGTTGCATTGAATTTCTGAAAAAAAAAAAAAAAAAAAATCATTTTACTCGCACGCCTACACAGTGAACAAAGAATCCAAATGTCCAGATGTATGCTCAGCACTTTCCAAACAGACAGCTCTTTCTGATAGGGAACTGAACTGAATGTGAAGCTCATCTATGCTCACTTCAAAACCAGACTCCAGTGACAAAAACAGTAATTTTACCTTGCTGAACATGGGAGCTGCTGGTCTACCATTGTCTCAAACAGTGAAGTTGTTTTCTCACATCAAGCCAGAACATTGTTCAGAGTTTCACTTTCACACAACAGCAGATCGTCTGTGTCAGAAGCATTCTCACCTGCTTACTCTCATCGTTTGTTTCAATCAAGGGGTGGCACCTGCGTAGAGCATGCTGGAGGCAGGACGTGACGTAGATTACACTGCAGTTGTGTTGCCGGTTTATAATTTGGTCATAAACAAAAGAGTCTCTTGCTGGTCCTTGAATTTGTCTGACTGTTTTCAGCATTGGCCTTTACCAATGGATATTCCCAAATCTCGTCATCTCTCCCGCTAGACATTTTTGTCACTGTCTTTGTGGAAATGACCCCTCTTCTTCACCCTGGGATGTTCTTTTGGTTTGGCGCAATCCTCATAATAGAAACATTAGTAACCTGTTCTATTCTAACATGGGCTCAATTGGAGCTGGCAAGGTAAAGTCTGTTTGATGTCAGATTGCTTTCAGACCTATAGTTCTCTAACTTTGGTCTGAATCAGGGACTAATTTTATTACAAAGTTGTACAATTGCCTAGAGTTGGTTCGTGTTCTCATGGCAGCATTTACAAGCGGACCAGATCAAATGCCTTGTGTGAGAAAGCTGCTCTTGATTGGTCAGAATTTCCATGTGGGAAAAATCCAGGAAGTAAACAAAACGTTGAAGAAGAGTACATTTGCAAGATAAATGTGACACTTTCTAATGTCACAGATGGAGGGACAACTACGCAGGTTGATTTTAGCGCTGCTCATCGTGGACTATATTGCTGTCATTGTTCATTTGAGTCAAAGCATACAGTTTGAAAACGAGGCGCGGCTCCAACTAGAAAACAATGTTTTGATGCATTGGATGTGCTGAATGTGCATATTAAGGCAGTACAGGAGGAGGCGCACATTAATAATCCTCCAGGACTGTAACATGCTCACGTTTAACCCAAACAATGTGTCATGTGACTGCAGTTGGTTCAGATCGAGGTCGGAACACATTCTCACCACAAACGAACCGCACCAGAGTTTGTTTGTAACTGGACCGAGACCACCTCTTCAAGAAGGTCTCAGCCCAGTTGTTTTGGTGTGTACCCAAGTGCGATTGCTGTGTTCACACCTGCCCAAACAAACTGCACTTAGAGGGTAAACAAACTTGTGTTTGATTGAACCGAACCAAATAGGGCGGGTGTTTCACTTTCCATTCAGTTTCCCAGTGGAAGGGTCTGTCTGTTTGGGAAGCACTGAGCAGACGACTAGATATATCAGACCTGGATCATACTGCACAAGTTACGTGAGTTTGTAAACTGATGTTTTGGCATAGTTTTGCTGTTGTTAAATATGACCCCCTGTGACTTCAACTCACCAGCAACTTTCTCTGTTTCTGGAAGCATGCGAGAAGAAGAATGTTTTCAGCATTAGATGTGGTGAATTTTTGATATCCAATTGTCATTTGCAGGGTGAAGTATTTCTTCAGTACACTGTGCAATACTAGCAGAAAACTCCTCAGTAATTAAGCTGCTGCTTGTTAAGTTTTCAGTGCAGCATTTTTTAAAACACATTGTTGTCAAATTAATTCTGATACTTTGGTTTGATTAAAGAAAACAAAGACTGTGGTTAAATTTATCTCCAGTAGTGTCACTTAAGTTTAAGACCTCATTTCTTCAATTTTCTATAAACCATTGCCTCTTTTCATGAAGGTTGTGGACACAAAATCGGGAAATCCGTGCAACCTACTGCAATCCTACACATGGTCGTGCAAAGAAGCATTGCAGGACTATTGCGTTGTGCATTCGTTTTATCTCACACATTACTGAAGAGGATAAATACACTGGAGAATATCCAGCACATTTCCCTGCAAAATCCACCCTGCTGCTATAAAATGTAAATAAGGTGTAGAGGCTTTCCATTTTCTTGGCAGCGCTCTTGTTTATTTAAGGCAATAATACTGATGTCCCAAAATTAATGAAGTAATGATTTATTGATGTTTAATTGCGCTGAGCAGCACTTTTAATTACTAAAAATGACAGTTTATTTAGCAGGAAAGTTATTGCAGAGTGCTCCAGCTGTAGTGGTAGAGGTGTTTTTCTCTGGAGTCGTTGTCAGCCGAGGCAGGACAGACTGAGCGGCGCTTTGACCCCTACTGTCAGGTGAGGGTGAACCGCAGTTCTGTAGCTAGGCAACCCGGGTGCAGGGACAAGATGGTGGTCAGCTGAGGAGGCAGAAGTCAATAACTGCTTTAAAAGCTCTTCTTTCGGCCTTAAGAGCTTCGCTGTGCCGGCTGTAAAAAGCACACACGATTCGAGGCACCTGCGTGGGCGCACACACAGACACCCGATGCACATACACACCTTTTAGTGGCTGATTTAGTGACTTTGCTGCATTGGAAATGGTCGAAAACCCACTCACGGCTTTTATTGCTTTTCTGTATTCTTTGGGGTTTTTTTCATATAGTGAACAACACAGCGACATGAATGATGGAACAGAAGAAGTGATAGGTGGCATTTCTTTTTTTGCTGAAAGTGTGCACCGCATATTCATTAATCATTTACTAATTTTGGAATAACCTTGTAATTTCAAGGTGTCTCCTCCAAAAAAGGATCCCTGAACCTGTGAACTTCCCCTAGCTGCATGTTTCCATACGTGTTTGTCTTCATCTGCATAAGGCCAGAGACCAGCCCCCTTGTTTGAGTGTGTATAAGAGGGGTCACAAAGGACATACACTCCCATTCTTTTCCTCTCATCCACTCGTCCTTCTTTGTCTCCTTCACTGCTCACTTAAGAGCAGTGTTTTCTGTCTTAATTTAAATCTCTCTCACTCACTCCTCTTTGTTATCGTCTGCTTCCGCCCCCCTCCCTCACTCACTCATACACACACTCTCTGTTTCTCCATTCTTTGGCAGTCTTTTATCCCTCATGCTTTTCTCCATTCTGTCTCTCTTCCTGTCCCTTCCTCTTTCCCTCTCCCGCTCTCTCTCATTCAATCTCGTATCCATTCTGATGGATTTCACTGCGGGGGGTCACTCAGGTCTGCTTTTAAAAAGCAGCGTGAGCGAAATGCGTGTCATTTTTCTCCTTAACTGGATCATTTGTATTTATTTACCCCCCTCCGTACTGACGCCTGCTTAACTAGAGAGAACATGAGGGCTTTTTAAGGGGGAACCGGCGCCCGGCCCTTAACCCTATTAACCCTTAAGTGGACCCAAATGATGATAAATAGAGAACGTGGTGATTGGGAACTCAATCTGGTGGCAGGCAAGGGTAATCCATACTGTCGATGGAGCTACAGTATGTGTTGTGTGTGTGTGTGTGTGTGTGTGTGTGTGTGTATGTGCGAAAGAACAAGTTAGAGATTGGGGGAGATAAAAACTGGCAACATGTGTGAAATCTGACCAAATCTGACCATGAAATGGCTTCTACCTGTTTTCGTTAAGTGCTTTTTAATCATAATAGAATAAGAAATCCATTAGTAAAGTCATGTGATGGCAAACCAAATGGCTTCTCCTGGGGTAGGGTTGCTTGACCAAAAAATTACATTAAAAAAAGAAAAGCAGCAGCTTCCCAGAATCTGCTGCAGCATCTCGTGTGCAGAAAATTTTTGACTATTCTTCTTAAGGCCATTGTCTTTGACCAAAGTGGTGTGGTGAAGGTAAAGGAGGGTGTTGAACTTTTATATTTACTGTGACCAAGTTTGATCAAGTTTAAGTTTTAGGGACTGTGTTTTTTTTATTAGTTTTTTGTTTTGTTTTGTTTTATTTTTGGAAAATGTTTAGCTCGTTATGTATTTTACAATTGAGAGGAAGATATACTTTATCAATCCCCCAGGGGGAAATTTATTTTTTTCCCATTTTTTTGTCATATACACACACAGGCCTGAAATACACACATGCACAAACAGGACCTATACATGCATTAAATGGAGAGATGTCAGAGCGAGGGGGCTGCCTTGGACAGGCGGCCCCGAGCAGTTGGGGGTTCGGTGCCTTGCCCATGGGCACCTCGGTAGTGCCCAGGAGTCAAACTGGCACCTATCCAGCTACCAGTCCATGCTCCGTACTTGGTCTGTACGGGGGACTTGAAGTGGCGACCCTCTGGTTCCCAAGCCAAGCCCCTATGGACTGAGCTACTGCCGCACCTAACCACCATAAACTTTGAAGAAAATGTAAAACTGAATCGGTGTGGATATTGGTACCAAACCTTATAGTGGTGGTTTCCAACACTTTCTTCTAGACGTATTAGATGAACTCAAGTACCTCTCTATCAACAACCCCCATCAGGTTCCAAATGTGCTCAGAAACTGGATATTATAAAACACTGTTCACGTACTTTATTATTGTTCATTTTTTGGGATGCACCAATTCGCTGCATTTTTATAAACACGGCTCACAAACCAAGTTTAAAAGTACATGTACCTCCACCCACTGTGCCTGGTGTGTAGATGCTGCCCTTGTTAAGGCAATGAAAGCAGCCTGGCTTAGAATTATTGGTGCTATTTATCGGCTATAATTTTAATTCAGAATAATGCATAATTATAAAAATGTTGTTAGCACTAGTACTAGTAAGTTTTCAGTTGATTTCCAGCCTTTTTGTAGACAAACACGAATTCTTTTATCAATCACTTTTAGCGTCTTATGTACATTTTTAGCTGGTTCTAGACATTACATATTTACTATTACTCATTTCTGCTTTTTATTTTTAGTATGTTTTTGAAGAAGTCTGTGCTTTTTCAGTTGGACTGAAAAGTTTTATCACCCAGAGCCAGTTTGTGCAATCAATAATTCCTTTTGCAGGGGACCGTTGCCATGCAGGGTATGGACAGCATCTGTTTGTCTGTACACCTGCGTGTCCCTTTGGGCACTCGTGTGTGTATCTGCGCGCCTTTGTTCGGAGTTCTAATGTATCTCAAATTATGACAGATGAACGTACATGTTTCCAGATGTGCCTCACACTTTGTTCAACTATTGAAGCATGTTGTAGCCTTAACAGAGATCTATGAATGTCATTTCAGTGCACTCGCTCTACATTGTTACAGCAGATGGTAGTCATGGTCAATATATGTTGGTTTGAAAAATGTACTGACGCTGCTCCTCGCTCAGTCCATTGGCATAACACATGCATATTGTATGAAAATCCCAACATCGATCTCAATACGTCCCCCAGCTTGCAGTCAATATGTTCTTTGAAGAATGTAGCCGTAGCCATAAACCTATCGGAATATGTCCGCTCTATGGAAATGTGCTGACTTGTGCAGCAGGGGGGGCTTAAAAGAAGGGATTGTATTAAATGATATAGGGACACCTTGAGGAGGGAGACAGACAGTGAGAGGGAGGGAGCAGGTAATCTGTTCTGCCTTATTACATGTTAAATGGGACACATTCACCCTCTCGTATCATTTCTGCCCCTCCTCTCAACCTCGTTTTCTGTTCTCTCCTAAAGGAAAACTTTTCAAAGGAAGTGAGCAGAGAGCTTCAGGAGGGTTTTGTGGAGGGCCCTCCTCTGCCTCTCCTGCATCTCTCCTCTCTTCTTTTTCACGCTTCCCTTTTGCCCTCTGTCTCACAAACACACATTGTCCGTCTCTGTCTCAGTGTGTCTAATAACACATCTTTTCTCGGTGCAGTGTCCCCCTCCTTTCTGTCCCCCCTTTTCGTCTCTTTCTCCTTTGCTTTGTGATTTATGATGCAGAGCAGAGAAACTGTAATGTAGATGTCTAAACCAACCTTACCCCTGCCATTTCATTCCTATCGGTGCATCAAAGCAATAGGGACTTGCGTCTTGTGTGTATATGTGTGCGGTGGGGGTTGGGGTGGATACGGTGTTGTTATAGAGACCTTTACGGCTACTGATGGCACGAGGCAAGACCCCTATATGACTGTTTAGATTTACCGTCTCTGGGGTACAGGGGTGTAGCGCACACACTCACACACACAAACACACACACAGATTCACATATAGTGCAAATAATAACCAACTGTATGTGGCTAGATGTCTCTGTTTGTTTCAGTGTCTCCCACCACATGCAGTTTTATTAAATATCCTGCGAACCTCTGGGGTTTGAGGGAGGGAATAAAGGAACAAGAAATAAAAGGAAGACAGAGATGGTGAGAAAAGGGAAAGAGAGGGTGTGGAGGGGGGACAGTGGCTGCTTCTATAACTTGTGGAATAATCTATACGAGGGCAACAGTGTCACTATGAGGTTTGTACCCCTATTTTGGATCACGAGCTCAATCTATGGGGTTAGGAAATAAGACAAAATGAAATTCAGCTGCAATAGAATTCTGTTTTTCAGACTTTTCTCTGATAAATTACATATAGATTTGCATCTTCAAGCCTCTACAAATGATTCAGATTAAACAGTCTAAGAAGGAAGCTTGCTATTCGTGGACATGGGATCTTGAGATTAATCTACGGGGTCAGGAGATAGAAAAAAAAAACGAAATTCCGCCGTGATAGCACTCTGTTTTTTTAGATTCTCTGTTAAAATATGTAATGTTGTACATCCTCGAGTCTCTGATAATGATTTAAATTATACAGTCTGAATGGGAAAATCACTATTCGTGGCCCTGCAACCTTTGATAAGCAAACATTGTTTCAGAAAAAGGGGTTCGAAAACAAAAGAGTTTAGCAACCACTGGCCAATACAAAGAGCACTGTGGCCTTGTTTACACCTGGTGCTAACGTGCATCCTGGATGATCTTATTACAAATGGACAGCTCTAAGTACAGATGTGAATGTACCCTATGCGTCCTCAATGCCCCTTGATATCCAGTCACTCGGACTACATTTGGAGGTGGTCTGGGCCCCATATGGTCACATTTTTTAAACAGTGTGTACGCTAATGTGTCCGCCTACCCAGCCGATGTCCTCTGTAACATGTATGAATGAGTATGTATGACAATTTTGAAAAGATCATAGAGATATATTATTGTTTTGATTCTGCCCGCACACCACAGTCTTTGTAAACTTCTTCTTCTTCACGGGGACTGGTGTACTTGTTCTTTTTCTTTCCATTTTTGCAACAGTCCAGGCACATGCATTTCTGCTCCTTACTGATTAAAACAACAGCGCATCAAAGACAACAAGGCATTTGGTCTTTGCAAACGGCAGTGATGTGCATGTTTATTGGCATATAGAGTGGGGTAGTGAGATCAGATCACAAGTGGTCACTCGAGACCCATGGGGAGACACAATCTAATGCCAGGTGTGAACAGACAGACTAGGACCTGTCTATACCTGGTGTTAACATGCCTCTTGGTGGTCCGAACACAAGTGGACAGCCAAGACACATTGCTGCTCACATCTGTGTCTGTGTCTCCAGCTGACCACTTGTGTTCAGGTTTAGTTATTGCCTACACCACTTACACTAGAAGGTCCAAGGACCCTACACACAGTCATTACATCCACACTGTCGTTAGCTGCTTGCTAGTGTGCTCACCAGTCATGCTAGCAGTTGTCAGTACAGCTGGAGGTATCACTGTCCGCAGAATGCAACATGTCTCCTTCCACAGCACAAAATGGTGGACAGTCATGCAACACTTTGTCCAATTCATGTCCTGGTTGATGACATAGTCCTTGTCAGGGATGCATCAAGATTAGCATGAAAGGTAAAGATATGTGGTCAAATGCATCCCAGACCCCCTCGACAAGTGGTTTGAGTGATCAGATCACATTGCATCTTGAACCCCTTTCCCCACTGCACAAAAAACCCTTTAACACCCACTAATACATGGCTTTTTAATTTAATGGAAAAGGTTACAATCAGTATTTACACTGGGGTCAAATGACTTTGCAGTAGTCACAGGTATTTATCTGGCTCTGATCAGGCAGCGTCCAAGCCAAACATCATTCAATATTAACCTATACCTAGTATGAAAGAGAAACTAAATGAGTAAGAGAAGAAAGAAATAACCACTGTAACATTTTCACCAGCCTCCATGCTGCTTTCTACTATTCTCTAGCCTGTGTTTTGGCCTGCCCATGATGTTGAACATGACACACCAGGAAAAAGAACAGAGACATACTTGCCTGCTGTAGAGCCGCTTACACAGCTCTGGTCTCCTGGCAATGGGAAGGAGTCTGTTGCCTATTTTTAGTGTGTTTCCTGTGTTAAAAAAAAACCTGGTTACATGCGCTAATTTTAGTGAAAAAGGGGTATTGGTGGTCGTCTACACTTGCATTTAGGTACTGTCCATGAATCATCCAAGTTGCATGTTAGTACCAGGTGTAAAAAGGGCCACAGTCTTCCTCTACTGACGTCAAACCCACACACATGACAACTTGTTGACCAATACCTAAATTCTACTCTTAGACCAAACCAGGGCTGATAAAAGGTCGAAATGCCTCTGGGCTTCTTTTTCATTTCCTGTAAATCATTTAAACAGTGCCAAAAAAGAGGCTTTGCTTTGGGAATGTGATACAGCCCGATGTTTATGAATGCCTTGGTGCTCAGGTTACATGGGAACCGGATGATTCATAGTTGTTTTTGACTATATTTATAATTATACCCTTTGATTCCCACAGTGAAAGAATCTAATGTGTATCCACTTAGCAGCGTTTTGCTCCTAACAACCTAATGTTAGTCTTGTTTTTTTAGTGCTATTTGATATACTCTAGCTATGTAGGGAGGTACTGTTGGTGCACACTGTAATTAAATACAAGGATCAAAATCCCTCCGAGCTCGCCTAAAACTGAGTACAATAATTTGAATGTATTTCCATAACCAGTCTGAAAGAATTCGGTGATCACCCGAGGCCAATAACTGACGTGAAAACTAAAAAAAGCTTCTCTTTTCAGAAAGTTTTAAAATGACCACAATTGAGTGAGTATGTTATTTGCTAGGATGTATTTTATATATTATGACTTTATGCTGCTGAGCTAAAATGTGGTCACATTTCATAATTTAAAGGTAAGACAGGGTAATATTCTGCTACTTATAGTTTATAGTGTATACATGATGCGACATGTATACCACTTTTGCATCTGCTCATTGTGCTGCACTACAGCAGTTATAGTAAATGAGATGAGAGCACCAAATGTAAAGATGGGGGGGGGGTTGGAGTCTCTTTCCACCAGCTTTGTGGTTGTGCTTGGCTGCAGGAATTTAATGTTAATCTTAATGATAGATGATAGAGGATGCAGCGTGCCGCCACAGAGTGTGTGTGACAGTGTTATTGTCTCCATGATAAACTCAACCACTGTCTCAGCCCCTTCCCCACAGAGAGAACCAGAGAGCAAGCAAAAATAGAAGTACCACTGTCTAGTTCCTCATCAAGAAATGCTCTTCACTTCTATCCGCCCCCCTCATCCTTTTCTCTCTCCCTCCCTTCCTCTGTCCTCCTTTCTCTCTCTCTCAGAGGCCATTACTGGTGATAAACACTGTGGTTTGTATCAGCAGGATGCACCTGGCATTAACGCAAACGCTTAAGAAAGTAATTAGTGGGTGTATGTGGCTCCTCTCGTCCCTGCAGATGCCCATAGGCGGTGTAATAAATGAGCGCCAGGATCCATAGGAATAGGACGGCAGCGATTTCTGCTAGCACTGCTGTCATCGTTCAATACCCTGACGCAGAGCAATGGCCTTGTCATGCCTCCCAGCAAATGACTGAATTCCTCCCCAGTGGATCCACAAACGCAGAACCCTCTCCACACCCAACAGCATAATGTTCCAGTCTGCGCTCAAAGTGATAAGACCTACCGTGGAATCAAACAAAATTTAAAGGAGTGGTTCCACATTTTGGGAAATATGCTCATTCAGTTTCTTGCCGGGAGTTAGATGAGAATGTTGATACCACTCTCATGCCTGTACAATAAATATAGAACTTACAACTAGAGCTTTGATTCCCAGTTGGGCCTGACCAGATCCTCTGGGTTTGGGCAAAGCTGGGCTGTAAGTTCTCAGAATTCCCCCAGGCTTGAACTGGGTCAGGTTCTCTTCAGTTTCACCGCATTTTTTTTGTTTGTTTTTTAAATGCGGACCTTATAGTCTGTGTAATGTCATGAATAATGTATGGGATGTGTTGCCATCAACCCATCCCGACTCCTGCCTTGCACTAATGAGGAGAAATGTTACACAATCTCTATTTAATATATATAGCATATGACAGTTTTTGGACTGTGCTGAACATTCTGTAGGATAAAGCACACATCGGAGATTGTGCCATAAATGTCAGCTGCTATGCTAAAAAAAAATATATATATATATATAGTAGAAGTATAGTATATATAGTAGAAATCATGTTTTTTTTTATTGGGTTTGGGTTCAAAACTGCTGCCATGGTTCGCACTCAGGTCGAGCTTGAATAGCAAACTTTAAATGTCATCACTCAAGACAAGCCATCATCAGTTTAAGACACACCTTCAAGAAGGTAGCCCTGTGGTAATGGAAATACAGATCCCTGCTGTGCTGGGCTGACGGCCCAAACCAAGCCCATGACTGTTGAAAATGGGTAATGGTCTGTCACTCTAGCAGCCGTGTCCTTGAATGTGCATTACTTAAAGCCTTAACAAAGTGTAAACACATGGGTTTTATAAAAATACACCCCCATACAGTTGTCAAGGCCAAAACCGTTTTTGTACCAGGCTGTAAACTCGTTAATTTCTGCTGTAAAGTTGAGCATTTTAACATAGGTGTCTTTGGGGATTGACTCGCTTCTGGGGCCAGCCTCAAGTGGACATTGAAGGAACTGCCGTTTTTGGCATTGGCTTCATTTTTTCACCCTGGAGGTTGCTCCTTGGTCTAGATTATATATGGATGTGTATGACTCCATCCAAAGGTGACAAAGTCAGCCTACCAGCACCTCTAGAGCTCACAAATTAACGCATTGTACCTCAAGAAGGACACTGTTCCCAGCCAAGAAATGGCCCTGCATTAGTGTCCTCTAGATGTAGCTTCATATTAACCGTACAGACATGAGAGTGATGTCAATCTTTGCATCTAACTCTAAGCAAGAAAATATAAGAGCATGTGTCCAAAGTGACTTTTTTTATCCTTTTGTAGTATTCCTTATTGGCTTTAGATTGAATATTTGCTCCCCTGTTTGACCTCTGAGCACTGTTTTGAGTGGTAAATGATGAAGTGTATTGACTATTCATTCACACTACTGTCAAAGTTGTTGAAGGTGTGGAGAGAACCTCTCACATTGTCACAAATTGTCACTGACCTGCACTTACAAGGACTATAGATTTTTCCAGCCTCCCTCACCAATATGACCATGTGGCGATGCACATACATTGCACACACTGCACCAGCTAGCTGCAGCATTGCACCCTGGGTAATGATCCATGTGCCCAATCCTCTGCTTTGTATCCAACAGGGGGTAATTTCTCACTCCAGGGGGCAAATCAAACATCTGATTCTGACTGCAGGGTCTCAGCTTCAGCCCCAATATTCCTTTGAGATCTCCAGAGTTGCTGACGGGCAAATCTCTTTCACACCCGTGCAAGCCGTTTAGTGAGGCAGATGGAGTGTCCTGAGCACTGGTGTGAACAAAACGATGACACCGCCATTAACATAATAGCCCTAGCATGCACATGTGTCGTCATTATGGATTTTTATGGGGTGTGTGAAGAGACAGACAAAAGCAGTTAAACATTGGGCGAGGCAGCAGCGCTGGTGGTTCATCCCACTACTTAGATGGGCTGAAGGATCCAACTCTTGCATGCATCTAACCTAAGAGTCCCATTTAAATGCACTGAAGTTTAGTGTAGCAGCTACCATTAGAAGTGCTAGCATCTGGATGGTACCAGCCAAGACGGCAGCACAGAAGCAGTAGCAGACCTCAAGGACAGACCTGGGCGTGCTAAGCTAGTGATGTGTAGCCTATAACCAGACATTAGCATGCACAGTCTACAACAACAACAACCTCCTAGTGGATGCTAAGAGATTGAATTTGCCATTTAGACCACTCCAAGGTGACAGTCAGCTACCCAGTTTGTTAATGGTTGACTCTTTGAGAGAGACATTCTGAATCAATGGATGGATTCACTACTACCAGGCAGAGTGATCAATACTTGTTTTCGTGCAGCCTTTAGGTTTTTTTTGTAAGACATAAGAGCAGGGACCAATTTAAAAGAAGGTATACTTAGTGTGCCGGTAATTTCTACCTCATCATCATTATCATCATCACATTGTAGCAACTAAGCCTTATTGCTTGTGTAGATTAAACCAAGTCTGCTCTGTTGTTTTCTCTGCATCACACATTGATTTGTCGAGTTGGATCTCCTCTGTGCAGTCCCACAGCGCTGATGAATCTCCCTTCTTAGGGGATGAAGCCATTGTTGGAGGCTTTATTTGACAGCCTCTTATTGTCCATTTTTTAGAAAACCCTCTGACCTCTCTGTCGATATGTTGTAATACACACATCGCCCCGGCAAGCTGTGGAGGCTGGATTGACCTTTGACCCTCTCTCCAGCAGATACAGTAATGTTGATTCTTGCTGCAGGTGTTTTGAAATGTAGTGACAGTGGTGATAGAAACGCCAGGGGGTGTATACACTGGAGACTGCAGTATAGCTCAGTGGGCTCTAATGCTTGGACTCTTGAGATAAATGACCATTGACATCTCATTTTCCAAGCCAATAATATGAGGGCTGCAGTGACTATTTTTATAGTTGAATAATGCATCGTATGAAACAAATTATTGACTATTAGTAAAATTAATTTATATGATTTCATGTGACATGTAAATTGACTGACTGGCAATTTATAAATACCTATCAGTTTTTAAATTGAAGTTTTATACATGTGCTACCTAAAAATTAAGACAATACAGATGAGTTTTTTCCCCCCTGATACAGACATAAGTCTTGCCATAATGGACCAAGCAGGTTGCCATAGCAACAGAACGATTTTAGTTATTTGGGATGTAACTTCACATTTCCAAAATTCAAGTTCAAACGAGCTCAAACCGCACACGTAGACGGTAGTCGTAGATTATTTTTTTTGAATTACAAAATATCCAATTCTCAGTTGTTCTCTAGACTTATGTGCAGCGCACTCGCAACACATTCTCCAGCTGTAGCATTAAATGTTGCCACAACGATGTGCACATGTGAACAGTATCGTTTTGAATAATTATCTGCTAACATAGCCTCAAGAACAGACTGTATAAAATAATGGACATAGCTACTGTGGCGTCACCCATTGATTTGTGGACTCTTGCTTTGAAACTTCTGAGCTTCGACATTTTGGCCTGTCGGCATCTTGATTTGGAGCCAGAATTGACCATATTTGGATGAGAAGGTGGAGCTGTGGAGGAGCAAGAGTTGGATCTGACTGACGCCTCACAGACAGCCTGTCACTGAAAGTGGCCCCACCCTTAAATATGTATAACTTTAAGCCTTGATGAAATGGAAATGGATGAGTTGCATGAAAATGTACAGTTGTCATTAACGAGGAAATTAGCAATGGAGTTGTACAAGGCTGTTAACCAGGCCTCCAAGAAGTGCGCCAGGCTTTGAAGCCAATTTTCATAGTGGCCAAACATCCATCCATCCATCTATTTTCATCTGCGGTGGTACTGTAATTTCCTTTATCCATCATGTGATGCCCTGAAGCCCAAAAAGACCTTTTCCAATTGATTGACATGGGAAAAGAGACATGCGTAAATCAGTGGATAAATTTTTTCGAGTGACTCGTCCTACTATCAAAATTTGATTCATTCGGTCCCGTAACATTTCGAAAGTCTAGAAGAACTAGTCTAGATTTATCATTTTATCCCCATTCAAGTTAGTGGAGTGCTAAACCGGAAGTTAGCTGTTTGGCCATGCTCAGCAGCCGTAACTCTGTAGTGCACTTGCTCTATGGGCCACACAGTACAGAAGTGGTGCCAATAATACCCGGATCACCCGGGTAATTTTATATGCGGCGGTTGAACCATGTTGGCTTCATGTGCCACTTAGCAACTTTCATAGGAATTAATGGAGCCCCACATTTATCGTTGTATCCAAGTCTCTTAATACATAACTGATTTTAAAATGGGGGTCAATGGGCATTGATTTGCTTCTGGAGCCAGCATCAAGTGGCCATTAGAGGTACTGCAGTTTTGGGCACTTCTGGGTTAGCTTCATTTTTCAGTCCTGGAGGTTGCTGCTTGCCCTCATTGCCATTAAATTACTGATTAAGAGAAAATGTATTTCTCATAATACGTTTTAACATCAAGCTAACTTAGCTGGCTTGCTAACAAGCTAACTAACTTACTGAGATCTTCATCATTCAGACAGCCAGTATGCTACCTTTTAAGATGCCCCAGAGAAGCTGATGTGCTCACATGCTGTAAACGTTACAGTTAACAACCTTTTTGACCGAGTTAACAGTAAAATGCATTCACACTTTAAAGGTATTGAGTTGTGAAGGTGTTATCACGCTGTTGTATACTTTACTCTTGCAGGCGGTGTCAGTGTTGTCATCAGGGCTGCTACCGACATTGCAACCAATAATGTCATTTACTAATTGACTTTTGAATACACTGGCAACTAATTTGGTCATCAACTTCTGTCGTCTAAGTTGGTTATTCATTGCAACCCTAAATGATATGTCTGTAGTCGTCTTCTCACTCTGTCATTACCCATCCTTTCACATTTTCCGTTTCCTTCATTTTCTGTCCACCTTTGCCACTCTTTTCTCACTCACACATTTATCACGTCCCTTTTTTTGACGCTTTTATATTTCCTCTTAACTCTCATCCCATCTCACTTTTTCTCTTACTCCACCCTGCCCTCAATTTTAACACCACATTTCTCCCTGTTTTCACACTGCTTCTCTCCCCTTCTCACCCCCCGCAGGCGGTATGAGGCGTATCCTGTGTGTGCAGACCTGCAGGGCCAGATCCTCGCATGCTACAAGGAGAATGTTGGAAAAACCCTTCACTGCTCCAACATAGCAGCCCTTTACCTCCAGTGTGTCAACAACGCCAAACAGGTGCGTGTTTACTGAACTGAGCGATTTGTCTTTTATCATTTGTCAGATCTCATTTAAGCATCATTTGATACACTACGCTAAGATCTCTTGCATATGCATGTTATGTATATGTGTTTGCGTGCCTGTTAAGTGAAATGAATGAGCTTTTCATCGTGTGCAACTGTACTCTTTGCACATGAACTTGAACCTTATACTTTGAAACCCTCCAAAATGACACTTTTTTTCTCTTTGAAAAGAACGGCAGGCATGTGCATGCACCAGCGTGGACAAATGATATGTAAGTTAGTGCCTTCTTATCCTGTAGTGTGGCTTTCAGTTGAATCGATGTGTGTATTACAAAGTAGCCCCATGTGTGTGTTAGTTACAGCATACGTCATTGGGATCATAGATGTGTATGGTAGCTACAGTTTCCTTTTTAAATCTAAATGAATTAATGTGATACACACACACACACACACACATATACACACTAGCATCCATTTACATGTGCTGGCTCCTTGCTTTTAGACAGGAGAATATAATTTCCACCAGGCTACTGGCGCCTGAATAAAGCTCACTCTAAATAGCCAGTTTAAACCTTACGGTCTATTTCCATAATACCTGCTGACACAGGCGTTCCCCTGACTGTCTCTGTGTGTGTTTTAATGTAATAAGACCAGGGGAGTAGCTGCTGCTAGTTGGATACCATTGTCCTCTCCGTGCTCTCTCCTTTCATTGCCAAGTGCAAATGTTTTTTTGCCCTCTGTCTCCCACAGTCGCACACTGTATGGTAATAGTAATGTCACTCAGGTTGATATTAACTTGATTCCCCCTCTCTCACTTTGCAATATGTAACATCACTTGGCCCCAAAAAGGCTCAATTTGCATTCATAGAGCTTTTCTATTAGATTTTTTTTTTTGTAGAATTGCATTGTTTTGCCGGAAATGAGGAAAACTGAGTTTTGTGTCTCTCGCTCACTCTTGCGGATATTAGTATGAGATCTAAAAGTCAGATGCAGGCAGATTTTTAAGCTATACATCATGTAAATTGCACAATGTTTTATTCATCGTGTAGATGTATGTGTGTGTGAGAGTTTAAAACAGCTACCTGTAGCCTCGTCAGGATTCAGCAAGGGTATGTTCATAGTCCGGATGCTGTTATGATCTTGTAAATTGTTTGGAAGCAAGCCTGAGACGATATGTTAATCCGCTTGTGTTTATCACCCTGCGGCAATCACAGCACACTCCTGTTCGTCTGCGCTTATCTGTGTAAGACTTGCTTTTAAAGTCATTAGGTGCAGAAAAAAAAATAAACAGTTCTGTGATAAGGCTTTAAAGGAATAATATGCAGAATTACACAGCCGACAAAACAGGGAGAAGGAATGAAGGAGGATTGATATGAGCTGATGCAGCGTCGTGATTAGGGTGTTTACGCAGCTTTATCAGAGCCTAGCAGGAAGCTGCGCTGAGAACAAATGTCAAAGGACGTGACTTTGACCTCCGGAGGTCAGGAGATCCAAACGTGCCCTCTAACAGCCGCCTCTCATCTCCTCGCCCTTTCTGTCAAAGACACTCGATGGCATAGGTCATGCAGTTTTCAAACAACAAAATCTCTTTCCCCTTCTTCGTCCTTCCCTTTCAAATCATAAATTCCACTAAAATCTGCGGCACCACGGGTGTAGATGGGGATGTCTAAGATGCCATCTCACTGGGGATGAAAAACCAAATCCCCCCAAATCTCACTTTTACAATATTGACCCTTCAACTGGAGTCAGCCGAGAGAGAGGCGTTGTCAGCCGCCCGGCCTTTTGTCGCTGATAATTAGCGTTCTTATCGCCACAGTCAGTGATAACATTTAGACCCACTTTCGCTCTCTTTTGTGCCCTCTCTGCCCCGCCGCCATCCCTTCTTCACTCCCTCCATCCACCATCCCTTCATCCCTAGTCACATTTCTAATGCATTCAGCACTTAACAGGTCCAGATAGCAAACAGTGAGGAAGAGGCAGTCGAAAGGACAGATAAAGTCTCTCTTTCTCTCTCCCTCTGCCTCTATGAATAAGAGTTTATCATGGAAGCCGATCTCTCCATCCACTGCTTGCCTCCCTCATTCCATATTCTCGCCGCATGACCGCCTCTTGCTCCCTATCTTTTCCTTCTCCACTTCATTTTTTAGACTGACCCTTCCATCTCCCTTTTACTCTCAAAGGGCTGAGCGAGATCTCTGTTTGTGGTTTCAGAGGGTGCTGTGAGGTTCGAAATGAAAAAAGAGCTGGCTCATATAACATCAGCTTTAATATCGACATTTCAATCAAAACTGCTCTTGATTGAGTACAAGTTGATTTAATTTGTCCTTTCAGTATTTTTAGATGTCAGTGAATCTTGTCTCAGAATATCTTTTTGCTTTTGATTTGATAGATGTGCTTTGGCCATCTGTCCAATCAGTGATAATCGTAAAGTTAATTACTGAGATCTGAGACCACACTGATGTTGCGGTAAGAAACACAAGCAGTTAGACACCCGTAGAGTCGGGCTGGGTGGTACAGAGAACATAAAATGTCACAGTATTTTAACCAAATATCGATATAATGATGATATTATAGGACTATTGGTGTTTGCACAACATATTTACACAATGACATCATCAGTAGTCATCATCAACAGTCTGGTAAGTTCAGGAAATGACATCACTTTACTGTAATGTAGCCTTTAAAGCCTGGAAAAGATGACACTTGTTATAATATAATATTTAAAATCTAAGACAATATCTAGTCTCATATCAATAAATTGATATTGAGGTTGGGTTTTTATAAGAAACCCCCAGGTTAGCCACATTGTGTTTTCACTTGTCTATAGAAGGTAAACATATGTGTCTGTCAGTATTTAATGATGTATATTGAGATATATTGGTGTTTAGATATCTTTATGTGTGTGTATGCTGCATATCCTGCGTATGTGTGTACATATGTATGCATGTGTATGTGTGTGTGTACAGTATACTTTTGTACTAGGTAGATTATGAAGTGGTTTCAAGTGTAACAACAAGCTTAGCCCCTTTATTTTCAATTATTCATTATCATTAGTTACTAAATATGGTTAATAATAATAAGTATTATTAGAAGTAGTAGTAGTATTTATTAATTTATATTTATTCAATTATTTTTCTCTCTATTATGTTTACTTTTTGGGTGTTTGAGGAGGGTGGGGTTCGAAGTATCCTTGGGCAAGATACTGAACTCCTAATTGCTTCCATCGGTGTGTGAGTGCGAGTGAATGGTTACTGAGTAGCAGGTGGCACCTTGTATGGTAGCCTCAGCCACCAGTGTATGAATGTGTGTGTGTGAATGGGTGAATGTGACATATAGTGATAAAGAGCTTTGAGTGGTCGGAAGACTAGAAAGGCGCACTACAAGTGCAGTCCATTTACCATATATACCCTGAAAAACATATAAATAAAGGTTTTAAAAAATCATATTTGTCTCAAGATAGTTAAATTATATGTTGGTACTATTGATTAATTGCAGACCCAGAAAGCTAAAAACACCTACCTTTAAAAAATATTAAGATTTTTTTTTTTTTACAATACTCTGCTAAATGTTTCTGATTTTATTTTTTTGTGTGTACCTGATGTTGCCATGTTCCGAGATGCTCTCATTACTTTGGTACTATAGATACAAAGATATCATAACCAATAGCAAAGGTCAAAATAGGCCCATTCTAGCGAGGAGGACTATTCTCAAATTTTGGATCTCGAAGGACGCCCCTGCACTGGACGACTGGTATAAGGAGGTATGGAGAACTCTCCTTCATGATAATATGGAGGGATTTATCAAAATATGGCAACCTGTCTTGGACACAGTGGACCCCTCTTAACTGGACTTGGTTACACCTGATTAACAACACACTGCAGACTGTAGCACATTCATGTAAGGTATCTGTGATTGTCTTGTTAGTGGTGATGTATGTCTCTGTTTTTTTTTTTTTCTTTTGTTTTTTTTTTTGTTGTTGTTGTTGTTACTCCTGCTGTTTTTATGTTTGGTTCGAGGTCATTTAAATGGAAAAAAAGTGGTTCTGTGAATATGCAATAATGGAGATATATAAAACTGTGGCTAAAACGTAAAAAAAATAATTATAAAAAAAAAAAAAATAGGCCCATTCTCTAATAAACTAGAGTTATCCTTGAAGAGATCTCTTCATGTCTCCCCCAAAATTTTACAGTGTACTGGAGTGTTTGGCAGACTTGTTTGTGTCAGTAATCATTTTATGGGCAGATCAATAGTGCACATAAAATAAACTCCAATGTCTTTGCAGAAATGAAATGTTACTGACATGGACTTATCTCATCCACAACGCCATTACATAGTTGGTCAGTGGGGAAGAAGATATTTTTTTTGTTACTTCTCTCTCTGTCTTTCTTTCACTGGTCTTCTCTTAGGCAGTTTTCATCCAGTGGCATCAGCTGCAATAGGCCAGTTCAAATGGTTATTGACAGGGAGTGCTGGGGATTTGTGGTTGCACTTATCGCTAACATGGAATCCACTGCCCTCGGGTCTTTCTCTCTACTTCTGCAACTCACTTCCATCCTCTTATACTCACTCCATCCTCCACCCTTTTATTGTACTCTCAGGCCTCCCTCTCTCTCTGTCTTGCCTCTCCTGGGGGACGTAATATCGTTCTCTTCTGTTTATTTGTTTGTCTATTTAGATTTTTTTTTTTTTTGCCTCTCCGTCCCTCTAAAGCACTTTTCTCTCTGTTTTTCTCCGCAGAACAAGTTGAGGACCGGGGGTTAAGGAAGTTAAGACAAGGAGAGAGCAATGAAGAGTTTATTGTGTGGGATTACTGATTATCGACCGACTGACGAACCAAGAGTGGAGGAATGAGTCAGCACCAAGACACGCACCCTCAAAACCAACGCGGAGAACCAAACCGGACCAGACTAGAGGCACCGTACACAGCACCCTGATAGAGAAATAGACACCTTTTCCCTTTGAATCCCATCTCCTTCCCTACCTCTCTTACCTTCTGTCTATCTCTCCTGTGAGTACGTAGGGAGGCAGTGACACTCAAAGAAGAAAGTGACGGGACCCAGCAGGCCAGAGCTCAGCCCGCTGAAAGGACAGTAAATATAAACCGGAAAGACCACAACAAAGCGACCTCTGTTACAAATCACTTTGACCCATCCCCTGTCATTCCACTCACGAATCGTTAGCGAAATAAAAGTCTATTTTTACTAATAAAAGTCAGTCCTATTTTGCTGTCCATAATTCATTGTGTTCCTGCTCCTAATGCACTACCCCGTACACGAGTACACATGTACGCATCTGTTTCTTCCTTGCATCTGTTCTTGTGAGTTTGTGTTATGTTAATAATGTAACAATCTGCTGTGTTGAGCATTCATCCCGACCAACACTTGTGACAACGTCTGATCAGAGGAAATAAAAAGACGAAACGATGCAGGAACTGTTGTTGAACTTTTTCTCCATAAATATTCAGCGCTGGCTCTGTCTCTGTCTCGTGTGTGTGTGTGTGTGTGTATTTTATGCTAATTACAGCAAGCATTGTACATCTTTGATGGATACGCGGCCCTCGTGTTGTCACGACGACATTTTGCCAAATGCAGTGAATGAGCCCAAGAGAGGGGGACTGTAGCGCGGGGGAAACTATTCGTCCCAGATGTTCTGGTTCATCATCTATCTTTCTTTCTTTCTTTCTTTCTTTATATAGCTCTGTTGTATGAATCCTCGGTGCGCTCTAGCTATTCAGTGAAAGACCAGGGATTTCCACCTCTTCCTTATCCCCTCATTGTCCCTCTCTCCTTTTACTTATGTACTTCTTTCTGTCTCTTCTTCCTTACTGGAGTGTGTTTCCTCTCTGCTCAGTCTCCCAGGCTAATGTTGCCTTGGAGGAGACGGCTTCTCTACGCTGTCTGCACTCTGCCAGACTCTCTGGGTTGGGTTTAACTGGATAGACAGACACTGTATGTATGTGTATGTGTGTGTGTGTGTGTGTGTGTGTGTGTGTGTGTGTGTGTGTGTGTGTGTTTGGCTTGACAGTGTGTACGTGTGGGCGGGGTAGTAATGCAGCCATCCACGCACTTTTTATGCAGCAACTGTGTGTGTGGGAGTGGACGTCAGAGAGGGACGCCGTCTGGGTTTGATGTGGAGGCAGGTGATCGCAGAGGGGACGTTATCTTAATTCTGCATCAGAAGAAGAAAGTGCGTGTGTGATGGACAGAGAGAGAGGGAGCGAGGCAGGCTGTGCGTGTGCGTGCAAGCATGTGATTCGTTGTGACTAATCCCCCCTCTGTCTGTCAGTCAGCTGTCCTTTTGCCTTTTGACTTTTGGAGTCTCAAAGGGGTGAGGGGTTGACTTCTATTATGTAGCGCGTGTGTGTGTGTGCGTGCTTTTGAGGGGTTTTCTAAAGGTTGGGGATAATTGGTATTGGAGTTCATGGCAGGTGTTTCTCTGTCCACAGAGCAGACCGAGCCTCTTCTGTTTTTTTCCCCAACTTGTTTTTCCCCCTGTGACTTTGACACAAGCTGCGCGGCTCCTCTGTCTGACCCAGTACCTCCGAGCCAAGATAAGTGATTTAACGGTGTATTCTGTCTGTAACCAGATTATATCCCCTCTAATATAATTAAAGGATGATTAGAGAATCATGAGATCCAAACATGGGGCTTACCTTACCTTTTAAAGGCCTCCTCCACGACCTCAACAACCTTTTCAAAGTTGCAAAGCCTCTATGAAAACATTTCATCCTAGCAATCGCTTGTGTATGTATAGCAGGGATGTCAGTTTTAGTTAATTTTGCTTTCAATAGCCTGACACGCATTAACAGGTTTAATTTTTAAGAAAAAAAAAAAAAACACAAAATGACATAAAATACAAGAGGCTTTTCCTTTTGGTCCATCACTTTGCTGACAGACAGCTGTCAGCAACATTAACATGCGGAAACATTGTGGCCACTGCCCACCCTCTGGATAACTAGCCATTCTGCATTGTGCACTAACCATGTGGAAGATAACGTTAGCTAGCAGTGTGCCTCATTTGGTGATTACCGCTAGGCAAAATATATCTAAAATATAAATATAAAAGTCATGCTCAAATGTGGGAGGAACAGCAGAGAGTACTCTACACGTCGAACGAATACTGGTGTCCAAAGTACTCGAGTACACATCCCAGGCCCTCAGGAAAACCGCACAGCCTTGCAGCAAATTTTTTGCCCAGTGGCCACTCGTGGTACTGCATCAAAAAAAAAAAAAAAAATCCCTGTGACTTACACTACCTTTTCGCGTAACCGGCTATTTTCATAAACGGACATTTCACCCTCTCTGTTTTCAAAAATAATTTCGTAATACAGGGTGCAGGCAACTTTTTTTATGACACTGACAGGAGACGGCATGACGGTCATCTCACCCTCGATGTAGGGACGCAGCAATTCCGAGAGTGACAGCAGTGATGACCGCGACATCCTAAAATTTTCACGCCACTCCTCCAGGACAACCACTTCATTTTCGAAGTTCTCCCACCAGACGGCAGTTCTCCCAGGACGGACCCAAAACCGGCGACGCTGGCGGTGACGCAGACTGGCTCTTCGTGTTGGAGGGTGGACAAGTTGTTGCTGCAAAATTGCTGACCTCCGAGCACTCATCCGTCTCTGCTCCTCCTTATGCAAACATACGAAGAGGGCTTGCACCAACATAAATGCGGCTGCTACTCTGAAGGCATCCATGATCACCATAGCAACATTTAAACATAGGTCGCACTTTTGACGCGGGTGCAAGTTCGCATACTGTGACGTCTGCTGCCTGAGTTTTCTCCGTCTTGCTCAGTTTACATGCAAACGTGCAACCGGAGTTTTCCAAGATCTCCACTCTGGCTGAAGTTTTTAAAAAGCATCGTTTTCAGAGGCGAATTCTCCGTTTGCGTGTAAACGAAGGGCACAAACGAAGGGATATGTCTCCGTTTCTAAAAATACCGGTGTACGTGTAAACAGGGCATTAGAAAGCATTTTCCTCAGCTTCCAGGGGGGGCGGTGATGGTCACACACACGCACAAAGTATTATATATTTTGTTGCAAGACTAAAATATGCATCAATCTCATAAAAAGTTGACACCCCTTCTGTGGTGTTATACGATGAGAATAAATGCAGACAAAAAAAAAAAAAAAGACAGCATTTTCCCTATAGGCCACCATTGTAAAAGAGACATCTGTAAAACTGTTGACAGGACACCTCGAATTGCAACCAAGGTCTGTTATGACTCAGCGGTTAACTGATTAACTGTTGGCGTCCCTCATATGGAGAGTTGCTTCTAAAGTTGCAGAAAAGGAGCCTTTTAAGAGCATTTAGCTTCTTTAGTTTGATGCGTTCCTGAGAATTAGTATATTAGGGAGACGCTGTTGAATTCTTTCATTTATCTGGTGGTAGCACTTATGAGATTTTAATGTAAGAATTTTTTGATATAAATAAAGAATAAGTGTTCATAATAACAGAGCAAGCTGAATGGACAAAAAACATTTTTCCCCATCTCAGGGCAACTTCTGCAAGTGTTGCTGAGATGTCCTTGAGCACTGAGCTGCTCCCAAACACTGAGGTGCACAGCGTCAACAGGCAGCGCTCAAATTGTGTTGGAGCTCTTGAGGGGACCCGAAGGCCGCTGTCTGCGGGGTCGAGGTGATGGAGACTGTGGAGAGTGAGGAGAACAACATTTGAAATAACAGGTATTTCATGTGAAGGTGAATCAAATGCGGCTTTCATTAAGTGTTTTTCACAGAATGGGCAGGTGAAAATTAAATAAAAAAATCAGATTATCAAATAAACTGATGAAGAACCGGTCAGGAAACCTTTATGAAAACTGTGACCTTAATCAAATGTTTTACATCTAACTTAAGCAATCTGTTTTCAATATTAAAAACAGTCTTTCAAATCAAAATGAGAAATAAATAATTAATCACATTTTTATGTGGGATAAGGGGATGTTTTTGTGTAGCCCTGCTTTTTGCTTGAATTTTTTTACTCATTAACACATGACAAACTTGCTGCTGCAGCGCAAAAGTGAACGACAGCGTCATCATGATTTTTTCAAACCAATCCAAAGTGTCTTTATCTAAATATATTTAGCTGTAACTTTAACATTTAAGATTTGCCTTCAATTGCTAGACCATTTGGACTGGATGTTGAATGTGTGACTTTTCTCCTTTTGTACATTTCAGTTTTCTTTCCTTGTTTTTCATTGTTATGTCTCTTGGACGTTGCCACCTCAGGAAAATCTGTTACCATTTAGTCCAAAATCTTTGTGCCAAAGTTTTCTTCTCTCATTGTTTTCCCAGTTTGTCAGCCTTGCACAGCACCACTGTGACTCATACACTGAACAAAAGTATAAATGCAACACTTTTGGGGGTTTTTTTTGTGCTTCTATTTTCACTGTGAACTGAATGTTCATCTCAGTAGCATAAGCCATCTCCAATGTCGTGTCTGTGAATTTGGCAGTACATCCGACCAGCCTCACATTTGCAGACCACGTGTAAGGGTGCATTCAAACCAAATCTGGCGCTTGCGTGAAAACGCCACTCCTCCCATTCATCTGAATGTGGGCAGTGCATCTAGACTGCGACAGTGGGGACACAGAGATGGCCAAAATATAACTAGGCAGCCTGACATTATGTTGCAGTGGCCAAATATGTAACAGACTCACCTGCAAAGACACCTGCAGTCCACGGGAACATGCAACACAGTCTCCTTATCGTTAAATATTCCAGTGAGTAAATTAAGTGTAAAGCTTGCATGTTCTATCCTACAAAGGAGAGCAGTCATGTGTGTATTTTGCAGCAGCACAAATACCACAGTTATGATGATCAAAAGGAAATTTGCAGATCTTTTAAGCCACCATAAACAAACTTACTGAAGATAAATACACAGTTGCTGAGATGGGGAGATTGGCTTTCTTTCCATCCTTCACTCCCCCACTAATGGGCCATTCAAGTGACACTTCCACACCACTGCACAACCCTGCGGCTAATCCAAGCTGCAGTCTCCAAGGTTAAAAAAATCAAGCCAACACAGAAGTGCCAAAGACTGCGGTTCTTTGAATGTCCGCTTGAGGCTGGTTCCAGGAGCCAGTCAATCCCCATAGACCCCTCCATGTTAGAATGCTCAACTCTACAGCAGAAATAAACATGCTTACAGCCTGGTACAAAAAATAGTTTTGGTTTCTGTAGCTAATAACATTCATGACAACTGTACAGGGGGTGAATTTTATATTACTCACCTGTTTACATTTTATTAAAGCTTAGAGTCATGCATATTGCTGCTTCAGTGACAGGCTGTTTTTGAGGGGTCGCTACAGTCTGTGAGTCTGATCCACCATTTGCTCCTTCACAGCTCCACCCTCTCGTCCAGATATGGCCACTTCTGGCCCCAAAAAACCAAGATGGCGACAGCTGAAATGCAAAACTTGAGGCTTCGAAATGTGTAGTGAAAGATGCTTTTTCGCTTGGTGTTTGGCCTTGCAGTATTTGCTTTTTTTCCAGCACCTCGTCCAAAACTTTAGCAACTTCCTCTTGGATGTGTACTGCTACTACCTGATTACTATCTTTTTATGAAGTCCCCTCCTCACCTGCATGCTGTTTTTGGCCGGGGGCTTCACACCCATAAACATCCCGACAAAAAAGTGGGTGATAAGTGTAACTTTTTTTTATAATTTACCAGCTTTCATTTTATAAAGGCTTAAAGTTACGCATAATTAAGGCGAGCCACTTTGAGTGTCAGGCTGTCTACTGATAGTGTCCTTAGCCTCTTAGCCAATTGGCCGCTTGCCCAAATATGGTCACTTCCAGCTCCAAAAAACCCAAGATGGCAATGGCCGAAGTGCCGAACTTGAAGCTTAAAAATGGGCAGCCACAAACCAGTGGGTGATGTCACGATAGCTACGTTCATTACTGTTACAGTCTATGGGCTAATCACTACAATGCTAGATACCACATCCGACTTGTTTATCTGCAAGATGATCTGAGATCAGCCACCCTGACCGCTGATGCAACAGTTGGTTTTTGCAACCAGAGAATTTCTGCAAAAACTGTCAGAAACTGTCAGCTGTTTGTATGGACAGTAAAAGTCTTAGATCTTTTTCACAACTTGTGAAAAATGGGAGCAAAAACAAGTGTTTATATTTTCGTTCTAAAGGCTACATTATTTCCTCTTATTCGTGATCACCTGTGGTGGAGACAGTGCAGATCACTGTGTTCATTCTTAGTTTTGTACATGAGGGCATGTGTGGGAAGATGATGATGGAGGACAGGTCTGTCTCGTTATTAGCCACTGATTTGACACACTTGGGAGACACCAGGAGAGAGTCTGCTCACTGTATAACGAAATACTGAGAAGTCACAGACATGCACAGTGCAGGGAGGAAATGTGGAGTGTTGCACCCTGTCCCAAGAGAAAATCGGCATGTGATGTATCAGCATCTGTCAGTATGGCTTTCAGTGTTTCTTTAACTGCTCTGTACCATCTGTCTCTGTATGAACAGAGAAACTTTGTCACTCCCTGCAAACCTGCTCTTGCATTGGACCGTATAAAGCGATTAGGATAAAGCTACAATTTTGTTTCAGTGCTTTTATGATATTTCAGTCCTATATTGCCTCTGTTCTCTAAAGCGCCTGATAAAAAAAAAAAATAGCAGATGCACTCAACTCTGCATTACAAAAGACAACATCCGCCACCATGATGACTAATCACATTTGATTTAATGACCTCTGTAGAAAAAAAATAGCTTTTCCCTTGAAAGTTTTCCCCACACTCCCTCTCCGGCTCTTATCCGTCTGTGCGGCTCTTTGTGCCTTTTAGTGTCTCTCCGCACAGTCAGTCCCCATTCTTGTGTTTGCATTTACTCTTTTTTTGTTCTTTTGTTCCGTCTCACTCTCCCCCTGCTTTTTTTTCCCCCTCTTACTTTTTCCACTTCTTTCTTTCTCTCACTCTCTAACTCATCAAGGATACTGAGGAATAAGCTGGCAGCCTGAGGGGCGGATCTGTTGGCGGTGATTGGCTCTCCTTGCTTGCCAATGAGGTGTGAAGCGTCTGCCACGCTGCTGTAACTCTTCTCTGAGGGCCACCCTCGCCTCCTTGCGCGTCCACACACACACACAGAGTGTCACACAATATGCTTTAAATAGATACAAGCTCTTGACAAATGCATTCACCCACACAAATTAAAAACACAGCAGAAGACACTACAGTAATGTGGTTATGGTTATGTCTAAGCAAGGACACTTTGTCTTGTTTGGACTTCAGCAAGAGTGACGACACACACATACACACACACAAAGAAATGTTCATGGTTGCCAGCGATGCCAGTGGGGCCTGCAGATGAGAGTCGACCGTCATACACTCCATTCTAGTAATGGGCAGGCAGATGGCAGGCTGCTCTGTAGCCTCTGCTTAGGCTGATGGCTCTATTCATCAGGCTGCTCGCCCTCCCTGCAGCCCTGCACCGGGCTACAATTTATAGAGCTCTCTCTCCCTCACACTCCCCTCTGCTATTCTCTCCTGCTCTTATTTATTTGTACTTTTTTGTTTTAGTCTGCACCTCTTCTCTTATTCTCTCTGAGTCTGTGCTGGTGTCTGTCTGCTTGGCGCCATAAAAAGCTGTTTCATTCCAGCTAGAGTTTTCTGCTGCTGGGGGAGTGAGTTATTGGCTCGGTGTTAGAAAGTGCTGCTACCTTCCTCTTCTTTTTTTTTTTGGCACACTGAAGTTTTGGTCATGCAAACACTTTTTGGAGGCAGAGCTGCTTGGTGGCAGAGGAAGTCTCATTGGACTGAGTCAAACTTTAGCAATTACTGAGCCAAAGCCAGTTCACTGCAGTGGAAGTTATCTATGGTCAAATAAAAGGGAAGAATTCTTCAAGCAATTGTTTTGATATTTTAGGAAATATTCTTATTAGATCTCTTACCGACAGTTACATAAGATAAGAGATTAGATCTATTGCATATCTGTACATGAGACTACAATCAGCAGCTTTTTAGACCTGGTATTAATATATGTCTCGGACGATCCGTTGACAAGTGGACAGCTTATCATGTGTCTCCACATGCATCTCAAGTTGTGATCTGATCTCACTTCCCCACTCTATATGCAGATAAAAACATGACTCATTTTGGTGAGCAAAGACTGGCAGGAAGTTTGTCTTGCTATAGGCACATTTATAGCTTTTACTATTTATACTGTGTGAAATCTTTGGGCGATCTCTAGCCTACCTGTTGTGCGTGCTCCATGTAGGCTGAGCCTTGGCAGCAGCTCCGGTTCAATTCCAGCCTGTGGCCCTTTGCTGCATATCATTCCCCCTGTCTTTCTTTCTCCCACCTTTCCTGTCCATCTTCAGCTGTACTGTCAATAAAGGCAAAAACCCACCCAAAAAATAATGTTAAAAACAAACAATAAAAAGAGTGAAATCAAGTGTTTCACAGCTTCTCCTGGGGACAGTTGGTGAGAGTTCGTCCAGTCACGCACACACAGTGACAGGGCTAACTGTTAGCATCACAAGGCTAATGTTACCTAACAGTTATTAATGGGTTTAATGGCAAAGTTGATCTGTTATGGTGTCAGTGTGAGTTTGTTGGGACGATTTAATGACTGCTGCTGCTGTGTCTGGAGACGGTTTCAGCGCTGCGTTAGTGTAACTGCACCCACAGAATGTTTTCTTATCCAGTGGGGTGTCAGATTTACAACATCAGCTGAGTAGGCAGTCCTTCACTGTGGCCCAGGACACGTTAGTGCAGTGGTCCAGCCACGGGGTCCAAATTTCTCCTCAAGGTCCACACAGTTTGATACATTCAGTGTCATGCTTGCATTTGGCCATGCTGTTGAGCTAGTTTGCTGTCTCTGTCAAGTAGCTGTCTGTTATTTACTCAGCAGGAAACGACACTTTAAAAATTAAATATCTGTGCCGGAAATTCACTGTGGAACCACTGCATCAGCATACACACTGCTGAAAGAATGTGGCTGCAATTGTAATCTAAGCAAGTGGATCTCAAGATGCATTAAGGGCGCACTTGGTGCATCACACCTGTGCATAGAGCTGTCAGCTTGTGACTTGATCACCCAGGATGCATGTTAATACCAGATGTAAACAGCGTCTGTCTTCCAGCCCATTTAATGGTGGACTATTTCTTGCTGTAACTCCTGTCATCACTGTGATGTTCCTGCCGACAACAGAAGTTATCCGAGTTGCAGCTCCCAGCCAAGAAATATTCTGGCACATTTCTCATTGTAAAAAACAAAACTTGTAGTTTTTACCCATTTTTTCTTCTGATTAAACAAACAAGCACAGAGAGAGCGAGCGGAGGCTCCTGGGGCTCCAGCCTCAAATGTTTGCTCAGAAGCTCCAGATCTTTAAGGTTTGTCAAATATCTTCAAATTTTGTCATTCACATGATAATACATGTCCATGTTGTTCATCCTACTATAATATTCCCTACAGAAATCTAATATAATTGATTAAATATTCCTCTGTTGGCCTAATATTCAAGTCATAGTACTGGAGACCACAGTTACTTGGCATTGTTGGGGATCCTTGATTTGCAATTAGAGCAGCCCAGATTCTTGTGGCATGGATTCAAGTGTGGCAGATTTGTCAGCTAAACATTCATTCTGTGAACTCTACTCCAGCGTAGTAACAAAAACAGGTTTCAAGATTAGTAATGCTGTTTACGCCAATTTCCCACCTTACCTATGTTGTGTCAGTTAAAAAATAGTAACATCAGACAGTTTTTGCTTCGTTTTTGTGGCAGGTGTGAAAATTAGTCATCCTCAACATTTGTTGTGTTACGGTTTCAGACTGATGGAGACAGTTTGAGAACAATTAGATGCAGAGTAGGAAGTAGGCTCTGCAGGATTATTTTTTTCCTTGGCAACTATTAGATTTTCCCAAAATGATATACAGATTTTTGGGCATCCTATTATCTTAGATTACTTCAAAAATAGTGCACAGACAGCTGCTTTAAATGGGGGAAAAATCTCTGGGGGAGCATGGCCACCAGACCCCCCTAGGTTTAAGCTGAGCCCTGAATGTTGGCAACATTTGGCTCCATCCCTGCAAACAAGATATAATGTGGTTATTTCCACCTGTTTCCAGTCTTTATGCTAAGCTAACTGGCTTTGGTTCATATTTACCAGAGTATATTTCCAGGAGAGATATTAGAGAGGTGTCAATCAAGTGTGTTTCCACAAACTTTTGAACTATCTCAAAGGCATAAATGATTACTGCTCCTGTTTAATTATGTACAGCTATGGTAGCCTATAGATAGAAAGTCAGTCGAACAAAGCAGGTTTAGGGGATAGCCATGAACTAGTGCTGCTAGCTTTTTGATGAAAGATTGGAAAAGGAGAGGAAACTGCTAAACACAGATCAGCCAAAACATGAAAACCACTGACAGGTGAAGTGAATAACATTGATGGTTTCATTATAATGCAGTATTCTGCGGGAAAACCTTTGGTTCTGGCATTCATGTGGATGCCTCTTTACGCACTCCATCCACCTAAACAATGTTACAGACCAAGTACCCCCACTTACAGCAGCAGTACCCCCGATGACAGGAGCCCCCCTTTGAGGCAATGCACCATGCCTTACTGCAGAAACTGCTCAGGAATGACATAGAGCTCAAGGCATCAACCTAGCTTTCAAATTCCCCAGATCCCAATCTGATCGAGCATCTGTTGGACAAACCAGTACCCCAGAGGTCCTTTGTCCGGGCCTCAACAGGCCAGAGTCAAGTCCGATCTACGATGAAGCCTCTGACCTGCCTCAACAGGTCGAGGCATGGAGACAGGATCTTTGGGGGTGTCCTGTGTTGCCTGGCGCCAAGGTGTTGTCGACGGATCATTTGAGTGTGAGGTAAGGTCCTGGCATGCCCACTGGATGTTCAATCGGATTTGGATGTGGGGATTTTGGAGGCCAGGTTGATGCCTTGAGCTCTTAGTCACGTCCCCCATGCCATTCTTGAGCAGTTTTTGTGGTGTGGCATGGTGCATTGTCCTGCCCCAAAGGGGTGCCCTGCCATCAAGGAATACTTGATCTGTAATGTCATTTGGGTAGGTGTAGCGTGTCAAGTGGCCTCTACATGAATGGCAGGACCCAAGGTTCCTCGGAAGAGCATTGCACTGTAACAAAATGATCAATGTTATTCACTTCACCGGTCAGTGGTTTTAATGTTTTGGCTGATCGGTGTATATTCCTCTGTAACACACAGAAGCTGTTATACTGCTAGCTCAGCAACTAAATATAAACATGTACCATTGAAAAAAACCTCAGCAGATTGCACAAGTACATTTAAGTGCTTCTCTTTTCTTGCCAGAGGTTAGTTCGACCCTGCAACAGCTTTTTAAATTGGTAACAGATCTGTTATGAGGACAACAAGTACGTCAGTTAAATTAGCTTTAATTATGTATAAATAACAGGCTTGCTGTGGTGGCGTGAAAAAAGCTACAGAGATAAACAACAGTGGTGAATAAGTGATATAATAGGAGCAAAGGAAAAGAGAGGATAGAAAGGAAAATAATACGAGGGGAAGACTGTAACACGGTTGATCTCTATCACAAAAGCTGTTTAAAAGATTCAACATCAGCTCTGGTGTTGGTGGTGGTGCAATGGATGGATTGGCCGTGCGTGTGTGTGTGTGTGTGTGTGTGTGTGTGTGTGTGTGTGTGTGTGTAGGTAGACAGAGGCAGTGAGTGAGAGCTTGGCTTTGACTCTCAGTTTCCCTCCAGAGATAAAGTGAGCGGTAATGAGGCCCTGAGCTGCTGCGCTGAGGAGACAGTAGGACCGCCAGGGGAGGAGGATGACCTTGTAGACCATGAACACACACACACACTCACACACACACACTGAAACCTTAAAGCAGTCAAGCTATCTGTTAATGTAAAAGTTGCTGGAACCTGACAGTTTCGTTCCTTGTATATATTTTTAGATGAGGGTAAATGGGAAAAGTGCCATTGTGCTGTGATGGAGTTTAATCTCCAGAACCAGAAAAGTAGAAACCCCAGTACAATAAAACACAATCCACTTTAACAGACCTTCAGAGAGGTGCTGGTTCAGCATCAGTTTTTGAAGCTGTGGTTTTTGATGCTCTTGTGCTGTCCACACAGTCTGTTTACCATAATGCTCATGTTGGTCAGCTGATTATATTTTAACTGCAAGAGGGGACATCACTTCCTAAAGACACAATAAACGCTCCACAGACTTTTCAGTAGTTTTCATGTGAGGGAGGTAACAGATTGCCAGTTTGAAGTGTGTCTACTGTGTCTGTGTTCTTCGGAGTGACAATAACAAACCTTCGTCTTGCTCTTTTCTGGGCTGCATGACTAAAAAACTGGCTTACTGGAAGGCTGAAGTCAGAAAAACAATAAGACAGAAGTTCGGTAATGAGAAAAAAAAAACTCCATTGTTGACAAGAAGAAAACTTTGTGTTTGTTTGTGTTTGACATTTCATACTTTAACTGTGCAGAGGAAGTTTTATTTTTTTTTTTTCCCCTCTGGTACATTTTTAAGTTGATTTTCGAGTTTTTATATCGTGAAGGCTTTTAAATGACAAAAAGTAACCAGAGCCAGTTGTTTGGATTTTCCTGGTAGAGCTGCACAGTTAATAAATCATGTTTTAATGTTGTGCAGCTGCATAATGGTGCTCATTCAGCTCACTGTATTGTATTACAGTGTATTGCTAGCTTTTCCATGATGCTGCAGTGTCACAGGAAATGATTTAATATTACTGTACTGAGGCATAGTTAATGTAGTCACTACAGAACAACACCCTGCACTGCTATACCATGACAGAACAGTGGTATGGTGAACTGGCCACAACCGTGATAATCTCTATAAACAGAAATCTGTAGGGCCGACCTCCAGCTCACCTGGCAGAACGTGTGCCTCATGTAGGAGTCCTTGGCAGTGGCCTGGTTTCTATTTCGACACACAACTCTTTGCTGTGTGTCATCCCCTCTCTTTCTCTCCCTCCTTTCCTGTCACTCTCCAGCTGCTCTGTAATGAAAAAGTAATAAATGCCCTAACAAAACCAGATACTGCGTATGAATCCAGAATCTGTGGGCAGCAGCACAGGAGGCATTTTGGCTTCGTTTGTAGACAGAGTAGTACTGACCATGTTTGAGTGGACTTGGGTGTGCGTTAATGCAAATAGCTAATCAGCCAATCACGTGGCAGTAACTCAATGCATTTAGGCATATAGACATGGTCAAGACGACCTGCTGAAGTTCAAACCGAGCATCAGAATGAGGAAGACAGGTGATTTGAGTGACTGTGAACGTGGCATGGTTGCTGGTGCCATGACAAATTAACGCTGTTCTAAAGACAAAACGGGGTCCTACCGATTTCTAGAAAGGTGTACCTAATAAAGTGGCAGGTGAGTGTATACAGATTGTGTGGAGCTTAAAAGAGGCAGAATGCATTAGCCAAAATGGGATCCCTTTACCCATCAACTATCAGCTTGTGCTGCATTTCCTGTATGAAAGGTGCTATATAAACAAAGTATATTATTATTATTATGATTATTATTAGGTGTTCACTGAATCTGTTTCCACTCCACTTAGTCGCATTTACCTTTTATCGATACACCAACTTTTCCACTTCCCTAAAGTGTAAAAACTTTTTTGCACTATCTTGACTTTTGTTTAGATTTTTGGCATCTCCGCTCAGACTTTTGTATACACAAATTGAAAATGCACATAATAAGAGGTGGATGGAAAAGCACCCACTGACAGTCCTTTGAATACAGTATTGCAACAGCAAATAGCAAAATCCTACCAGCTGACAAACCTCTATCACCTTATGGTGTTTATTATAGCACCCACATGGTATGCCAATATGGCAGTGACCACATTGCCATGCAGTTTAGTTATTTTATACTTCTAGAGCTTTTATTAAAAACAACCCCAACTACTAAAGTTAAAGATAAGCACTACAAGCTGTACAATAGGTCTCTATCTATTCTTTATCAGCTGCTACACACTGAATGGCCCGACCAAGATGTCCAGAAGCAATGTTAAGGTTAGATACTCCCTACATGTTAGAGAGGCATATGACTATGCCACAAGCCAGTGGCTACTAAACCTGTTACATGGCCCCCGCATAAGCCTATCCATCCGTGACCTGCAAGAAGCCAGTTTAGACTAATCCCCACAGCTGTAAAAAAATGTTTTCTCATCCTTCAGAAGAGGATTTAAATTACTTTACACTTACAACTTGTGCTGTGGCTTGCCTGCGACGTGGTGTGCAGCTGCTGCCTGGAGCGTTTCTGTTGTTAATTTTGTCCACAAGCCCAATACACTTGGGTGACCAGGGCCCATTTATATACGGTGTGCTCGCATTGTATCCTTCTGAGACCTACACACACGCTGAAATGTACTTTATCGTAGCCTTTTTATTGTCATGTGAGATGCTTTAGCACGTAAACACATGCGGTTGAGGCTAAACACACACACCTGTGCACCTGCTCACACAAATACAGACAGAAGGTGAATTTAGAGACACATATCGTTATTTATTATTTACAATACGACCGTAGCTCACGCACATGCACACTCTCGCTTTGTAAGCAAAGCGCCGGAGGGCAAACAGGAGATATTGCACATTAAAAACACACACACACACACACACACGTACTCAAGCATGCTCTGTGTTTGAGACCTCACTGTCCCCCAACGGTCGTGTAAGGTGCCTCGAGGCATTCGCAACACAGACACACACTCAAACATGATTATCTTCATGCGATTTGTGCGATTGGGTCATACTGGGACGGGTGACATCATGGAGTCCTCATCTGCAATACATGCACACACACACTATGTATAACCCAGGGGACACAAACACATGGTGTGACGTCAAGTTTTGTAATCTGGCATCGAGTTTGGGGCTGTATTGATTGCTGTGCTGTTAGTGTGTGTACATACATACGTGTGTGTCCATTAGTGGCAAAGGCACACATTTCCTAAATTGCTTCTCTCCTCCCATTTAAGTCTGCGCTACATCTAGGAGATTCACTGGGGTAGAACCCGCATGACTTTGAACTGTAAGAGGAAATCAAAAGCTCTGTATACTCCACACAGAGGAGTCCGGGGCCAAGATTTGATCTGTGAACCTTCATGCTGTGAGATGACAGTGCCAACCACTGAGCCCTGTGATGTCTGCAGCCTAACATCTGGTAATATGATGGTAAATACGGCCTGATCTGACTGTGCAAAGCAATTTGGCAGGTACTCTGAGGTATGACACTCACTCTCAGCTGGATCATACATGAATGGGTCTTGGGGAGGGCTGGCTATCGTTACTCGATACCGAAATAACTCAGTACCAGTAGTATTGAAACTTCTCCAGTCAAACCATACCTGCATTTGATCCTTTTGCACCTACATGCTGACCGCCAATCACTGCCATGGTTCTTCAATATCCGCTACCACAGCAGCTACAACCCACACAGTCTTCCTCCTCTCTGGCGCTGTCTTTATATGCGCTTGTTGTTTTTGAATCATATTGTGTTGGATTGTGCGGTACTACAATTCTTGTTGAAGCACTGTATGTCACATCAGGCCTCATTTGTAATAACCTGTCCAGGGACTACACATGAAAAGCAGCTTATTAGCTAACTCTAGCTCTTGAAGTGGCAACTGAAATGTTGATTAATGTGTGCTGTCCCTGGTAGGTAAATAAATAAATGAAGTTGTTTGGCAGTTCAGCGAGCTGAGATGCCACCAAAACGTTCAAAAGCACAGCTACACTACACACCTGTGGCATCTGGTGGCATTCTCATATTGGGTATGAAATGAAGTAGAAAAAGAGGTATCAAATGAAGTACTCTATTGGTATTGTTCGGCCACCAGTGTGTGAATGTGTGTGTGAATGGGTGAATGTGACGTAGTGTGTGAACAGCAGTCTCCCGGTTAAACGTCAATGTTTGTTTCAGGACTTTCAGACTCTTTATAGTTAATGTATTTGTCCATGACGACTAAAGATCCTCACTGACTTTGCACTAGCATTGTTTTCATGTGTCCAGCAGGTCATCTTAACACATTTCGGGCCCACCTCTATGTATTGCGTTGTTAAGATTTGGTGTCCATTTCATGTATTTCTATGAGACTGGGCCACAGGATGTCCAAGATCTGGACCCAAGCAAACTTATTTTCCATTATAATGAATGACAGCATTCAATATTTTGTCATATATTTTTTATATTTTACTTAATGTGGCTTCAGGTTTCAGGCCAGTGCATCCAAATGTGTGCCAGTGGCCGTTTAGTCTCACCAAAAAATGATTAAAACAGATCCTTTCACTACAATCTCGCCCATAACTGAATAGCACCTGCCTCCGTTCCATTTCCCGATGATGTTTGGGTTGAAACGTGTGTATATTGAGCCAGAAAATGTGCTCAACAAAGATGAGTCTGTTGTCAAGGAGACCATTCAGATCAATTTCATAATTTGGGCTTTCGCCATGATCCACATTTAGTCCGCTATTAGTTAAAAAAAAAAAAGACAAAAACCTCTCTCCCCCGAAGCCCACCCTCTCTCAACAGCTTTCCCATCAGGCCCTGCTGAGTTGCTCTTCAGTGGAGTGAGGCATCCTGAGTGTTGACTAATCAAAGGCCTTTTCACGGGGCAAAGACTGATGGCTTAATTAGGACTGCTAATGTTAATCACACTTAAATATTTATAAGGAGGAATTCTTTTGTTTAGCCTTGACCTTTCTCTGGAGCTCATTAACATGGTTATTATTGCTGCTGGGCGTTGTGCTGTTGCTCTTAAACATGGCCGTGACACTCGCCCCGGGGCCATTATCGATTTTTGATGGAGCAGACATCGTGCTGTGTTAACGCTTTGTATGGATGACATTGGCTTATCAGTGTTTGGGGGAGTTTAACCCTGGAGGTGCGTGTGTGTGTGTGTGTGTGCGTGTTTGGGCAGCCCGAGGGAATGATGGGTAATTCCTTATTATTGTGATGAGTTCATTGTGTTAAAGTGGCAGTGAAGATAATAGAAAAAGGTTCATAAACACTAAAGTGTGTTTCTTGGCTTGTGTCAGCGCTTCGACTGAATATCATGATCGAAATGGAACTGGTATTTGTAACATACACACACACAGAGCATCATTTTACGACTCAAATTGTCTCTCACCAGTACTCACACAGAGCCAGAGGCAAAAGGTTTCATTACTATAGGATATAGCACAGCACTTGTAGCACTTGTGGGTTAATTGTAGAGGACACGAAGGATAACAGCTTCTCCCTACTATCCAGAGGTGCACCAGTACTATCAGTGGCATCGGTTTCAGCACAGATACAGCTCCTTATTACTCGTGTTCAGCATCAGCAAATTAATTTGTCTGTTTAAGATACCAGAACCTTATACTAATGGCATGTGCCGTGGGGTAATAAACATCTTTTGCTCCGAGGAAAAATTATTGTGGTGTGGCGTTTTAATGAAAACCATTAATCAGTCAATGTTATTCTCTCACTTTAATATGTTTAGCGAGTGAATCCCTGCATGGACTTCTTTTTTTTTTTTTTGCTAAATTTCTCTTAAATTACCCCCTCAGCCTCTCTAACCCCCCTTTTTTACCAGCTCTGGTACACTGCCCAAGGCACTCCACTGTTTTCATCAAATCTAATTATTTCATTTGGATAGCAGTAGCCTCTTGTGCACCATGACTATGAAAACATTCTGCAATATTATGTTTACAGTAATTTGCTGCAAAATTTAGCACCCCATGTTGTGTGGAAAGGAAGCAAAAAATGAAGTGTTTTAAATGTGTTTTGGTTTCATGTCCATGATCTTGAAAAAAGGATAGGAGAGGCAATGATAGATAAGATAAGATAAGATAAGATAAGACTTTAGTGATCTCCAGAGGGAGTCAGCAGGTGTAGCAGCAGCACAAAGATAATAAAGATGATAAATAAGTCATTTGGATCAGCAGGATAAGTATAAAAACCTAAACATTGTCAATGATAATAAAGACCCTATATCCTCAAACATGTTGATAATAAAGTCCCAATGTCCTTTAATGAGCTGATGATAAACAGCATCTTAGCTGTCGGCATATCAAACTATAAAGTTTCAATCATAAAATGTGATCAGGTTTTTGGATCTTGTCCACGTTTGTGTCGGGATCGGCTGCAGACTGACTTGGCAGAGATAGCTGCCATCTTGTTTTCATATGGTTTGGTGTATTGTGCTCTTACTACCACTAGATGGCACAAAAAAGTGTCCACGTATGAGGACAACAGGCCTAAGTTAAGTAGAATGACGTATAAGGTCCAGTAAACCCAAAATGTGATGTCCTCATACGAGGACGCAGGGTCTCAGGAGGACATGAAGCCCTTTCTCATTCCTAGGTTGTCAAATATTGATGCTTTGTCATGCCCGTTGGAGTGTTATAAACCCAAAAGGCACCCTTTTGCGTCTCTATGAAATGCAGCAGGCTTTCAACCAACTCCAGTGGAAACCCAATTCATGGCAATATTTAACACTCAGAGCGAGTGACGCAGTACAAAGAGCAACAAAGTCTGTGTAGGGTGGGTCAAACAAACAGACTTTTACCCAGGACAACTGTTCGTGTCCCACGTTAATCCAAAAAGTCAGTGCTGTTTTAACGTATCGTTACGTAACTTCCATCCATTACATACTGACGTCACTCACATGATGTATTTACGCCATGTTATGTACTTATTTTACTCCAAAACATGATCTTTTTCTGGACCTAACTAATTGGTTTTGGCGCTTAAACCTAACAGCAACCGTTTGACAGCTTTAACCATGTGTTACAAAGAGTTTCACCCAGAAGTCAGCTGTGTATCACATAAACTACAGACATTAAGGGTGCATCTCATAGGGTGTGCTCTCTGGCTCAAACTGGACCATTCATAAATTTGTAGCGCTGTTGGAATGTACCATTTGGTTATTCAGAACTTTGCACTCTTGGAGCAGCAGAGCGCACTCTGGGCACTCTGTCTGGGGAGACGGAGCAGCAGAGTGCGGAGCGGAGTCAATGTCTGATTGACTCAGCCATTTGTTAATTCATGTAGAAGTGGAACTGTCTGTTATTTCGATCAACAGTGTTCTTATTTTAGTGTGGACGAGCAGATTGGATTTACAGACACACCCATAGAGACACCAAAGGGTGCCTTCAGGAGAAGAAGATATACGATATTAATCCCCTGTTGTCATTTACACACAGACCCAAAATACAAACACGCACAAACAGGACCTATACATGCATTAAATGGAGAGATGTCAGAGCGAGGAGGCTGCCCATGGGCAGGCACCCCGGGCAGTTGGGGTTCGGTGACTTGCTTGAGGGCACCTCGGCAGTGCCCAGGAGGCAAACTGGTACCTCTCCAGCTACCAGTTCACACTCCATATTTAGTCCAGAGACCCTCTGGTTTCCAACCCAAGTCCCCTCCAAGCTACTGCTGTCCCATCTTAGTGTCACATGACCTGGGATGACAACATATTTCCACCTAGTGTAGCAGTAAAACAGAATATAAAATAGTATTACAGTGTAAAACATAGCATGTATAATGTATAGTTATATAATTTATACAAATGTATAACACTCAGATTTACATGACAAAAATTAATAATGGGTGCACACCTGTACATGAAGTTTATTTTAAGATATACTTTCAATGACACAAATAGGTAATTTCATTTGCAGGTTAACCACTTGTTGAGACAGTTAGTACTTGGATTGGTTCTTAAAAAAAATGATACTTCTCTCTCCGGTTGGTGAGCTGCTCCATCTGTTTCTCTTCCTGTTCCCTTTGATCCACTGATGTTTTATTGGTGAGCTATCTATATATGAGCACTTTGTCTTCCCACGGGATTAGGTATGCCATTGCAACAGATGTGCAAAGCCACACACAAACTCACTCTACACATCGTCTCCTCTCTTTGCAAGAATGCACTTTTGACTCTTCCCCATTTTTTTCTGCATTTCCTCGCGCACAGATAATGAAAAGTGTGACTGAAATGTAGGTTGAACTTGAACTACGGTACATATTTTCCTGCCGTGGCTAATGCAGAAAGCCTCGAGGAAGTCACCATGACAACATACTGAATGAATACTACACATCATACTTTTATGGTCTGTAATGTAATACTGCGAGTGATGAGTACTATATTTTGTGAATGTATGTGTGCGTTTATGAATTGAATTAAGATGATGGAAAGGTCTATTGAGTTTTGAGCGTTCCTATATACTGGCAATTGATACATCATTGCAGAGCCATCGCTGTCACAATGTGCACATTTCCTGTCTCTGCAGGTAGAGAGTGGTTGTCACAGAGAGACGAAAATGAAAAAGTGTGTAGATGTTTGACTGTAGCTGACAAGCAGAGGCTGACATCATAATGCAGTGTTTGGAATTAGCATGGTACCATATGTAATGTATTTTATGTATGGAGCAGTGTGAGGGAAAACAGATTCCACATCAAATCCATTGAATAATCAGCGTGCAGGATTTGTTTGTGCATGTATGAGAGTGATAATTGTTTAATATTTGTGTTCCTATGTGATAGTGTGTGAGTGAGAGTGAGAGAAAGAAATGTTGAATAACCATACCAGACTGAAAGCAGCCACTCTGTCTCGCAGCTTTGTAATCACTAAATGCCGTTTGGGAAGTGACCGTAAGCACTTCACACCACCTACGTGTTTCACAATCAGACCAATGAATAAAAGATTTGAGTTTTAAGTGCCTACATTTGGAATTTAAAACAAGTGGAGATGTGGGACTGTGGAACAAAGCCAAAAAGGACCGAATAGAGTTTGTGGCGACTCCTGCCGCCCCTCCTCACACTTCACACCACTTGTGGAGGCGGAATAGAAAAGCTGCTGTCGGTGTATTGCTCACTGTCTTTAAGAGTGAGATGGGGGAGCAGTATTTTCAATCTCAAGTTGTCTTTTTGATGCTTTAGTCATTGCTTCAGAAGTCCGTGCGGGACTTTTTGTCTTATTTTTTCAAGTCCTACAACAGCCCTCTCCCGCAGGATTTCCGACCATTACCGCCAGATCCCGCAGAGATTGTGATCACTCCTGGCCGCGGCACTGTTTTCCGTTTCCCACAGAGAACACAAAACACACATGTGGCCCTTTTAGATTTTAGTAATCTAAAGAAATGCAAATACGGCTCCTCGGCTGTTTAATAAACCACCTTTTTGAAGATGTGAGCTGGAAATCTTAAGCACCTTTGAAAGCAAAAAAGAAACAACCTCAGGGCTTTTTTTTTTTTTTTTTTTTTTTGCATTTCTGTCCTTTCCCAAAGCAACAGATACAAAACCAGATGCTGCAATGTCAAATTTTATAACAGCATGACATGCAGCATGTGACAGCATTGTTAACTGATCAGGTTATATGACGGATGGAAGTCATTTATGTTACTCATGATGACATTAAATGTATGTTACCAGCTACACAACCTATTTATAAAGAGAACATTAAAAAAAAAGGCTGCAAGTTGTCCTGCAAGATAATTAAATGAAACTCAAACTTCTCTATTTCATACGTGAAATTCATTTTAGGCCAAATAAATAAAGACAGACCCATAAGTTTACAGCATAATGGCAGAGACAAGCACCCAGCTGGATTTGAACTCCACTCTATTGTGTAAAAGTCTTGGGCTTTACCTATTCATCAACTACATCTTACTCCTTCCATGGACTGTCGCTCTTTATATTACATCACCCGACTTTCTGGTGGTAAAATTGTGAGTTTTACTTGTAAATTTATCACTTAAATCTCAAAGAAAATATTCAACATTGGCCATAGTACTAGCCCTGATCATGACCTCTATGCCCTAATCGTAACAGCTTCCAACCTCAATGCATCAACATGTAGAGTACTAGTTTATCACAGCACACAGTGGGATCCATAGTAATGTGTTTTAGGAGTGAGTCATGGCTGGGGCGTGGTCACTGCAAACAAATAAAGGCTGGTCCCACACAAGTTCCTGCCAGTGTTTCACAATAAAAGCCCTGTTATGAAACAACTTTATTCTGCCCACTAAAACACTACAAGGCTTTTAATTTGAAACAGAGATGAGAAGTGTTATTAGCACAATACACTGATAAAAATTCAACAGAGAAATTGGGAGCAGGTCAGAAAAGAAGGAAGCTTCATTCCAAAATATGACCAAATATACTGATTGGATTAGAAATAAAAACCTGTCTCTAATAAAAGCCTGCTTCAAATAAAGCCTGTTAGCCTCTGCTGTGGAGGTAACTAAAGGTCCTGGCCACTACTTGAGAATTTATAGAAGTATTGCAAAGAGGTATTTTCTTACCAGGGTTTTATATGTGTCAGTGTGAAGAAGAGGCTTTCATACCCTTTATGTTGGGAAAATTAGAGACAATATAATGCGGCCATTTCAGTACCAGCCAGAAGTTGTAAACATTTGAGGCTAAGCCCAAGTGGAGTCTGGGGGCATCCTCTTCCAAGGAGACTTTTTTCCCATTACAGCAACTATATGCATTATTATCAAGCCGTTAAGATTGTAGAACGCCTAAAAATGTGCATGTCATTGTTTGTATTTAAAGCCCCTTTTCTACTGGACAAAAAACACTAACACATACTGATGTCTGCCTTTTTGTATTTGATAGGAAAGGTAACAATCAGCATTCATTCCCAGGACAAATGAGTCTGTAGTAGTCACAGGACTTCATCGCCTCCAGCTTCAATTGACTTCAGCTGGCAGTGATGGAAAGATGACACCCAGGTAGATGCTCTTATTTTTGTCCCTTTTTCAGCACAGTGCAATATTGCACCATCACAAATTCCGTCCGTCTAAGCAGCGTGTAAAGACTGTTCAAAATTAGGCAGCACTTAATAAATAAGAGGTATAAAACAGAAGTTACCACCGCAACATTTTAACTGGCTTCCATGCTGCTTTCTACTGTTTACTAACCTGTTTTCCAGCACATCTGTGATGCTGAATGTGAAACACTAGGGAATAAAACCCCAAAAAAGCATGCTCATCACCTGTAGAGCCATATATGCGACTAATAGCAGTGGGAAAGGAGTCTAGCACCTACTTTTAGTGGGTTTTCACAGGTTTAAAAAAACATAATTGGGGCTAATTTGAATCGAAAAAGGGTATTATTGTTCTCCAACTGTCTTCATCATTCTGAAACTGTAACATAGTAAATGTTGAGGATGACTTATTTTCACTCCTGCCTCCTAAAAACAGGCAAAAATTGTCTGATGTCACTATTTTTTGGTTAAATAACAAAGATAGGGTAGGCATTTGGTGTAAATAGAAACTTAAACTTAAAACCTACTTTTGTTAAACTATGCTGGAGAATAAACGTTTAGCCAACAAATCTGCTTAATCTGAATTCATGCCATAATAATGTAGGCTGCTCTGACTGCAAATCGAGGATCCCCAAAAATGCCAAGTAAATGTGGACTCCCATATTCTGAATTGAATATTAGGCCAGCAGAATAACATTTACTCATAAGCTTTCTTTAGGGAATGGAGTAGATTCGAGGATTTTAAGGAAAAAATTTGGGACTGGAGCCCCAGCAGCCACCACCTCGTCCAATGCCTGGCTATAAGTGTTCATTTTATGCAAAGTAACCTTCAGATTAATGCACATTTACACAAACAGACACACACACCCTACAGTAATAGACCCTACAAGATAAAATAGAGAAAGAAGCCAAGCTTCTAATTTATCTTTTTTTCCACCATCAATTGAGTGTGAATTTTCTGTAGCCAGCAGCTGGACAGGTGTTGAATAGGACACCTCTTCATCCCTAATAACCACAGCAGGGGAAACACACATACATGCAGACACACAGAGAGAGAGACACACAAGCCCATGCCAAAACAGCAGGTGGCTTCCACTAACAGAGTCACTGTTCTTATTCAGTGTTCTGTCAACACTGGATCTCAGCTGTGGATGTATAACACTGGGGCCGACATGAGATGCATTTTCACCTTCTCCTCTCTCTTTCATCTCTCTTTTTCTTTTTCTATTTGACTCGATATTATGAGCACTTTTCCGATATTGAGAAAAATCAGGAATGAGACACAGGAGAGTGGGGCAGCAGGTACAGAAGAGTTGGTTTGATCGCAGGCCAGCAGGGGTCCATATGGTTACAAAAGCAGGTGGATTAAATGCTGCTCGATCTCTGGCAACCTCAATCCCTCCTCTCTTGTCTCCCATTTTGTTCTTTCATTTCCTTTCTACCTTCAGCCACTAATCTCTCAGATATTCCCTCTCTCTTTTATCGTGTCCATGTGGGCAAGATTAACATTTCCTAAAGCAGTAGCCACCTGTGAAGGTACATGAAGGTAAAGGAGGTAGATTTATTGCTTCTACATTTGAGCGGCAGACCCTGAAGCTCCTTACGTAGGCTGTATGTGTGTGTGGCTGCAGTTTCTCATGGGGTGAGGCACTGAGGAGACTGTTTCTGCCTCAGTGGAACTCTGTGGCCCAGGCTGCTGGTATTGCAGGCCATAAGGATTGTGTGCATCTCTTATCTGTGTGTGAAGGCATAATTTCCAGTGGGGATTGGGATGTCCACCTCATTTTTCAAAATCCCAGATATCATTGAAGCAGCAACAACACTGGTTTTAAAAGTGAACACTGATTGCAGGTTGGACATGCTTCGTGCCAGTCCAACACCCCAGCTGCACACCCTTACTTTCCACCTCACTACGTTAAAGCCACACTACTCCCTGCATTCACAGTAAACATTGCCACTGGACCTAAGCTGCTGGAGTTGTATATAATAATATAAACATAATCCCTGGGATGTTCAGATCTATGGCATGGGACTGTATCAGCCACTGGTTTGTGAACTCCCATTTTGAGGCCTTGAGCTTGGTATTTTGACTGCCGCCATCTTGGATTGTTGGAGCCAGAAGTGATTAGAAGCGACCATATTTGGACTAGAGAGTGGAGCTAACCCTTCATACAAGCTGCTAGCTTTGTTAGCATGGGGCATGTAAGTATGGACATACGAAGAGAACTGGATAAAGCTTTGGAGGCATGGCCCCTTCATTTCTTTGAAAGTTGCTCAGTGGCACATGAAGCCAAAAAAGTTCGTCAGTGGCGTCATTTTGCAGCCACGGAGGTTCTCACTTTATTTATGGCATCATTTTATTTTTTATATTTTGTGGTTAATGATGTAAATACGTATATTCTGCTTGTGAAAGAATATAACATTTGAGAAATACTCCTCTCTGCTTTCTTGCCAAGAGTTAGATGAGATGATTGTCATAATTCAAGACGCTTCCTGGTTTGAACCCAGAGTTGGGGAGCCCTTCTGTGAGGATTTTGCATGCTCTCCCTGTGTCAGCGTGGGTTTTCTCCAGGTTCTCCAGCTTCCTCCCACAGTCCAAAGACATGCAGGTTAATTGGTGACTCTAAATTGTCCGTAGGTGTGAATGTGAGCGTCAATGGTTGTCTGTCTCTATGTGTCAGCCTTGCAATAGTCTGGCGGCCTGTCCAGGGGATTACCCCGCCTCTCACCCAGTGTCGGCTGGGATAGGCTCCAGCAGCCCCGCGACCCCTAACAGGATAAGCAATTGTGGAAAATGAATGAATGAATTACCCTCATCACAGGAGAAGAATGGGATCGTCATTACACTCTGGCTCCAATGCAAAATTCGAATGCTGCCTCTGACGTCACGTCCTTCCCTTCTTTTATAGTTTCCTTGAAAGACTCCAGGAAGTGACTGCAGCCAAGAAATAGTCCATGTTTTATTGTGTAGTGTTAGTAGCTGTTTTTGTTTTTACTCACATGTGTGTGTCTGTACGTAAAAACTACATTTGTGTGGGTCTGCATGGTCCTGTGCGTGTCCACGCAGCAGGTTCAATATCTTAGCTGGTGACATGGAAGGGCTTGAAAGGAACGAGAGGATGGAGCAAAAGAGGAAGAGAGAGAGATGAGAGAGATTAGGGATTGATTATCGATTGCTGTTGAGTTGTCAGGAGGCTGAGGAAAGATGGAGGAGCATAGCCTATTTTCCTTTTGTTTGTGTTTTTTCCCCCCGCTCTCTCGTTCATTGACTGAGAGGGAGATTGGTGGAGAAAGAGAGTCGCACAAAAGATTCATGTCATTTCTCCTTCATTTACCCTCTCTCTTTCACTGCCTCTAGTTTTGTTAAGATCTCATTTTCTCCTCTGTGTTTAGAAATATTGAATTTAGAACGAAGGTTAGACAATAGAAAAACAACACAAGGCGGGAGGGAGGATGAAAGTACAGAAAGAGGGGAAGAAAAATGGATAGAAGAAAGGAAGAAAACCACACATGCACACAAACAGTATTTACTTTATTACTAAGCAGAGCAAATCAGCATGGAGAAAAGACCTTCCAGTTTCCAATTCCCAAATCAAACAAGCGCTCATTAAAACCTCGTTGTCCCCAGTCGTCTCACAAATCACTTCCACAAATTCCATTTCATGGAAACACACACATTTCACCCCAAGACAGTAACCAAACATAATCCTTTGCTTCATTTCCATTCAAATAACTTAAATCCAAAGCATTCTTATCAATGATCACAGCGAACGCAGTCCACTGATTTCTCCGTCCATCAGCATTTATCAGCGCGAGGACGTGTGTGTGTTCCTTTTTACATGCGTGCACATGTCAATAAAAGTCCTAGACTCAATTATTCCATTAGGGAGACAGTGCACGAGAGCATGCAGTGACTAAATCAACAGCCTCACACACACACACATGCATACACACACACACAAGTCTGCTTTAAGCACTGCACAGTCAATAAGCTATTTCCAGTTAAGGGTAAGAGTGTGTGCTCTTGTCTCTGTGTGTGTGTGTGTGTGTGTGTGTGTGTGTGTATGACTGCCTCATTCTGAACAATGGGTGTTCCCATTCTTTGGTTGAATTTGCCCCTTTTCCCGAGGCTTGTCTCCTTGAGCAGTGGGGAACATAAATCCATGTCAGCCTTTGTAAGTTTTGTGTGTGTGCATGTGTGTGTGTGTCTCAGCCCGTGTGACTGTGTGTGTACTTTTGGGTGTGTGAGACAGTGTGAGTGAGAGGCAAAAACCCGGTCTATGTTTTTTGTAACTGTGATTTGGATGTGTATGTCTCTCCCACACACACACACACACATACACGCACACACACACACACACACGGGTTCCTGTGTGTGACTGGCATGCCGAGTGCAGACTGCAGCACAGTGTCCTGCTCTCCTTATTCTTCTATGGAAGGGCTACACACTTAATGAGTTGTCCTGGGACTTGAGGCTTTTTAACACACACACACACAAGTGAGCACACACACTTTTTCGTAGTCCTACACTTGTGAGGACTCTCAGTGACATCATTAATTCCCTATAGCCTCTGTCTTTACCTCATCCAGCTCAACTATATTCCAAATTCCAACCTTGAAGTCCAGATGAAACAGCATGTCGAGAGTATCCATTCAGTATCTTGACGTACTTGCGAGTGAACCAGGAAAGGCAAGCGGGATGGGATAATGGTATCCATCAGGGAAAAAGAGGAGCTGGAGCAGTCCACTGTAATATGTCTTGCGCATAATCTGAAGCTGTCACAGATAGCTACCACTTTCCTCAAAGTTAATATTCTTGAGCCAGCAGGCCTGTAACTATGGTGTTTTGGGAAAACACAGATATAGCATGCTGTTGCTAGCTAGCTAACTTAAAGGGATAGTTTAGATTTCTTGAAGTGGGGTTGTATTGGGTACTTATCCATAGTCAGTGTATTACATACAGTAGATGTCAGTCGGCATGCCCCCAGTGTGGCAAAGCAGTTTGGAGTCTGACACAGAAGCTAAGCGATGCACTGATGTAGCGGAGTCAGCAACAAAATGACACCTCAAAACAGTCCCATGTAGAAAAAAAAAAAATCAGTATCAGTTTAAGTGTATGCTATACACTTAAACACTAAACAAAATGTCCCCACTTTTCAGCCAAAACTAAAAATGGTCTTTGGGTAACATTGAGTGCACTGTAGCTGGCCATTTTATTTTATTTTATGTTATTTTATTTTATTTTTTGTATTACTTACTTACTATTACTAAAATTTAAATTATTTTTTATTTTTTTTATTTTATTTTATTTTATTTCATTTCATTTTATTTTGATATATATATAGACAACAGTTTGCTTGTAATGCAAGACCATTTTTTCCAAAATCTGACAAGAAACTGAGTCCAATCTAATGTGTGTCACTGATAACATTTTAATCCAATTGGCATCTTTTGAACAGAGTTCCTATCTGATCAAATTAGAGTCAATGAAGCTCACATGAAAAGAGCTCTACCTCAGGCCAGTGTGACTGTGTGACTCATGCTGAAGCTGTGCTGCTTTGGAGGCTGACCTGACCTTTAACCTCACTAGATGAGAAAAGAGTGAAGACACATTTCCCACAACAACATAGAAAATCGCTCCAAGTGTGTGTGTTTGTGCGAGCTGCTACATGCACAAACCGTTGGTAGTTTCATTGACAAAGGCAGACTTTTTCTCTCTGTCAAAACACAATAAAAAAAGCTTTGTTGACATGAAACAGAAAATCTTTTTCCTGATTCCTGTGGGGCTATTTATTAATCTACATTTCCTTAGACATCATCTGCACCCCCCATGAATAACAAATATACTTTACTCATTATCAAAAGCTAAAAATACAGTACAGCCCTATAGAAAAAGAGCATAGAATAAATGCTCTTCTGTCTCACTTTCACACACACACACACACACACACACACACATGCACACAGACACACACGTATCCTGATGTATAGCTATTGTAAGGCTGGGTGACGTTTCCAGAAGCAGGTGATAAACAGCAGTTATCCTCAGTGTGTGAAACTGTCCCCTAAATGTCACCTTGTGGAAATGCTGCACAGACCCCGGCTGACAAGCACTGCTGTATGCCAACACACGTACACATACACACACACACACACACACACACACACACAGACAGAAAGAGCTGCATAGGGTTAACACTATGTACTGTAAGGAGAGGAGCACGAAGAAGCATCAGCTTCCTACTCTTCATCAGTGCTTTGTGCTTTATTTTTTCATATTCAGTATTTCATCTTGTTGCTTAGATGGATAAAAACTTTTTGAATCACTTGCTCTCGTTGTGAAACACACATAACGCCAATATTTTTTTCAACTTAGAACTGCAGTTCATGTAATATTGATTCCTCTCCATTTCTTGAAGTTAGGGTCAATTGATAAACAAGCACGACGAAAAGTCCTTTCAAGTAACAAACACAAGAATATACTGTAAAATACGTACACTGATTTGACGAAAAAAGAAGCAGTAACTTAACAAATGGATGGATAGCTGAACTGTTCTCACTGATTATCAAAGGGGCTCTCTTTAAGCTGGTTTATTATTTCCTTTTTTATTTCCTTCTATCTGTTCCAACAGTAAGATGCTCCAGTTACTGGCAGTGAAACACCACAACCTGTAGACAGGAATGTAAAGATCCCAGCTTTAGCACTGTGTAAATATGTGTACAATATGTGTGAGGAAGAAAGTGCAGATGAAAATGAGAGAGATCGCTCACACCATCTCTCCTCTTTCAATCAATAACCCTGTGATTCTAATAGACATTGATTGCATCTGAATCCCAGATCCCAAGTCACAAATGTGATTATGAAATGGCCAGTCTTGACACTTTATTGAAAACAATGAGGCTGGAAAGAGAAACGGGAGGAGGGAGGGAGTGGGAGTGACTGGCTGGGAAAGATGGATTAATCTTCTGCTTGTCAGCTCGCTGAAATCTTCTCCTTCATCCACTTCTTCTTTTGTGTGTATGTGTGCAAGTGCGTTTATGTGCAAGCAAATGTACACGTTCTTTGAAAGTTGGGAGACGAGTGTGTGCTCCGTGGAGTGCTGAGCTACTGAAATAGCAACATTATTGAAGAGTTACGAATAAAGTCTTTCCACCGCAGCAGGGCTGTAGTGTAAACTCTATCTCAGCTACTCTGCTGTGGGCCTCTGAGGTCCATGATGGATGGATAGATGGGCCTATCAGTATCTATCTCAATCAAGCACCACTTACATGGCGTTAGTCATAAATCAGTGTTAATGTTTTTCTGGAATAAAACAACAAAATGAACTAATGCAGAATCACGTCGTTTATCGTTAGAGCACAAATTTAGTCAAGGAAATCACATCAACCCTGTCTCCTACATTTATATACTACTTATTTTTTTCCCAATTACATTTTGTTGGGGAATGTAATCACTGACTGGATTATGTTCACAGGCAAGTTGTTTTTTAAGGGGAATGTGGTGCTACATTTGTGTGCGACACAGAAGTCACAGTGAGGAGTTTTTTTGGTGGGACTCAGACACCAGAGGCTAGGGTTTGCATCCAGATCCCTTTCTAGCAAGGGTGTAGATTTCATTTCAACACTGGGGTGGGGACACAAATGACACAGGGAAGGTTCTGAGTCCTCTCACAGGAAATTCTGAGCATAACACACTTAATTTCCACACCGGATTCATTCTGAAGTTGTCGAATACCAGTGCTTGAGCAGTGACTTTCGCGTCAGACACCAACTCAACAAGCTGTCCTTTCTCGTTGGCATGATACGTGACAGTGTCAAGGGGAAATATGACGGGACAACAACATAATTTTTGGGGGGCGGGAGGGGTGTTGGACTGGTCCAACAATCACAGACTTTCACCCAGGAGGCTGGTGTTTGCTTCTCGTATGAACCCCATTTTTCTAAACCTAACCATGTGCTTTTGTTGCCTAAACTTCACAATATTGGCCAAACGTAACCACGTGCATTTGTTGTTAAAGTTAAAAAACGTCACTTGGTGGCATTATACCAACACAGTGCATTTAATTTGAAAGAGGTTGTGTGCAAACTGTACATTTCCTGTGAAATCTGAGAACGTCAACAAGAGATACACCCAGGCTACCTAGCACGTCATATGTAGGCATGGAAAGTACATGTCCAAGCGATAATATGTGATGAGGTCAGAGTGAGACTGTGTTGTAATTTCCTGCATTCTGGTAAAGTTTTATGCAACAATTTGCACCCGTGAAAATGTCTGTAATTTTGTCAAAACAAAATTCCTCTGCTACTTTAAGGTTTTTATTGTGGTGGACAAATGCACATGTTCTAAATATTAAGGGGGATGTGTCCCCTGCATTCCCCTCAATATCTACGCCAATGCTGTCTTGAGCTGCATATCATTTAAAGGTTTACAACACCAGTACCAATACCACTACCCTTAAAGTGATAATGACATCAATAGATTACTTCTTTAGACACCTTTTTTGCCCCACTTAGATGTAATATGCCACCAGATGCCACAGACTTGTAGCATAGCCATACGAATGTTGGTGGCTTCTCGGCATGCCTGCATGGTTCCTGACCTGCCAACTCAAAAAATGCACTGTGCTTGACCTCAGCACACCACAGACATGCGCTAATGGGCTAATCACATGTAGCATTAAAGTGAAGAACAGTTGTGGCAAATGGCTGCCAGCAAAACCATTTTAGTAATTATTTTAATATCTGGCTACAAAAATGATTAAATGCAGGTTTTGTTTGACTGGAAAAGTTTGACTATTACTTGGAACTAGATTCTTGCAGTTGATATCCTAAATATATTGAATACCAATACCCAGCACTGTCCCTGTCTATGGTTGGCTTTCGGCAACAAAAGCAGTTTGGTTAAGGCTGGGGAAAGATTGTGGATCAATTAAGAGTTGATTACCTGTCCCATATCTCATACAGTGCATACTTTTTCTGTATTTAACAAGAACTATGATCTCTCACTAACCTTAAAGGTCCAGCGCGTAGGATTTAGGGGGATATACTGGTGGAACTGTTGCATAATATCCCTAACTATGTTTTCATTAGTGTATAATCACCTGAAACTAAGAGGCGTTGCGTTTTTGTTATCATAGAATTAGATCTATCCACAACCAGTGCTGCGGTCTGTTCCAATACCCATACTTTCTGTACTTATCGTACCTAGTTTGGGTACATAGGGCGTTCACATTACGATTGCGGCGAAAAGTAAGTGTACCTAAAAGACCTGGGTATGTACTCATAACGGCCAAAATTGAGAGTGTGGAACATTGTACACTTTTCGCACTCAACAGCCGCCATCTTAGCTACGTAGCGGAAGAGGCGGGACCACTGACCTGCCGTCTGTTCCAGTTTTTTGCCGGGTGACGTCACTGACGGGTTGCAGCTGTAGTCATGATCGTAACATCCGGTAAGTGCTCCATAGAGTACTTGCTGAAATATGCGCACTTTGTAAGTGCGGACAGTGTACTGTGTGTAAGTGTACTCATGGCAGTATAGATTTCGGAACATAGCCCTGGTCCTTTAGAGTCCGCCATGTTGTTCCACAGTACCCTAACATGGACAAATCAAACACTGGCTCTAGATTGGTTCCATTCATGTTTTCAGGTTTTCGGGTTTTTGGGTTGTTACTGTAGTTTTCCTACACGCTTTGCACACAGGAGAAGTTTCAGTAGGTTGTAATCTGTAACCTCACAGCTAGATGTCACTAAATCATACACACTAGACCTTTAAGTACGTGCTGCAACCACCTGAATATAACCATTAAAAAGTTTAATATTGCTGTGTTTGCAAGATCTCATTATTTGGCATTGTAAGTGAATATTTCATGGATACAATCAGGACTTTTTTGTTTGCCAAATATGTTCATTAACAGCATTGCCTCAGTTTGTTGATAAAATGTAATTCAGGCAGCGTTATGTGTCCTCAAAAATGTATTTGCTGTTGCAACTTTCTAGTATATAAACATTATTTCTAGAAGACAAGGAACATAAGTGATTTATAGATGAATGTTCTGCATTTTTGTGCTTTCATAACTGATCATAAACTGAAACTACTTGGGCAAATCTACTGCTGTGTTTACAAGAATTCCTGATGTAAACAACTCTTTAACAGCATCAGAACACATTAATAATTTAAACACCGCTCTTGTGTAGTATTAGTCCCTGAATTATAAGAGCTGCCAATCATTGCGGGAGCTGTAGACTTCACTCTTGTGTTTTGGGTTTTGCTGGTGTGTTTATCCTTTACATTTGGATTACAAAATGAGCCTTTATAAAGCATCTGCCAGATCATTAGAGACAGTGTCATTTTAACTTAAAAAACCCCCACTAATCTTAAAAACTGAACCGCCACATGATACCTACTTACCTTGCGGTCTGTCATTCATTCGTCTGCTCCATGGACTCCCCAGCAAATGTTGTGTCTGTTGGTTCACTTGTTTTAATTCCCGTGTAGCACAAGTGGGAGGTGGGTTGATGGCGTCTCTGTGCTCACACGATGCAGCAGAGAAACAAAACAAACAATCGTGGAAATTGCAAAAGAAACTTCCATGAACGCTATGTCAGAATTTGAGAGGCGGTTAAATGGTGTTGACATGCATTTACTCTCCACTACAGCCCTGCATTGCGGTGTATACCCTTTATGTGTGACTGCTTTCCTTTGTACACTGATGACATTTCCTTTGGGTTCTAAGGATTTGCGCGTGGCGTGTCCATGTGTTTGTATGCACGTCTCCTGTATGTGTAGGTGTATCAAATATGTGCCTGTGTTTTCACTGGATGCGGTGCCAGTATCATCAGATGGCCATGACTAGACTGCTGTGTGTGGTTTGGATGGTTCTGGCAGTTTTTCTTATACTAGTTTACATAATTCCTTCTGTGGTGAAAGCTGTGATGAAGCTATTTTTCTAACCCCTAATTTGTGACACAACTGTAAACTGAAAAAGCAGTTTCACCTTTTACTAAGGCATGTAAAATTCTGTTTTAAGAAAACTCAGGCTTTTATGTCACAATGAACTCATTTACTGTTACTTAAGTCACCAAAGGCTTAGATGCTTTGAACAGTTTGTCCCTACTGCAATGTCACCGTGGAATGATCATAATGGATTTTCCCCCGTGACCTTGATATAGACACGGAAGCTCCTACATATACAGTATACCATTCGTGAGCTTTGTACTATTTTCTTTATTTATTTTATCGTGGAAACATCACAAGCAATGCAGAGAGGGATTATAAAGTATTACTACAACTACAGTACAAAAGATTCAATGAAGGATTATCAAAGGCAGGCTAGATCCAGGACGAATGCATTAAAAAGGGATTTCTTCAGCGACTGTGACTGCACATGCAAACAACAAACGCTGCATCTTGGGCATCCATTGAAATGTTTTAATAAAGATGCTCTCCTGCATATTGTTTGACAAACGGGCCTGGGTGTGTTTTGTTATGTGCTCTCACTCGGCTTTTTGCAAATCAAAGATGTGTTTTGTCTGCATAGTATGTTTGTGTTCTTGTTCCGTGCCGACGGATTATAGCAATATGATGTTTTGTTTTGTCTTCATTCATATATTCCTAGCTTTGGTGCAAAAATATTGTCAGATACAGCAGCATTGTAGTGTTTTGTCTACACGCCCGAGCGTTCTCAGTTATTGTTTTATAACAGCGTGCAGCAGTCCCTCTGTCAAAACCTCCATGCAAAATGAATGTGATATAGTCTGTCACTCATTGCTTATGGTAACACATACAGTGCTTTCTGGCAGAGTGCGATGACACTGCCTGTTTATGACAGGTATTCATGCATGCATAATTACGCAATTTACAGCTCTTCCGTCAGACTTGGAAGACAATGATCAATTTAAAATGTAAATGCGTTCCCTCTGTGTTCAATCAATTAACAGTGAAAATAACATTTCTGGGTAATTTAATGTTTTCGCTTCCTATTCCTCCCTCCTCATCTTATCGCTGGTGCTCATCATGGATCATCATGCATGGACTGGATGAAGATTAAAGGAGTACCTCACCCCCAAATGACCATTTGTGTATCAATCACTCATCCAGTGTTATGTTTAAATTGTGAAGAAAACATTTTTCTCGCATGCCTCTGGTGAACAAAGAATCCAAAAATGAAGTTCGCATTTAACAACAGCAAAACTACATCAACTACAATCTCTCACACAATTCATACAGTATAATCCAAGTCTCTTATATCCAGTCATATGCTCAGTACTTTCCAAACTGACAGCTCTTTCCAACAGGGAACTAAACCAAAAGTTAAACTTGTGTATGCTCTCTTCATAGCCAGACTCCACTGACAAAAACCAACACGTTCTCACTCCGACCTCGTCACATATCGACATCTGATCATGAACTTATATGACGTGATGTACCCTGGGTGCGTTGGTTGTTGACGTTCTGGGACGCTGTGTCATGTTCTGCTTGTTGCATGCAATGTCTTTTTTAAAACACACTACGTCAGTACAACACTGTGAATTGCCTTTTTTTCCCTTCAACAACACACACATGTGGTTATGTTTTGTCAACATGTTGTTGGGCTTTAGCAACAAAAGCACATCGTTGGCTTTAGGAAAAAAGAATAGGGTTTGGCTTTACTCTCATGGGAAGCGAACACCGGCCGCCAGGATGAAAGTTGGTCGTTGTTAAACCCATCCACCAACCCTCTCGCCCACTCTACTCGGACTTTCGCTGCCTTAACTTTCATTCTTAACCGCTGTGTTTCTCCCTACCACCACCAGGTGCAGTTAAACTGTAACAGCGACCGACCACATATCACGCTGACGTGAAAGGATGGCTTTTTCATCTGTGTTTAATGTTGGAGGTCACTGATGAAGCACCGGAAATTGATGATTTCTGAGTGAGACCGGGTTGCAAAAACAGTAATTTTACCTCTCTGAACATGGGAGCTGCTGGTCTACTGCTGCTTCCGTCAGTTAGTTTGTTGATGTCATTGTGTGACTTTGCTGTTTTAAAGGGTTAATTTGGATCAGGCAAAGTCACATTCATAAAATAAACTAACTAACTGATTGAGGCAGTGGTAGACTAGCAGCTCCCATGTTCAGAGAGGTAAAATTACTGTTTTTGTCAATGGGTTTTGCTTTGAAGTTTCACTTTCACTTCATTTCCCTGAAGTATTCCTTTAAATGCCATGGACGTGCATTTTAAAACTATACTTTGTGAAGATATGCAACCTCATGACCAGTGGGGATGGTAGGATGGAGGCCCAAGGATGTTGCATTTGTGGAAAAGCAGGATTCATGATTTAATTTCTCCATCCATGTATTTCAAGTAGCAAACTTGCGTGCATGAGTCTGTGATATGCTTGTGTTGTCATGCCCTTTAGAAACTTCCCCTGTCTTCGAATACTTAACTTGATGTATCCAGACACATGTCAGACTGATTTTAAGTGACACACATTTGTGTTTGCAGACTGTAGTTTGTACAGAAGGCTATGTCCGCTTTTTGAAGATGGGTTTACAGCAGGTCACAAGAAGACCCAAAATAAATTCATTACATGCACGAAAACATCCTTAGAAATACTGATGCAGTTAAGCCGAGAATATCAGGACGGATAAATATCACAAGACAAGGATATCTGAAGACACTGACCTACAAAATAAAGCTATTACGGAGAGAGGATATGAACACATAATGGATGCATTCCAAAGGGGAAGTGGAAAGAGTAATAGTGATAGTGTAATGTGGAACGGTGCCAGTTGATATTGTGCTGAAAGCTCCTGGTCAAGTTGGTGAAAGATACTGTCAATAGATTATATCCACAGACTACAGCAATGGATTCTCAGAGCCGTCAGCGTGTTTGTGTGTGTATGTGTAACAAAAAGAGAGCGGATTGATGAGTGAAATACAAGTGCCCCCACACACTGGACAGTCTGGCTTGGTCCTTATCAGTCTGCCTTGCTCTGTGAAAGAGATGAAGACACTGTTATCATTTTGTCGGCGACATGGGGCCGTGACACACCAAGCCAACAGCGGGCTGCCCGGGCGCCGCTGTGGCTGACCATCGCCTGTAGTTTTTGCAGTTCGTCTGCTACCATTGGCTCTGGTCTGACCTTATCAGTGGCTGTTTGGACATTCTGAACATGCTGAATTTGCAGTGGAAGCAAGCAGCAAGAGAGAGCTCTGTGACTGGTTGTTGGGGGTATCATATTAATGATTTCACACATTATTTAGCACAGTTTCACCTTATTTTTATTAACCTCTGCCACCTTTGTCTTTTTTTCCTATTACATCCAACCTCTAGTTGACAATACCAACACAAAGCGGAGCACAGCAACATAATACAGAGCTGGTTTCAACAGTTTACCATTTATTTTCAGCAAGGGAAAATACTGTTTATTCAAGCTGAGATACTAGGGGAAAACTTTGAACTATTAGATATCACAATGAAACTTCCCTAACTGATCACTTACATGAAGAAAATTATTTTTTGCATTATAAGTTTTGTGAAATCTTATGTTTAAATATGCAAATGATGCATTGTCTCATTAAATTTGCGCTATTTTGCATAAGTTTCAGGACAGAACCATGAACACTGGATAAAGCCACGTTAAAATTTTTGTTTCCTTTTGCTGATATATTAAGAGACAAAGGATTTCACAGAAGGAATTTTAAATATGTCTCCATAAAAATCTGAAAATCCCGTCAACAGCTCTGAAAAAATATATTTTCACCATGCTTTTAGGAATAAAATGTTATATAATCAGGCCATGAATGATTTATGATCAAACCCCTCTGAAAAAAAATCAGCAGAATACAGATAGGACTAACACTAGAAAGTTTGGTGTATGAAAATGTTACTGAAGTTGAAATTTCTGTCTCATAGTATGTGGGGAAAAAACCTCATTTTGAGAAAACAGCCATAAAGAAAAAAAAGTAAATTCCATAGCATTCTAGACATGGTGAATTAGGGAAAAATTTTAACTCATAAATATCACTGTAAAAGTTCCAGCTGATCACTTACATTAAGTTAATTACTTTTTTATCTTTTTTGAAATCCTATACTTAAAAACGAAGTATGACCAAGTTAAACATACTCTGATTTGCATAAATTTCTAGAACACTGGATAAAGCCAGGTTCAACATTCTTGTTTACTTTTGTTGACATAGTAAAGATGAAGGTTTTTAAAGAAAGAATTTTGAATATCTCTAATTATAACTCCATAAATCTGGAAAAACAGCCATGTTTTTAGGAATAAAATGTTACATAATCAGGCTATGAATGATTTATGAGCAAACTGCTCTGAAAAACCTGACTGAATACAGATAGGAATAAAACTAGAAAGTTTGGTGTATGGTGTAAATCCCATAGACCTATAACAAAAATAAGACACTACAGGTCAATTTGAACAGGTGAAAAATTTCAACTCATACATATCACGATAAAAGTTTCAGTTGATCACTTGCATTAAGACAATTATTTTTTTTATCTTACAAGTTTTCTGAAATGTTTGAGTATGCAAATATGGCATAATCTTGTTGAATATACATCAATTTGCATACATTTCCAGAGCATAAATCTGAATATTGGATAAAGCCAGGTACAAAATTCCTGTTTCATTTTGTTGACATAGTGGAGTCAAAGGCTTTTTGGAGATGGAGACCTCTTTTTACAACTCCATAAATCAGAAAATACTGGCAGCAGCCATGAATAAATAATAAATAAATAAATTTTAACCATGTTTTTAGGAATAAAATTTTACATAAACTATAAATGATTTATGAACAAACCGCTGTGTAAAAATCGTCAGAATACAGATGGAATAGAGCTGCAGAGCTTGGTGCATGTACGTGTTTCTGAAGTTAAAACTTCTGGCTCAGACTACGAGAAAAAAACGTATTTTGAGAAAATGGCTTGTAACATTTTTAGACTAAAATTCAACTTGATATCACCATGAAGCCTTCGCTACTTGATTACTTACATTAAGATGCTTTTTTATTACAACTTTTCTAAAAAACATATAATAAAATGTACAAATGGTGCGTTATCTACTTAAATATTGGGCTTATGCATAAACTTCCAGAACAGATATCTAAGCGTAAATAAAAACCTAGATGTGTATTTTGGGCATTTTCTTTTCACTTTAGAGAAGACAGACACAAAATAGCCTAGTATCTCGAAATTGACCAGTGCATGAAAACACTATTTCTAACTGTAGTGTCTCCTCTTAAATTTACAGTGATGTAAAAATTGCTTGTCTGCATTAATGCACCTGCCTGCTGCATAAAAGTCACAAGTGCTTTAGAGCCATCCACCACCACGACCTCCAAATCTTTACTTTCAGTTTCCTGTACTGGCACCAGGACGTTGGCACTGGACCTTGGCAGTGGACATAAAGGGATACTGGGCTATAGTGGAAAGGGATGATAAACGAGGAATTGTGTGCTCCCTTTGAGCCTGATTCCATTTTATCACTTTTTTGGTTGCCTTGACTCTTTGCATGTATAATATGTGTCCCCAGCTTCCACCCCCCTGACCATCTGCAGTGCCCATCCCAGGAGTTTAATTCTGAGGGGACAGAGAGAGGCACGGTGGGGGAGGCTTGGTCTGGATCTCCATGGACATGAGCTTGGATCTCTGGAGAAATAGCTGGCAAAACACTGACTCACCTGGCCCTCGAGTGTTGGTCCAGACACACACACACACACACACATACACATACAGCTATGTGGACAGACAGACAGGCAGCTGCCATCCTGATGGGGAGGCTGATGGAGATGATACATGGATGAATAAACACACACACGACAAGATGGAATAAAAACTGAAACACACATTTACACAAAAAGCAGTAAGTCATCAATATGCAAACTAACTAATTATATGACTGAGTGACACATTCAACTCGCCCGTCCATCCACTCCCACGCACCCGCCCATGCACACACGCACACAAGATCTACAGAAATGTCAGCATCAATATAATTTACTATCCAGAGGCTCACGAAACAGACAGAAAATTGAAAACCTATTTACAATCCAAATCAATGGGATATCACAGTGTCATTCATTGTGTCCATACAGCACATAAAACTTCATTAGCTCAGCGACACGCTAATAGATTTTCTACGAAAATGAGATATCATGGATGAGGCTGACATATCCAGTGTTTCAGTGTGATTTAAACCAGGAGGAATTAAGCCTGTGAGAGAGTGAAGGGAATGGGCATACACTTTTATGAAGATGGACACACTAAATCCAGCATCACCATTGGCAGCTCATAAATATTATCATCCCAGGGATAGAAATGACTTGTAAATTGACCATAAAGCGGATATATACACGCTCTGTATACGTGATTTAGCAGCCTGCCGCATTGAGGGATATACAGTGACAGATGTGTGATGAATGTCTATTATTTCGTTGATACAGTGTGTGTGTAGGGTGTGTGTTTTGGGGCTTGCGGGGGGAAAGGGGAAGGCCCCCGGGAACAGTGAACCACTGTGGGGTGATCGCTGTATCCCCACAGGCTTAAGATAAACCATGTACAGCTGTGTTTAAAGGGGTTCACTGAGTTAATTCAAAAGGACACAGGGACGCAATGCAGGCTTATGTGTAGCCACACACATGCACGCATGCACACACACACAGTTTTCGGCAAGATGAGGAGAGCTGCTGAAATAACACAGTGCCAGCTGGCAACAGGATCCACACAGACACACAGATACACACGCGCACCTCCCTCCAACCCACTTGACTGCATTAAAAAGGAGGCTTCATCAAAGCTATTCATGTTGCCTCCATAAGTCATCATCTCATTTGCAAGACAAATGGGGAAGTCAGATTGGTCAGTGCATTTTAATAAAGAGCCGAGCACCGAGTTTGCATCCTCCTCTCTTCCCCTGCCCTCACAGACACAGGCTTTCACACAGCAGAGTCAGATTTACTGAACTCTTAATATAACAACATTCAAATTTATACTTTAAGACTTGTATAACAATGACATCAGTTCCTTTTGCCATTTTCACTATACAACTGTGATTAAACCTAAAGAAGCATTTAACTGCTGTAAAGATGGTCTCTTCATAAAATTAGGCTGTCTATGCAGTAGAAAGAAATACTTTTGAAATTGGTGCTACTTATTCACAGAAAACAGAGGAAAAAGGGCTGTTACTTGGGCTGCATTTGCTTTTGCTCAAGAAAACCTACAACTACCAGAACTGCAGTTCTTTGAATGCCCACTTGAGGCTGGCTCCGGAAGCGAGTTATTCCCCACGGACCCTCATTTTAAAATGCCCAACTTTAGAGCAGAAATACTCGTGTTTACAGCCTGGTACAAAAAACTGTTAAGCATATATGGCCAATTCCCCCCTTCATAACAACCTGTGTGAGGGGATGAATTTTTATATAACTCATCTGTTTACATTTTATTAGGGCCTAAAGTTACGCATGAATAAGGGCAGGCTGCCTTGGATGACGGACTGTCTGACATTAGTGCCCTTTGCTTCTCAATCCGATGAGCCTTGTCTCACTCCAAAGTCGTTGAAATCCAGGTGGGGCCAACAAACACCAACTTTCACCCAAGAGAGCGGTGTTCGCATCCCATAAGGTTCTACAGCCAAACCCTGTTCTTTTTTTCCTAAACCTAACCATATGTGTTGTGACAGGAAAAAAATGTCAATTCATGTTGTTGTACTGATATAGTGCTTTTATTTTGAAAAAGACTGTATGTAAACATTACATTTCCTGTGAAAACAGAAGTGTATTTTGAAAGAAGACAATGCATGCAACAAGCAGAACCTGACATGGCGTCCCAAAACATAAACAACCAACGCACCCAGGGTACCTTGCACGTCGTATGTAGGAATGGAAAGTCCATGACCAAACTTCAATAGATCCACTCCTCGCTCCTCCTCAGCATTAGCTTCTTGCCTAAATATGGTCTTTTCTGGCTAAAAACCAAGATGGTGATGGCTGAAATGCAGAACATGAGGCTTCAAAACAGGAGTCTATACAGTAAACCAATGGGTGATATCATGGTAGCTACTTCCATTAATTTTACAGGTTTGTCCACAGGAAACAATATGGTGGCCAGTGGGTAACAAATGATCTTGGATTACAGTTCAATGGTATGATAAAACATACATTTCTTATAGAATCTTGGTTCATTTTTATCTAGCACAGCTTAGTTTTACCATTTTATCTCAGTCTTTACAGCACAGGAAACAGCACCTGCTTCTTGTTCACATATTCTTGTATTACAGCTAAACAGTGCACTAAAATATATTTCTGAGGACATCTTGGGTGAGAAATAGGCAATACAGTAACAGAATCTCAGTTTATATTCTATCTATCTATCTATCTATCTATCTATCTATCTATCTATCTATCTATCTATCTATCTATCTATCTATCTATCTATCCATCCGGTGGCCAACATATGAAAATGCAGAATAAAATCTGTACTTTGCGTAGCAGCCCTACAGTTGGGAAGATGGAGGGAAGTTTACCACAGTTCATTTACACATACTACTCACATGTTACTTCTGATACAAAGCTGGTTTAAACCCATTAAGATATCCCTTTAATGTACAAGCCAAAGTCTAAAACTATGCTTTCATTTTGTCCTAAAAATATGCCCTAAACAATTAACTTTTAATCAAAACTTTTAAAAGAATCTGGATCAAATGTTCAGAAAAAGATATCTGAACATGAACATTTCCACAGCCGGTCAAATCTGATCTGCTGAAGAAGATCTTGTGATACTAATAAAAGCTCCAAACAACCACTAATGGGTGTTGTGGTAAGATTGTTCTGCCAACTGCTGTTTTCAAGATAAAGAATGAACTTTTAATCTCAACCCTCAGTCAACACGGATGAGAATTCTTTGATATACTAATCAAACATTGACATGTTACCATCTACAGTTCCATGACAACTGGGCTACCCCATCTGCTGAGGAAAATCGTGCCATATGACTGAAAACCCTATAGAACAGTTACTAATGGATCTTGTGTTATATTATGTTGCCAACACTAACAGCTCAATCTGCTGAGCACCTCTCATGTATGTGGTCTTGATCAACAACCATAAAGCCTACCTTACCTGAGGGGTCACTGGCAGCGATATTCTTCTAAGTTGTGTTTACCATCAAAGAGAACAATAGGCATTTGAATATTTTTCTTTAATGCTATGCTTGACATGCATGTAAATTTTCTGCATATCTGATCAGTATGTTTCAACCAAGTGAAATAGAAAAATCTTGTGTGTTCAAGCTGTCAAGAAAAACCTGTTTGTCCTTGAATTAATTTATGCTCATGCAGCACACAGATAGCATTGAACTCCTATGATAAAACATAATTATACAGACCTGTTATCATGTGGTCCAAGCATGTTTGACGATCAACACATGGACCAGTGACCTCAACATTAATTTCATAAGGTCATGCGATCCTGACCCCTCGTGGAATGACTGTTGTCACTGTAGATTGCAGCACTATTGATTTGCTGTGCTCTGAAAGCTATCTGATATTAAGATCCACAGACTGTTGATTTAGCTCTGTGCTTGGCTTGAATAATTAAATAAAGCCAATAGGTTTGTCGGTATCTATGCATTTTCATCCTTCAAATGACTCCCACAGATACCCTCAGAGTCTGTCACGAGGAGCAAAGTATAATAAATGAACACAGATCTGACACACACTGAAATCAATGGCCTGTCACATCGCGATTTGGGCAAATAGCGACCATCCCCAAACACACAGCTATTGTTGACTTATTGTGTGAATTGATTTACAAGGGGTCAGTCTTCTTCAGAGGTGACATTGAACTGTCAGACCTAAAAAACATTTGTTTGTTTTCATGTGTTTAGTCTTAAATTTTATTATTATTATTTTTTGTTAACAGCTACAAAGTCTTACCCTGTAACAGAACAGAATATCCTTCCAGTCCCACCAGTTGGTCCACCTTTACATACTCATCTGGACTGGCCAAGCATCTGAAATGCTGAGAAGTCTATTTAAAATTCTAGTAGAGGTCTAAAGATAGCATATGTCAGGCTGAATTTTAGGGAAATCTGTATACACAGGACCTATTATCTCAATTTCATGTCACACTCAGTAATTATAACATATATTTAGGTATATTTGCTATGCAGATGAAACGGCAATCATACACCGCCGTCCAAAATAATCACTGGCAAATGAAATCATAATCATAAATAAACTTAACAAATTGACATTATGATTATAACTGGTTGTAGTATTACGGTTTATGTCAGTATCCCAGCAGAAGCTGTTGCTTGACTGCTGCAGGAAGTTACAATCAATGTCAAACCCTGTACTGTCACTCTGTTTCATTACTGTGATATGCATTAAAAAAGTGGGGAATTAGAATGCAAGATGAGTGTTATGTAGGACAGTGGCTCCCAACCGGTCCAGCCACGGGGTCTAAATTTCTCCTAAGTCATTAGTTCAAGGTCCCACAGTTTAATAAACTCAGCGTCAGGCTTGTGTTTGGCCATGTCAAGTAGCTGTCTGCTACGGCTCACTCTATGGCAGGAACGGCACTTCGGAATAAAAGCTCTGTAATGGAAATTTACTGAACTTAAAAATAAAGTGTGTTTTTTACAAACTTGACACTTTTGCGAGTCACTTGGTCCATTCAGAATTGGCCCGTGACCCACTTTTGGACCGTGACCCACCAGTTGGGAACCACTGATGTAGGATATATCACTGTCGATTGTTATAGTTTGTGTAAAGTGTTAGTATGTCATAAAAAGTCGTAGTATAGTACATCATAAAAAAGGTCATTAAAATGCCATTATATGATATGTTAAAAAAGTCATTAAAAAAGTCATAGTGTGCGCACTTTTTCTGTGCAGTATTCCGTCATAGGCTGGCTAAAATGGCATTCAGTTATCAAAACACTGAGAAGCCTTTATCCAATATTTTTATTTCAGGATGCTCCAAAATGGTCTGTTTTGCTATCACATATTCAACAATTTATCCTGAGGGGAATTCCCTCAGATCCCCCTGGAGAGCTGGGTTGTAAAAGGTATCAATGAAATGGTCCCCCCCAATGTTAAATAGGTGATTACGGCCCTAGAGCCATAGCCATCACAGCTTCAATGAAGCTTCAGAACAAGCAGATACAGAATATATGATTGTGCATGCAGTCTGAAAAAATGTTTTCCAAACTGTTTAAGGAACCTTAAGTCATGTCTGCAGGCTCATTTATACATTTGATGAGGCCTATTTGTATAAAATTATCTCTGTATAAGCTCTAATCTACAATGTATTCACGTGTCTTGTGATAATTTAACAATGTGTATTTATTTATTTATGTATTTCAAAATCTTTATTCAGCTATACAATGTACAAAAAATGTCAGGTATAAAGCAAACACAACAATACATGAGAGCTGAAAACAAACTGCAATGAAATAATTATAATATCAATACATGTATGTTCAGAATTCTCATAATAAATAAAGTAAGAATGGAGATTAGGAAAAAAAACAGCAAGCAAACAAACAAATTAAAGCAGGTCATTTCACATCAGGGGGTTTCATCAAATATTCTTTTGTAATATTCTAAAAACCCATTACTTTTTTAATGTTCATAAGAGCAAGAAAGTTCAGCATTGAGTTAAATTCAATCAAAAAAAGAAAGAGAGTTGTGAACCTATGAACTTGTTTATGAATAAAGAATTTCCCTAATGAAACAAGGAAGTTCACAACATAGTTAAGAGACTGTGTTGCTCATATCACCATAGTAACAGATTATATCTTTCAGAGTAAAACAATGAGTGATATTAGTTGTACTGAAAATATGACAACTTAATTAGACCAAAATTTAATTGTTATTCTACACTGACAGGATAAATTAATCAGTGTCATCAGCATGTCTGCAAAAAGAACAAGAGCTAAAAACATCACATATCTGGAAATTATAGAGGAGAGATTTTATGCAGAATTTTGAAATGAACTTATACCTTGTTAGGAATACAGTACTTACAAGGTAAAAGCCATGTTTTTTTGTTAGTTAATCTCCTCTAAATGTGAGTTTCAGTAAAAAAAAATCCCTCTAGTGGTGACTTTGTTGTTATTTTGAAAAATTTGAGGAATATTTATTATTACATTTCTTGTCAAATATGTTGATACCACACAGAAACAATGGTGTTTATTTGTTTTGCAGCATCTTTATGTGGATTTTTTTTTTGTCACTGACGTAAACAGAGTACTCAGGTGGGCAGTGATTACAGTCACGTGACACCTTACTCTGGCAATCACTGCATTACTTTTGTTTTAACGCCTTACCGGCGAGTTTAAATTGGTGTTAAATTGGTGTCAAGATGCATTTGGACGAAGGAGTCTACTTTTTTGATAGACAGCGGTGGAAAATACCAGAGGTAAATAATGTTTTCAGTGCTGTTGTTGGCTGTTTTCGGTGTCTTTCAGTTACCGGTTACCTTTCGCCATTTTGTCTACGGCTAGCTTACATGCTATATGATATGAATGAGTTGTGCTAATGCTAACGTTGGCTGTTTTGCAGTTCATTTACGCCTGTAAGATAGTAGCATACATGTTGAAACTTCCCTTTCAGCCTTTATCCTCCCAAGAGAGCACTACGCCTACATAGAGTGACCTATATTTGTATACATTAGCCTAATATTGGTAGATGACGTACTCGGGTTCATTTTGCGTTACAGTAGGTCTCCATCTTGTCTGTGTGTCCCTCTCATGCACCTTACGTTACAAGCTTGACTGCTTCATGAGGCAGCAGCTCATTGTAGCTCTTATCTGGCTTGTTTCTGTGATGTTTGTTTGTTTTGTATCATACTGGGGTGTGTACAGTTGTCCTTGTAGGTTTAAAACATTTTGTTTAGATCTAAGGAAAGGTGACAGTGTGTTGTGTCCGTGAATGGTCACAGAGAGCACTGCAGGGCCAGTGAAGCAGTTTGTCACCGTTTGTATGTGTCAGTGTCAGTAGCTGTAAAGTTTCTTTGGCCTGTAGGTGGGGCTCTGATGCAGTGTTTCAAAGCGAGGAACCCCTCTGGAAGTGAGATCAGGGATGGAGGGAGGGAGAGAGAAGGAGGAGAGGGTGGGAAGGAGGGACAGAGGGAGGGAGAGGATGCTGCAGCAGGCGCGGATGCCCCCCTAGAAGACCCCTGCGAGCGCATCCAGCTTGTCTGAGCGATATAGGATAAATGATCAGGGGGTGCATGCAAATCTTTTTCATAAAGTTTTTTTTCCCCAGTTGTTTTTATTGAGCCCATTGCCAAATCCCTAAACCCTCCATCCTGTCATTGACTATTTAAAACACTGAAATACAAGCCAGCAGAGCTTCATTTAAAAGTTATCTCATGAGATGCAAAATAAAAGAAACCTCAACATTGACACAATATTGTGTGCAATATTTAGTCGATGTTTATGGATTTGCTTTGAATTGAAGATAAGGACCAGGCTTAGCAGCCTATTTTATGAAAAAAAGGTATTATTCCTGTACCCCCACACCGCTTATTTCGTTAAAGACACGATTACATAATTAGGCCTTTGGAATATTAATTGCTTAAAATGTATGGGGGGAGGATACACTCCTGGAGCATGTTAAAAGATCATCAAAGAACAAAAATGCAGATTCTAATCCCCTACAACTATGCAAGTGTCGTAATTATGTTGCTGTGTTGCCTAATCTCCATCTTTAAATGATCCTGCGATTAGATATTCAAATCCGATGATCTGATCATTTCACCCCGGTATTGTAGCGTATTTGTGTAAAGTCCCCTTTGGCATTGCCAAATCCCATTCTCAACGGGATGAATGCATTACATAAACCTCTATTTTAACAAAGCATAAGCTCTATTTAAGCTCATAGCTGTCATATTCTTGTTTTCTTGGGTGAAAAATATCCATCAAAGGGTGGAGCTGTTAAAATTGAACATTAACTTCTTAAAAGTGATTGTTTCAAGGTGCTGGGACGTGAAACTGCATTGGACACTAGTGGAATTGTCTCACTTCAGCTGGCACTTTGTCACTGCCTGTAAAGGAAATTAGATCATAAACGTGATTATGGTAATATATTTGTTGTTTTGAATGGTGCTCATTAATGCGCACTAAGCCTCTTTAGGGGAGTTGCCAGGGACTTAAAAAATGTAACCCAAACGCAGCCCCCTCCAGACCCGAGATGTTACTGCGGGCGAGGCAGGAGCCTTGGTAAAAAACAGTCGCCTTTTGCAACGGGCGAAGCGCCATCTAGTACTCAGTCCCTCCCGAGCCTCAAGATCCGCTGCGAAGCTGCAAACTCCGAGGCAGCGCACTCTCTCTCCGTCCCTCCCGCACTCCCTCTCTCCCTTTCGCACTCCGCTGCAGCACCCTCAGCACCTCAGTTGAGCAGGAGCACCGCACTGAGTCACATCTATACACACACGCTCTCTACACGCACACACACACATATACACGCACACACACGCACACAAGCACAGCCTCCTGCGGTATCCCATACGGCGCAGCGGCTTTTCCAACGGCATACAAAGTGCGTCCTCGCCGGGGAATGGGAGGTGCAGCTCCCGGGTCTCAGAGCGCTCAGAGCGGCGTAAGGTCCTGCTGATCGGGGATGCTGCTGGAAGTCTGCTGCTATTTCTTTTTCCTGTGCAGGAATCGCCTTCTAACTACACCTCTACCGGGGATTTAAAGTGGACAAGCCGTGTGATCAGGATATAACATTATTCTAAGCATTTCTCATTTTTTGGGGGGAGTAAAAGGAGTTGGGGATTGCTCTGGACGTGCCTCTTATCCGCAGTGTCGATGCGGCTGCGGCTGTGAAGTGATATCTGCATAGATTACAGGTAAGGAAAGAAGCTTGTCACGGCGTTAGTTCCCACAGCCAGGACTGTTTTTAGGGTGCTTTGGTGCTATTATAGCCAGGTTTTGGGCGTGAGGTTGCCACTGCACCAGCCAGGTGACGGGAGGCGTGTTGCACCTGTTCTAGCTGCGCCATGCCCGCTCTGCGCACTCCGGCGATCGGGCGGGTTTCATACCGAACCTGCACATTTGGATGGTACAAGCAGCCCCGGGGAGAATTGCAAAACATTTTAACGACCTGCTTTTTCTCTCAACTTGGGACCCCACATTGACTGGATTCCCTCCGTTTGGCGCTTCATATCATTCATGCCCTTCATCCACTGTAAGCCAGAGAGAGAGCTGCATGCCCAAATTGTGCTTGTTCCTCATGCAGCGTTAAACTCTGAAGGTTAAAAACTGAAATATTTGTAGGGGATTCCGCGTCGGATTTACGCAGTGCCTTCGGGGATAAACCCAGTGACTAGCATTTAGCGGCGTGTAGACTCGTGGACTGCAATTGGGATTTTAGTGGTGTCTCGGCTCTGAATCGTGGAAATGGACAAAATGATCTGATACTCTGCCACACATGGTTTTGTCAGGAGGATGCTTAGCAACTGTAATTTCCTGACATGGTTGATGGGAAGCATGAGTTAGAATAGTGAACACAGAGTAGTTCTTGTGCAAAAGTTCTTTAATCCACGCCGTTTTGGAGCATGTCTTACATCTTTGGGAAGATTTTTCAGCCTGTAACTATTCAAGCATGATATTATGGAGAACCTTCCAAACGGGCTTCTTTACAGTATCAGATTTTTCACAAGTGGACAATACCTGTGAATTATTATGTCGTATTTCTGCCTTTTAAACACCCCTGCACGACTATATTTTTTGTAAGATCTCACACTGTAAGCCGCAGATTTATTTATTTATAGAGTAGCTGTGTCGACTGCGCTTTGTAAATCGTGGAAATCGCACGCTGCGTGATGCAAAATTAAACTTAACAGGCGCATTTCTCCCCGTGTGGCTTCCAGGATCGCTGATACGCCAGTCTCCTCTCGGAGCTTTTGAACTTGACCGATGTGGCTCAGACTGAGCGCTTCGGGAAGGGCTTGACTTGAGAGACGCTCAAGTTAACAGAAAACATTGTACTGTAATATCTCTACAGGGACCTGCTCTCTGTGGTATGGGTCTAATGTGACTGTATCTTAAGTCGTGGAATTTTATTATTATGGTATTACTATAGTATCCAGGGTCACATGCTGTGTGTAATTTAAGGTTACACTTGTTCCTTTTTTGCGTATTTTTTGAAGAGAGCCAAATATGTGTGAATTTTTGAGTTTGTGTCTGTATATTCCAAATCGAGTCTTCATTGAGTAGATTATGAACCCAGTCCTGGTGGTCTTTAAATGTTGTTTTCATAACACAGTGACAGACTGAGAGCACATTTAAGTGATTCATTCACTAGATTTTTGCAGCACTGCCAAATTACAGTTAAACAAACTTGATGAGTTTGATTTTCTGAGATGCTTTAGAGGTATTTGGACAGACAACTCCTTCCTCTTGATTGCTCCGCATGTTTCCCTGTGTTGGAGTCATACCACATAGACTAAGCCAAGAGACGTGGTGATGAGCAATGATGAGTAATTTTTCCTCAATGCTGAATGATTATGTTACGGTCAGGACTGTATTTAAACGATGCATTTGTTCTGTAAACAGTACCTTACTTTGTTGTCAACACTTTGGGTTTTGCCTGGTTGTACACAAGGTTGATCATCCCTCTTGGCACAGCGTGTATGTGTGTCATTTCCTGGAATCAGTGTCATTTATCCTTGAATGGGAGCGTTTGTTGGAGCTTGAGCTGATTTCTAGACATTCAAGCAGGGGAAGTACCAGTGCAGGCTCTTCAGCACACGCTGTAGTCCATAGTGTGATGTAGGTCCCTTATTGCAATTGCGACTTTTGGAGTCAGGGACCTACTTTGTCTCGCTCCTGCTCCATCGCTACCCCCTTCCCCACCTCCCTTCCTCCCACCCTCTCTTGCACCTCATGCACAGAAAACAGCTGCTCCAGCCTATATGCAAAATGCAGAGCCCCAGTACAGCAGTCACACTGAGTACTCTGAGCCCCTCTGCCGGTTCCTCCCTCCCTCTATCCACCTGCACTCCACACTCAATGCATCAATTCAGTGTCGCCCCTCCAAACGCTCTTTGACTCAACTCTAGATGTACACCATTGTGTTATTGCTGTTGCACAGATATCTCTTAAGCACTGTGATGATACATTTTGAGTTGTGTGGGTTATTTTTGCATTCTAACGATTCAAACGAAAGGATTACATACTTGTGTTCAGTGCTCACTCAACAGAGCGTGGCTGAAGGGACGAGGCTGTATCCTGGAAAAACCATGAGGGGCAGTGTGGCTGCACAGGCTGGTAGAGTGGGTAGATTGATCCCATACTGTGTGTTAGCTGACATCAATTTAGATGTTCTTGAACTGCACGGTAACAGTGTGTGTGGTGTGTTTATTGGATAATAAATGAAAAGATACACATGTTTAGTAACACGTGTAACAAATTTACTTGGGAAATTAGAAAACCATCCTTCCATACAAGATGATTTGTAGCATTTATGCATGTTTGGATGTGCTTCGGGTATTATTGGATTTCATTTCATTCTTTTTCCTGTCAAGGGAGTCTGCATGGGCACCCACGTTACTGATAGTTCTTTGATGGACAGCTGAAAACAAATTTTTCAAACAAACATTAGATTCTGCTGGCTGACGTGTGTGTTTTTTTGCTGTTGTTTCACTGTGTGGAGCTTGCAATTGTGAACAAAAGTAGAGTAGGTCACTCACAGGGCAAAGTGTTTCTACTGCAGACTGAATTCCCCCTGCGTGTCTGTGTCAGTGTGACTGAGGCTGCCAGGCTAGCAACATCAAGTGTGTCTGCTTTTCAATGTTTGTTTCAATTTGTATCTCAGCTCAGTTCAGAATGTTCCAATTTGTGTGTTTGTCCTCTTGGAGGATGTGTATACGAGCGCGTGCGTCCTGCTGCTGTCAGGGTCTCAAGGGAAAGACATTTAGTCCCTGAGCAGTTTGATAATCCTATCTCATCTATGTCTTGCCCTCTTGTCCTTTCACCAAATTCCAGCTCAGTTCTAAACTCGTAAAGGCTGCAAGAGCACTTGGCACTATTTAGTCTCCCTCCCTCACTTACGATTCTCCCTCCCTCTCTCCCCGTGTGCTGTCCATCAACGCCTGCCTATAGGAATTGGAACAGCAGCCTTTATCGGCCTGTAAGCACCTCACATTGACATACTACCCCCTGTCTGTCGGCCAGTGTTACGGCTACAAGGCTGGAGTTTGGACCTGGAGAGCACGGCCCTGTCAATATTATGGCTTGCTAATGGATAAACTCTCACTCCAACCTTGGCAGTAAAGACATTCATTACATTTTGGGGGCGGTGCACTTGCAAGAATAAGCTCCATAGAAAATCTTTGCAATGTGTTCATGTCAAGGGGGAAGCTGTGAATGAATATGAATGGGGAATCTTAGAGATTCTCCATAGTGATATAAATGCCTGGTAGCAGTGTAGGCAAGACTCAGCAGAAGTGTGTTTGTGTGTGGGTGTGAATGATGCATCTGTGACTGGCCTGGTGAGGCCCTATATGAATACTCTGGTCACAGAGATGTATCGTCATGTCAGACTGAATGATGCGTCTGTGGATTGGACCTGAATGGAGCTCTCTGTTTGTTCTCATTCTCTTTCTGTTGCTCGCTTTCTCACTTGATGTCTCCCTCTTTTCCTCTCTCACTCACTCTTTCACACACACACACAGACACACACACACACACACACACACACACACACACACACACACAGACACGCTTAAACCCCTCCGGGCTGTGACAGGACTACCAGACGCAGGCCAGTGTCCAATTAGACTCCCCCCCCTCCCATGCCACCAAACACCACAGAGAAGATTGCAAATTGTATTTCCGTGTCACCAACTGTTCTTCACACACCATAATCTGTCTCCCATATTTCAGGACAGTTAGACACATGATTCTTTAACAATGGCTGCTTTGAATATATAGTATGTTGGTGCTACTCCTCTTTGCTTTTTTGGCTTTTACAATTAAATGTGCAGTGTGTTGATTTGTTTACGTTGAGAGCGTTAACACTTTAATTTGTAACTGGAGTTAAATTTTGAATTGTAGTCATCTAGCTTCAGATATCTTAGACCTTTCCTTGCCACATAAGACCTTTCTTTGTTGTCTTATCTGTGTGGACTTGACCTTGTAGGTTTCAAACTTGGTGTGCAATGTAAAATTCAAGTCTATTATGTTGACATTTCATTAGAAAGATGGTATCACTGACTGACGGCTTGATGGTTTTGATGTAAATTCCAATTCGGGGGGGAGGATTCAATGCTGCATTAAGAAAGTAATTGCTTACAAGTATGTAATTAACCCTTTGGTAATGCACCGCAGAGCTGCATATTGATGTTTGCTGCCGCAATGACAGCAGAGATCTGAAGTGAGGATCTCCAAACAATAGGCGTTGTGAATTCTATGGGCAGAAATCAATACGCGTCACAGCATCCAATTTAATGAGAACCTTTGTTCTCCTCTGAATAGTTTACTCAGCATATGTGTGACGCCTACAGAGAAGATATGTACAAATGTATTCGTGTGCATTTGTGTGTGTGCGCACACATCCTGCTGTTCAGAACCTCTTACTTCTTTTTTCATCTTGGCAGCCAGAGTCCTATTAAGCTGTCACGTGCCTTTATAATGGGGCCCAATACATGTACATGCTACTATATCACAGTCTCACCACTTTTATTTTCTCCCTCCAGCCTTCTCTCATGCTTCCTTTCATCTTTTTTCTCAATCCTTCTCTCTCGCTGACTGTTTCTGCCTCCAGCTCTCTCGTCCCATATCTTTCTGCCTCACTCTAAGCTGCCAAGCACATAACTTTATCTGCGTGTGTTTGTGTGTGGGGCTGGGCGGAAAAAAATCCAGACTGTTGTGACATTGGAATGACCTATGAGGCGGGATATAAAGTGAGAAGGAGACATGGGATGTTGCTGTTTTAGATGGGAATCAGGGAGACGTGGAAAGGCACCAACATATCAGTGGTTTTGCCAGACTGCACCTTTTGATAAGACCATATTAAGCGTTTCTCCCAGGTCTCTATGATTCATATGGAGCCGTGAGTCTGATATATAAACAGCTCTCTTTGATGCAGCGGCAGGTGACACGCTGTGGCATATTGGCTCTTATGTTTGTGTGTGCCAAGCCGAGCATGACGAGCAGTAAATTAGTTTTGTTTCAGATGCATGAAATGATGAGAAAATTGCAGACGGTCTTGGGGCATTTTTTTCCCCCCTCTCTCTCTCTCATTTGCTCCCGCGCCGACGCCTTAAGTCCACCAAGGATTAGGTCCCTAATTCCGTTTTCATCCTGTCTATCGCAAAGAAGCATGGGCACGCATGCTTAAGTATGCATGCATGCGTGCACACACGTTTCATCTGTATCAGACAATACCTCAGAGCTTTCGGTATGTACCACGTAACCTACAACCAACATGTTACTCTGTTTTTTTTCATGGCTTGTAATCCATCCTACAGGGACTCTGTTCAGGCAGACACTTCCTCTAACCTTTTGGGAATTTTTTTCCACCACTCCATTCTCTCAATAGCAAAGTGAGACTGGAGAAACAAACCATGTTTTGACAATTCGTTGCTTAGGCATGCAATTGTTACGTGTTGTGTTACAATATTATCACGACTGTGGGTCCACATGTCAGCGTCTTGAGCATTAGGCCTTGCAGTGCTGTCGACATATAGTAGTAGAGGTTAATGTCAGTTTGTTGAAGGTAGTATGAACGCTGTTGACACTCCACCCTGGTCCTGGCTCCACTTTAACCTTAATGGTTGTAGGAACTTTGGAGTGACATTCACAAGCGCTGTATTCCAGAAAAGTTGAACTTATTTCAACTTGAAAAGAGGATAAGTGCTTATGGCGCCATGTGCTAAAAGAGGTCAGTGACTTCTTATGGGTTGTGAACACTCAAAGCACCACCTCGCCTTAGAAATAATAAGGAAACGACACCAGTGTTAAAAGGTTTTGGTAGATGCATGCATAAAGCTTTTATTAGGCTGTCTACATGCAATAATACTATGTGACCAATACTAAAATTGCAATTCATAATGACTGTATTATTGCTGGTATTTAAGAGTTTGTCCTTACTGAAGTGTAGTGCTGTTATGATAGTGTTTTCAGACCCCTGTAGGAATGGCCCCATTGAGTAGTGTTGAGTAAAACATGCTGAGAATGAGATTACTGTTTGATTACTATATTTTTACAGTATAATATTGTTTCCTAGCAGGAGGGACCGTCTGTTGGGATGTCCACACGATTTAAAGTTAATGATATGTCTCACCACCGTTGTCACCCCCACACACTCATTTCCACTCTTTCTGGTCCCCCCTCTCTCTCTCACTTCCTGTCTGCTCCGAGTGTCAGTGGTGTCAGGGGGCATCAGTATTCAGTGTTACCACAGTAATTGTGAAACAGCGGGCTCAGGGAGGACCCCTGCCGCGCTATAGCCAGAAGGCAGCGGGGTTGGGGGAGGATCTGCTTTACTGTAATACCCTCCCCGCATCACCCCACCTTCGCCTGCCCCCCCCCTCTGGATATATCATAGTCTAGCAGCATAATGTTGGGGATGTTCAGAGAGATTTAACAAGGCTTACACTGGGTTTTCGTGTTATTCTTCCCTCAGTGTGCTACTCCCTTTTGAGTTTGGGATTTTGCCTTTCTTGAGTATTTTTTTTTCTTCTGTTGATGGGATTTGGAATGGCTTGTGTCTGTGCGAATGCAGTGATTGACTCTTAGCCAGGGCCCAACTCTCGCCAAGTGCTGGGGAGAAGTTTGTTGCTCTCCTGGAATGAAAACGTGTTTCATTTGTTATTCTGGTTAAGCCTCGGACTTTCATCACTGACGGGTATTGATTTTTGATTGCTGTGATTAAACTTGCCAGGAAAAGGGTGACTGTGCCGGCTTGTTAAAGTTTTGCCTTGTACCCCAGTAAACCTCTCCGTCTCACCCCGAACTGATGAATCATCAACCTGAATAATCTGTAGAATGTGTTTGCTCACACATGATATCATCCATCAACTCATATGTTTGACTTATGTCATCAGTTCTCGCTCCCTGCCCCTGTTGTGAAGATTGTCAGGACTGAGTCTTATGAGCCGAACTCTGAAAGCTTACTGGCATCTCACGCTTGTATTCCTGCTCAGCGCAGGGAGGACCTATTAAATCTTTCCACTATAGCGACACACAGCATCCTTACCTGCCACCCACGCAACTAACAGTGTTCCTATGGCAACATGATTTGTCAACTGAGAGCCCCTCCACAGAAATTGTCCTCACTGCTGTGCTTGCCTTGAAAAATAGCAGGAGGCACTATAGAGACATGATAGGTTGATACTGTGATAGACATTTGACCTTTGCATCATCTGCAGTGAGAGAAAGGTGCCAATACTTGTTGACATACTTGTTGACTGTTAGATTGCCTGGATTTCGAGGTGCTTTACCACCATTCAAGTGTATTTGAAAACAGTGATTGATGGAGTGTGTGGTGCTTATTTGTTGCTCATACTAGCCTGAGCAACAGCAACAATATTTTTCCATCTTGTTTCAGATTTGTGAGCAGGATAGAGCTGCAACTAACATTTTTTTTTTTTTTTTTTTTACTATCGATTAATCTGTCAGTTATTTTTCTGATTATTTAGTGAACCTTCATCCTGCCAACATATTTAAGGACCACCAACTGGGGTCCCTGGAGACCCAAAGAATAAACTACTGTAAGAAACAACCAACATTGCAAATGTTAACTTAGTTCTTCTCAGAGCCTTTTTTTGGTTAAAGAATAGGAAAAAATACAGATTATTATTATTCTAGGATTACACTTAGGTTAAGAAAATTGAGAGAGCAGTATATTTAGGATTGTTGACAGAGCACACGAGAATATCTGACCATATCCTTTTAAAATGACTGACTGAGTGACCCTATGCTCCCCTGATAGTGTGTTATACTTTTAAATTAGGACTTATGGCAAAAATAAACTCAGTAAATAGTTCCATCTATGAAAAGCTGTATAGGCGGACGGTCCAGTGTGTAGGATTTAGGAGGATATATTGGCAGAAATTCAATGTAATATTAAAAGTGTGTTTTCTTTAGAGTTAAAATACCTGAAAATAAGAATCATTGTGGTTTTGTTACCTTAGAATGAGACGTTTATATCTACAAAGGAACGGTACCTTGTCTACCGGGATTGCCATGTTGCACCACCATGTTTCTACAATAACAGGCAACACAAACCCTGGCTCTAGAAAAGGGCCATTGTTGTTTTCACATCTACCACTGTAGTTCACAGCCCCTCTGTGGTAAGAGCGTCGGAATAACACTGGTGTTTTAAAAAGTGAAACTGCCATATTCAGTGTTTTACTGGTTTATACCACAAGGTCCGTTTGTTTTGGAAAGGAAGAGACCTCTGCGGATAATTTGGCTCGCGGTAAAAACCTCCTGAACCTTGGGATCATTTGGTATTTGTAAGGTGAATCAGCTTTATTCAGTGTTTTTACTAGTTTCAATCGCCTGGTCTGTTTTTTTTTGAGAGGAAGAGACCTCTGCAGATAATGTGGCTCCCACTAAAAAAAAAAAAAAAGTCTTTCACACTGTTCCTTTAATGCACCACGTAAAGTGAAAAGATAGCAGAGAATAGATAGCAGAGAATGGAAGGTAGCTTTGTAGCAACAATATGTCCATTAGTATCTGTGGACAAAGTCCTGGCTTTTATAACCAAGCCTTTCTGTACACAAGTTTCCTCCTGCCACCTCCCACACAGAGCGCTGGGAGTTTCTGTAGACATCAGCACTACTCCAGTCCTCGCATGACAGACTAGAAGAGGAAAGGTGAGCCACTTTGTTGTGTTGCATCAAGCATCCTCCCTCTGACTTTTTTTTTTTCCTGTGTTGGCTCACAAAAAGGCCATCTTCTCTCTCTCTGAGTCTACAAATGTAACTGTGGAGAAACCACAAGTTCTGAGAGAGGTTTTCATCCCTCCCTCCACCCTCCCCTTCCTTTGTGTCCATCCGTTCTGCATTGTCATGGCAGTCCTTCTAGCTGAGCTTTGATTGGGTTGTTGTGGGCCCACCGGCAAATCTGGCAACCAGAAAGTTATGTGGTATGTGTGTGTGTGTTTGTCCATGTGTAAGTCGGTGTGTGTAAGAGGTTTTTCTCCATGTCTCTGGGAAAAGCAATGCGATGAGGTAAAGCTTGCAGAAAATCAAAGTATAAAAAAACGTCCATGACCAACTGTGGGGAGACGAAAGCAGGGGAGGAGGAGGGGGAGGAAGGGAGAGGAGGGGTAAAACGCTGGATAACAATTTGCATCCTCTCTCTTGCCACTGTGAACGACTGCTGGGTAGAAAGCTTGTCTGATGTGTTTATGCCATAGGCTTAGAAGGATGGAGTTAAAGGGAGAGGGAAAGTTTGAGGGGAGACAAACAGTGGGGAGGGAGGGAGGGGCCGTGGAAAGGCGTGTAATGGAGTGTAAACCTGCCTGAACTCAGTTTACCCACCTCTCAGTTTGTGAAGTGGCTCACACATTTTCCCAGCTAATGTTCAAAGACGTCTTTCTTGTAAATTCCGAGTGCGCATTAAAGTGTTGATGTCAAACTGTCAGTTCATGAGTTTCTTTTAGCAAATTAAATCTCCTATTAATTATACTCTTTTTACATTTTAATGATAACATTCAATAACAAGCTATTCGGAGACACGCCTAGAATACGTATGCTCGCTCATTAAGTGCCTGAAACATTACAAAATGATGCTGTCTTTAATTGCCGCGGTTTTCTGCCTGTATGATTAAAAGATGGAGGTGAAATGTTTATATTCTGTCCACATTTTGTATTTTCAATAGTCTCAACGACTTGTCGTGAAAATCTTGCTTCCTATGTGATGGTTAAGTAAATTGTCTTATAATCAGCCCAGGGGAATTTATGGACCGGTGGCCATGTCAGCATAACCTAATTTACATTGGCTGTTAGATACATAAAAAACAGGGTTGGCAGCCTGCCCTGTAGCAAAACTCTTCTCACAGCAAAACAACTCCCACACCTGTTGACAGCTCTGGCTCTCTCTTAAACCTGGGTTAACCCACCCACCATATCAAACAGCCAATGGCAACAGCCATAGACCCAGGCTGTTTTGGAACACTACTCAAGTTTCTACTGCAGAGTCTGTGCATTTTCTTTGCAGCAAACTAGTCAAAAACAAGTCAAGCCGTGTTTTTACTGGGCCAAAGATCTCTTGTAGCAGTGGGAATTTTTTTTCCCCTGTGATTCTGTGCACAGTCTGTGGTTTGTAATCTGTGCGTGCATGTGTGTAAGTGATAAAAAAGTGTGAATGACTCTGTAGCTTCCTCCAGAATGATGACAGTGGATTTATGAGTCTGTGAATCATTTAATCATGGCCCTCGTCCCACTAGACTTCTCCTCCCTCCTCCTCTCAGATGCCTCTTTGTGCCCCGGGACATCACAGACCAAGTATGACGCTGACATTAGGCTTGTGGTGCAGATTTATGGATGAATAGATTATCATTCTCTTTTTACACACACACTTATACCCACACATTTAATCATTTTTAAGTGTAATTAATGAAGAAAGAAAAACAAGAAAAAAATATAATTGACTCCAACAGCACATATTGTTAAAATGCTTGTTTTGTGTTAAGTGCCCTTGAATATACAACACAAACAGCATTTGTGTAAACTTTGATACAGAACTAATGCACAATAATGGGGGATACTTGCTTTAAAGACCTGACCTTTAACTCATTAACTAACCCATTATCTGCATATTGTTTTCAACAGATGGTTTGAGAAACATGCAGTGAGCATCACATAATGTTTATGAGACCGTGTTTCTTTATTCTGTTTAGATGCTTTTATCAGTTGATGGCATTTCCTCCACTGACCAGCAATTTTGCCCTCTTTTATTTTAAGCCTTTGAGCTCTGACCCTTCCTTTTGCAGTCAAGCACAACAAGGGGTGCAGGAGAACTATAGGTGCACATATAGGTGATGTGTTAGTTTGGGCAGCAACATCACTTTGATCTCCAATGTGTGGGCTGAAGAATCTCTATAAATTTGTTTGTGTATTTTAAGTTCACCATAAAGGACATGCCATGCACCTGCTGCACGCATGATGCCCATGGTGCATCATTCGACTCAGTCAAATAAATATTAACATTGTCAACATTTTCATAACAAGCCCAGAGGAGACTCTTTGCTGTAATTATTGACAATTACTGGCAATTACTAACTATTATGGCATCATGCCAGCATTAGTTTTAGTTGTCTAGATAGACACATACTTTCCTCATTAGACAGTAGAAGAATGGCATAAAAAGGGGAAATGTTTTTGTGCATGTGTGCACATTACAGTAGTTAAGTGTTTAGAGATAATTGGAATGGAGTGCGAAGATGTTTAGTTTGGGGAGAAGACTAAATATCACATTATTCAATCACCATCATTTCTTATGCTAATGACACAAGTGTTAGTTCACTTTCTCTGTGCTATGTGAAAGCATTGACACTTGACTTCGTTTTTTACTTTGACCTTTCAGGGAAGTGACACATCCACTTCTACTCTTCTGCTCAATCGTGCCAGCTGTTTCTTCTTCTGTCTCTGTGTCTTTGCTCTTTCTCAGGCAGTAGTTATAATGTAGCACCATTTGCTGAATGTGTTTAAAAATGAGATTTCTCAGCGGCTGGCGGGGGCACTTTTGACACAGCCTGTCAAGCTGCTAATTTTTCAGCTTTCTGAGACCATTAATGCAGGGCTGCAAGTCTCTGCAGGTGTGGACATTCTGTCTTCACTAGCATGTCCCACATTCTCCATCTATCCCACATGGCATATACCTAGGTAATTTACACTGGAAAGATATGTGAACAGGATGAAAAAGTATGACACATGCTATTTCTAAAAGGAGAGCTGGAAATAAGGTCATATTTTTCTTTCTAACTGAGGCAGCCACAAAGCTGGAGGTCCATGATGTTGAGCGTGAGTCATGCTTGTATTGTATATAGCAGTGCATTGATGTCCCATATTGTGCTCAGTTTGCCATTGACATCATGTCAGTGGTAATTTGTGAGAGTTTAGTTTGTACTGTTGTTAAATGGGATGACACTGCATTTTAAAGGGACAGTTCACCTTGAAATCAAATGTTCATATTTTGTCGTCTTATCTGTAGGGCTTTTTATCAGTGTAGATTGTTTGCGTGTGAGTTGCAGAGTGTCCGAGATGTCTGCTGTAGAGAAGTCTGCCTTCTCTCCAGTATAATGGAACTAGATGGCACTCAGCCTGCGGTGTACAAAGAAATACATCTGAAAAATTCTTGAGCAATGTCTCTTTTCAGAGGTCATGACCCAGTTACTCAAGATAATCCACAGACCTTGTTGTGTGCAGTTTTTCTTTTTACCAAGCTACAACCACCAGTTGTATCACTGTGCAGAAGGAAGCATGCATCTACTCATGGACGAGAGGCTTGTGGTTGTGACAGCGGCAAGATGTAAACATTAGTTGCTCCCTCCTTGGCTGAGCCGCAACATTAGCTAGCTCAGCGGTGCAAGATGAACCAGCAGTAGATGCATGCTTCCTTTTGTGTGGTCATTCGGTAGGCAGGTGAACTTTGGTAGAAAGAAAATAGTTCCTACATGAGACTGCTGTCAACATGTTTCTTGCTGAATTTAATGCTTTTGTAATTGAAGTAGTGATTTAACCTTGGTTCAGGGGAGTAGTGAGGCTTTACTAAATTTAGTAGGCCGTTAAACAGGAATTACAGAAACAAAGGAAATAACAACTTAAAAGGGCACTACAGGCCAGGCGACTGACCTTATTCCAGCTGTCCATAGTAAACCAGGACCAGAGATCTTTAAGACTCTTCTTCATCACCAGTACGGATTATAAAGGAAAGCTGTAATCCATGCGCTTCAAGCAAACCAATTCAACCGCTGCACTGATGAGCACACAGATGTGGATGGTGCTCCTCCAATGTGTGTCTATGTAGCAGTGTGTGTGTGATGGAATGGGATAAGACGGATTAATATAACTGTTTTTGTCCAATAGTTTATTCCTTGTCCTTTGTACTGAGCTCACAGCACACACAGTAACACACACAGTTGCTTACACGCTTGCACATCTGTGCACATCTTCACAGACCTACGCACACCTGAAAGACACATCTGAGAAAAAAAAAATTGTTGAAGCAGAGTGAGGGATCAGAGAAAAATTAAAACAGTCGTTTAGCATGTTATTATAATCACCACAAAGCCTTCTAAATTATCAAGCTTTCATGTCTTAGAAGTGAATCTCAGAGGTCAAGTCTGCTTTAGCTCCGTTCGGCAACAGTGAGGGAAGAAGACAGAGAAAGTGGCGGGTACAGACAGGTCACTGAAAAAAGGATTCAGAGGGAGAAACAGACAAGTAGATTTAAAGATAAATAAAAAGAGAGTGTAAAACTGCCTGTGTGGTTGGTGATCAATAGCTGCATTTGTCATGACGAAGGATCTGAACTGGGGCAAGTCTGATCCTGTTTACAGCTGTTCATCCAGAAAACCTGATTTAGCCAATGGGTGCATTCAGAGGCAGTTTTTGTGACGTGTGGACTTTTTTCCAAGAGTCACACAAGCTGTAACCAGTTGGAAGTAAACACCATTCAGACAGTTTTATCAATGTCTTGATGTAGAGTAAACGATCAACTATAACTTGATGTCAATGACAGCGAGGGTTACTCAGGAAAACTAAGTGTGACTCATATAAGTTAATATAATGATCAATTCACATATTGCCAATTGAAAGGGTAGAGACTGATACATCTTAAAAGGGGACTACATGACTAAAGCTGTCCTGGAATATTGTGAAAGTCAGTTTTCAGCTGTTAGTTAAACAAAAGAAATTTCTGTTGTGCAAGACTGACACTGATGGTGTTGTGGTGCATTTGACAGTTCAGTGGGTTTCTTTGTTCTTTCTGTGTGGCCACATTCAAATACAAGCCATGCACATTTGTTTTTCATATTCTTTTTCCATGACTCCAGAGGTTTAGATCTGAGGGCATTTAAATGTTATGGTGACAATTTACATGTGCTTCCCCTCGAGGTACCAGTCGTCTTTGGGCTTGTCTCAACCTGGACCACAGCTATCCAACTCTTCTGCAGCCTTCCCTTAGGCTCCGAGCTTCTGTGTATTTGTGCGTGGGAGGGATTCCTGTCTGCCAGTGTGTCTATGTGTCCACAGGGCTTTCTCACAGCAGACATTTTGGCATGTCATAGCAGGAAAAGCACTGTGATTAATAGCATTAATAATCGCTACCTCTTGGAGGTCTGTGTTTAAGGGCCATCCCAAATAAGGTAGACTCTTAACCAAAGGAAGATCTATCATAGAACTTTAGGTTCAACATTGATCACACAATCTTCCTCCTCCTCGTCATGCCGGTTTCCTCCATGCTTGGTCGGGGGGGGGGCTTCACCAGCTCATTCCTCCCATTCACATAACCTCCATTCCACAGTCTTACATAAGCTATGTATTATTATGGTTGGAGGCCCAAAGTGTGCTGTGTGCAAAATGAAGTGTTATAATTCCTGATTTATTACCTGCTTCAGTGGCACTGACATGCTTGGATATTGCTGAGCGAGAGAGGCAGGGAAAAGGGGAGAGGGACAGGGAAGGGAGAGGAAGAGTGAAGAGCTAATGTGAAAGCAGAGCTTTAAGGATGTCACCTTTGCTGGAAATCAAGTCTTAACCACGACTCGGCGAGCCTGACTGCATGAAGGTCAAAACCTCAGAGGTCACATCATGCCTGTGTCTGGATGCCTGCTTAGAAGGGTTTTTTGATTGTATGGGTGGTTGTGTGAGGCTTACAGGTTGGGTTAAGCAAATATTTTCCGTTATTGAGTGAATTTTTTTAATAACAAAGACAAAAAAATCTGGAGGTCGTCAATCACTTCGACAGCTTAGAACACTGAGGGCAATCTGCTGTAACTTTAAGTGATTCTCATCCCTGCCCAGTTGGTGACATGTGCATATTTATTAGCTATTGTCTAGTCTTGTCTTTGATTTCATGTGCATGACCTCGTTGCCTAGCTGGCTTTAGCTATCGCATTGGTAGGCTTCATGGCTACGTACCATTGTAAAATGTCTCAGCAAGTGTTTGCACAGTCGATATCTCTGTTCATCTTTTCACTTCATGCTAAGCTTATTTTATATCTAAATTATAAAAAAACTACTACTACTAATACTTGCAAACTGCACAATGCAAGGTGCACCACACTGCCACACTGGTGGAGGGCACCTGTTCTGGTTCTGATTGAGGCTGAGAGTCTGTCTCCAAGTAGTATGTTGGACACAGGGAAAAGGAGATCTGTGTGAGTATATGGGAGCTTCAGAAAGGGAGTGCAACTAGTTGGTCCAGGAGCTTCTCCTGGATGATGGTTGGTTCGAGACTTATTTTAAGATGAGTTGGGGACAGTTTGACAACATGCGGTCAATCGTTGGACCTAATTACATCTAGTAAAATGTAAGAAAGTTAGTCTTGTACCTTCACCTAGGACAATGCTAAAAGTTAGCTAATGCTAGCTTATGCACGGTGCTCTGCAAACATGTTGTCACGCCACCACAGAAGGACCTGCCTCTCAATTTATCTGAGTAGATAATGGAAAAAAACTAAGATGTCGTCCACTCTCAGTTGAAGTTTTCTCAACTAAAGGCGATCTGGGCGCTCGTGCAAAAATGCGAGCCGCATATAGTGGAAAAACCGTGAGGTGCTCAGCAACGCAAATGCAGAGAGGAAAATGGTTCAGGCTGCTAAAATGCCTTCTGTCTGATTTGGGCCTATTAATAGATTATGACTGGATTTTTTTGACCCTGTCTATTAAAATGACAGACAACGAGAAAGTCTAACACAACCTTGGTGTGTCTGTGTGGACTGTTGCCAGCGCTGAGAAGAAGTGTTTTTGTTATCCCATTGATGATACTTGACACTGGATTTTCAAGGCAATGAACAATGATATTAATTTTTTAAAGTTTAAAAAGTCTGTTAAAACTACTATTAAATTTGTATTAAGGACTGTGACCAAGATATGCTCTGGGCAGACCATTTGAGAGTCCAATAAGAACTTCCTCTGTGCTCTATGATGGACAAAAGCAACAATATTTCTTACATACTTTACTTTATCTGTAGTATTTCTGTGCTGCCAATCTGTGGTCCTTATCAGCCAACACATTGTATTGATATTGATATGCCTATGATGTGCTAAAATTGGCCAGTGATATTGGCCTTGTGGATGCAGCAGTAAGGCTCTGATTCAGAGAGACACAAGCACTTCCATGATTGTTGAGCAGGAGCACAGCCTGCCTTGAAGGTAACAGACAGCAAAGCCGTTACTGTCTCTTTGACCAAAGCACACAGGCGCACACACAAACACACAGGGGCACACTACCCTGACGTGTCTCGTTTCAGTGTTTCTCATACTGCAGCAAAACATCCAGTCATTCTACCTTCAAGCAAACTACGACTCATAATTAATTACTGTGTCGAGAGGAAAAAGGGATACTGGAAACCAGAGATGAGACAGAAAACAAGGGGAATGAAGGCAAAGAGGGATAAAGAGAGAGAGAGAGAGGAGGGGCAGAAAATTCACTCTCATGAAATAACAGAAGAGCTAGGGGAAAGCTGGAAGGAGAAGAGGTACCGGGAAGTAAGAATGGATGGATGGAGAAAGAGAGGGAAGACGTGTTGGGAGTTAAGATGGTGCCAGTGGGCAGCCGATGGAAGCGAGAGCTGATTTGTCTACACGGCCCTGCATTCCTGTCTGCCCGTTAGCGTGGGGAATAAGGGAATTGGGAGAGAGAAAGAGAGAGAAATGAAAAACGAGAGAGAGCTAGAGGCTTTGAATTTGTTCTGTGAAAGCAGCTGTCAGACAGTGCCTAGCAACACCATTTAAGAAGGATTCTTGGCTGCATTTATAGTAATTACAGCAAAATATCTCTGCCTTTTGATTCCGAGCGAGCTTTTATGGCACAACACGGCTATAACTAGGGGGCAGTTCAGAAGGATGATGGAGAGGATATCCTCTTTGTTAACATAAAATATGTCATATGTGCTTCTTCTTAAATATAGATTAAAGAGAAATATTTAAAGCTCTGCTTCACTCTTCTCATCCTCACATTTCAATTTCTCAAGCATTTTGAGAACACTCCGTCTTAGAAAGAGACTGTTAAAAGCATCGCTTGCCAAAATGGTCAAAGTTAGGTGTGCAGCAGTGATCTTCAGCTTAATCTGTATTGATATGGTCTTTTGTTTTACTTATAGCTTCTTTGCATGCGACATCACACATTGGTGTGGTGACCAGATGGAGGGCAGGCAGCTGGAGGCAAAGAATACTAACACTGCGCAGATGCCTATGATTTGTGTTGTTTATGGCTGTTCTTAATTGATGACATTGGGGAAAAAACAAAGGCCACTTGTGAATGGTTGAACTAGTAGGTAGAAAGTAGTAGCTAAAGTTAGCAACCATTAGCTAGTAACATTTACCTGACAGTGGTGCGTCCACTTAAAAGACAGTTATACACATTTGCTCACCCTGCTAGAGATAAGACTGCACAACTGCACGCAAAATAGTTAGACTCTTGTACGCATTCATCAGCTCACCGTGTAACGTTGGTACTTTGTAGTGATATTCATGTTCACACCGAGCAAATTGCTGAAGTTGTGGGAAAAATCACTTTTCTTAATTATGTATGGATCACATCAAACATGAGTTTTAGATTTCTGACGATACCTGCTGCCTGCAAATTCATCCAACCCTTATATGTAGTCACTTTCCTATTTATCTAATTCATACAGCAATGGATTCATCACTTCCTGCCCTTCATCTGAATTATTCACGTCATATCAGTCATGTGATTGCAAGCAACCTATTAGTTTGTTATTCTGCATTCTATACAGCTAATAAGTGCAAATGAAGCTCTTTCAATCCTAATAATTTGTGTGATTACAGTCCCTAATGCTCACTGATGAGTTTCCCGTGTGTCGGGACTCAGTCATCCTAATTGAATTCAGAGCTTCATTAAGTTCACCCTGTAAATGGCCCTCTCCGGTCGCTGCTACAATATGTGGTCTGTGTCAGACCCAGAGGCCACTCCTATTCAGGAAGTGAGCCGCAGTCTAACCCAATCAGAGTGAGGCGCTGACGGCCGGCCAGTGGGCTCTTCAACAGTCCTCCTAATGACATTAGAGCCTCTTGATCTGCACTGATGATAACACACTCCACCAATCTCAGCCTGCATCAGCACCCACTGCACAAAGGCCCAGCCCGAGCCAAGAGTGTGCGTGTGTGTGTGTGTGTGTGTGTGTGTGTGTGTGTGTGTGTGTGTGTGTGTGTGTGTGTGTGTAGAGTTTTTCAGTGTGTGTGTTTGAGTGACCTTACTTTGGAACCAAGGACTGTTTGAGTGCTGTACTCCCTCAAGGACTCTGTCATTCCCCGCTCTCTTTGCAGTGTAGTAACGCCACTAGTGATATTGTAACAAAAGACGCAATGCAGAGATTATTATTTCTGCACAGAAAACATTCTGGAGGGGACTGACTCTCGAAAAGTGAGTGTGTTTGAACCCCATCGTTCTAAAGGAGGATTAGTAAGTCTCAGACGTGAAAAGGGGAAAGAGAAGGAGTGGCAAAAAATGAAAGAGATTGAGCGAAGAAAGGGGATGGGCAGATGTCAGCTATTTCTCTAAAATCCAGAGGGGTTGTCCAGTTGGATCCTTGCCTAGACCCCTTCTTTGAAATGCTCTGATTCACTCTAGGAGAGCGAATCAGAGAGACAGAAAGATAGACAGCAAGCTAGCAAGAAAATATGTGTGGCACCAAAAATGTGTTTATACTTGACACACTTTTTTTTGCATGTAATTGAGTAGTGTAAGTCGATATGAACCAAACTCTGGTTTGACCCAAGAAAATACTTGAAAATATGCAGCCAGTCATATAAGCACATATTATGTATTGCTCCTCAATGTAATCCATTAGCTTTGCAGCTGTCATGAACTGCAAATCAGTCTGGAATAAACTCTGAACAGAGAGAGATATCCTTGTATATTGTAGGTGCAGATCTTAAGACTCAATACTGGCTTTAATAATTAAACATAATGTATTATTTGCAGCGTGTTGATGCTTGTAAACACTAGGATGATTGCTACATCTGTAGTACATAATGTCAGAGTCTCTCAGTCAGTTTTCTGTCATTCATATGATATGTACCCTGTTGACAGTGCAATCCAGAGGCTTTCTTTGTAATATCAACAGCTCCGTGGTGGATTAGACCTCCTAACCCCGATCTAGACAGGGGTATCTGGTGACAGTAATCCATGCTGCTAATCCACGTCTTGATGTAACCAAGGACACCCCGCCTTCTCTCTCCATCCTCTCTGTCCTCCTTTTTCTCTTTTCTGCCGCTGCCTTCCTGAGAGAGATGAGTGCGCCATCTGTTTTGTGTATCAGCAGGGGTTATCTTAGCCTGATAGGCATGTTAGACCTGATCACTCCATCATCACTTAAGTTTGTCTGTACACGGGCTCGTGTGTACGCGTGTGTGAATGATATGGCGGCAAAATGATGATTTATTACAGTGCACATCTTAATTTTCTCTTGGTACGCTTAATAATAATTGAATTCAGCCACATTGATGTGTTTGTTAATGCCTGTCAGTTCCCTGAAAAGAGTTGTAGCCCCCCCTCCCAAAAAGTAAGTTTTAATTATTGTGTAAGAATGAAAACAATTGTCACGATAATTATGTTGTTGACTTATTGAGGTCATGTCCATGTATTTTACGACATTGCTCTTTTGTTTACATGCATGTTTGTTTACATAAGTTTCAGCCAACACAATACCAGAATAAACACATTGGTTTTCCCTACCGTTATAAGATTTGGACAAAGACCCAAAGCATTCTTCACGCTGCTTAAGCCGGATAAACAAAGGAAAAACTATGCTGAGAAACATTTTGCTGTCATTTCTGGTCAAATTAAAAGTTTATTGTTCTTTGAAAGGGTCTCTTTGCATTATATTGCTGTAATATTATCATTATATCAGTGGCATAAAATGGTCTTAAAATTACAAATCACTTAGCGCAGTTATTTCTGGGACCATATATTGTCCAACAAAAGTAGTTATTGTGACAGTCATAATTGTTAGCAGCTGCTAATTTTACAAATACCCACCAGAAAAAGATAAATATATGTTAAGGAACAAAAGTGCAGTTGTGTAATTTATTTCTTTAAACTGAGACAAATTATCATGATTGCAAGATTAAGCGGAATTTTGTGTATGCATGTTTGTGTGTGAGCTTTTCTTGTGTCCTGTGAGAGCATTGAAATAGTGCTTTTATGTGTCTGCATTTCAATGGAGACTTATGCACATTTGTCTATACTCTCAAGTAATATGTAATTGGATTTCTGTGAAAGAGAAGGTGTGTATGTTCAAGTTGTCAGAATGGTAATAATGAGTCACGAATCCTCCTGTCCCTTGTCCCTTGCTAATTCTCTTATTCCTGCAGGCAGGCAGACTGCACTGTACGTGTTGTTGTTGTTGTTGTTTGGGTTCTCTCTTAGCTACAGCTTCTCCTGAGCTGCATGCTTGGATAGCAGAGGCCTGTGCTTTTTTCCCCCAGCCATCAGCAAGCTGAAAAAGCTTCAGTTTACTTTGCTCTAGTTTAATTTGTTTTTGCCAGTGTTGTAGTTGGGGGGGGGCATAATGTACTGTTGTTGGTGCCAAGGTATAATGCCAGTTTCCCCGTGTTGGGGGGGCATTCCTGCTCTGTATGCTCACTGTGTTTGTGTGTATATTATGCAGAAGTGTCAAGTTGGAGTGTGTGTCTTGCTGCGTTGTGGTCTGGATATTTGTGTGTAGGTTGGCGAGCCTGTGTGTGTGTGTGTGTGAGTGTGTGCATTTGTGATTGTGATTATGCTCTGTGAGTGCAGGGACACTGTGTTTTCCTCCAGTCCCAGTGTGTGGCTGCGATGCAGAGTGACACTTATTCCTCTGATCAGTGCCAGAGCTCAGCAGGGAAGGAGGGTGGTTGGAGGTTTTGGGGGTAGAGGAGGGGGGACTTCACCACTCCAGTCAGTACATCCACTGATCTGGGACACACATCTCTGTCTGCTTGTTTTCTTTTTCTTCATCTGCCACCGTGTCACTGTCTTTCTTTCAGTCTTTCCTGTCTTACTCTTGATCCCTCAATCATTTGTTTCTGCTCTCATATCTAACTTTTCTTCTCCCATGCTGAGTGTCATGCCAACACTGATACTTGCTGATCTTATACTACTACCACCACCAAAACTACTACTACTACTTGCAACCCCAAATCCCTCCAACCAGGACTCATCATACCCCAGACCAACAGCCACCGCAAACATGACAGAAAGAGTGTCAATAAATGCACCTAAAAATCCCTCACAATCCCATGCTGCCAAGCAGACCTCATAGTAGCAGTTTAGCAGTCTCAAAAGAGCAGGTGCATAGCCTGAAGCGGTGTTCATGGGAGCCGTAAAAGTACTGCAACAGCAATCCACCACCCCTGACCCTCGCCAGCTGATATCATGTCAACCAGAAAGATGCATGTCTGTAATACACAGCCGTGGCTGACATAACCATCCACAGTGTGCAAAAGCCACAAAAGGGCCTTACGTCCCATGAAAACATTAAAAAATAATAAACAAATAAGCATAAAAATACATTTACAGCAAAAAACAAACCGTGTCCTGTTCACTGTATTAAGTAGCTGCTCTAATTACTCCTAAAACAATGCATTCACTAACCAGATAAAACCAGATTAGACTACTACAACCACCAACTGCAGTGTTTAGGTACTGCAGGTGCCTGGTGATGGAGTTATTTCAAAGCAATCAACAAAATCTCGCTGGGTCCAAGTAAGACTTCCTCCAGTGAAGGTGAGGGTCTGATCCAGTGGAAATGCCAGCTACAACATTTTGTACAAGCATGAGAGGAGTCACGAGTATCTTACACCCTTCTATGCATCCAGATATCCTTCCCTCCATCTCCTTATGCGAATTGACACATCACTAAGTGACCTTCCTGTAGCTGGAGTAAGATGTGCTCGCCAGTACTTTTAAAAATCTCACTGACCTCCTTTTTCACTTTGCATGTTGTCTGTGTCCTGCTAAACTTTATTTTTCTCCACATTCTTGTCAGTCTCTTTTACATTTTTGTCTTAATTGTGCTTCTATGCTGCATTTATGTCTGTTTGTTATGTCTTAAATAAGTATTTCACTGCTGGCAAAATGGTCTGTTTATAAAACTAGCTGTCTAGGCAGAAGAAAGACATAAATACTTTTGAAATTGGTGCTACGTGACCACATAACAGAGAGAAAGGAATGTGGGATTTGCTTTTGCTCAAGAGGGAGAAAACCCACAACTACCAAATGCATTGTGCCGCACTGGACCAATAAACGCTCCTGCTGGTGGGTCACGTAATGCGAGCTTGGCCTTTGTACCACAGGAAACAATAGGGCGGTCTTCTGGTAACAAATGATCTTAATTACAGTTTAACAGTTAACTAAAATATGTTTCTGAAAGCGTTTCAGGCGAGAATTCGGCAACACAGTAACAGAATTCTGGTCCATATTTGATCAGCACTGCTTAGATTTACGGTTTGATCTCAGTTTTTTCAGCCTCTGTGTTTACAGTTCAGGAAATAGTATGGTGTCCACTTCCTGTTCGCATATTCTCACATTACAGCCAAACAGTACACTAAAATATGTTTCTGGGTGAAAATTAAGCAATACAGTAGGGATGGGAAGCACCAGAGAATCCACGATACGATATTATCATGATACTTAAGTCACGATACAATATTAATGTGATTTTAAATATGTTCTGATATGCTGAGTATTGCGATGAAATACATGGCGACATATAACCTTTTTATTTCAACTCTAAATTTTGTCCCCAAAGGAAAACTTTGTCGACATCTGTTTTTCTTCAGCCATTTTTTTTTCTTGCAGCAAAATGTATCTAGTGGACTGAAAAAGCAATCGATTGCATTATTCTAGTAGGCTACCAAACGGTTAATTTGTATTTTTAATATCAATAGTTTATACAATCAAAAAAATTGATACTAAGCACTGTGTGACGATATGATATTGCCACACAAAAGTATCGTGATACTATGCCGGATCTATTTTTTCCCCCTCTCCTACAATACCATAACAGAATTTTGGTTTATGTTTGATTAGCATTGCCTAATTTTACTGTTTGATCTGAGTTTAGTCTGAGTTTGAGTCTCTCTCTCAATCCGCCTCTATACTCATTGTGTCTGTGATGGCAGTACAATCTGTAGTTCAAGCAACAGACCTAGAGTCAACAAAAATCTGAGCTGAGAGATGAGCAGGGAGATCTGGTCGCTGGTGAGAAGGAGGGAAGTTTACCACAGTTCATTTACACCAGCTAGCCATATTGTTTTGATACAAAGCTGGTTGAGAATCATAATTGTCTGTGCTAGCTAGCAACTGTCATTCATTCACCTCCTTTCACCCCGTGACAGATTACCTTAGATAAGTGTGCAAAAATCTGTTTTTTTCTTTATGAATATAAAGGATTATGTGTAATTACCCTACTACTTACTCACTCATAATCTCCTAATCCCATTTGACTCATAGTGTTTTTATGAATGTGATAGTTATTTTTAAACATTTTCACACACTGTGAGATGTTAAGCTGTTTACCAAAGACTTTGACAGTTTCTTCAATTCCAAGTCATTTCTTCAACATAAATGCCTCCCCTCCGTCAGACTATAAATAGCAGGGGATTATTTTGTCGAGGCTTGCTTTTTTCGTTGTCTCCTCCGATTGTCATGTCTGGCCTCGGCTCTCAGTTACACAATCGTTGCCAAAGCAGAATGGCTCATGACATATCCATAATAGCTTTGCCTAATACTGTTGTCCCTGAAATTAGCTTTGCAGCATCAAAATACTTTGTCTAAAACAGAACAATTTGTAGCAGTTGATCTTTGAACCCAACTTGTGTGTTTGCGTCTCGTGTGAAGTTTTAAGCAATATTTCCGACAGCCAGACTAAATGTATGTGTGAGAGAGGAAAAACTGTCATCTGCTTTAGGGTGGGTAAGACACATTTTATCCATCTGCCAACACATTTCTGGTGTGTAGCCATGGCGATGCCACTTCACCTGATGGAGCTCAGACACATCCAGAGATACTAATAAATCTCTCCTCTCCTCTCCTCTCCTTTCCTCTCCTCTCCTTGAATCGAACCACATTTCACCGTCTCCCCCTGAAAACAGGATAATCCCCTAATTGGTGAAGTCACACATTTATGAATGTAAATGCGCTTTATGTCTCCCGTTTAGGCAGCAGTTTTACAGTTATCATGTGATTCCTCCTAGCTGGCTGCTGACAGCATTTAAAAACACAGAAAACGAAATGGGAACACAGAAACATCCCAATTATTTTCTAAAGACCGAGCTCGTGCTCAGTTTTGAGTCTCACAGATGGAGATAATGCACACAAACACACGCACACACACAGTGTTGTTTTTGCCCACAGTTCCAGAGAAACTCAAAGTGTATGTCGGGGAAAGAGTGTGGCGCTTATCATAAATTCATTAGCACTCTTTGATGTCTATGGGGCTGTTAATGTGTGATTGTGTGTGTTTATGGATTTGATATTTGGTAAAACTTTTAGCGAGCCCAGAACAGTTAGGTCGCAGTACTTGAAGCCACGCTGCCTTGTGCATTGGCCACATTCTCAGGCTGGCAAGTTTTACCAAGTAGATTTGAAGCGTTTTGTCTAAACACAGTCAAAGCAAGCATAAATTATTATTTTTATTGAGTGGATAAACTATTCTGACAATGTAATTACAAGTTATTTTACTGTCATGCTGTAATTTGCACTTCATCTTAAACATCATCACCCCTAGCGTCACACCTTATTTTAATGTGCATTCATAAGAGCAGACTAGTGAGAAGGTGTGTGCTAATGGCACGCAACTGGATAAAGATAAACTATGTGTTAGACTAATCAGTCCCCGCATGTGTGTGTGCGTGCGTGCGTGCGTGCGTCTGATGTATAAATCCTCAGAACCAAAGTAAGCTTTAATTAATAGCGCTTGATGATCAGCAGGCAAAGGCAAACAGCAACTAAACGAGCTTGTCCCCCCCGTCAGCAAGGATAATTGCATTTCACCAACAGATTCATGTGGCAGACACACTGCCGTTGCAGGGTACCGCTGATGAGTGTCACTTTTTTTTCTCTTTTAGATTTTTTAGTGTTTTATGCTCGCAAAACTCCCGTGTATTTCTCAAGGGACACGACTGGGAGCCTTTCTTTTGTATTTTTTTTTGTTTTATTTTGGATGTCAGCTGCGTTTGAGCGCAGTAGTGTTAATACTCATGAGAATAGGTGCATGTGAAGGTGGTATAACAGCCTCTCCCTCTGTCTCTCACCATGTCTCACACCCTTCTTTTCCCTCATAGTCTCTTTCCGTCTTCCCTCCTTCCTTTCTGTCTCCTTTTCTATTAATAATAACTGCTGAATAAAGTTGTCTGGGAATTTCAGAGGAACACTTTGTTATGGCCGTCCCTCCTGCTAGGTAAATGAGAGGTGGGAGCTCCAGTGCTGTTCCATGTGTGAGATTAATTTGCAGCTCCCCTTTATTTTTAGGGGAACATTATGGGCTCACTGCCCTGTCATTACTCCCCAAGTAGCAGCAGCGGCTTCCAGCTCCTTTCTCTAACCCTCTCCCTCTCTGCGGTTTCTCTCTCTTACACCTGCTTTCTCTTTAGTGGGTGGGCACAATAACAGAAACCCCTTTCACTGCAATTGCCCTGCTGCAAATACCAATTTGGTGAATGTGGTAATGTTATTTTTTTTCCAGACTCCCCAGTGTGTTGATTATACCTCAACACACTTTGCTTTTGCAAAGGAGTTTTTGGGGGGTTTAGATACTTACTGTAACATCTTTTTAATGTGTCACTGAATTTGTATTTACCGCAGGGTTATTTTATGGTATTTTGCATGTTTCTATTATTATTATTATTTCCCTGTCCCTGTTCCTCTCTTCACCCTCCTGCCTGCGTCATAGCTGTGGTAATGATCACTCTTTGACTCACACTCCTCCGTGCAGAGACACACACATTTGAACACACACGTCACCTTTTCTATCTCTGTATCAGTTTTTATCCCTCTCATCATCCTCTCTGGTCCTCTTATCATGTGTGGAGAGGCTGTCTGCTCTGTTCTTTCTCTCTCTGCCTGCTAGGAGATGGAGGGGAGATTGGTAAGATTGCAGAGAGGTTGCGTTTTGACACCACCACAACTTGTGATTGCTTAGATATGAACCTGAGATGAGATCTTTGGCTGGATACTGTCAGGTAGCACCTCCGTTTATGGGTGCAAGCATTCATAGTGATCATAGTAAAAAGCTTCTTAAAGCTGTAGTTAGTAACTTTGATCAGAATAACTTTTTGTCACTGTCACTGTATCCGCACAGGAAGCACATCTGACAGATGATCTGTGTAAACAGTCATGTACTTCTGTCCCCTTGAATTGCTTCTAATGGCAGCTACGGTACATGAACGAAACAACCAACCAGAGCCGAGGAGTCTCTGAGGCAGCTGTCAATCATTGCTTGTGAACTGTGTGGTCAAAAGGTCAAACTAGGCAGCGCTGATCAAATATGAATCAAGATTCTGTTACCACATTGCCTATTTCTTGCCTCAAGTGTTTTCAAGAACATATTTTAGTGTACTGTTTAGCTGTAAGCTGAGAAAGTTAGTGCAGCTCGTGGGTGGTGCTTGGTACATCACTGGAGTGTTTCCAACATGGCAGGTGGGTCGCAATCTTTCTCATTTTACAGCTAAGTTTCACGAGCGGTGGTTGACATGATTGACATCTGCTGTAAAGGACTCCTCAGCTCTGATTGGTTGCTGTCTGTGAGCCACAGTAGATTTTAACAAATGCTACTGGAGGTAGTAGGAGAAGGAGGGATGGGATTTTTTTTGTCTCATGTTGATGTAGTGACAGTTTCAGCAAATATGACATAAAGTTATATTCAGAAAATTTACCTGTTTAACTGTAGCTTTGAGGCATAGACTCTTTCATTTATAATGGAAGATTATAAATCGAGGTTTATGCCAAAATGAATGAAGTGAAAATTTGTGAAAAATTGTTATACATTTGTAGTTATTACAAGAAACTTTTTTGGCTGCACTATGTAAATATTGGATTTTTTTCTTAATTATTTTACTTTATATTGTAGTTTTTTTTTTGCTGTGAGCTAAATCACAACCATGACATTGCTCAGTAAACCTGTCTGTTTTGCTGATGGAGTTTTGCATTAAGTCTGACAAACAAACTCAAGCATATCTTTAATATGAGTGACACTTCAAAGATTTTCCCGTCTTCACCCCGTACCTCTCACACAACAGCTTGCAGGCTGTTATAAATTAAATTTGAAAAGAAAAGATGTTGGTATTGATTGTGCTATTTTTATATACTGCTAGATTGTACTGCAAGCACGATGCACGATACATGTGTATTTTGATCAATTTAATACCCTAATTACAACTGCAAACCCTGTATTTACTGTTTTAACAGAAAAATCAGATAATTGTATTTTCACATGACAATTATGGATGATTTGTTTCAGTATGATGTAGGTCAAACGCACTAGAATAACACTGTGGAGCTTCCAGTGCTAAATGTTATTTGGATAAGCAGGGCTTTCATTCATGCGAGTGTGTGGATATGACCCAGGTGAACACCACTCCTCATAATACCCAGTTTGCCATTGGAGAGGCCTAATGAGCAGGCGCCACACAGGGGACCACCATGTTTACAGGAAATGCTGTCATTTCCCCTTGATAATCCATGCTAGTGTGTGTATTATGCTGTGTGACAGTATAGATATAACAGTTCTACCCACTACGTGCAAAATGTTCATTAAAATGGCATGGTTTTACATGTGTGTGTGTGAGTGTGTGTGTGCGCCTGTCTGCTACAGCTGTATGTGTAATGCTGAGACTTTGCAAATGACCCAAGGACTATAGGGATGCTTATTTCTGCAACCACTTGCATTTCCTCCCTAATTGTTCCTCTTCTGCCCATAAACCTACTTTGTGTGTGTGCATGCTTCTGTGTGTGTGTGTATGTGTGTGTGTAGGTATGTTAAAAAGAGAAAGAAGGTCCTTTTCTCTCTGCTAGCAGTGTCAGCAGGTGAGCTGCCCTATTGGGAGAAAAGAGAGAAATCGCCAAAGCATGCAAATTGCTACTCCAAGGGGAGAATCAATTAGGTGCATAGCGGCTGGAGCAGAAAGGCAAGGAGGGGCGTTGAGAGGCAGGGGTCCATGCAGAGAGATGGTGCAGAGCCATGCTGATCACCTCCTCTGAGACGATGCATTACTCCTCCTCTTCTGTCCCCTTCCTCAATCCATAGACTGATCCTATTGGCTGAGGCTGTCTCTGCACGCTGCCTTTTAAACCTCTACTGTGCCTCAGCCTCATTCCTTTTTCTGTCTAGCCCATTTCTTTTCTAATTATAGATTGTGCTACAGTCTCAAGTGTGTGTCCTCTTCACCTGTTTTCCTCATTATTCTTTGTAAAGATGCTCTGCTCTAATCTGTGCCAGATAAAATTAGAACATAGATCACGTCATAAAGTTTTCATATGCATAATGTATGTCCATCAATACCATGTGACAGTTTTCTTGAATGTGTAATAATATTTGGTAATGTTTATGTTCATGACGCTGTTTTTGACTGGGTTTTGTCTCTTGCCTCTTTAGGTACATAATGTCCTCCATCTCGAGAGAGGCTTGATCCTGATTGGCCGACAGTATTGGACTGTGCCTCCTTCCCTCTCCTCACCACTCCCAGCCTCAGAACAGCCATGACGTCCCTCACCAGGACACGGACCTGCTTTTTTGTATGCTGCTTCCTGTCCAGTCTGGCGCTTCCTGTGACATCACAAACAGTGGTGCAAGCCCCACAGGCTCACAGTGCCGGCTCCCAAGTGATCACAGCATCCCTTCAGGAGGAGGAGTATGCATCATTTCGTGCTGAGAACCCTGAGTGGACATTTAACCATCTGGCAGTGGACTATCGCAATGGCAATGTTTATTTGGGAGCAGTCAATCGCATATACAAACTGTCCCCGGGCCTGGAGGTCCAGGTGTCCCACGAGACTGGCCCGGATGAAGACAACCGCAAGTGCTACCCACCACGTATTGTCCAGCCCTGCAGTGAGCCACTTACTCTCACCAACAATGTCAACAAGATGCTTCTGATGGACTATCGGGAGAACCGGCTGCTGGCATGTGGCAGCCTTTACCAGGGCATCTGCAAACTCCTCCGTCTAGATGACCTTTTCAAACTGGGAGAGCCCTTCCACAAGAAGGAGCACTACCTCTCTGGTGTCAATGAGAGCGGCTCTGTGTTTGGTGTCATTGTATCATATGGAAATGCCTCTCCAGACATGCTCTTTGTAGCCACGGCAGTGGATGGCAAACCAGAGTACTTCCCTACCATCTCTAGCCGCAAATTGGCCAGAAACTCGGAGGAGGATGGCATGTTTGCCTATGTCTTCCATGACGAGTTTGTGGCCTCTATGATTAAGATTCCTTCAGACACCTTCACTGTCATCCCAGACTTTGACATATACTACATTTATGGCTTTGCCAGTGGGAACTTTGTCTACTTCCTGACTTTGCAGCCTGAAATGGGGGGCGGGCCGACCACTGGATCCTCTTCTACTGGTCGGGAACAGGTCTACACCTCCAAGATAGTCCGCCTCTGCAAGGCAGACACCGCCTTCAACTCTTATGTGGAGGTGCCTATTGGATGCATTAGCGGCAACGTGGAGTACCGATTACTCGAGGCGGCCTACCTGTCCAAAGCTGGTGCCATCCTGGCACGCTCACTAGATGTGGCACCGGATGATGATGTTTTATTCGCCGTTTTCTCAAAAGGCCAAAAGAGGCGTCCACGCCAGGCCTCGCAGGACTCTGCACTGTGTGTCTTCTCTCTGCGGAAGATCAATGAGAAAATCAAGGAGAGGCTGCAGTCGTGCTACAAGGGTGAGGGCACGCTGGACCTGGCTTGGCTCAAAGTCAAGGATATTCCCTGCAGCAGTGCGGTAAGTACTACAGACATTTTGTGACTTTGTGCCACATTTATGCAGACACAAGTTTAATGGTAGCACTGGGGAAATATATACCACATTGGTAGTCCTTTTTTAAAATTCCACACATACTTTGCATGCACAAGGACACACATTCTCTGCTATAACATAAAATACTGTGCTGCTAATCTACCAGAACAGCAGGCATCGAGCAATCCTGTTAAAGTAGCATTTATCAAACCCATTTAGGAAAAGGGTATTTCATGAGACTGCATTAAGAAAAGCTAAACACTGATGATTTCTTATTGTTGTAATAGATTTTTACTGAGGGACATTACAGGTGAGTCTCTCTAGAGGAAAATCAGTTGCGAAGGCTCTTCCAATGCAACAATAATGAGCCTGGGTGCACTGCGGGAGGCCTCGATGAACACTGTGTTCTTGGGTGGGTTCATGCTCCATCCCATTATGATGCGATATTAACCATCCACTGCCTCTTTTAATCCGCTCACCCTTTAAACAATGCAGCTGAATGCTCAGCCAAATTACCATAATTCCATTCTCCATAACAGCATTACAAATTCAGTGATTCAGTTCATTTGATTTCTCACTTTGTGCACATAAAAAACAAGGTTAAATTGGGTGTTACATGTTTAGACCACCTTCACAAGCAGCCAGAGCTGTTTCATGCATTTTCTTTCTTGATCTCATTACGTTATTAATAAAAGCTGCCAACCTCAAGAAATACAATTTTACCATGATCAGAGTGCATTTGGTAGTTATCATGTTCCTCTACATGAAACATGCTCTCACTTGCAAATTTTGAATCCAGAGAGGTGTAGATAATGGGTTAGAATAACAGACCTCTCTGAAGAGGTCTGTTTTCAGTATGTAGATCAGTAAAAGGTGTATTGTTACAAATGAGAGGCTGAACATTTTTGCATTGCATATATTTTTTATAACTTTGTTGATAATTCATGAAGCTACAGTTACGTATTTACGACAAAATTCGATGCATTCAACCTCCATTACCAACACTTTGTGCGGCTTTTTTTCATGAAAGGTCAGGGTTTCCCATGCTTTCATTTACTCGTGGCAGCCCGCCACGATATCAGCATTTGTCGCCACATATTGATTTTCTTTTTTTGGAGCTGGCCCGTTTATTGGAAGCAGTGTTGGAATGTAGCCTATATACCGTTCTGTTATTTATAGCACCATGTGCTGCAGCAAAGCGTACTCTGGGCACAGATGGAGCAGCAGAGTGCCAAGCATAGTGGAAGTGAAACTTAACTATTTGTTAATTCATAGAAAGACAGCGCTCGATTTTTTCGAACAACAGTGCTCTAGTTTTAGTGTTACCCATTGTTTTTCCAACTTTAGATGAAGCAGGCTGTTTTCCCATTGAAGGCGTGCACTTAGAGGTCCAGGGCTGTATCTAAAAGTTTGCTTTCACTCCCCCCTGCAGCAGCTGCTTCTCTAATCCATCGATATGATCTGATTAGATCAGTAATAAACTGATCGACCCAACTTCAACAAACTGCTCCCGAGGGTTAAAAGAATGAAGAGTTTTGCCAGCGCTTTATTTACTGACCTGCAAAATCTTTGAATTCAGAGATGGGACACAGAATGATCACAAAGGGACGCACAAAAACAAAACAAAAAAAAAAAAAAGCAAAGCACAAAGTTTGCTAATCAGTTGTCATCAACGTCAGCCCCCTTCACACCTACCTACCACCTCACATATTCTGTGGGAAACACTGAAAGCGCTATATAAATAAAGTTTGTTATTGTCATTAGTCAAGCCAAGTTTATTTAGAGCATATTTATATGATAGGACTCAGTGTGCTTTAAATAAAAAGCAAAAAAATAGACACAGATCTTACATGACAAAACATAAGATATGGCCATTGAAGGTAAGAATGTATTGCATATATAAAACATATAACATAAAAAATCTTAGTGCCATTAGAAATGAACACTGATGGAATGAAAGCAGCGGTGAGCAAAAATACAAAAATTCTTTACCAAGAAATAAAATCAATGGAACAACGAATAGTATCTTCCTCACTCAAGTTAGTCATCTGTTTTATCTACAAGAGCGACAGATGAGAATTTATACAGCCACAAATACTTCTAACAAGAATTTGATTGCTTGCTCATGGTCATATTTCAGTAACATAAATTTGATCCTCTCGCTGCGCCTCAGTCCATATTGCTCTGACCTTAGCCATGCACTATCTACAAGGCATTATGAAGTTGACCCTCTCTTGTGTTTGGTTCTGGAATCACAGTGTTTATCTATTAATCCATCTCTGGCACGGCACACGTGCCGGGGCGCCTTTGTCTGCTGCTTGAGGGCCTGATAAATCATGCCTGGGGTGGAGCTGTCAGCAGGGAGAGGAAGTGTGAGGGAGCACACAGGGGTTAGCGCTGAGGAATGATGCCATTTCAGCATGCGCCACACTATCGCCACCGCCACCGCATAAATTAGACCCCGCTGAACAAGTGACGGTGGACTCTGCAGGAGATAGATGAGTTGTGACACACACACACACACACACACACACACACACACACACACACACACAAACACACACACACGTGCCACCACACTTGTAAGTATGGCTATTGCAGAGATGGAGAGGCCGAGAGAGGCTTTTGATGAAGTAGAATAATAGCAATAAATAAATTGTTATATGAAAGTAATTTATTAAATTGTAGATCAGATAATTCTCAGCTGCTTTAGAGTGGAGTTGATGTTACAGCCATAAATAAGGAGTTATATTTAAATACATGCTCACATAAATCAGGGGCCTATTGCTTGGGCATTAGTAAATTAGTAGATGTAAATATGGGCCGTATATGTTTCCGATGAGCGTTCTCACAATGACACAATGAGACCATGTTAAAATAAAGGGTTGTGGGCAAACATAACTCTCATCTGGTGTGTGTCTGTGATGGATGGTTGGCGTCTCTAATATCCCATGGTTGATTTTTTATGAATCGTTGGTTGTTAGTCACTGATTAATTCCTTTGCTGCTTTAAATGATGCATGACTGGGAGCCCCATGTCTCTCTGATATCATCACAAATGTAGTTTAAACTCATCGTTCACATCCTCTCCTTTCTGCGTTTCCCTTTGGCGTAGAGCGCCAACGTAGACACACACAGCACACACACATGCTCGTACTCTTTCTTGAACACGCCAAACAAGGTTGCTCTGAACATTTTGGAAGTCAGAGTGCTTTTTGCTTCCTGCACTCGTAAGACACTCTAATTGAGGAATCACACAACCATATAAATATCAAATAAGGGTCTTACTCACTTTCTTACAGCTCTTACTCTTGCTTTTTGGCTCTAATTTTCTCCTGCAAAAATGTTCAAGACTCAATAAAAATGTCTTTTGGATCAAAGATAGGGTTTAGACTGATGAAGATTGTGAAAAATACGCTCAGTGCAAAGTGTGGTTTAAAGGTTTTGATTTTTTAACTTACTCGAAGGGACTCTGGCCCGTATTAGCAGCTCATTATCATTTTCTCTCAATGTTTCTTTCCACTTTGTAGTGTTGGAGGCATTTTGTGAGCTTGCAGCTTTGCAAGAGGACCTTTTTTTATTGTAAATGACAGTGGTGAGTGTTCACTTGGAGCGGGAAACAAACATTTTTGGGTGTTGGGAATACAGTCAGCTCAAAGGGATAGTTTGGATCTTTTGAAGTGGGGTTGTATTAGGGACTCATCCAAAGTGTATTTCATACGGTAGATGGTGGTCAGCACGCCCCCAGTTTGGAGAAGCAGGCAGGGGTACCACCAGGGAAAATAAGCAATGAACTGCTGTGGATGGGGGGCAGCAGCAAAATGTATTTTAGTCACCTGTCAGTTTAAGTGTGGGCTATATTGAGAATACTTTCACCTCCTTACTATGCCGCAGGGCTTTAGGCCTTTAATGACAAGACAGTCAGATGTGTAGAATGGGAGAGAGAGGGGATGACAAGCAGCAAAGGGCCATGGGGTGAAGTCGGACCTGTGGCTGCTGCGGTAAGGACATTGCCTTTGTGCATAGGGAGCCTGCTCTACCCACTGAGCTACTGTACACCCCCCAAAAACATTAATATCAGCTAAAGTGAATGCTAATAGTTAGAATATTTCCACCACTTTACCTTGCTTCAGTTCCATATCTATTCTCACGTCAAAGCTGCCAAACTCCATTGAGAAAAATCTGTAATTTAAGCTAGCTAAATATGGCAGCTGCTGATCTACCGCTGCCTAGACTGAACATTTAAAATGCCAAAGTCACACAAAAACACAAACGAAGTAACTGATTGAGGTAGCTGTTGACCAGCAGCTCCTGTGTTGAGTGATTTTAAATGACTCCTTTTCTCAATGGAGTCTTACTTTCAAGGGCGTGATTTGACAGCTCAGGATGTGATGTTTTTTGAGTTTGGCCTATTTTTAGGTGGTTAAATATGTTTTGGTGCTGCCCCCATCCACAGCAGTACATTGCTTAGCTCCATGGCGGTACTCCTGTCTACTTCTCTTAATTAGGGATGTGCTGACTGACATCGAGTGTAGTAATACACTGACTGAAGAAAACTCCTTGTAAAAGATAGAATTGACTGAGACATTTATATTTTGAAATGTGAATATTTTGAAACGAGAAATAATCAAATCATAGTTGAAGGACACTGGCCTGAGTAGGACAGTATAAACACTCACTTCGGTCAGACCTTTTGCTTTACACCGTTTTTAAAAGGCTTTCAGCTGGAGTGGGAGAGATGAAAAGAAGGAGAAGTTGAGAAGAAAAAGTACGCACAGAGAGTGGTGTGATGGGCGAGAAAGCAGTAGAGAGGATGGATGGTGAGAGAGTAAGTGAGGGGGGGATGCTTCCTCTCTCCCCCAAATGGCCACGCTTGGCTGAGCCACATAATGCGTGCTCAACAATATAAGTCTGCAAAGGGCCTGCATCCATAGATCATTGTGAAGTGGCATGTGACCTATAAAAAAATGCTGCCTGCTCCCTCCATGTTCACTGTGTCAGCAGAAAAAAAACAGAACAACAAAACAGCGGGATCGCAATAAATTCACTCTGTGCTCTCTTCTCTCTCATCCTTGATTCATTGCTCACTGTCTGTGCCGCTCTTTTCTCCTCTTGCCTGTCCTTCTCTTCATGTTCTTATAAAAACAGATGCCACCATCCCCTCTTCTCATTTTCCTTTCTGCTTCCCATCCTTGATTTTGTCCGTCTTTCTCCTTTGTTTCCTTCTACAATGCCTTTCATAAGCACAGGGCGAAGTTTTGTGTCTCACCCAACCTTCCCCTCTAAACATGAACGAGAAAATTACAAGGTCGCCTGTAAGTCTCTGACAGGCCACGGCCATCCTCTCATCCCTTCTGCTAATGATCATTAATTACATGTCATTAACTAACATGCCACGGGCTATTCTTCCACATTTGTCATGTGCTATCGACTTCACATTCTGAATTCACTCCAATTAATTAGATTATTCTACTCGGCCGCTGCTGTTTCTTTGAGTCTTTTTCTTGATCTCTCTCACGGTCCCCCCCAACACACACTCATCCCTTCCTCTTTTCATGCTTCACTTAAAAGGAGCTCTTCCAGCATGATGGCCTCTCTCTTCCCACCCCTGCTCGTATTTCATGTTATTGACTCTGTTCTGTCGTCTGTTTTGTTCTGTGTTTGACCAACCTTTGAGTGGTGTTGTCCCCTGCGCTGACCATCTCCATCCCTCCTCCTCCTTATTGCGGAGCTTAATCAGTGGCTGGCTGCTGCAGCTGATGAGTCAGTCTCAGCCACATCCTCAGGAAGGGAACGGCTAGTAGATTCATTAAGAACATCCAGACTGCACCCCCCCTCCCCACTTCACCCCACTCCATCCACATATCCGCTATCCTGCTTGCTGGCTGGCTCGCTAATTAAATCTCCATACATGATACCACTTGCTAAAGGTCAGAATCCATCACAATATCATTATTCTGTGATTAAACAAATGTCTCCCGCTTCCTACACTATACTCTGCTGGCTGCCCTCCGCCTGAAAACACTGACTGAATTGGGTGCCTTCGTTTCTTTGCCCTGTTGTTTTTGTCTCTTGTCGAGCTCTTTAAAAACTCTTTTGTTTGCTTTGTCTCTCTTTTCCCACTATCTTACTCTCACACTCTGTAGTGAGCAGCACTGTACGGTATTTAAAGTCATTTTGCAAAATACACCGAGTTACCAATTGAATTTACCAAGCTTTATCAACTGCAATTCAACACAACTAATCCAATCAGTGCTACCTTTTATGAAGTCGATCATAGTCATACATTTGGTTCAAAAGGTCGTGAATAGGGATGTCCTCTTCAGTGAATTTTGCTTTTGGTTGCCTGACATCCAATAACCTGTAACTAACCATTTAATTTGTAAGAAAAAAAAGGCCAGATGACTTGAAATACAGGAGGCCTATCCTTTTGGTCTGCCGCTCCATTGACTCAGTGAGCTTTAGCACTGCATTTCAAAGCACAATCCATTCATTCATTTAATGTTTTGTGCGCTCTTGCCTTCTATTTTATTTTCTTTTGTCTTTGCTGACAGACAGCTGCCTAGCCGGGGCAGCATTCTGAAAGATAGTGCCGACCCCCCACACGCAAGTCTCCACTGGTTAGCTTACATTGGCTTTGGCTGCTTTGCACTACACCAGCTGCGTTGGGTGGGAGCTAGCTAGTGGCACTGGTCATTCACAATTACCGCTGGTAACGCTGTCCTGGTGGTCAGATGAAGTTGCTGCAGAAACATAGTGGCCACCCCAGGTCTCCCCCTAGGTAGCCCCTGTGAGTAAATGGCTTCAGTTTGATCCGCAAAACCCTGTTAGCATTGTTAATTATGTTAGCACCACTAGCTGTGCTGACACTGCTAATGGTGCTAACAGAACTAACGGTAGTTACAATGCTAAAAGGGGTTTAGAGGTTGCCACTTACTCAGCGTGGTGACCAAGGGGGAGACCAATGGGTGGACACAGCAGCACTGTTGGGTCAGGGCAGCGTTACTAGCAACACCACTAGCATTGTGGGCAGTGACCACTATGTTTCCATGGCTAGCTGGTTATCTGTCTCCCACCACACCTGGGCGGTGCGCACAGTGCCGTAAACTGAAAAGTAGCAAAATTAACCTACAGACCGACATGTCTAACAGGTCAAAATTGTCTTTGGCAGTAACCTCAGCAGTTCACCATTGACATCCTTGTCTGAAATTGCTAAAACTGATGAACTGTATAGTCTCCTACTAAAAGATTTTTCCAACGTTTTGTCCATCAACATAAATGTAACACCTTTTAATGTAGTGCAGTCCAAAATAACTCCCGCACTAACTACATCCTGACAAATGACACATCCCGACGAAGCATCAACAGACCAAAAATATGGAAGCTATATTGGATTGTGATGGATGTAATGAAGAATACCTAATAAACTGTCACCTCTAGTCGCTAATACATGCAGACTTGTTTTCCTCAATTTGTTTTTTTTTTTTTATCACTTGAATAAATACAGCTCTTGGTAGAAAATAGGATGGTAATACCTGGTAATCATTCCAAAAGAAATAATGAAAGATTTTCTGCCAGTGCAGAGTGAAGCGGAAAACACGGGTTAGGAAGTTATCTGACACATTTTTCTCTTTATGATATCGGGTTCTATTTTCAGCTGCTAGTTTGATTTGAGATTTCCCATCTTTTTTCCCCTCAATCTCTGCATCTCAAAAACTCACATCTTGCCTCTGACATTCTTCCACCTTCTCTCTCTCTCGGCTCTGCTTTGGTGATGTCTCAGTTTCATTCAGAGTCATCGTGCTGTTTTGTTAGTTCCTGATTTGGTTGTTTTCCCTAACCAGTATTTATTATCTGTCGTAGCTGCTCAGCTAACGGTTGGCAGGTGCAAGCAGCTGCAAACATGAATTAACAAAAATATCACAGGCTTATCAAAGCCTGACTCCTTACATTGAAACCTGCCAACATAATGTACAAATAAATCAAGAAGAAGTGTGTGTACAACCTTGTGGACCCATACACACTTCCATATATACACATATTTGCTCCATTTCCCTGCATTGTTTAATATGAATGTGTGCTAACTCACACTGTCATTCCCCACTTTTTGTTGTGCAACTGTACTGATCTGCTGAGACTGATGGCACAAATGTCGGGCATTGAACCAGCCCTGTGTGTTATTATGAATGGTTTTCAAAACAGTCCCCAAGACACCATGCAAAGGGGAATTAAATCTACTTGGTGACAGTGCTTATACTCAGCATCGACACTTTTGAGCATGATTCAGACAGAGTGATGCAAAAAAAAAGGCTCTCTCTTTAGGAATCCCTGAGGATGCCTTTGCAAAACGACAAAGAGCACTGAACTCCAGCCATCAGAAACAGATTCACAATGACTCCCGCTCCCAAGCTGATGAAATGCACTTTGGATTTATAGAAGTATTACATTTTTCAGTTTAGCCAGTAGTTACAGGAATAATCTCTGTTTATCATGGAATACGCTGTGTATCTATGGTCCCGTCTCTCATAAAACATCCATATATTTTAAAGCTTTAGTCGGTTACTTTTATGAAAAGTAACTTTTTTCCTATTTGTTGAAACTGTCAGTTTATTCACACAGCGCTAAAGGAGACAGATATTCTGTGAAAAATAATCATACTCCTCTGCCTACACTTTTGCCTTGTAGTGCTATTAATTGCCTTAGTGCACATGAACAAAAACAAGTAAGAACGGAGGAGTCTCGCTGATGTCAATCGTGTCATTAACTGCGGTCAAACTGCCAATCCAAGTAGCGTTGATTAAATATGAATCAAGATTCTGTTACTGCATTGCCTACCACTCACCTCAGTGTTATCAGAAACATATTTCAGGAAGTTGGTCCAGCCGACTGGTGGTGCTTGGTACTTACGGTAGCTATTTCCAACATGGTGGCCGGGTCACAAACTTTCACATTTGACAGCTTAAAAAAATATGCTTAAATATGTTTTTGGAAACATTTGAGGCGAGAAATAAGCCATGCAGTAACAGAATCTTGATTCATATTTGACCAGTGCTGTCGAATTTGACAGTTTGACCGCAGTTCACCGGACATGATTGACAGCGATGTTAGAGACTCCTCAGCTCTGATTGGTTGTTTGGTGCGGTTGAGTACAAGCAGTAGGAGGAGGAAGGACATGGTTTTTCACAAGCTAACTATCTCATACTTCTTTCAGAATATAATAATTTGTTTTGATAAAGGTTACCAACTCTAGCTTTAATGCCGCACTGACCTGCCCAACATGATTTGAACCTTGAACTAATCCCCTAGACACTATAAATTTAATCATATCTCTCTTCTCCTTCTGGCAGTATATTTGTACCTGTGTAATCAGAATTAATTATGTGTGTTTATAGAGCATTTGACCAGCATGGCTGTGATCCTGAGGCTGCTCTCCTCTCTTTGACATTCTGCTCCTCATTCTGTTTGTACCTTAAAAGGCATCTAAAACCAGAATAGCCCTCAGATGACTCAATTGAGTATAAGGTTTGACAGTTTCCAAAACAGACTGTTTTTGTGAAGAGGGAAATGGGAAAATGATTTATGGAAACAGGACACACGTGGGAGAGTGACTTGTGTATCGCACGTCTAACTGTGTGTGTGTGTGTTTACTTTATTGTGTGTTTGATGGTGTGTTCTGTCACGCGTTGCTAGTGTGATGGAGGGCACCACGGATGAGTAGTCAGACAGACTAAGTCTTGGCACAGTAGCCAGTGGTCTCTTTGATACGCACCACACACACACGTACTCACAAGCACACACACTCTCCTCCTCACAGGCACAAACAAATGAAGAGTAGAGCTTCATTTAAACTTGCAGACTCAAAGGTTTTAGCTAAATAAAAATGGTACCAGATGTGATTCTTCAGCGTTTCACCAGTGTAAGCAGATTAGAGAACAGCACAGACATTCAGATTTCATGTTCAGTTTTCATAACTCATCACAGTAGGTCTATCACAGAAGTGACAAATGGAAAACCAGAGGGGTGTATCAGTAAGCAAGTTTCACAAAGCCATAGCTGACTCGACGAAGCCTAAAGCCACAGTCAGAAATAACAGGTACCATGAAGGTGGTTATCAACCGTATTTGTTAACCCGGGCTTTTCTTCATCAGGCTCTGTGCACATTCTTTTAAAAGGGGGCAATTGGCGCATCATTTTGACTCCACTACTGCACAAAATGGACCAATCGCACACCGCCTAAGAGTATTAAAAAAGTATTACAACACAGAGCATTACTGTTGCTGCAAATATGGCAAAAGGGGAACGCTGGCAGAAAATTACCACTTCTGTAAATTTGTAGGTTGATATATTTATTTTACCGCTCAATTAACTCTCAATGCCTATCGTTTATTTCTAACATGACAACATGACATGACTTGGTAAAGCATATTCATTAGTTATCCTCAAGAACTGCGTTAAGATCTGACACTATCCCATTTTGTTTTTGGCCACATCAAAGTAAAATGAATTTTATTGATTGATTATTTCTAATTGATGTTCTTTTAGCTGTAATATAACAGCAGTGTAAAATGGGCTTCAGTAAATCAGGACTGAGCAGAAAAACATAACCTAAATTAGTAAGGTTAAGGTATAGTTTGAAGGAAATATGCTGCATTTCATATGCACATAAATGTTATACTCATTAATAAAATAGTGAAGTATTAATGTATGCCAGCTCTGATTTAATAGCAGGCTTCTTGAAGAGTCAGCATGGACAAATGGACCAGAGAACACTACAAACACATTCAGTAGTTCAGTGAGAGCAAGGACAACTAACGACTTTTTGACGATCAGTGGCATCACTAATGTAACATTACGGCTCAGTAAGTTTGCATATATAATGTATTCCATCATCATAGAGACTATCGTCAGGAAATGTTAACAGATCCCTGAAGAGAAACTCAAAAGAGTTGATTTGTGACTCTGAACATGAACTGCTTTGGATCAGGTTAGCCATGCAGCATAAGTTACATGATGATCTAGCCAGGTGAAAGAAGAGCCTTTTTACAACACTGGAGGCTAGTAACAAATTCTTTTCCACAGTTTTTTCCGCCCCAAAAACCACTAGGCACCAGTAGAACTTAAACGTAGATTCAAAATAAACAACCTCTGAGTACTTGATGTGCCAAAAATTAAGTTAGACTTTGACATTCCCAGCCATCACCTTTGCAGCCAATCTCAAAAACTCTCAAATAGTACACTTAATACGCAGTTTATTAGGCTCACCCAGCTTAAACTAGTGTGTCCTGCAATAAATTCCACCTTCCTGAAGTTTTTGCTAAACATTTTATTTCTGGGGAGACTTAAACACACACTGCATGAATCAACGTAAAACCAATTTCATCCAAAAGGGTCTAATTTGTCCGCTGCCATAAACTGGTAAAATGAAAATAATATCTTGAGTTAAGTATGTTTTACATAGGAAGTAAAAATTCAGTATACAGCAAATAATTCATTTAAAGTATAACACCTAACGTGCTTTATATGCCTGCTAGTCACTGTGAGCTAAACATTCTCCTCCATATCTTGATATATAGCTATAGAACTGAATACTGTTTTTGCAGAAGCTTTACGTCAGAGTGATTCACTGTTGCGGCAGGAGTCATACAGCCAATGTTTTAGTATGGTTAAATTGAATGTTGACATTATATCTTACAATGAACACTGCAAACCCACTTAGTCATGACATAATTCTCGAGTGCCGCCAATCATCTTGGCAGGTCAGTCATTTAGCACAGTGGGCTAGAGGAAATACTGGATGTCTAAGTGGATAATTATACAAAGAGCAACCGCTAGGATATTTTTTTTTTTTTCGTTTTACTCCTCCAGTCTGTCTTTGTAAGGGAAGTTTTGCCATGTAATCATGCATCACTCTACAGTAAAACAAGCTACTCATAAACAACAAATGTTGCATGATGACTTTTTATTATATAAAAATAAGAGTGCAGAATGAGTATATTAAAATGGATTGGGAAAGGAAGTCATTGAATCTGCCACATGCAGTATAATAATGCATTAAAGAGGAATAGCTTGGAGTGCAAGAAAATGGGCTCTTTGGAGCCTCCAACGGTTGAGCAGCGACATGAAGCGAAATGTCTCTGTGGTTTAATGTGTGTCATTAACTTCGTGAACTTGCAGCCAATGGAACGGGCCCTCACAACAGTGCAAGCCCAGATTAGGCCATACATCAGAGAGCGTTGGAGAGCGGATCTCTTTCAGTCCCCACTAATCGCATTGAGCAACTCTCTCTCTGTTTCGCGCGCGCCCACTGCCCCCTCTCTTTCTCTCCACTCTGTATCTGCTGATCCCTCTGCACAGTCCAGAAGAGAGCTCTCTTTGTGCCGGTGCTGGCAGGCAAACAGAAGCAGAGAGATGGATATGGCTGAGAGTGACCTGATTCTGCCTCAGTGCCTGGCCTCTGTCCAAATACAGAGACTCTGCTCTCCTGTCCCTCTGTCTTTGGGGAGGAACCCTCCGTCTTTCTCCTCTGTTGCTACGCTGCAGGACGCTGGCTGCAATGCCCACAAGACCTGAGCAAGAACTGAATTTGTAGTTTCAAGTCATTTGGGTTGTTAGTCACTGTTAATAACCGAACAGTTTGCACACATATTCAGATGTGTACAGTTAATGGTATCTGTACAAGTGATAATTTGTTTAAGTCTTACATCTACCGAAGGCTGGAGGAGTTTGATGTTTTTCCTTACTTTTTCCACTCCAATTTGTTCATAGAAATTGAATGTGATAACAGTCAGTATTGATCTGATATTGGATGCATTTAAAGCCATCTGTTAACATAAATAAATGGGCAAATTGAAGAGCAGCAGTTCTTTGTGGTGCGTGCAATAAAACTGTGAGCAGCCGCAGCCATTTATACATTTTGCTCTCACTTGCAAGTATCTTTGAACATTTCTTCCTACTACAATTCAAAATTCGTGTTCATGCACGAAAATAAATTCTATGCATTCAAACATCTCATGAGTAAGGTCCTTGGAAAGTACAGACAGAAAAAGAAGATGAATAACCGTCCTCAAGGTCGGCACACAGTCAGTGTCTGCCAATGGTTGGACAACTTGCGAAGCCCTGGCCATCGGAAATTCGACAGACATGCTTGAGATAGAAAAGGCAGCGAAAAATGGAAACCCTCTGCGTTTGAAAATGCATTAATGAAATGGGTTGAGAGAATGAAAAGAGGCATAAAACATGATAGAAGCTGTGACAGCAGTGTCTCATTGGCAGACAATGTCAAGGGCTACATCGATATTATTTGGTATTCTGACTAGACACGTCTTTGGCATCACAACTACAAATGTCATGTTTTGGTGGTGGCGTAATGAAAATGTGTCTGCTTCCTGAAAGGCCTGACAGACAAAGTATATTTCATTATATTGCAGAATGCGGGACAGAGATGGCAGCTGTGATTGGCAACCAGTACAAATAATACAGCATGTGTCAGTGACAAGAGATGAAAACACACACATTTTCACACATATAAAAGCATCCTCTGTCTGCACATGGATCACCCTGCACTTATGCAGTCACACACAAATGTGTTGTCAGAAACTCAGATAATGTGAAGTGATTTTTAATGATGAAAACCACTTTTGCTCTTTGGGATAAGTAATCAATCTTGGGAGAAATGGCTGCACCTTTTATTATCTTTTGAGGCTGCATTCAATCATTGAGGCTCCAAATGCTACAGAACACTCCATTTTGCTTGTGATAGACCCTGTTAACCTTTGAACCCAAGGACGATGAGGCTCCTTTGTAACGGATGGCAACACAGAGAGGATGTTTCTTGTCACACAAACAAGGACTATTAACAAATGCATAGAGAAACACCTTTACTCGTGACTAGAGAAAACATACATTTAAATGGACACCATGAAGGTCAGTGTTGGCTTGTTGGCACTTCAGAAAGGACAAGGAATAGTGCTGATTGTGAATTGTTTTCTCAAAGGAAGGGGAGGGGTTGCAGGTGGAGTAGCACTGCAGCTATTTGAGATTTAGTCTCAGTCTTTAGCAGCCCTGTTTCATAGAAATATGTGAAATGGACACATAGTCTTAACAATGCATTACATGGTGGTGGGCACTAAATGTGTTACAATAATGTCCTGGCAACGTAAAAACAAAACCTAAACAAAGTCAGTTAGGATCTTTTGTTGTGGTGGACACACAAATTAAGTACAAATTGGTGGGAGGAATGGTTGATGGCTCAAACAAATATGGACTTTAAAGGCAACAGTGCTGTTCTCATCCTGTGTGCAACCAAAAGTCAATGTAGTCACGTGACTTTACGTACTATACGCAACTATGCAAAGTAAGTACGTTTACTTCACCTACATCCTGTATTTAGTTATTTTAACTGAAACCACAGTTTTTTCCCAAACTTGATCAAGTACCATTTTGTTCTCTAAACTTAAGCAAGTCTTTTTCTTTCCGTAAACCGAAACAAACTGCAACTGTTTTGAAACAAAACTGCGACCATTCATAATAGTCTTTGCATTGGCATTATTTTAGTGTTGCCAACACATAATGTTAACACATTTCGTTCTCTAAAATTGAAAGCCTTTTTTCTTTCCCTAAGTCTAAACAAACTGTGACTGTTTTAAAATGTAACTACGACTGTTCATTGCATTGGCATTGTCTCCTTGTTGCCAACACGTAATGTTACCACATTTCGTGCCCACCACCGCGTAATGCATTGTTAAGAAGCCGTGTTCGTTTCATGTATTTCTGTTAGACGGAAGTGCTTTTAGTTTTCATCACAATTCAGTCATTTTCATCCTTAATAATTTTAGTCCAGTTTTGGCCGACGACAACTCAAAATGTTCTAGTCTAGTTTGAGATGATTGAAAGTCATTACATTTTAGTCAATGTGTTCCCTATCTTTGAGATAATTCAATTAAACTAATACAAGTATTGGAAGTTGGAATGAAGGTAATGGGTTGTAATAAGTGTTAAAATTTGTAAAGCAGCGTCTCACGCTCACTAATATCCATATTCCTTACCCTGGTTAGATATACATGCTAAATTATGAGTAAAGTCTGTCCATAGATTATTCCCTTTATCTGACCAAACCATTTTGGCGTTGACACCATCATGTCGTTGTCATTAAGTTGCTGTTGGTTTGTGGCATCATCACCTGTATGGCTTGGATTCTGGGAATCTGCACACATCTCGCAACCAATTCAACCAATAACATTGTTTATATTTTGAAAGACAGACCAGATGCACAATCAGGGGGAAATGTTATGCATTTTGAATGTCCAGTAGCCCACCAAAAGCATCTTAGTCCCGTCTCGTCAACAAAAACATAGTCACAGTTTTATTATCAAAGACCTTTTTTTAGCTCGTCAACATCTCGTCTTCGTCATGGAAAATATGTCCTTTGACGAACATTTCTTGTTAACAAAAATGAACACTGCAAACCAGAGTGATATTTCACTGTGATGTCACAGAGTGACCCCGGGTCTCATCAGAGCACCATTAATCTAGCACTGAGCCACCACATGACTCTTAGGATCTGTAGAGAGTGTATTCTTGACAACAGCTCATTCTAAAAAGGTCAGGGGAGGGAGGAGGGCAAGGAGCAGGTAGTGAATTGAAGGAAAAATTGTCCACTTAAATATGTTTTTTGTTGTGCACCAATATTCATCTTTGTTGACTCTCTTTGGCATCTCACTCCTGTGCTGTCATCTATCATCTCTTCTCCCTCCACCTGTCTTTGGCTCCTTTCTGTCCTCATCTCAACCCTCTAACCGTATGACACGATCTTGACCCAAATTCAGGTTATCTCTATCGATCATACATATCACCTCATATAACACCTGTGATATAGCCTAAAGCTCATTGTGGCCCGGACCAGCCATGTTCCATTTGTCTAATGAAAGCAGACCTCATATTTCCTCTGTGGCTCACTCTGAGGCTTCTGATGATGATGATGGCCTTTAGTGAAAGGTTGTGAGGAGACACTAGGTGCTCGCAAGATTGATCGAAAGCCCAGGGGGTGCACTTCCAGGAGGAAAAACGGAAAATAAGACATAAACTAAAAGACCCTCTGCCCCCCCAGAGCACCCTGCCTCTGTTGATCAAACCACGAGGCAGCTGCTGATTTGAAATGGCGAGATAGGTTTTAAATCAAATGAAAGCCAGGATTGTGTCGGTGCATATTCACCATTTCTTCTAGAGGAAGAATAATCCTGTGTAAGGCCCAGGTAAATTGCCGTAAGTTAAAAGTTAGACTGTCTCATGTTTTGCTTTACCTGACATGTTCCTTTTGTTGTTAAACATTAATTTAATTTCAGCTAACCTTGTGTTGGGCCTTTAATTAGCTATTATCAACCGCTGCATGCCTAATCATTCATATCAGACCAGTAGTATTCATAATGTATTACAAGGACTTGATTTGAACATTCAAATCAGTCCGCAAGGAATTGCTTTTCATCAGGTCATTACAGCAACGCTTGTATTTCATAACTCATACGCACTATCTCCCCTCACTACTGACGATTTGTGTGCATTTTGAAAGAACGTAAAGGCAGTGTCAACTGCCAAGGCCTCTCTCCCCACAGCAACCCACCACATTGCTAAGCTATTAATCAAGAGCGATGCTTGCTTCAGTCCTAAACCCAGTGTTTCAAATCCATCCATACACGTCGGATAATGACCAATCCCCAGCACCATTATTCTCTTATCAAAACCCATAAGTCATTCTGCCCACAGTGACTGGTATGAATATCTCCCCCCCGGCAGGATGAAACACATGCATGCAAACACAAAATGTAGAGAGACACAATACATGAAACACACCCATCTGTATTTAATAACAAAATCACAGCAGCATGTCCGCACAGAAAGCATAACAGATGAACCTCCATCAAGAGTTGGATTTCTCCCTCCTCTGATTCAGATTTTGATATAAATTTAGATGCATTGCAGTGATTTTGCCTCAGTGTGACGATGCAGCACTTCTTTTTTATTTCCCTCAGTTCACTTTGAATCATTTCACATTGAATATCTTGCCGCACTGGCATTTCTGCAGTTGCTGTAGCATTGGGTGGACGGTGGGGAATTGTGCCTGACAGAGCAGCCTCTGGCGCTATTACAGAGCTAGAGCCTGACTGCAGTCTTCTTCCATCTTCATCTCTCTCTCTCTTACTTCTTTCCACATTTGCCGTTTCTTGCATGTGGACCAGCAGACGCACACTTGCATACAAATGCTCCCACAGTCTCTCTCACATGCAAACTGTTTCTCCTTTGTTGACCTCCCCCCGATCCATATCTGTCCCTTACAAAAATACACTCAGGCACAAAGTATTGATTCTCATTTCATTAATCGTGAGTTCACTCTTCACTGTTTATTAGACCAGGTGTAGGTTTATATGTGGATAACCATGCTCAACGCTGCTCTCTGCCTACCTTCCCCCCAACCTTCCTACCTTAAAACCTTTAAGGCACACAGCCTCCATCCAAAAAGAAATCATGAAGAGCTGGCCGAAGCAGTTCCCTTCATGTTAAATCTCTAGTCAAAAACACTGCATTTCTGGTATTGATGAGGAAATCTGAATCTGATTTGTAATGTATTCTTCTTTTTCTTCCTCTCCACCGCAGCTCTTGACCATTGATGATGACTTTTGTGGCCTCGACATGAACGCGCCATTGGGTGTGTCCGAGATGGTTCGTGGCAAGCCTCTCTTCTCCGACGCTGTTGACAAAATGACCTCGGTCATTGCGTACGTCTACAAGAACCACTCGCTGGTCTTCGTGGGCACAAAAAGTGGACGCGTCAAGAAGGTAAGGAACAGGAGTGCAGGATTAAAGGTAGCAGAAATGGATGAATTGATGGAGGCAGAGATTTGGTTTCTCTCTGTCAGAATGTGGAGTAAGGACTGGGAATTGGGGACTACTGGATTGGAGGAAGGATAGTAGTAGTAAGGCAGATTGACTTTCAGGCAAATCAGCTGAGTCGGCTGTATTTGTAGGGGGGGGAGAGGTGTGTGTGTGTGCATGAAAGAGAGGGAGAGTGAAAGGAGGAAGTGTGTGTACTTCACTGTGGAGAGAATTTGAATGTGTGTGTGTGTGTTTTGAGGGAGTGGGGATCAGGAGAGCCCCCTGAGGGGGTTTTATTCCTAGAGCCAAGGCTATCTGGTATCTCTCAACATCCTCCTCATCCACTGCACCATATATCACACATACTCTCGTATACACCCAGTATCAGGAGTATCCGCTGTACTTTTCCTTCACTTCAGACTTGTATAAAATCCAGAACCCTAGGGGCAGATTGTAGCACACATCAGCATGTTGCAGAACTTGCTAGACAGCACAGATCAGCATGTTGCAGAATCGATTAGACAAAGTTTCTTATCTGTTTCTTGAGGCAATTTGAGGGATCAGAATAGGATGGACTACATCATTTATTAAGCAATTTGCTTAACTGCATTCCAGTGTATCAGTACGGGAAACTATATAACTCACATTTGTTCTTAACAATTTACTACATCTCTGTCTAGTAATTGGTAGTACAGTAATGGTGAATCTAGATTCTTATTACATAATTAGTAATATGATGAGCTCTGATGGCTTTGAAGCTCCTGAAAACCTGTGGGAATCTTTTTGCGGCTTGGAGTGTCGGCCATAGTGTTTGTGAACATCTCTGACCATAACTGTCTCTCCCTTGAAAAACATGTCACACTCTGTGTGACAGCAAAGCCCTTGGCTAAACAAGATTTGTCTCCTCAGAGTTAAACAGCACTGGATAAGCTGGGTTTTGGTGTGTTTGTTGCTTCCACCCTAGACTCCCCTCATGCCCCTGTGCCCTCCCCCGTGTGGCAGCCCCTTTTCTGGGCTAATGGGATGATGCACTGCTGCTAGGTGTGATAGAAGGGTGGTAGCTCCTGTGCTTTTACTCCCACTCTCTCGCACTCGCGCACACATATATCATAGGGCCATGACTGAGACTAATTCTGGGGCAGTGAGCCTCACAGGCCTGGGGAAAACAGCATTACACAGAGAGGAGGAAAGAGAAGGATGGAGTGACTGAGGGAGGCTGAGCTGGAGGGGAGAGTTTGGACAGATGGACTATATTCTGAAATGATGCATGTCTTAAAGGGACAGAGAAAGTTTGTATGTGGACGGCTGAGGGGAGAAAGATGATAGACAGAGTGGAGAAAGTTAAACAAAGATGTGTTTGAGGCCGATGTGGAGAGGTGTTTTTCTGCTGATACACAGGCAGACAGGAGTGCTGGTTTTTACATGGTTTGTTTTTGTTGATTACGGCCCCCCGTCTGCGCTTGTTGTTTTTGTTCCACACAGGAGCAGAGTGGTTGAGGCAGCGGTTTTCCATGTTGTAAAACAATAACCAATACGTAGGCAGATGTTTCAAACAGGGAGAAATATGTAATCATATTTAATACCTACTGCTCATCTGTGTTGATGACTGTGAGTTAGGAAGGAGAGATTTAGTGGCTCTGAGTTTTAAAAGCATTACAAGTTGTTTACAAGGTTTTATGAATATTGTTTTTACTTCAGGATGTTAGAAACATTTTTTTTTTCTGGTTATCTTGGTGTTTTTTTTACGTCTTTCCCTTGGCCTCTCTCCAGACATCCCTCTCAAAGCCACATATTGGCACTTGAGAGAATCGTGTCTGCAGGATTTTGGCATTGTTCTCATTCAAACTCGACATGAATGAAGATCAGATTGTGCACATATGGTATATTCAGGCCAGAAAGCGCCGCAGAGACACACCATCTTTGACAAAAGGTGATCAATATCCTGTGTCAACACAGACGTACACACAGCCCCATTACAACCCCATCCTCCCCTCCCATGTACATACTTCCCCTCCCCTGTCGTTAACTGTATACCATTAGATGACATCACAGGCAATAAAAGACAACAACAAGACAATAAAAGGTCTGAGCTTCAGTCCACCTCCTTCATCAGTGACTTTATAACCCCTCCGCTAATGGATGTTGATTTATATACACTCCTCCACCTTACTTGTTCCATCCCTCAACCCCCTCCTCCTCCTCTCTCTCACTTGTTCTCTCACACACTATCTTTGAGTCTCTCTGTTTTTTCCAGCGTTATTTATGATCCTGTGACTAACACGTCACCCTGAATAAGTATAAGCATTACGGTAAAAGAGAGTGGATTGACTTTAATGCAATGGTGTTTGGGCCAGCTAAATGTTAGTGTTTACAGGCTCAGGTTTATGACATCATGAAGCTGAGCTGGGCAGGAAGCTGAGTGAATTAAATTCAATTTGCTTGTGAAATTGTTTTATGGAATGAGGGTGAGAGTAAAATTTTGCTAGTATAATGTGAGACCTGTGGACCAAGCAACACACACCGTTGTACTTCTATACTGATGATTAACATATTACATATTTACATAATGCATTCATTAAACCATAAACCCAGCCTTAACTACCAGAGCTACATACTTAACCCCAACCTTTACCTCAACTTCAACCTAAACTAGAGACCATTATAGAAGACATAGAATGATATTGGAGATAGCAACAGAGACAGACTTGGGCGATGAGACTCCATTAATGTTGAGTATCTTCATGTAATGTGGGCCCATGAAGAAAGGACAAGTTCCCCTGGAGGCTAGACGTAGTGGTGGTGATAGAGTTAATTGTGTAGTTGTTCTGAGAGATGAACATAATGATGATTTTGTAGATGTGGGAAAGCAAAGTTAGGTTGGCCCCGGAAGAAACAACAGAAATTCACCAATGAAAAAACTAGTGATGCACCAAATGTGAAATTCTGGGCCAATACCAATGCCAATGTTTATTTGTTGTTATTTATTTTGTTTTTGTTGTTATTAATGCCCCCTTTTGTGCCAGAGAAACAAGGAAATCTTCATCATAAGAAAATAATGAAGCTAGTTTTTTGACACTATCTTTACATGAACACAAATTAAATCATAAAAACTTATGAAACAACCTTTAAAATAACTTTCTTTAAGACAAAACATTGCAAAAAAGGAAATTTTTCCTTCAAACAACTGTATTTATTCAAGTTTCTCACCAAAAATTTAATTTTACAAGGTAACATTTGAACACATTACCTTTGCCCATCGCTAATTTTTATTGAATATAGCTTGAATGCATTATAGAGTAACTTACAGGAACCTCCATTACCTTTTAGTCCAGCTATTGGCTGCTAACAGCTAATGTAGCTAGCTCTCCTGCTGCTGATTTCAGTATAAATTTGTAGTTCACGATGTTGCATTATCAGGGAGAAAATAGAATAGAATAGAAAAATTTTTCCAGACATGATGATAGTAACTGTGTCCTTTCGTCCTGAGGGCATCTTGGGGAAGATCTCTGTTCAGCAAAACATGCTTGCTATAGTCCCTGGGATGATGGGAAGACATTTGTCTGATACCCCACTTTTTAGCCTGTACAAAATTGATGTGACACAACAGAAAAAAAATTGTCCATTGGTGAACGTCATTTCATTTGCTGATTGGCAGATGACAGTCAGCAAAGCGAATATCTGCTGGTTCCGATATTTGGTCAATAAGACAGTGCATCCCTAAAAAAAGAATCATTTTAATCTTTTTAAATTAACCTTTTACCAGTGCTTTTTTTAATCTTAACTCCAAAATCAAGTCTTTAATCTCAAACAGTCCTTTGAAGAAGTTTGGATCAGCCAAATTTCTTCACTTGCTCACAGGTCTACCAATTTCAAATTCGTTCTCATAGTACAAGACCACACATACACAGCCCTTGCCTTAGATGTTTCTGATGCTGAGTGGCTGTGTTGTGTAAAGTCCGTATTGACACAGTCTAAGCTGAATTTCATAACACCCTTCTGTCAGCATAAAACAGGCAGTGCTGTCGAATCAGTAGAATTCTGTACATGCCCACAGCTACAGCCATGCTTGGCCTTTACTGTCTCACACAAGGCTTAAAACCCTCACATCACACAGGGCTTAAACGATCTGTACACCTGCATGCCTTTTCCTCACTCTTTTTGTTTCCACCTCACTCCTAGCTCCTTTGAATTGATAAGGTGTCTCTTCTTCTCTACTCCTCGCCACACTTCTTGCCTCTTTCTCCTCTTATTCCTAAGCCTCCCCTCCCTTTCTCCACCTCTGTTTGCCCTCTCCTTATAATTTCCCTCTTCCTTTTCCCTTCATCTCTCTCCCTCCCTCCGTCTATCTGTCCATGGCTGAGTGGAGTTGCAGTGAGAGCTCTTTGATGGCTACCTCCTGCCATTGGAAGTGAATGGACCATATGGCTTCTGTCAGCCTGTCTGTCGGTCAGTTTGTGTGTGCGTTGGTCTGTGGCTTAAGGAGGAGATGGAGATGTGATGGAGATAAAAGGCTGAGGCTCGGTAAGGTTTAAACCCATTTACTGCAGGTCAGTGCGCAGCAGCAGGTCAAGGGGAAAGCCTTAACCCCCTGCGGGCTTTGGTTTAGTTTATGGTCATCTGGTCAGGCTGCACATTAGCATGAGAGTTACACGACTGTACGAACACATATGCATGATACTAACACACTGCACACGATTGCATGTATTGAGATAAGCACACATGCATGCATCAGTGAGCACTTACACCCACACAGCAGGCCACATACACACTGTTGGACAAAGGCAGGCCAGGTACCTCCATGGGGCCATGGATGGAGAGGTGGACTATGGGTGAAAGGGAGGTGTGGAGGGAAGAAGTGGAGAGAAAAGGGAGCGAAGAGACGAGATTGAGGCCCACCTGCCGAGGTGCTAATGCATCTCTGCTCTGTCTGTCCCAATGGGGGAGCATTGGCGCTCAATACAATGAGCAGCTAACCTTGAACTTGACATAGACAAAGGCACAAAAATGAGCAAGGCATGGCATGCAAAGGTAGTGAGGTCAAAAAAGCTGAGGATGAATGTGCGAATGTGTTTCTGTGCCCTAGATATCACCAGTTTATACAAAGGCAGTGTCTGTAAAGCAGACTCATACATGGAGTGATGGTACAGAGAGAAAAAAAAAGAAAGGAAAACATCTTCTCCACAGAGCATTTGTCAGTATTTGGCCAAAGGCAACGAGCAGGGTGTTGGGTTGTGACGATTCGTTCACCTCTCAACCACAGCCACTACTTTTCAATCTGTTCCAGTCAGGCAGAGAAGAGGGAAGAAGAAGAAGATGAAGAAGCAAACACACAGAAAGAAAGAGGGAAGTGAAGGGGGAAGAATTGTGGTGACATGGAAGCAAGGAAGGAGAGGGTAGAAAGACATGACACATAGAGAGTGAGACAGAGAGGTGAATCAGTGATAGTTTGCTCAGCGAGAGCTTCTTAAAGGAGAAGAGTAAAGCTTGCAGGAGTGGTGTGGAGACAGAGAGAGATCTGTCATTTAAGGTTGTCAAGGGGAGATGGCGTGAGCTAGAAACAGGTCAATTCTGACACTGAATGGTTAATGTTTGTTGTTGGGAAGGGAAAGGTCAAACTCTCACTTTTGACTCAACCTTTGCCAATTCCTTTGTTTCATACTCTGTACAGCTCTTTCCAGCCACTGTAATCTTTTTTCCTTTTACAACCTGTCCGCTGCCCTCGTCAACACAAACATGCGATTTATCTTATGTTTAATTTTTCCTCTGCTACATCAACTCCATCTCCCATGACCTCTATGCCTGCCTCAACAGAAATCTTAAAGTCATTCATTCTGTTTAGGAAGATTTCCACTGAATTTATCAATTTGTTGAGACTGACTGTAGAAGTATTTTAAAAATCAGATACAGATCAGAGAAAAGCATTTCACACCATTGCATCATTGAAATGTGTTTTTATATAATTCTTTTTTGTCACTAAATGTATGTAGTATTTGACCAACTGTATCAGTAAAAAATGTCCTCTGTATCACCTTCTTTGAGGATGTTTCAAGATACTCATAGCTATTCAAAGGCTTTCAGTGCAAAGAAATATTGTGTTCGCTAAGCAGCAATTTATACTCGGCAGTTTAATGTAGACGTCTTTCAGTGTTAGAATACTGGCTCAGTACATAAAGGTTGAAGCAGTGCTGCTTATGTCAGGGTCATTTAAATGATTGGAACACTTTAAATTCCTTTCTGCAGATATGCAATATGTAAGTATTTATGAGTATGATTTTGGTCGTCAATGTCACTGTGACCTTGTCTGTCTTATTCTTGTGAACGCAATTCTCAAGAACACATTGAAGGAATTTCTTTAAATTTGGCACAAACGTCCAATTAAACTCAACAATGAACTGATGAGAATTCAATGGTCAAAGGTCAAGGTCACTGTGACCTACCAAAACATGTTTTTTGGCCATAACTCAAGAATTCATCGACTAATTTTGACAAAATTTCACTCAATTGTCTAATAGGATAAAATGATGAAGTGACAACATTATATATCTAAAATGTCAAGATTCAGCTTTAATGTGACATCATAATGTTCTGCAAAAACACTTTTCTGGCCATTAGTCAGCCCCATATCTCCGGAACAGAGGGGTAGACATTTGGTCAGATACTTAATAGGTGACACTTATCTTGGGTGTCCACCTTGAACGGGTGCTGTATAGATACTGTACTGCTGGGTGGGAGATGTGTTTAAAGCATCCATGTTTAGAATTGAAAGCTTCTTTGCAGCATCATCCATATTTGAAGCACTGTCATGGCTCCGCATGAGTCTGCACAGACACGGCAGACATAGGCATAGGTTGTGGGTGAGCTTTGTGTATGTTATGTATATGCATGTGTATGTATGTCTAGATGTATGTCTTGGCATTTTAATTCATTTACATCCAGTATAGTGACTTAAGATGACTTTTAATGTGCGCTTTATGTGGACCTGTCATACTGTTGCTACATCCCACTGACAAGTCCTTGTGTTTTGTTGTATTACTTTTAATCACTGCTGTATTGCTGATTGTATGTCCATATCTTTTTTCAATTCAAATAATGAAATCCAGAGGACCCTGCAGTTTAATCAAGTGACAATAGTTTAGATGGCAGAGCCACGTCGATTGATTGAAATACATGCCCAGTTATTTTCTTTTAAATGTATTACAGTCACAATTAACACTGCATTTCTGTGGCATTCCCTGTCTAATAAATGAACAGGGGCTGCTCTGCTAACTGGCTCTGCTGTTGGCACAATAGATTATGGATGGATGGATAGATGTACGCGCGTGTGGGTGTGAGAGCTTTTACGTGAGATATTTATTGCTCTGGACCAGTCCCATATGTTTTGTGGGTTGATTGTGTCCTTGTTTTGCATGTGTGTGTGTGCGTGCTTGTCTGTGCATGTGTGTATGATGGGTTGCTTAGCCCCAGATGCAGATTATTGAAATGGGCTGAGCTGAGCCATGGTCAGTGGAGCAGAGGATTAACTGCTTAGAGCTAATGATGAAATATGCTTTAGGACGGGCAGGCATCGTGTGTGCGTGTGTGGGGGGACACTGGTTTATGATTTAAGTCCCCTCCCCACCCTTGTTATGCTATAAACACAATGCTCTTCAACACAGGTGCACACACTGCTACTATCACCCTGGCCAGTAGCCATTACAACCCCACCCAGTAGTCCATTCATTCTGGCCAGTGGTCTAAACCACTGCTGCATTGAGCCAGTATTCCCAGAATGTCAATGTTCCCATACTGTTAAGTATTCCTCAGCAGTCTTCCCAGTTGCCTTGGCACTGTGTACGTGTGTGTTGCTTCTCCCACACCAGCTAGCACAGCAGCACACACTGAAGCATGCTCAGTCGTAAGTTGCCATGGTAGCACAGGCTGTTCGACACACACATGTATAGAATGTATAGAAGGCATCAACGCCGGGAAGACAAACACACACACACATATCTGAGAGTGCATTGGGATACACATGTATTTAATTCCCAGGGAGGCTTGCAGCACTGCACACACAGTGTTATATGGATACAATGGACTGAGTGCACATTAGGATGATCTGCGCTGATCATAGCGGGCTGGTATTCGATGACAGGTGCTGTCCACCTCATAAGGCTGATTGAACACACAATATTAATGTGTTGGTGTTTTCGTCTCGCTGTGTTAACTGCTGTCTGTTACCCAGCTTTGCTCTGCTACTTGTTGTAGAGATAGAAAGGCATGTCAAGGGGAATCAGTCAATGGGAACCCCTCGGCAGTCCCCGCCACCCCCCCCTTCACCTTACGCTTCTTTTCTTAGCGCTTTTTTTTTTTTTGCACCATTGTTCCTGGCCAATTGTTTCCACATACATCTTCGTCTGGTAATTGCTTGGTGCACAGTGTTTGCTTAGGCCCCCTTCCAAGGTCCAATTTCTCCTCTAGATTTAGGGAGTTGGTAAATAGTCTGTGTGTGTGTATATGTGAGTGTGTGTGTGTTGTACTTGTATATGAGTCTCTGTGTATATATTAGTAAATTCTGTGCAGAAAATCACGGCAGCTAATGAGAAGCGAAGTCCAGTAATGGCCTGGGAAGAGGATCAGAAGGTAGTGGTTGCCTCGTGTGCTCACAATCCCCACAATACTTGCCGTGCCAGCTGCCAACACAAAACACGCCGTCCAGTAGCCAGGCGGTCTGACTGGGCAGCAGGCAGAGTCCATGTTGAATTCAGTCAGGAAGCCTTAGTGTTCGCTTGTAGATAGATATGGGGTAGAGTTGGAGGGAGGAAGGGAAGGATAGGGGAGACGGGGAACGGAAGATGGGGTGGAGAGACAGCAAAATGCAAGGAAACTGGGCATATTTTAGAGGTTGGAGGATGAAACTGATACAGAGTTGAAAAAAGACAAGACGGAGATGAAGAGAGATGGATGGATGCATTATAGAGGAACCAAAAAGACAGATGGAGAGATGCAGAGCGGGATATATTGCTGGGAGATTGAAGTGCACCACATGGCGCATATGAGAGAGAGAAAGCAGAGACGGATGGATGCAGAGATAAACTAAGGGCTAAATAATCCAAAGGAAAATAAAAAAAGGTGGAGGGACATGGAAACAGAGAGTGAGGTAGAAGCAGAAAGCAAGGGAGCAAGCCACCAGGGAGTGATAGAGCATGTCTTCCAGACCATTATGGAATTTACCCGCACTCCTGCACGCACACACACACCTCAACTTTTCCATTTGGCCATTCAGCGAGACACAGTGTTTAGTTGATGAAAGACATGAGGGAAGAGGGGCAAAGCAATCTCTTCTCTGATTTAGACAGAGTATCACATGGTGCTCGGGTTAGCAAAGAGCAGCCGCTGTGCACTCTGCCGTCCTGACTCAACAGATACACAAAGTGCCCTGATATGGTGGATGACATTGCTTGTGCGTTTGGTGTGTTTCGCTGTCAACCTTCATGTGTGTGCGTACGTGGTCGTATGCAAAAAATAGCTGTTCACCTCACGCGTGTCATTCAGGTGTGTATTTATAGATGCCATTGCTGTAGCTTGGCCTTATCCCTCCTTTCCAGGGCTCCTTTATAATTGATGAGCTGCCAGGGGCTGAGCAGAGCAATGAGTGCACACACACATACACACAACCAACCTCGGTTACCACCTGCTTCACTGCAGGTTGACACCATGTTTGCACACACATACGCAAACACACAAACCACTCCATTGCTTTAAACCCCTGTATTGCTGCAGCTTGTCGCAGAGGTGAGCCTCCAGCTATGCATCATGGTCCATGTAGTGTTACAGCCTAGATGCTCTTTATGTTGTTCTGACTTGCTGATTAGCTGCAACAGCTCTTAGTCAGACTGAAATTAAACTACCTTGGAATGTCAACTCGATGTTACGCTGCTGGATATTTTTAACATTTTCCAACCTTCCTCTGAAATTGAATTAGTATTCACACACAAGGCTTGGAGAAATGTGTTTTTTTTATTTATTTACACAGATCTTTTTTGACATGGGAAGCAGGAAGAGAGTGGGTGAACAGCTACAGAAAGAAGGCAGAGAGAAACTGAAAGAGTGTAGAGGGCAGAATTGGCGAGCAAGACTGATGGGTGAATGCTACAGAGATGGAGAGAATGTCGAGAAAGGGTAAAGGGAGACGCTCTGATGGGAGGAGAGGGTGAGAGTGGTGAAATAGAGTTTGATGTTCATTTCACTCTCGTGAGTCTGCACCTATTGAGAAGAGTACCAGTATGTGGCAGCCTATTGAGCTGTGAGTGATTTGAGTGGCTATTCTCCGCAGTGTGTACATGGAGTTGAAAGGCTTGAGCCAGCAGAGAAGTTGGAGAGAGAAAATGACTAACTTCAGTCTGATCTTTCCGTTTCCTGGCAGTTTGAACTGTAGTTGACTCTGATGTGTTGCTGGCTCAGGGTTAAGACAAGGTTGGCTGCTGTGCTTTGATCGCAAGTATAATTTGCGCCTGTCGTTTTTTATCTCTTCTCAGTGGATGGTTCGTTGAGTACTTCAGCGGGAAATCTCAGAATTCTTAGACGTTGGGGAAGAGATGTATTTTGTCAGATTAAATAACTTTGTGTTTTTTTATACATTTTCCCCTGTTTGGACTGAGAGACTGAAGAAATCTTGACATGTTTTGACTGTTAAGAATATTTTGAAATCTACTGTGTGAGGACACAACATGAACATACCATGAAAACCTTATGTAGTCCAATGAAGTTGTCCTGCTACCCTTTGTGAAGCTTATAATTTAGAACTTTTGATGTGGCTGATCCAGTTGTTTACAAAGTAATTTTGGTCTACACGCAGCGACAATGCCTGCAATCTGAGTAAATAGCTACTGAGAATTGCCGGACCACAGCGAGCAAAGCAGAAAGTGTGGTTTGGCTTTGTGAAGCTGGGAAATGCTTAATTTGTGCATCAATTAAATATCCATGCAGCTTGTTCACCAATGTTTCACATAATGGGGAATGCAGTCTCAGCTTTGTTAAAGGTGGAGTCAGCATTTCTGGAAAAAGTTGCTGATATTTGAACTCAACACCCAAACAAATATAAGTAAACAAATATAGATTTTATTAGGGACAAAGTTCTGCATAACTGTCTACTGCCAAACTGCCAAAATGCCAAAGTCCACAAACAAATGGGTCACAGACAAATGAATGCTACAACATCACAACTCAACTCTGCAGGCTGTGGTCTGTTTACATTTGTCTTTCACTCAGTGCTACATCACACGTTACTCTAATTGGCTGTCAGTTTATCCAATTGCATCAAGCCATTTTGGCCCATGGCTGTTGGTAACGCTCCTTGGAAATCGAAGTTGAACTGAGAGGTTTCAGACTAACTTGTATTTGCAATTTGGTCTGGCGATGTCAGGCTATCAGGGTTGTGTTGGAGCTCTGTATTTTTTTGCACACACAGAAAGGACAGCTTGTGCACCGCGAGGAGACATTGGCTGAATTTCACATGAAGTGTATTGGGTTAGAATCACTGGCTGCACTTTTGAGATAGAAACTGTTAAGAAACATCAAATACAGGGGTGGTGTCGTGAGTAAATTCCAGTGGCAGATGAATTACAAGCCGCAACAACAAACACATTAAACACTCTCTTCTTTCCTCCCTCCTTTACTCTTTTTATTTTCTACCATTTCATTGGTTTCTACTCATTACTCCATGTCCTCCTCTGCCTCTTAGCTTCATTACATCCAACTCTCTCTCTCTCTCTCCCCTCTGCTTTCCTTGTCTATCAGTCTGTCCTTCCTTCCTTCCTCTCCCTTTTTTTCTATTCTAATTAACATGTTGTATTGCTGTCCAGTGAGAAAAGCTGGCAGCCTGTGTGTGTTTACAAGCTGCTCACTGAGGGTGGCTTTGCCAGGCGGGCATGGGGGCCTATATCACGAAGCAAGTTAGACTTAATTAAGCTCTTTTTGGGTTACCTGTCTTCACTAACACTGATGACTGTGGATATAAAGTATCACCAAGTTAGCTCATAACTAATACACCTACAGCTAGGGTTGGGCTGGTGTAAAAATTTTCACACCAGTTAGATAGGAGCTGGACTGGATTGGCATACTGAATTATACTAGTAGGTGTCACACTTGACTCAACAGACGTGTCCCAACAGCAAACAAGTGTCAGACGTGTTGGATCGTGTCACATCTGAGCTCTCTATAAGATGCACTTCTGCTATGTCACGTAAACAAACAACATAGGCTACCTATCAGCTGTGCTTAATAGATGGATGAGTGGCCTAGTTGCTGTCTTTTTATGTTTGTAACATAATGTTACACCCCGGCAATTTCACTCCAGTTAGCTGTCACCTTATTTTGGTTTTTGCAGTGAAATGATGAGGTTTCATGTAGATAAATCCTAAGTTCAGTTTTGTGATTTTGCTGTTCCACGTCCATTGCTTTGCTTTCAAAGCAAGCAACAGGAATAAATAAAAACAAGGTGTTGGACAAAAGTTCAGACACTTTTTTGCTTAGTGAAGACACTTTTTGTTAGTTTTAAATTCAAAATGTTGCCATATTGGTGCAGTTTTGTTTTTTTGTCAGACTAACTCTGCCATGTATCGTCTGGTCCACCCCAAAAAACACATGAACTTTCTAGTAAACAAGCAAAATATGCGCAACTCTTCGCTCCTCTCATCTCTACCTAAAATTTGATCTTCTTCATGTTGCCATGCTCGGCTCACAGGCCTGTCAGACGCTAGTGGCTCCATTAGTCAGTTTACAAACATAATATTATGTTAATCACGTCATCATATGGCCTATTACTAATGACATACAAGTTGGATTTAGCGATGTGACGCCGTCAGTGCATGTCGCTTAATTATTCTGTTTGAGCTGGTTTGCATAAAATCACACTCGTTTAAGCTTATACACAGGACCAGACCAGCAAAACAGGAAGTCAACCCATTTCTACCTACAGCACATTTAGATGTGTAATAACGAGACAATCACTTTCAGGCATTAACACATCAAGAGCAGAGTATTTAAAGAGCAAGCCATTAAATATTAGCATTTTGTCAAAGATATAATTCCTGCAACAAACGTACACTCACATATTTTTGGGTTGACAGGCATTTGACAGCACAGCCGTGCTTCAGATGACAAAAGATAATTGCTTAGTTACATCTCTCAACTGTTCATACTCATACAACACATCTGAGTTTTTTCCCTCTACCTCGCCTGTCAAGCTCACATTTAAAGCCTAGATCTACTCAGCCAGTTAATTAGCATCGCTATTAACATTCTTCAGCCATATCAAGTCTGTGTCAAGCCAGCAAATGGGAATGTAATTATGTCCAAGGTTTCTCTCTCTTTCTCTCTCTTCTACTGATGGATCATTGAGTAGGTAACCACAGAGAAACACTCCAAACATAGCTGTCTCCCACACATGTGCACACACACACTTGCACATTTACGTAGAGTTCGACTCATGTCAAAGGTAGCTGAAGAGTTAAGAATCACCCTCTGCGGCTGCTGCTGAAGGAAGACGCCGCTGCTTTTTTTTTCCTTTGCATTGGAAGAAGCGCTTGAATTGGCATTAATTACTGTTGTGTAGCCGACTGTGAAGGCATGGGCTCTCCAACACTTAATTAACAATTCCTAAAGGTAATTTATCGTTAATTAAATGGTATAGAAAAAGTTTATAGTAGCTGCACCCCAACAAAATTACAGTGCATTAATTATCATTTCAATTTAGTTTCATGCGTTGGCATTTGCCTGTGTGCGAGGACCAAATCATTGCATGGCGATTGTTAATTTGTGCTCCAGCAGTAGAAAATCAATACAATGTCTAGCAACTAATCACACAGTGTGTTCCTGTGTAGTTCAGTGGATGGATGGTGAGCAGTAACCCTGCCAGGGCCAGAGCATAATTTCCCATCAGTGACTCCCATACCATTATTATGGTATGGCAGTCATAACCAGTCATAACTTAAGGTTCATGATGATCAAGGATAAGTGAAGATTCATGTCCTTTTCATCCCAGGGCTGGTTTATCAGAGGCTCCTTGTCGAGTATGTCTCTCTTTCTTCTTCATTCCACTCCACACAAACTTTCATCACTTTGTGTGTAATGGATTTTCTCAAGATCATTGATGGATGACTGGTTGAAGCAGATCCATTTTCTCCCCATTTTGTCTCAGTGGTAGCGCATGTAGCACCCTCTCCTACAATAACTCTCCGTCTTTGGATTCGTAGGAGCAACCCATCCCTCTTTCTCTTATTCTTTACCTCTTTCTCTCCTCTATATCTCCATCCTTTCCTCTCTCCCCTCTCCAAGTCTCTGTGATTTATGGCTGAGTCTGTTGCTGCTATAGAGGACACACCACTGCAGGTGAGCCCTCTGCCACCCCTCCCTCTCTCACTACCCCCTTCCCTGCACGCCTGTAGCCAATCATTGCACACCGTGGGTCTCTTGGGGCGACTAGTGCCCCCACACACCTTTTCCTCTCCTCCACCTCTCCCTTCTCCGTCTCTCTCCCTTTCTCTCTCTCTCTGCAGAGAACAGTTTGCCTCACAACTGGGTCAGTCTCTCTCCTCCCTGCAGTAAATGCTAGCAGCCAGACAGGGAGGCAAGGCTAGGCTAGGCTGCACTCTGTAGCGAGGCTCAACTGCAAGGGAGACTTCTGAGACTGCAGACGGAAGCGTGTGCTGTCGAGGGGGTTGTGTTTGTTTGCATGCACGTGGGAGTATGCAAACCTGTTGAGATTGCAGGTAAATGGAAAGTGGAATGTGTGAATGGGAGGTGAATGAGACATTTCCTCTCCATGTGTTTGCGTGCGCACGTCGGTATATTCTGTGTTTGGAAGCTTCTATTAGCCTCCACATGTATTAAGTCTCTTGCAAACATCAGCTGCATCTCCCAGCACCTGTTTGTTTGTTTTGCTTTATTTGCACATTCTTATATTGCTCAGCTTATCCTCCCACTCATCTCACAGACACACACAAGACACACATGCTCACACGCACCCTCTAATGTAGCTGCAGTGGTGTCAGTGAGTTGCGATTTAGATTACTCTGACTCGCCCATTAAGCAGATGCCAGCGTAAACATCTTTAAAAGGGTCCCTGGGTCTGTCTGTCTGACATCAAGACTTTGAAGTGTGCCTCAGGTACCGAAGCTGCTTCATAGACACAATGACAGCAGAGAGGGAAAAAGAGAGAGAGATCGAGAGTGTAAATAAATGAGATGGAAGTAGGGAGAGGGACTAAGAGAGGGATGCTGGAAGAGATATGAAAAAGACAGCAGAGGCAAGCAAAAGGAGAAAGAGAAATTAACATCTCTAATCTTGGACACCTATCCTTGCAGTCTTCTCTTTTCCTCTCACCTCCTCTCCTCACCCTTTCTTTTTCCATCCTCAACACAGACCTTAATAAGTGGATTTTTATCTCAGCTACACCAGCGCTCCCAAAGGATTATGGGATTTTTTTCCCCCCCTGCTGCACACACAGAATGGTAATTGCCAATCTGCAGTTAGAGACACTCCTTGTTTTTAAGGAAAAAGGCAAAATTGGTTTAACCACTCACACTTTTAAAATGTTGATAGTGGCTTGGTGTGGTATTTTATATTACTCTAGCAGCTGTGCTGCCATCACACCTCTGTGATCTGTGTGTAGTTCGGAGTTCACACAGGCTCTCATCTCTGTCTGGACTAAGACACATTATCAGTGGCCTGTGTAGGCTGAAGGTGCGGCCTCCTCCCGTCTTCTCTCTCCTCCTTCTCTCTCGATCTCACCTTCACATAGATTGGAATGAAAGGTGTGGCAGCCAAGTTCAGCTGTGCATTCTGTTTACAAAAAGTGATCCGTAACAAACACATTTAGTTACACACAAACCGATGTAGTTCCTGCCCTAGGGCTACATCTGTGGCGTGTGTGCACCACACATCCTTAACAGGCTGAAAAGCGTTGGAACAAGGACTCTTTAATCTTTAAATACATACAACTAAAACATAGCCTGGTACAGGTATGCTGTTCTGAAATCTAAGGAGGTGTTATTTACTGGCCATTGTTGTCAAATGTTGTGGTGCCAGTGTGCTGCTGTTAGTGGATGAGTTTTGAACAGTTTTTGTGAAATATATGGCTTTACAGATTAGTTTCTTAACTTTGGTTTTTAAATGAGTTGAGACAAGCTGCACTGAGCGCTGTGGCCAGCCTCCTGTCTTCTGGGTGCTTCAGCGTCCTGTCTGAAGTTAAACCTGGTGGCTCTGCAGAGCTCCATGGCTGGCTTCAAGGCTTAGTTGCACTTTGCGGCACTTGGGCATCTTGTCTGAACCCTGCATTCTCACCCAGATGTGCTCTCAGGCACCGAAATTTGGCACAGATGCATTTAACATTGAATGGGTACTCGGTAGTACCCTTCAAAGTACAGAGTTTGGTACCCATCCCTACTGCTGAGTGTTATTAAACTATTAATTGTGTCCACCAGTATGGTGCTGTGTAGTGTTGCCCTTCACACACAGAAACTCACTCAGTCCTAACTCTCATCCCACATCCATGCCCTGCCCTCCCTTTCCCTATCAACTCCTGCCAACTAAAATCCAGGGAGGGAGCCAGTGCAACACTTCATTAATTGTTTTTTAGGAGAGCAATACCCCCTGAGTCCAGAATCACTAGCACAAACACACTGTTTGTGACACCTTTTGAGCAGTTGCACGTGAGACTCGATCACCGCACACCCTCCATTTCTGTCCTTCACTCTCTCAGCAAGTGCCAGCTCTTTCCTGCTTGATATTCATCCCTGCTGTGGACTGGACTCATAGTTTGTTTAATAGGGATAATAAAAGAGACCTACAGTGTATTAATAAGTGTGTATTTGGGGGGTATGTAGTTCTTCTAAACATTCGTCACTTTAATAGAAAATACAATAAAAGCAGAGGCACCCAGCATGACGTGAGAGAAGCTGTCAGATAAGTTTAGGTAGGGATTCTATTAGAGTGTCGGCTTCCTATTTCCTCCCTCTAATGTAGCTCGAAACAAATCGGAAATGATCCAGTGGGAAAAGTTGCGAGAGAAAGACGATCCTTTTTGTACAGTGCAGTACAATGCTTCTCTGTGAGCAAGAGCATAATAAGCACTGGGAATATACCATGTGTTTCTCTTCTATCTGTCGAAATATTGTCTTCCAGCATGACATCAGCCAGCACAGCCTCAGTCCAGTCACTGCTCACTGCTGTAATAGTCAAAGATGGATTTAGGTTACCCATCACAGTAGCACTGCAGCTCCACAAACTGGAGCTCTGCTTGCTGACAGAGGTGTGAGCATGTGTGTGTGTGTGTGCATGCATGTTTTAGTGTGTCTTTGTGTTGCTAGTACCTGCCTGAATCCTCTAAAAAGCCAGCACCATGGATATTTTTTATCCCTTTCTCCACGTCCTTGATTCCTGACATTTAAGCACCCTGGGAAATTTGACTTCCAAGGATACTCTGATGTGCACACCCCCCCCAACCCCAATTCCCTTTTTTTCTCTGTCTGCTTTCATTGTTGACTAAAACTCAGCGCTGCATCTCGTCTACTACACTCCTCCCTGGAGATGGAGGCCTAGTTTTTGCTCCCCATATGTAATCAACTTCTCCCCTTTCATTAAAGTTAAGCCCTTAGCACATAGAGGAAGGGGAAAAAGCTTAGTCACCGAATGTGCTGAATATCAATCAGAGAAAAGGTTCTGGCTACAGACAGAGGATGCAGAGAGGAGGTGTGAAGAGCACATGGAGAGGACTGGAGAAACTAGCCATTAAATATGTAGTATAAAAAAAAAATGGAAGGAAAGAGGAAACTGGGATGCAGAAGAGACATCCCTTCATCTCATTTCAACATTCCTCCCATCTTTTTGTCTTCATCTTTTAGTAAATCTCTGTCTGTGTCTGTGTTTGGCTAACAAGCCCCGAGCTTTGCCAGGCAGGCACGTGGCTGTGGCCGTTCCATCTGGTTTGGCTCTCCAGATCTCTCCTCGTTAGGCCATTACTGCCGTTTAGTCTCAGCTGCCCGCTCCTACAACTGGCAAACCAACCAAACCACTGTCCTCCTCTCCTTCTGCCGCCACCATCATTGCTTGGCCCTCGTCCGCAGTAGCAGCTTAACTGTCAGCTCCCAAGTCCTGTCCAATAAGCTTTGCAGCCACATAGAAAGTGCTGTCTGTCAGTCTCAGAAAAGTAAGAGCCCAGACAGTGTGTGCATTCTCAGCAGGAGCTGTCTCACCAGTTGAGTTCATATGTGACCAAATCCTGCTGTGAACACAATGGATTACCATTTTACACGAGATTTTTCCTATTTAAATTAAATCCATTTGCGCAACAGTGGAAAGGATATTTAAAACGTAACAAAAATACAAAACACAACATGCATCATGCTTGCATCACATTGCATCATCAGCACATTTTAAAGGTGGATGCTGGTTTAGCTCTATTTATTCTCACTAGTACCTTGTGTTGTGATACAATGCCCTACAGTTTAGGCTCTGATTCCCTGGCGGCTTAGCACACTACAGATGTAACTGTGTGTGTTAGAACATGTTGGCAGGCACCCTGTTTCACACAGCGTGGGCTACAGACTTGGCCGACGAAGACACGCCAAGGGAGACACGTTCTGAAATAGAAACATCAGTCCCGCTCACTTCTATCCAGACGGATGAAGAAACAGGAAAGCGGGGAGGTAGCGATGGATGCCAGAGTGCGGAGAAGGAGCTGTTGCCCCCTTGTTTTACCCCTCGCTGCTATCTTCACACGATTGGCTGATCTGTTTGTCAGTCAAATAATCTCCCAGTGGGCTGGTATTGCACCACGCTTTGCCTCCTTCATCATTCCCCGTGTTAAAACCGCTACTCAGCGGAGGTCTTTGATTCTGCACTCCAATCTTACTCAAGATCATCGGGCCAGCTAGCAGCTGCTGGATAAGCTACTCCTTTCTGATTTGCACATAAGGCCAACATGTCTACCAGTAGTTGAATAATGAGCTTGTGGTGCCAATTTGGGGAGTTATGGCGGGTGGGGGTGGTGCATGTTGGATGATATGCAAAATGAGCAAAACGAGCAAATGAGGAGGAGGATTGGAGGGGGCATTCTCATCTCTTAGGAAAATGTTATTTAGGCTTCATTTGTCCCAGAAGAATGCCAGCAAAAGTGCTACAGCCCTCCAGAGCTCTGACTCATTAAAAGTCAGTTTTTCGTTTTGCTTGTGAATTTGTTAAATGATACCGAAGATACATTCTTTACCCTCTCTCCTTTATCTTTTATTCCTCTCCTTTCATTGATTGTAGACTCTGATGCTCCCTTTTTACGTCTCCCCATTCAGCAGCAAGATAAATACACAGGAGGTTCAACCTATAATATTTTTAGTCTTCTCTCAATATGCTAAAAGGAATTTTTTTTTCCCTAAAACACGAGGTCTGTAACAAAAAGGGCATTTCATGAAAATTCACAGTTTAGGTGTGAAGCTACATATTTAAATGCTCCTAATAATACATTAGTTGTTAAGTAGATAGATGTTGAGGATGATTTAGTCAAAAAGCTGTAAGCCATGAGAAGATTTTTAACACTTGGAGATAAAAGTGGCTCAGCCCAGACTGAACTGAACTGTGGGAACAGCTCCTTAGAGTTATATAGCCCTGCATATCATGTTCATGGTCTCTGTGAAGATCTCAACCTTGTCCTCCAGTGTCTCACTTTGTCTTTAGTCAGGAATAACGCGTGTTTACATCAGTTTAACTCCTTCTGTTAAAACATGTCCTCGCTTACACTGTTCCCACATAAACACACATGGATGTGCACATGAACGCACACTCGGCACACTCAAACACTTAGCTTCCTCATGTTAAATGGCCACTAATTCTCTGTATCAGGGGATTATACATAATTGATTTATGGATGAGGAGTGAAATTACTCATCAGTTGAAAGAAAAAGGCATTTTGTCTTCAGGCTAGAGCGTGCCAAACTGTATTCTGGAGTTAATAGGGGAGATGGGCTTGTGCCCAAGGCCATCTATACGGCCTGCTGTTAATGCAGTTCAGTAAAAACTACATATCCCAAACTGACATAACATGGCAACAACTGCTGAATCTTAAGCAAATTGCATTACTTAGAAATTGTCATCATCCAAGACATTGGACCCCGAGGCCAGTGTAATCAACTAACTGCTACTAACAGAAGTCTGCTTTATTGTGCAGCATTTTAAAGGGACAAGAAGCTGTTTCACTGTAAACAGCATTTGTCTTTTTCTTGTTCTTGGCAAGCAGGCCCATGGCTATGTAGAAAAAATAATACACACATTATAAACTCTTTTCATTGACTCTCGTCTGTGTTTGCAGCCCAACTCAGTGTCGTTTAGGAAACTATTGATCTCAAGCTTTGCAGCTGCCCCCTCTTTGCGTCACACTTACAGACCACAGTCACCTTTTTTCATCGCATTTGGATATATCCTTTTGTAGCTGTGAGTGTGTGTGTGTGTCAACAGAAACCTGAGCCAGCACTGAACACCAACTCATCAAAGGCGATTCATTGTGTTAGCATACAGTGGGAAAAGGATCTGTGTCTACATTACAGTTGATATGGCCGATCCATTTCAGTAGAGTTTGATGTTTTCCCTGGGCCCTCTGTTAATAAACGCCTGCTTTGCTGAAAGTGGAGGCATTTCTCCCCTCGAGTTTCCTGTACAGTGATAGCATATCTAGACCGCTGCTGTTGCTAGGCTCTGTTGCCAGGCAACTATTTATCTACTATTATGGGATTCTGTGGGGCTCAATGGGGAAGTTAGCACGGACAATTTGGCCTTCTGTTTTGTACACTATGTGGTGTCATATTATGCACATTCAGGCTGCAAGTATGAGCATTCTGCTGCAGTGGAGGTAAACAGCAGCTGCAAGTCAGCTGCAGCCCACAACACATTCATGCATAAATATACAGTACGAGACCAAAAACAATAACTTGAATCATGAATCATTCAGACGCGTCCAGCTCGGGCTGAACAAGATACAGTTTGTGTGTGGACATGGTAAGAGGAAGATTCACATGCACACAGCATACTGTCTTTGCCTCCATCGCTCAGAAACAGTGATCGACGTTTTGTTTGCTGTTGTCAGGGAGCAGATATGGAGGCTGGTAAGGGTCAAGGGGAAGGCCAGGTGCTAACTGAGAGCTCAGCTATTTATACAAGAGTGACTTCTATTGTATCTCTCTGTGTTGTCCACACACACAGATACACACACACATAAACAACCTCTCCATCCCTTTACTTGTCTGTCTGTTTCGTCATTCTCAGTCCCCATAAAGGCGACTGTCTGACCTTCCCTGCCCATCCATTGATAGTATTACTGTTCAATCTAATCATACACACTCTACAAAACTATCTGCACCCAGATGCCATAAACACACGCACGCCGCCATTATATCATCAAAGTCGTAACGCTCAATGTCAACTCCAACAGTGTGGGCTCACAATTGGATAGGCAAGGAAAATGATTGATGTCAATCAGCGGCAAATTTGCATGCCAATAGGACTGTGAGTAGGCAGTGACAGAGTGAATAGTTAATTTCCTCGCAGGCCTAAGAAAATCTCTCCTCCTCCTCCTCCTGTGGGGTAAGAGACACTTTGATTCTCCTGATGGCTTTCACATTTTCATGAAATGAATTAGATTAATTGCGTGACTTGGAGGATTTAATGGGCATCTGTTGATGGTAAGGAGAACCGCTGTGACGATTTCCCTGGGATTAAGGTCATACTGTAGGAATTTTATCAAATGTTTTAATAAGAGTAATCAATAACATTAGCATATTTTATACACTGTTAAATTTTCTAATGTAACTTTTCCTTCGAACTCTGCTCCATATAACTTTTTACTAATCAATTATATTTTGGTAAATTAAAAACCGCGAACATCCACTCCTCAGGAGTGTAAAGATTTCCTCAGGACACAAGGATAAACCTTTTTGCTGTGGAAGTAGTACATCCTGAATCTTAGCTTGTCTTGTGAAACTGACTTACTGCAAACGACATGTATATATTTATGTGTGTGTGTTTACTCAAGCTTATGCTTGCTTATGGATGTGGTGTTTCAAACACAGTAAGGAAAGTGCTTTTACGGAAAATGAACACCCATAAAGACAATGAAAGAGATTTTCTGTGAGTGCATTATGTGTGTATGTGCATCAGTGTGTATGTTGTTATGGCCATTGTCCAGGTGATGAATGATCCAGGGGGCTGAGTGGAGGAGAGTGTCTATAAAACACCCCAGCCATCTTTCCCTCTTTTCTACCATCCTCCATCCTTTCATCTTTACTCTCCTCCTCTAGCTAAAATATCCTTTGTTTTCTCTCTCCTCCGCCTGCCGTCTCTGTTTTGTTTGTGTTTCTTCGTGTCATCTATCTCTCTTCCTTTCCTCACAAACCTCATCTCTGTCTGTGCCGCTTCGGGCCAAAGCTCTGGCGGCAAACAAATGAGTGCAATATTATTTTACGGGACAGCGACTTCAAAGTTTCCCTCTGTTTGGAACAATTAACAAGGCAACGACCTGAGGGGACAATGCAAGGAGAGACGAGTTTGGGAGAGAAAAATAGAGGAGGGGAAGCATATTCAGCAAAAGGCAGACAAGTGTGTGAGCTAGTAATGCTTTGTGAAGAAGAGAGGAGAGACAAATAGAGGAACATGGTAAGGAGATCAGTATGGGAAGGATAAACCAATGAAGGGATTGAGGGATTGGACAGTGAGTGGGGAGAAAGGTAGGTTTTGATATAGAGTTGGAAAGTGGGAGAGGTTATGTAGGTAAAACTCATTTAAAAAGGTTAGGAGTTACGATTCAGTACATTGCGATAAATTGCCATACTGTAATGTGATATATTGCAATTTTTAAATCTAATTTCAGGAGCTAGTGATGCACCCTTTATTAGTCTGCCTGTTTCATAGGCCTGTGTTTCCTGTGTTCACCGTAGCAACGTTGAAGTGGAAGAGTCAACTGGCTGAAAATAGATTGTAACGCCACAGGATCTAGCAGCCAGCGGTTTAAACACAACACAGAATGAACCAGTGCCAAGAATTTTTGCGTGTAAGTTATTAATTAAAAAATTGACACTGTTTTTGAGAATCGATTCAGTATCACAAAACATAACACTGCTATACTCAAGTGTATCAATATTTTTTTACACCCTTAATAAGCAGTGTCAAGTGACTTGCAGTTAGACTGAAAATGCTTTGATAGATATTTAAGTGCGCTATTGACTACTCATTACAAATTATGAGTAACTGCCTTAGAAATTATCCTTTTTATGTAATTGAAAAGAAGAACGTACAAGCCTGTGTATACAAAAACAGAAGAACAACAGAAGGACAGAATTCAAGGAGCATTGTGGTCGAATGATTTGGTTGTGCGTGTCATTAATGGCATCCAGAAGCTAAAGATTAAACTTTGAAGAAATGCTTAGGAAGAATTTGGCAGCTATAGAGCAGTATTTCCTTCCTGTTTGAAAGAACAGAGTGTTTTGAATTTGCTGCAGATGTGATTCGTGGCTCTGACTGGCCACGTCTTCATAACAATGGGGGCTGATGAGTATTGCAGCAATTAAAGGCTCCCACCAAACTGATAGGAAAAATTGGAATCCTAATGACCATTATCTGTATCTGTATTGTTCAACCAACTAAATTATCTGTATCCTTATCTGTACTCAACATGGTGGGGTTTAAACTGGACATGGGTGGGACTTGAGCTGGAAATAGGTTGGACCTAACCAGAAGTTGATATTTTTAGCCGGAAATTGATGTGGGTTGATCAGAAATTTTCTCCTTCAGTCCAAAGACATGCAGGTTAACTGGTGACTCTAAATTGCCCGTAGGTGTGAATGTGAGTGTGAATGGTTGTCTGTCTCTATGTGTCAGCCCTGTGATAGTCTGGTGAGCTGCCCAGGGTGTAGCCCACCTTTCGCCCAGTGTCAGCTGGGATAAGCCAGGCCACTTTATATCATTTAAGATAAACTTTTAAATAGAAATGTACAGTGGGGAGAATACATACAGGACCAGTGGCTCCAACCACTTTGTAACTGACTCACTCACGTCGAGATAGGATGTTGTTCTGCAGCACCTGTTGGCCACGACCATTATGGCTGTTTATCTTCAACCCTCAGATCTCAGCCAGCACCTGACACATACACTACACAGACACTACTTAAATGCGCTGAACACCACCCAGCTCCCGCCTTTATATCATGGCGTCTTGCCCTTGTTTGTGCCAACTACCCCATACTGTGCCAACTAACAACCTCCCTGCAACCCTCCATGCACACACAGAATAACACACACACACACAGGCAACCGCTTCCCCCCAAACCAGCTGAGATGAAAAGGCTGCGGATCACACAACTGCTAAACTTTGATCAATCTGGCAACAAGTGTAAATAGGATCATTAATAGGGATTTAGCAGGGGGCTGCCGTCTGCGATTAGACATACGCAAACACGCACATATGCTTTTATCAGCCGCTAGTTTTTTAAATGGCTCTTTTTGCGGCGCGCGCACACAGACACACAGATACACACGCACAGGCACAGTTCATTTTTCTGTTTCCAGAGAGGAGATGCAGCATGCAAACAGAGTACCAACGGGGCCTTTAATTGGGGTGTAATCTGAAAAGTGTAATTTGCCTGGAGTGGATAGAGAGATCTGACAGGAAGAGTAGAAGAGGGAGGGACGGGAGGAGAGGATTACTGTGAAGAGAAAAGGGGGTTGGAAGAAAAAGTAATGTGGATGAGCGTAGAAAAATAACATGAAAGCGTGGTGGCAGGGCAAGGGAAGAGAGACACGAAAAACCACATGTATAGAAAGTGGGATTTAGTGACAGAAACTGTGAGGGAAAAATGAGTCTGAGGCAGACAGAGAATGAGAGTGAGACAAGCGGAAAGGCTGCAAAATAGTTAGCTTCACATATCATGTGTCACTCGTGGCTGTCTCCATTCCCAGTCTCATTCTCTCATACACGGCCCCTCCTCAGATTACAGCCATTTGCCACATTAGATCTGGTTCTAAACGAGTCTCAATCCAATTCAAATCCACAAATCAGTGAGTCTTTCTCTCCCTAAACTCCTTAGATTTCTATTGCCAAAACCAGATTACATCGCTTTTATAACCCACAAAACCCACTGCTGCTGTGGCTTTCCAGCTGCAAGCCTCTTATCTATCAAAACGGACTAATGAGTTTGAAGCTGACCGCCACCAAAGCCAAGGTAGAGAGGGAAAGAGAGAGAAATAAACTGCATGTGGTTGGTTGATGCGTCTACAAAAACAAAACAATGTGATCATGGAGATAAAAAAGAAGGACGACTGTGATCTCCCAGCAGGGTAAAAAAGGCTTGTAATTCCACACACACACACACACACAAAAAAACTGGCTCTTCAACTCTGTAGCCCCTTTCCCACTGCACAAAAACCCACTAACGCCTGCTAACATCTGGCTTTTGTATTTAATGGAAAGGGTCACAATTGACATTCACTCTGGGACAAATGACTCTGGAATAGTCACAGGTATTTATCGGCTCCAGCTTGGATCGGCAGTGATGGAAATACAACACCAGGGTGGACAGGCTAACCTTAGCCCCTTTTGCTGGTGTCCTGCATGACACAAAATACCGTCCGTCTCTGTCCAAGCAGTGCTCGACCATTGTTCAAAATTAGTGAAGTTTGAAAGAGAGATATAAAAACAGTAACCACCATAACATTGTCGCTGACCTCCATGCTGCTTTCAACTGTTTACTAACCTGTTTTCCAGCCTGCCTATAATGTTGCATGTGATACATTGGTAAAAAAAACCTCAGAAAGATGTACTTTTTAATAGGTGTTCCCGCGTTTAAAAAACCTGCATATACGTGCTAATATTAGTGGAAAAAGGGGAATGAGTTGCCCTTTACTCCCACCCTAATGGGTCTTTTTGCCGCTGTCCTTTTTTCTACTCTAATTTAATTTTCAAAGCCTTTTGTTTGCCTTTATTCTTTAGAACTTTATTCCTAAAATGTAATAGAATTTTGTTATTTGTGGTATTGAATCACTCAATCATCAATTTACTCAGCAATGGCAGGACCATGACTGGAGACTTCAAAAGGCACTGAACCAATGACATCTACAATAACATTATCTTTATTCATCGGCGCAGGCTTCCCCTCTGTGTGAAGATCAATTATCATGAGCATGTGTTTATCCAGCCAAGGTCATATAGTATCAGTCTATTGTTGAGCTCCTCAAAATGGCTCTGACCTCAACCCTCACCTCAACCTCCGTCACCTTGACCCCTGACCTGTGACCCCGGTGTTGTCTTATAACATCGTTTGTCCAATGAGCAAGGCAAAAAGCAGTGAAGCGCAGCTGTTGCTACTTGTATTAATGGACTACTTAGCTTTACAAGTCTGAGCTTGTATTTTTGGGTATCTTCTTTTCTTTTCTTTTTTTCCCCCCTCCCTTATTCATCCTCTTACCCCACCTTTGGCTCCCCCTTCTTCTAAAATAAAAGGAGCCTGGCAGTTGGCATTTTGCTTTTTGGACGGCAGGCTTCTCCCCCCATGTTCAATTATTCATGCTGAGCTCCCCACTCCCCATAGCTATGGAAGCTAGAACACACACACACACACACACACACACACACACACACACACACACACACACGCTCTGTAAATGCATGTGCCATGTGTTGGCAGTGATATTTTTGGGGCTTTGTTTTGCGAAGGGGAACTGGCAGCTTCAGTATAGAGAGTGCAATACACAAGTGGGAGACTATTATTGGAGATGAAGGCAAAGGGACTTCTTTTTCTCTGAACAGTTTTTACGTCATTTTCTGTGAGACTTTAGACCTGCTCTCACATTATCACAATTCCCAGCTGTTTTTTTTCCTCTATGCGAGATTCTTTATAGCACTCCTGTTGTCCTTGGTTTTATATATCTGCCAATCTTCCATAATGCCCATCAAATAATGCATCTCCTTTGTTTCTCACGCTTTTCAGGTTCCCTCATTTCTCATTCATCTGTTTTTTTTTCCCCTCTTCAGTCCATTTCAGTCCCATGCTCTGCTCATTTTTCATTCATCTGTTTTTCCCTCTTCAACCCATTCATCTCCATACTCTCACCATCTCCCTCTGTGTGCGGCTTGATGTCCCTCCCCTTCCAATCCACCCTCACACATGTTGTTATTCTCTCTCAGTGCTGTGACAGCGTCTCTGGCAGGGTTAGGTAACAGTGTGCAGCGTGCCCTACTGAGCCACGGTGAATAATTCAGTCAACAGGACACGGGGCTACACTCTTATGTCAACTAGAATTACAAGTTACAAAATACTGTATTTACAAGGGAGAAAGTGAGGCTTCAGCTCAGCAGTGTGTGTTGATAAGAAACGAGAAGTGAGACACCCAGGTGTGCCTGCGGATTTAGCCTTCTTAAAAAAGAAAATGAAGCACAAATATAGCATATGCAGTAATTGTGCTATCTCGCTATGTTTAAATCTCTTCCTTCAGTGTTGTGATGGTGCTGCGCTCTTATGTGACATCTCAACAACTGATAATTTAGTGTACCTTTTGAATTTGTTGTCTCGTGTCAGTGCGGCGCTTCGTTAAAAAGACGGTGTGTTCGCTTATGTGCCGGTTTGTGCAGTAGGGTACAAAATACTTAGTCAGGGCTGTTTTGTCACTAGGAATGGAGGTGGAAGATGGTGGGAAGAAAAGCTTGCGAAGGGAGAGGAGATGAGTCAGTGGGACAGAGGAAGGACAGCAGGAAGAGAGTTGAGGGAGAACGAGACTAAATAGGGAATGGAGGTGAATTACAGGGCACTGCATTTTTTAAAACCACCAGAAAGCGCTGGATAAACAGAGGGAGGGGATGATGAAAAAGGAGCAAATAAAGGACATGTGAGTGAGGGAGATAGGCATGGACAGAGGACTCCTGATGTGAGTCATCCAGCCAGTGAGAGATGGGTCACCATGGACACAGCCACTGACCCTGCACTGATGCCCCATCTATTGATCCTATTAAAGCTACACCTCTGTGTTTCTGTTCCTCTCGTTCTCTGCGGTCGCTTTCCTGTCTGACTGTATTAATCTTAATGAGATCAACAACTCTGCATCTCTCTTTGCCTCCTCTCGTCTGTGGCGCCTGTCTGTATGCATCAATTTTTGTCTAGCAGCCTGGCTCTCTGCGCACATCTGCCTTCCTATTTTAGCATCTATTTTGTCCTTTTAACGGTTGACTGCCTGTGGTTTATAGTTTAAGTGCCACAAATAGCAAGCATTATGCAAATCATGATTAAATACATGGTGAGGAAATAATACGATGAGATAACCTAATAAATACAAATGTATTAAGCCAGACATAGCACTGAATATAACTGTGGCCTAATGTTTAAACCCATTCCTGTCAGTATAGGTGTAGATTTCAGGCGGGGACACATGGAACACACCCCCCTCGTAATTTAGAACATATGCATTTGTCCTCCTTGATAAAAACATGAAAGTAGTAGAGGATAGAAATACGTTTATTCCATAAATTGATGCAGAAGAGGCACAAATTGGTGCATTAAAATTCACAGAATGCAGAAGGTTAAGTGTTTGATGCTCAGAATTTTCCGTTGGAGGACCCTCCAACTCCCCGTTATGCACGTGTCCCTCGATGTTGAAACAAAACCTACGCCCTTGCTCATTTGTCCTTCTTGACATCTGTTTTGCCGCTCTCTGTTCCCTGCATTTTGTGCGAGTCTTTTTAAATTGTCGATGATTCTTTCTGTGTCTCAATCTGTCGGTCCTTTCTCAATGAGGCAGCGGGATTGAAATATTTGTCTTGCTAATTACTGCAGAAAGCAACGGGAGATTAAGTAAAGGCCACAAACAAACATGTAGGTTCAGATGGATGTATCGTATGTGAGGGAGAGAGAAGTGCTGTCCGATTACTCACCAGTGAGATCATTCGCAATTAGCCCCCTTTGTGCTAATATAAAAGGTTATCAGCCACGTGGCGATACTCACTCACACGCACACACACACACACACACACACACACACACACACACACACACACATACATACACAAGCATCCTGATTTAAAGCCATTAAAGTTATTTCTTTGGGAAATGTCCTCAGCGGCAAAGCTTTACCATTCCACGGCGAGACTTGATTAGAGGTTGATTTAATGCTCTCCAAACAATGAGCTCCTGTTTATTTCCAATTAGCATGATGGATGCAGACTGCAGCAAACATACTGCTTTTTTCACCTCCTATCTCTTTCTCTCTTCCTTTCTTTAATTTAAACAGTTTGCTTGGATGACACTCGCATGGCAACAGCTCGCTTGGACATGAGTGTTGCCATGGAGGAGCATTTGTGTGGTTGTAGCAGCACCATATTACTTATTAATTGGATGCTCAGTGTCCTTAACCTCTTTGAGGCTTGAGCTTGGCTCTGCTTTGTGTTACCTAGTGAGATTAGTCTGGATTTTCATTTTCTTGGGTCGCTGAAGGGATTTATTTGATTTGTATCATTCCTATGTGTTGTTTTGGCTATTTGTCATACAGTATGTAGTGGTGGATCCCAGTCAAGCTCTTGTAAACAGTTCCACTTTGTCCCATGAAGGAGCTTCCTCCTGATGATCTAAAGTGAGTCTTAAATGATCTCAACTCTGTTGTCTTTATCAAATATCAAGTCTGGCATCGCACCCAGGGAACCCAAGCTATCAGTGTGCAACACATCCACCTTGACACATCCCATCATTTAAAATCAGAGGCACTCAAAGCTCTATTTGCAGGCAAAGAGAGGTGGCAATTTTATGCATTTTTGATCTGAAACTGGAACAAGCTCCTTTCCTCTCCATGCTGGCTTTCAATAAATTCAGATGATTTCCCGTGTCATTAAATGCTGGATTTGACTTGCAAATGGCCTCCTTGTGCTTTCCACGAAGACGAGATGAATGCACGGTAACACACACACTCGTATATCCAGACATACAGAGGCAGACAGACAGCACTTGCGTAGCTCATGTTTAATTAAGCGGTTTGTCTGTGAGAGAGACTGATGGGCCTCGTACACTGTTACCTCAACGTGTGTTTTCTTCAGTAAACTTTCCCTTTCACCGCTCAATATCCTGTGGCCCTATAGGGGGCAGTACGTATTAGTGGCCTCTTTTGTCCTCTGCCAGCATGACCAAGGTAAACATCCTCTTGGATTATCTCTTTCATTCTTTATCTCACTCTCTTCCTCCTTTCACCCCCCTCTCTCCCGCCTTCTCATCCTCTTTCACACTCTCTCCATCTTGATTCTGTCTCTTTTTTCCGTCTCGGAGATGAAAGCCTCCCCACAGCTCCTTTCAGTCCTCCTGAAGCGGCCCAAATGAGGTAGCTTATCTGATGAATTCCCCCCTCCGTCTTCAGACAGACAGACACACACACTTTCACACACGTGCATGCAGATACATATGTCTTTCTGGCCTACACTCACACAGCTGTAAAAAAAGACTCGCTCTGCACACTATTTTAGATGTCCATAACACACTTATGCACCATATAAACATATGCATAGGCGGATAATAAGTAAAACACCCACACAGACACACATACGGTGTGCCTGGAGGCATGGCAGGCCTGGTGGGAGATCCGGGGGCCTGGCATTGTGGTATGAGGTGCCTGGCGTCGGGTCCCCAGGGGTAGTGGGCTGACTGTGATGTTAGGTTATTGGGCTCAGCACAGCAATGCCTTTTGGTCTGCTCTGTAGGGGGGCATGAGGGAGTGCATGCGTATGACGGCTTTTATTAAACAGTAATCCCAACAGCTGTTGTTCAACCAAGCATCATCCCCTTCCCCCTCTTCCTACATTCTTTTTCTTTTCCTTCCGTCTTTTCGGCGTCTGTCTGTTTTCCTTGTCGGAGCGCAGCACGAGCCAACCGGATCCACTGGAGACCCCTTATTACCAACGTCTCCTAAACATTATGTTCATGTACAACTAATTTACATTAACAAATTTGTTTTGTAGGAAATGTAATGTGGCCCGGATTGTGTTTTTAATCAACATAATGAGGAAATTAATGTAACTGAATGTGTCTGTAAACTGCTCTTTTAAAATGTATCTCTCAAATTGACACTTTTTTCCTACCTGGCAATTAAAGTATGCTAAATATTTTTACAGTTATGTCTAGGGAAACACTTTAAGGAACAGTGTAACTGAAACTTCTCCCAGTTAGAATTTATTCAGTCTGCTTGGTCAGGAGGTTTTTACCTGGAGCCGAATTATACCCAAAGGTCTCTTCATCTCTAAAACACATGGATCTGGTGATTTAAACCAGTAAAAACATCGAATAAAGTAGTTTCACGTTAAAAATCAGTGTTTCTACAATGCTGTTTGGCATGTCGGGGACAGGCCACCAGCACATCACCTGCTAATGTGTGCTCACCTTTTTTCTCTGATAACTCAAGGAGCTTCGAGAGGTTTTAACCTTGAGCCAAGTTATCAGCAGAGGTCTTTTCCTCTCCAAAACAAATAGAGCAAGTGATTTTTTTTTTACCAGTAAATACACCAAATAAAGCAGTTTTACGGTAATAAATCGGTGTCTTTTGATGCTCTCTCTTCATGGAGGGGCTGCTAACTATGGTGGCCGATACAGAAACAGCAACAGCCCTATCTAGAGCCAGTGTTTGGTTTGTCTATTCTGGGCTACTGTAGAAACATGGCACAATTTTCCTAACCTTGACTAGCGTTTAAGTCGCCTTAACCAAACAACACGTGGGATACAGAACAACTCCAGGTTCTAATGTCAAAGTCCTGTGTTTTTTTTACATAGCCACAGACTCTGTCATCCATCCAATTGGGCTCATCTACTCCCTTCAAACACACACATACATACACACCCACACACAATATAGTTCAATTCATATGTGTCTATGATGTCCAGACAGCTACTGACACATTAGGGCGGCCTGCATTCAATAGAGACGTGTGTGTCTCTTTGTATGCGTGTAGTAAACCCTTTAATGTAGCATAAGAATTAATGAGTCAGAGTGCAAAGGGTAAGAGTGCAGCTGTACACTGGCACCTGCACTCCACTCACACACACACACATGCACGCACACGACCCCTATACCTGCAGCTGGCTACTGATTGAGCTGTTCCCCACCCAGGGGAGCCCCTCAATGAGGGACACGTGTGTCTCTCTCACTAATTACCCCCCTAACACCAGCTTGCCAAGTGCGCACCCCTTCCTCCTTCTCTGGTTCTTAATAAGATACTGTAGTTTCATCTCTGTCTCCATACGTTCATACATCTTCCTGTCCCTTCTTAGTTCCTTCTCTTGGCTTCTCTCCCTCCCTCCCTCCCTCCTTGCTGCCTGTCTGTCACCCAGGACATGCTGTCCCACCCCAGCTCTCTCCCCTAGGCCTCTGCCCTCTCCCCTGGGTACCATGTGGAGGAAAGGCCCGGGCTTTGTCTCCCTGTCTAGACCCTGACACCGACCACAAGGGGAGAGAACTTAATGATGGGTTCAGCAAATGTGCTTACTGGCTCTAACCCACATGGGTGTGGGCGCATACACACACACGCGCACACACACACACACACACACACACACACACACACACACACACACACACACACACACACATTCTTCTCCTCTGCTTTTCATTCTCCTTTCTCTTTCCCTCCGTCATTCTCTTTCAGTGACAGACATGACAATGGTGCCGTCTGCTCACCATATCATTAACATGTCCCCCACTGTACTTATCCTGATGGGTACATAATTAAAGATTATTTTTAATCTAATCATCATACAGTTTAAGTCTGATACTAAAACTAATAAACTGTGAGCATTATCCTCTCTTTAGCTGACTGCTAATGCAGATATATAGTCTTCTTTTTAGTGGTAGGTTGTAAACTTTGTTACTGAGATTTTTTTTGATGAGTCGTTTCCGTTTCGTCATGTTTGTGTTCTAGGCCGCTGCATTTCAGTTTCTTACTGGGAGATAACTCAGTAAAACTTTCATCCAGAGGCATCACTCTATTGAAATTCATGTTTCAAAGGAGTGAAATTAATATTCACAAATATCTCAAAGTCATTCAAATGAATGGAAGCACATTTAATTTCTTTCTTGGTTATGTGTGAAATTAGGAAAGTAATTTTTTTTTTGCGTGCAAACCTGTGAAAACATTGGCCCTCAACTTGGATGTGAATACAAATCGCCGTTTTTAAAAGTGTGAAGGTACAGTATATTATATTCTCATTCCAAGGAATTACATTTCAACACCATCCTCAGCTAAAAATGTAACATTGTTCTCCTGATTGTGAAGCGTAAATGCAGTTGCTTGAAAAATAACTTTGAGGAAGATTTAGACTGCATAATTGGGAATTCATCACAATACGGTATTCTTGTTCCTCCTGAATGTATTTGTTTTCTCTTTAAGGCGATTGAACATGGAAAAAAAATAATGAACTTGCTCATTTTAATTAAAACCATATTTACTCAATGTTTCTCATGCATGCATCATTTAATCCTTGAAAGTCAATGACATTGTAGTATCCTCAATTGGAAGTCTGTGCAAGATTTAAACCCCAAACATTGAGCGTAACAGCACTGCATTGCGGCTGGCTTCACCTCAGGCTGACCTACAATAGTTTGGTGACTCAGATGTTACACAACTTTTCTCTTTGATTCACATGTTCAAACGCTCCGATTTCGTGTGTGACAGGTCTGTCCCGTACATTTTGTCAGGCTCTTTACTTGGTGTAACAGGAAATACCATAAATCAGGCAATGCTATGAAGTTGCCTGCCATTTAGATACAAATAAACAGAGACATCCACAAACCCAAATCCCAGAGTCTATGAAGAGGTGAAAATCAGGACCAGTGTTAAAAATGCATGAGTTTGTCTTTGGTTGGAAAATGGCTCGACTGGCCAGAGGGGATACGAAAAACATTATCTCTGACTCTTGTCTCACACTATCTGCCTCTCTCTGTTTATTCCCCTCTCTTACTCAAGCAGACATTGTGCTGGGCACTAATGAGAAATCAGGCATGGCTGCTGAGTGCTTTGGTCATGATGGTCAGGACAAGAGATGGACGTTGCCCTTTTCTCTCCTGTGTTTGTTTGGCTGTGTGTTTGTGTGAGCAGCGAGCCAAAGGACAGGGTCAGTGGTGTTGAATGTTAAACTGAATGTGACTGTGTGTGTGTGTTTGATTTGTTTTAACTGTCTAAATGACTGATAGGGAGGCTGCTGTTTAAATGTCTGGGAAGTGGTTGATAGAGGGTTTAGGTCGGCGTGCCTGTCAGATTTAGTGTCTTTCTGCGGGTATGTCTGCGCTAAACATGGATCTAAGTTTTCAGTTCCTGTTTTTATCTCTGCCAGATGTATGCCTGGAGGGGGTCATGTGTTTTTTTCATTTGACTGTGTGTGTGTATTTGTCTGTCCCCAGCTAATTTCACAAACTACTGGACCAATCAGCCTAGTATTTTTTGTGCAGATTTATGAATGTATGCTCAAGCTCCTTAAGTGGTTGTGCGATTTACAGTTGACCCTTTGCCCACCCCCGGACGCAGACTGGCTAATCATAATGTAGCATCAAGCCGGCTCAGACCAGTGTCCGACGACAACACAGCTGTGCTCCATTGACTTTAATACAGTCATTTCAGATTTCCTTCATTTTCAGGCTGGTTTTTTAGATTTGGAGCTAAATGTTGTGCCTGGGGCACGTCGTGTGTTAATGATACTCGTTACCTGGAGAGGTTGGAAAAAGATATACGTTTCTTCCCTGTTCCAAAACCAAAATTAAACCCTGAAAAGTGTAGGGTTAGCTAGCTAGCTACTGAAGATATAACCTACTGAATGTATACACATGCTGCTTTTGCTTTGTAATGATTATAACAGTGAAACAAAGACTGACCCTGCTGCACAGGAACCAGTGAAGGGAAGCAGGGAAACTTTGCTGATATTGAACCAGCTGTGTGGCATCGCATTGTGTGCACACATTGTCTGCACACACTGCGATGCCACACAGCTGGTTGAATGTTTCCCTTTATATTCATTGTCTTCTGTGTCGATCAGCAGTGATGTGGTGGTTCACTTTTCCACTGTGATCTGTAGCCTATAGTTGGGCTTTAGCTTCTAACTATCTTTGTCTTTTTAACCTGTTGTTGCTGCTGAGTCAGTTTGACATCCTGGATATATCCTTCAAACACAGACTGTAGACCCCTCTGTCTGCTTCTCTCTGGAATCACTGTTTCATTTTTCCAAGAATATGATACTGTGTCTTCAGGGAGTGCAGTTAGTTACAGTGTGGGCTCTATGCGTACTCCAACAGCTTGTAGGACCATCCCGCAGGGGCGGGGCTTAGCGAAAGGTCAGTTCCACTGGGCGCAGTGTTGCCACATGCTTTGTCTAGAGTGGCTGTGATCTGCTAAGGCGGCTATGTTACAGCTGGAACATGGCCACCTGGCGGAGATCTGCACTCTGCTGAGTGCATGTGTCTAATTTATATTTGTTTTTATTAGACGTTTATTTCTGTTTCAAATGGGATGTTGCTATATACTCTCGTCAGTAGCCGGCTATCCTCCTAATTTGTATTCTTGATCACATTGTTGAGTGTAGTTGAGCGTCGTAACTATGTCTCTTTTCTTTTGTTTTAGTCTAATTGCTCGTGCTTTTTCTCTCTGTCTCCCCCACTCTGTCACTCTTTTGTGTGTGTGTGTGTGTGTGTGTGTGTGTGTGTGTGTGTGTGTGTGTGTGTGTGTGCTTCTGGCCACTGGCTCTTGTTCTCTCTACAGGCAGTCTAATGAGCACACAGACTTCTGTGAAACACACAAATACAACTGTATATGCGCACACACACACACACACACACACACACACACACACACACACACACGCACACAGCTTGATTGGGCCCTGCCAGTGTATCTCTCTTCAGCCTAATGAGCAATGCTGGACAACCAGTATAACAATCATATCTCTGTTTCTGTGTTTGTCTGTTTGCACTGGAAGCTGTGAGCCAGTGCTAATTCTACAGTAAACTCTTTACGGCTTGATGAGCACTGTTTTACTTCAGTACTTCTCAGCACAACAGCCACGCCGAAGAGTAATATACATCTTAGAGCTTTTGTGATGATTTCTGACTGTTTGTTGGCATAATAAGCTGCTTAAACCAAAAAGAAGTAGTTCAGAGGAGGCTGAGATGGGATGTTGGTGCAAGGGGGTTTAGCATTATGAAAAGAGCTGGGGTTTCTTAGAATTTGTTGTTGTAAAAATGAAGTATAAGAGTCATTGCTGTTTGTTTGGAACTGAATAATGAAATCCAGATCTGTTGGGAAATTTGGCACTTTTTACTGGAGGGACAGCATGTGTGTTTCCTCCATATATTGTGCAACTGCTTGAGCACTTTGTCCCTGTGTAACCTAGAGTAAGTGCCCTGTCTCTGGATCTGTTTATGTTAGTGTGTATTCAGAGGGCCAGCAACTCTGCTGCTGTTTTTGAAATTTTTGAACTTGAAGAAATAGCTTTGGTTCGATACTCTCCTGACATCTGACCTTCATTCATAGACTAGTTTTGTACCTCCTACTCGAGTGAGGTCGGCTGTGTCAGTCTATTCACACACATCACTTTATATGAAGAATCTCAAAAGGTTCATTTTTACTAACTAGAGACCACAGAAGTAGAATGAGAGTAGACAGCACATTGAAGTGTTTGCCATGGTTATTTGACTTTATTCTCATTCTCAAACTCGATGGGAACAAATACAACTCACCAGAACCATCTTAGTTAGTCTTGTTAGTCATCTTCTCAGTAAGTCCATTGTTCCAACAACTCTTGTCACGCACAAATAAACCTTTAATTTAAGTTAGATGTGAAAACATGCAAATCTGCACATGTTTATCTCCACAGTCTCTGCCTCTCTCAGCTGTCCGCTGAGCAGCAGCTCTCACGTATTCTTCAGAGGCAGCTGCAGCAACTTTACAAGGGCTGCACATGACTCAGAATTATGTCAGTTGAATCAGCTTTTGCTGTCCAATAAGAATATTCAACTTTTTGTCCCTTCTTTTCCATATAGAGCCTTAAATTTTGATTTTATTTTGACAGTTACATTCATGTAATGTAGAAGACAAGCTAACCATGCTAACGATAAGTTGGAAATTTGTCACATTTTTTTCCCCAACACTAGATATTAAACAAAAGTCAGAGATTAAGTGTATTACGTTTCTTTGAGCTGTGATTTCACCACTTGTAAACAGAAGGCAGAAGATAACGTAATCTTGGAACCTGACCGGTAAAAGCCCTCTGGGCAGCTACCTCCATGTACGCAGCTACCTGTACCAAAGAGTAGTGTCAAAGTGAGCAGCGCTCACTCTGCAGCTATATCTGGGGACCAAAACGTCCCCAACATCTGGACTTAAAGGAATACCAGTCAACTGAGGGGGCTCCGACTGATGATCAAACCTCTGACTTTCAGAGTGAAGCCCTTTGCGTTACATCATGTTTCAACACACGTGCAGTTAGTGACAGCCAAAGAAACAGGGAAGTAACAGTTCTGGTAACAGATTGCTTATTTGAAAACGTGCTACTCCACTGCTTGTTTGGCCTTTACTGCTTAACCCCACCTCAGTGAGTTCACGACTAGCCGCAAGTTGGTTTGTTTATATGGAAGTTAGCCCGCTACATCAGTTGCAATTGCAGTGGTACACATAAAAATGGCCGCCCCTCTGACCATACTGCTACCTTGACATGAATAGGAATGTCTGATCTACTCCCATTGTATTTCTATGGTAGAGACCTTGTGCCTCTTAACCCATCTTCCAACAAGTTTTCCTTCACATATAGATGCAGTACACATGAAGCAAAAAGATGGTCTGGACTTTGCCATAGCATATTTCTAATAGATTACCATTTTTTTTATCATGTACACTGATAATAACTCTTACTAATAAGGTTTTAGAATTTTGTGTACTGGTCAGCAATGCAGCAAAAAACTTAACCATAGTTAAATTCTGTTTTTCTGAGTTTTGTTGTGTTTCTCTGAGCCTGTAAACCAGTTTTCTCTTGTTTTCTTTGTGGCCAAACACTAACTTTTCTAACTCTAGTTTATAGTACACAGTATATCAGGGTAAGCAGAGTCAACAAAGATTGTTTTTCTGAAAATATTTATTCATCTTGCCTGCTGCTTAATGATGACCACCAACTGTGAGTCATAGCTTAATATGTTTTGATTTACCACGACATCACTGTGTGTATCTTGAAACTGGCTGTGCCTAATGATCATAAGAGCAGTGTTCAGGATGGGCCGTAAAATGGCAGTGTGTTGTTTTGTTTGTGTCCGTTGTGTTTCTTTCAGGCTGCAGTCAGCAGCAGCTTTGTCTTATTGGGTCTTTCCTTTGAAGCCGCTCGGCCTCTGGTCAGGAAGTTTCGACTTCAGCATTCATCTCTCTTGCCTCTCCTCTCACTCCGCTGGTGGACATCTGTGTTCTATCCCCCACAACACAATGAATTAAACACAGACGCACACACTTTTTTTCTGGCTCGTTCTCAGTTCTCATCGCACTTTGAATTCACATCCAATTTAGATTCTTTGATGACAGTGTGTGTTTGCGTGTGAATGTTCATCCGTCTCTGTGTGTGTTTGTATGCGCCTTTTAATGTGTATGTCATATACTAAACATAATGACCATTTTAATCATTTGGCACATGGACACACACATGCGCACACACTCATCCACGCCTCAGGGAGCATGTCACTTGGTTTGACCTGTGGAGTTTTGGCACCAGATGTCTCCAGCTGGCACTACTGGAGACATATGCTACATCTCCATCCTTGTGTGTGTGTGTGTGTGTGTGTGTGTATGATTCTGTGTGTGTACCTTGGCACTTTCAATAAGCCCCAGTGTTTGCTTTTGCCTTATTGCCTTTGTCTTTTCATTTCCAATCTTCTCTTGGTTACTTTTCCTCCTTCTTTTCCCATTTCACTGTTGTCTTTCTCTCTGATTCTGTCATAACTCTCTCCTCTCTATCTGTGAGTGTTTTCTAAATAAGCAGCGCCTCTCTACATTGAAGTATCAAGACTGCTGCTATTGTTGTGTTAAAGAAAATTGTTTGGCCCAACTCCGAGCTGCTTTGTGCCGTAACTCACCCCTGAGGGAAATAGAAAAGCTTTGTATAATATCCGCTTATGTGTATATTTGTGTGCACCTTGTTTGTGCTTTTTCAACACACAAACGGCGGCATGATAGATCAACATACATATATGCAGACACATGGACACAGACGCGCTGTCACATAAGAAAATGAATGAGAGAAGCTTACACTATAGTAGCCCTTTTGGTTTGTCATACTCTCGTTCATCATTTATGAGGCCATTTATTCTTCAGCATGCACAAGGATGTTCCTTTATTTTGTAGTGTTGAATTATTCAGATGCTTGTTGTGAAGGATGTCCATGATGATAAGGGGTAGTAACACATGTGCACGTGCACAAACACACACACACACAGGCGAGATTCCCCTTTGTGATCTATGGGGATTCTTCTTCCGTTGTTTATCGCAGCAGTATGTGTGCATGTTTCCCATGGTACACGGTGATGAATCATAGACTTGCCCGATCATGTACTGTTTAGGAGCAGCACCTCTTCAGCAGAGACAACATCCACTATTCCATGATGATAACGGAGAAGCATTTCTCCTTCTAATAATAATAATACTACCCTGAGCTTTCCTGCCAACCTTCTACATAATGTGGGAGTGACTAATCATGGGGCATTGGAGTTTATTTTCTGCCCTTTCACCTCACTCTAGCTCAGGTCTTTCTCTTTCTTGAGTCTTCACTTTGTCCTTCACCTCAAGTACACATGAAAATATCCTCTCTTGACTCGTACGATCCAGTACTTTGCACTCAATCAATATTTCTTTCAGCTATCACCTTCTTTGAAATCTCGATTTTCTTCACTCAATGTCTTTTTCTTACTTGGTTTTAATGCCCGGTCACACCAGAAAGTGGCACAGAGAAATTCATTCATGCATCCCTGCTAAAAAAGGTGGTGTGAGAAGCATAGTGATACTGGGATTACTTTAGGTTGTGCAGTGGCTACTATTGATTGTGGTTATTTATATTTGTGGTGAGATGAATGCGAAACGAAAAGCAATTTTGACAGTGCACAACACAGAGTTAGAGTTGAGTTGCATTAACTTTACAAAGTTGGATTGGGGATCTCTTTAAACATCGTACGTTTATTGTAGTAGCTTACTCAATTTTTGTGATTCCCCACTTCAGTTACGTTAAAGATCAGCACTTTTAAGATGATTTACAAATGCTCAGTGGGAAAAATGTGCATATTGAAGTTCACTAAACTTAAACGCTGCCTCAAATTCACTTTGCCACCATGAGTGAATCCACTGATGTTTCCAATCCCAATAAGGCAACACAGTTCTACTTTTAAAGCATGTTTCATACATAGATGGAGGTTCAAAGCACTCTAGAGCAAGTCAGAGCAAGAAAAATAAGTGATAAATCTAAATAAAAATTAATTTAAATGAATTGAAATTTGTTGTGAATGTAGTTAGGACCCTTAATTGCCACAAGCATTGAATCTGATTTTATTTTATCCATCTTTTGACTTCTTCCTGTCAAAGTTAGTTAAGTTATTGTGCATGAAGGTCCAAATTTATGATTGTACAAATCTTAAAACCTACCACTGAACCTCATACTGTCTTTTTACTTCGTGCTTGCACTTACCTGTTTGCAAAATTTACATGAACTCAACTTAATCTAATAAGAAACATGTTCTGACATAAAACCTACCTCTGCATGGGACCTTTATACCTGCAGTGCTTAAATAAGAAAAAGGTCATTTGTTCAAGAATCAGTCTCAAATTTGGTTAAAAAATATCTTACAAAAAGTCTTACAAAGCATTAAATTTAAGTGTCTGATACCTGTAAACACCCTGACACACACACGCACATGCACGCTCTCCACCTCTGTCTAATGGAAAGTTGTACCCTCTCCTGTGGTCTCCATCTCTGTCTACTTTCCGTCGTGTTGCGACAAACAGTGATTTGTTCCACTGTATTTGTTTACAGCTTGTTACATCATGGCACCTTTCACCACTCTCCCCTGTTATTAGAACTGATTTGTCTGGTTTTGCTGCTGTGCTGGAAACAGATCCTCGGAAAGTGGGAGAGAGTGAGAGGGAGACAGAATTTGTGTGTTTGTTTATATTCACATGTTCATGTGTGTATCTGCTGGCATGCCAAAGCATATGATCTGAGGAGAAAAAAAGGGAGAGAATAAAAGACCCTTGACATCTGTCTGTTACGACTCACGTGTGTGTGTGTGAGTTTCTGTTATGATGGGTGGTGTGTCACTCTTCTGTTACTTGTGACAGTCGAGTAATAGCAGCAGGCTGATCTGTGGACCTCCAGGCCCCGGCATCGTCACACATCATGAGCATCTCTTAGCAGATGGAATTGGTTTACCTCCCACCTCTGCTGCTGATACTGCCAGCGAGGGGTTAGACACACATGCATGCACACACATAGATAGACGCACTTTAGGTGCTTGAGCCCACATGAAGACAGAGGTATAAACCTCCAACATAAACACAACTCAAATTTTACTGTACTGAATAACTCCATCATTAATTCGGTCTTCTAGTGTTAAAATACTGGTCCTCATGCTTATAGAACATGGCCAAATTTAAAAGAAAGTATACTGTAACATCATTAATAATGTAACACACACATCCATGGACACACTGGGACCAGCACAGCACTGATGATAACCTCCCAGTCCTTATTTATCATTCATAAGTGAGGAGACATCTGAATTTTAAATGGGCAGAAGCCCCAGCTAAATTAGTCAAAGTTGTAATGGTGGTTTGGTTTGTTGTTGTAACTAGATTTTGAACTTATTAAATTATGACAGAGGGGTTTAACTTAGCAAGGCTTTTCTGGACATCATAGGAACAGAGGAAAAGTTTTGATCTTCCCTAAAATATGTTTTTCTCCCAATTATAGGGATTCCCTCGTAAGTTTGAGGAGATCACATACACTTGACGTCCTTTGACAACTTTGGAGTTAGATCCACAAATGTGATAATGACTTCATTAAGCAGCGCTGAGACAAAGTTGAGGTTTCTCAGACTCGGTCCACACAAGCAGCTCTTTACCCGTGGGGGTGTTTCCCACTCTCTGTTAAAGGTTGTGGTGCAGTCTTCTCTATATTTCTGAACAGTTTAAACAGCAAGGCTCCCTGGAGATCAATTAATAGTTTATAGAAGAGAGGAGAGAGCAGTGAAATTGCCTGTCTTAGTGGTTCATGCTCTGATGCGCCACCGCCAACGTTTGCTTAATTAGGCCAAAAATATCTTTAAAAACTTGACTGCTAAAAACATTTTTGTTTGTGTTTTCACATGTTAAAAATGGAGGGTTTTAACATCTATGTGGCTTCATAAGAGAGTGTGTCTGAAGTTATGGTGTACTTAATCAGTTCTTTAGTGAAGAGGCAAGGTTTTTTTCCACAAGAAGGGAAAACAAGACAGAGTCTAAAAGCCCACCACCTCAAGAGGATATGCTGTATATTACAGCGGGGCCTCGTAACAGCTGATGGGTTTGACTGATTGATTAAAGAAGCTCACTTTAAATGCTCCTGTTCGAAAGACAACACACACTCCATAGAAGAAGACTGTGTTGTGTGTTTTAACTCAGAAACCTGCAAACTGAGCACACACAGCATGTAAATGTCACAGTAATTTAATGACAGTAGACAGTTTCAAGGCGTCTTTTGGTTGCTAGAAAACAACATCTTTGCTCTACCTAGACCTGCGATCCAGCCACTACTGTATGTAAACAGCATATGAAATACACAAGGTACAAATTTGATGTCAGAAATAAAAGTCTACTGCTTTCCTAAAGAGACAAACCAGCGCAAAGCTTTTATTTAAGCAGTCAAATGAAAGAACCAGACACTGTTGGGAAACCCTAGGGTCTGTAGAGCTTGTTTTATTACGAGTTAGCAAGCTTCTACAAGCTTAGCATTGAAAGCCAACATTGTTAGCTTGTACAAACTAATGATTTGTTGTTAGTTTTTCAGATATTTGTTTCATACTTATTTCTCCCAAGTATTTGGCGCAATCCTACTAACAATTGTAATATTATTCAAGCTAACGAATGCTAGTAGGGTTGAGCTGCATACTCTGCTATCACTAACTTGGTAGCAGAAATAAAAGTCTATCGCTTTCCTAAAGAGACAAACCAGAGCAAATCATTGATTTCAGTGGACAAACAGAAGAACTGGACACTGTTGGGAAACTCCAGGGTCTTTAGACCTTGTTTTAGTACCAGTTAGCAAACTTCTACAAGCTTAGCATCAAAAGCCAACATCGTTAGCTTGTACAAGCTAATGATTTGTTGTTAGCTTGTTTAGATACTTGTTTCATCCAAGTATTCGGCTTGCAGTCGTTAGCTTGATTGCTAGTAGGGTTGAGCTGAATATGTGGATGAAACAAGTATCTGGTACGGATAACTTTTTTTTTTTTTATGAGTACAAGTGTTTTTCGAGTACAGTGTGGGGATATCCGCACACCTCATGTGATCAAGAATGATCTGAAGCTCAATCCTGAGGCTGTTCTGTTAATAGTTTTTGAAGAAAAAAATGTATAGCAACTACTGATCAACCCATATCAGTTTCAGGCTTGAAATAACAACTTTGGGTTAGGTCCTAACCATTTCTGGTTGAAACCACACTTGCTTTCGCTTTAAACTCTGCACATACCAAGCACAGATTCAGACACACATTCATTCGTTCGTTGGTTGAACAGACACAGATGCGGATAATTGTGTACTTGCTCATCCCTAATCACCAGCCAACAGTCAACAGAGGGAAAGAGGAGCATTTGTATCCTTGTGTGCTGTGTATCTGTCTCGTTGAGTTTCCTGACAGTGTCCAGTTCTTTGGTTTCACAGCTGCAATCCACGCTGTGCGCTAATTTGTTTCTTTTCGGAAGTGGTAGACATTTATTCCTCACATCATGTTTGTACCTTGTCGAAGAGAACCACCTACCATTGACCAGCCGGGTCCTAAAAATTATTCCTCCATTTCCCAAAGTGTGTTTTAGCTTAGGAGGACTAAAGTAAAGCATTTTATATGCAGTTCACGTACAGTAGTGGCTCGACCGGAATTCACAGTGGAACAACAATGTCGTTACCCAGCAACTGAAAGACGCCTTGAAAGTGTTTACATCCCTGGTGGTGGCAGAGGTGCCAGAAAGTAAATTCCCCCTCAGTCAGATCAGCACCATGGACAGTGACCAGGGAGGCCTCTCAGATTGGCATCAGGAGCACCATGGCCAGCGATCCTGATACTGGTTGCAGTAGCTTTGGCCCCTTTGTTTGCACCTTGGACTTGTCATCACCTCATGTCACATTCAAAATAATAAAAGAAGGATTCAGCTGCAAGTTTAGCTTAGTCTTTGTCAAAATAAATAAAAGCTCACTTTCCCTCCAGCTCTGAAAACTTAATTGAATTTGCCACACTTATGCAGCCAGAGGGTCTAAATGTATTACAGCAGAGACTGTTTACTCTTGTTTTATTCCTCATGGGTAAACATAATCTCTTTAATGTCATGGGTTTATTGCAGAGAGGGTTCTGCTAGCACTGCAGTGGTTCTGTCAGGGGTCAGTGGATGCTGTAGCACTGCAGAGGTAGTGTAGAGCACACTGTCGACTAGACTGGAGACTGTACAGCACAGACATAAACGCACGACTCATGACAGTCTGGCCTCATCTGCACTCCAGATGGAAGAAATAGATAGCTTGATGAAAACAATAACCTGTGTAGTCAGGAAAAGAGAGAGTGGACAGAAGGACGGTGACAGCATGTCACTGAGTGGAGGAAGAAAGGTGGAAACTGAGCTGTAATTACTGAGACAGCAGGGAGAAGCTTATTTCACCCCTTCCTACTTTCTTTACTGCCTCTTAATATGTAGCTGTGTCCTTTCCGCCTTTACAACAGCAAATACATCTTTGTATTATAACCTGTTTTACATATTATCCTTCATCTCTGTTTTCATTTTTCTCTCGCATAAAGCCCATTGCAGATTAATTATTTAAAGTGAAGGGAATATAGTGCAGCTCGCCATATTTTTCTTTTAAGCTTTTTTGAGATGGTTATTGTAGTCTGCCGCAGGCTCAGAGATGCACATGATGTATGTGCTGTCCTTTTATATGCAACACGTATGTAAATGTGTGAGGGTGTGAAAATCGTGTCTTGCTTGTGCAAAGGAGATCCATATCTGCATGTCTCTCTGTGAAACACTTTGCTAGCATGACACTTTGTTAGCACACCTCTGAACTTGCTGACAGATTGGACAGGAGACAGTGAGGTGAGGCTGAACATCACAAGTTTGTGCTGCTAAGAAAAGTTCTGCGTGCACTGCAGTGTGCGCTATTATGTGCATAAATAGGACCGACTCATTCATCTGTTACGTCATTTGTTAATTATGGCATTGTGTGAGCATGCATATATTATGTGTATGCACAATTAATTGTATCTGAGGCACATGCACTTGCACAAAGAGTATCTCCAGAGGGGCAGCATACATCTGCTTTTCCCTCATTAACTCCATGCAGAATGCTATTTATCAGCTGTACTGTCGTCAGCCTCAGTGGGCCACAGGGGTGTCCAGAGATGGATCAGGTGGAAAACTCTGATCCCAGCAGGCTTCCTTGACCTCGGTAGAGACACCAGTGCAGTGCCAGTCGGTCACCTGCTGCTTCACCTCTGACACAAGCACCTGGGAGAAAGATGGGGGCTGCGCTACTTCTATTGTTTACACCCTATTTGAACTTTCTTCGTCTGTGCTTCTGGTGGTTCTTCATGGAAAAATCCCCCTCACACTCTTCCTCTCCGTCTCCTCTCAGCTCTGTCTATTCCAAAGAGGAAACACACCGGTAGTTTTGACCGATCTTGTCCTATTTAAATAGGCCAAGCCAGAAATAGTATGCCCATGTAATACTCTGAAATCAGGCCTCATCAACTCGAGTCTTGGTTAATAAAAACCAAGATATGTGCAGTTCATTTCCTTGTCTTAACCTTGATGGCAGGTTCTCCGTGTTCATTGGACAAGTACACTGGCTGGAAAGATCTGATATGTATTTTCATCATACTTACAAGGGATGTAATATTCCTTTCATAAGGGAGTGGTATTATTAAAACATGAATAGATTGAGTAACCTTGAGACTCTGACTCCCAACACTTCATGCTCTCCTCGCCGTTGCCATGGTGATGCAGCAGCAGCGCCTTGCAGTGCAGAGCGTTTTCTCAAAAGCTCACTGCAGTTTTCATTCCAGTGGATTTTGCCTCCTCTGAAAGTTTCCACCTGCATGGAGATGACCCAGCAGCGTGTGCAGCCACTGCAGAGGCAGAGAGAGAGAGAGAGAGAGAGAGAGAGAGAGAGAGATGTATGTGTACAATATGGCAGGTAACATGGAGTGTGTAAGTGTCTGTGTATGCTGTAAGCGTGTAGCCAGAGAGATAACCATGATTGGGTGCACGACTATCAACGTGGCTTCACGTGAAGCAGCTCCTCTCACTTGCCTGTCTGCGTTACGAGATAAGACCAACACACAGCCACACGTACGGCGCACACACGCAGATTGATCACCATGTGCATCTGGCAGGAGCACCATCACCACACACTTGCATATTCAAACTGTGAATTTCTTCACACATTTTTAGGCATCCAGGTGCCAGTGAGGTCTAACAGTTATATCATTTACTCAATGAGTTTGAATCTGGCTCATGACCTTCATTTCATGCTCCCATCTTTCCTGTTACTCTCTAGAGCACACTGCGTAGCCGCTAATGTGGCTTTTGCTATAAAATAATGTTTATATAGACCTATCTCAGTGCCAGGTTTCAATGTTAGAAAGGAGACGTTGAAATATTGTTAGTATGTCAAGTCTAAGTATGTCTGCCACTGTGGTGACATCCCTGGAGCTCCCCACGTTGTCTAAAAAGACTATTTCTGGCTTTCAGTGTCTCGTGGCGTCTCTACGTATGTTCAGTGGCTGTCATTCTGCCTTTCCATCTGATTTAGCTCACGTTAACAACATTCAGGGGGGGGATGGCAACACCTGTCGATGAGCAATGAAGAACAGGTGCAGGCACGCCGCGGGAGAGCTGCTGAGTCACTCTCACACACATTTGCACGCACACATACACAATAGATGCTACTTGGATGGAATCTAAATGAACCATGACTCATTTTATTTTATGCCATTGTCACGGCATCGATGTATTTTGGTATCATTTTTGTTGGCGCCACATCGAAATGATGACTGAAAATACAGACCTGCTACTCAGCTTTTTGACCTGGATTTGATGTTTTAAGATGAAATCCAACACCTACGTCACAGATGATTAACAACAGGCTGTTTTATGTGGCAATGAGTGAGACAAAAGATCCTCCAGATTTTTTAAAATCTGGAGGATCTTTTGTTCATATTGTTGCAGTGTTTGCTCTCGACTTTTGCAGAGATCAACTATTTTGTCTGTTTCCATGGAGTTTCTATTAATGAAAGTTGAGTTTCTGTCACAGATATTTTAGCCAAACCCATCTTCTGGGAATACTCTGTTTGGTTTAGGAGAGGTGGAGTGCTTTGGTAGAGCTAACAGGAAGCAGGATATGACATGGAATACATCGCAGTCATGTAGCCAGTCCATAATTTGGCCATAAACAACAGTCTCTTGACATTCCTTAAATTTGTCTGATGATTTCTGCTTCAGCTCTTACCGACAGAAGTTACTGTCTCTCATCATCGCTCCAATTTTAGCTGCCATCTTCGAGTAAATAACCATGTATTCTTCACCCTCAGATGTTTGTTTTCTCCTGGTTTTGCGGGAAAACCGTCATCAACACGCCTCTCTGGACCATTACCGGCTCTGTTGCTCAATCGGACATTACACAGACTTCGTACTGGGGAGCTGGCAGGTTAAAGTCTGTTTAATGTCTGTTCCAACTGATTCAGACGTTTCTGTTCTCACATACAGCTCCTCCGAGTAATGTCTACATAATTTTAGGTTTGCAGTGCATATGCGAAAGGGGCTCATGATGGCTATCACACTGACGCTAACTGCACATATGATTTCTTTCCAAGCAGTAGGCGTTTAGAGAACCCATGAGTCTTGTTATAAAGTGTGCATAGGTTTAAATACTGTGTTGTTCTATAAACCAGTAACTGAGAGAAACAAATTGTCTATGGATTATTCATTCTACGGCGTGACCTCACTGGCCTTCAGTTTAGGCTCGCCATACTCCACTCCACTCTCTCCTCAACATTTCTATATACGTTGAGTGAATTGGAAAACCCCAGGAGTTTATATGGTCTGGAGCTCAGCAACTTAGGTTTGTGTCTAGCCTCTCTGTTACTACATGAAGCCAGCAGCTCACGCTGTGTCTGCCTCTGCTGCAGTTATAGCTAAGTCTCAACCCAGGGGAGCCTCTCTCCAAGCTGCCTGGAAAACAACAACAACGTAGGAAACATTTGGACACGACAGGAACAGCATCCTCTATTGGTTTATATTTCTCCCACTCTTCTCTCTGCCATTAATTCCCAGCTCTGCTCTTCCTTTTCGTGCCGTTATTTTTCCCACATTCTCACCTTTTCCCCTCAAACTCTGTCCTCCGCATGTTGCTTCTTTTACTTGTTACTTTAATCCCTTCCTTCCTTACATCCCTCTCCATATATCCGCAGTTCTGTTCTCCATATTTTTTACCTCCCTCCTCTTTGCTTTACATTCTCTCCCTCCCTTCCTCCCTCCCTCCTGTCTCCTGCTGTATGCCAGCCAAGCTCCCTCTCCCCACTACGTATCTTTACCCGGACAGCGCTGCCAACAATTAGAACACATTACTGCCAATTGTGCCACCTGCGGCCCCCTGAAAGGCAGAAAAAGAGGAGAGGAGGGGACGGCACTGTGCCAATGGAGGTGGGGTGGGTGTGTATGTGGTGGGGAGGTGGAGTGCTTTACAGCATTCTGGATACCGCCACAAAGCACAGTGTTTAATTACCAATAAGCGTTGGTTTAATCATGGGCCTGAATACTGCCGGATGGACAGACTGCAACTGTCGTCTGCTTTGTGGGGGGCTCGTGTATGTAGGAATGGTAACTGTTTGTGTGTGTGTGTGCGTGTGTGTGTGTGAGCAGGGGTTTATGGTTAAGCTGTTGTTTGGTTGTGGAAGAATGAGTTGCAATCTTGGCTAGACGGTGGAGGGGGCGAGGGAGGGTGGGGTCATTGTGTAGGAGGTCCATTATTGTTTTGAAAATAATTCACTGGTTGTGGAAATGAGATAGTGGAGAGAGAAATGCACAGAGAGGGAGAGGCATTGTGCGTGTTTGTGTGTGTGTGTGTGTGCACGCATTCACACCTGCATTTTGGCCAAGGGCTGGCTCAAATCACAGTGAATTGGATTTGTTGTGTGAGGCTTGAGTGAAAGCAGTCTCTTTTTCTGGTCTTGTGGAGAAAACGAAGAGGTGTCTGTGAGGAGATTTAGCCCCGAGCCAAAACCAATTCACAACCACTCCACACTGGAGAGGGGCCTTATCCCCCCAACCTGCCCTCGCAATGACAGGCCCGAGCCTCCTGCACACAGAAACACACACACACGCACTGATAGATGCACGGTTGTATGCTGTAACTTGTATTGCTTGCATAAAATATGAAAACACACGCTCCCTTCGACACAGACACACTATGTGTGCCAAGGTAGTATTAAAGCCTTAGTGTTTTTCTGTGCAGGCTGAAGCCAGTGGCCAGATGAGAATGTAATCCTCCATTGTGTTTTAAATGGATCAACCTGAGAGCTTAGTGAAGGCTGGGGACACTGCAAGGAGACACATACACACACAGTGAATTTACTTGTATTCACTGTTATAACTTCCCTCCAGTATATTGTGTCTATTTCATCACTGTTTCTATTGTGTGTGTGTGTTATCTTGCAGTAGTGGAGCTACAGCTGGTCCATTGGACTTTTCTGTTTTCCAGAAGTGCCTTGTGTGTGTTGTGTCGAGAGCATGTGTGTCCCAGCTGTAACACACACATTATCCTCCCCAATGAATAAATGATGTTGTGTCATACTGCTGTGACCCACCTCCCTCACAGACACACATTCCCCTTAACCCCCGCGCTGCACACACACACATGCAGGCACACAGTCGCTAGCGCAGATGAGGCACACACACTCTCGCTTGACACCTTGACCCTGGTCATTGAAGAGCAGATGTTTTGAGGTGCTCTTGTTTAAAAGCTACAGACTCTTGCAGCCAGTGACAGGTAATTTTCTCCTCTTTTCATCCATCCTTCTGTCTCTCCTTCTCTCCTCACTCGCTCCCTCCCCTCTCCCTCTCTCCTTTGCTCTTCTCTAGAGCCTCGATGAGTAATTGCTCAGGGCTTCAGAGAGAAGGAGGGATGGAAAAAAGAGAGAGCGAGGGGGGTATATGAGAGCACGTATATAGGAGAAACAGAGCAGGAGTGAAGGTAGTATGAAATGAGGAGGATTGAATGCATGTGTGTTGGTGTGTGTACACGAGTGTGGGTGTGAGGAGAGAGATTGTGTGTGTGTGTGTGTGTGTGTGTGTGTGAGGCACAGTGGGATCATTGATCTGCTGAAAGTGCAATGTGTGTGCTGAATTAGAGGAGCAGGCACAGGGCTTTGAGCTTGTAAAACACTCCCACAGTTATAGCTCTTAGCGCTCTCTGTCTGTCTGTCTCTCACTCTCACTCACACACACACATAAACACGCACACTCATACACACAGATCTATATTTGGGTGTTACTTACACTATCCAGACTGAGTGTGCAAGTGCTTTTATTTATGCCTTATCTGCGAATAGGTGACTGTGTGGTGATACCGCCAGCTTTATTTGGAGTGTGCAAACCTGACTGCCGGGAAAATGGATGGAACATTTTGCGTAACCTCATTGTCTATGAAACAAATGAGTCAGCAAAGGACTGAATACTTTTCCTATTGAAATTTAAGCTGGCAGTGTCAGCAGCACATTTGCAGACCACAGGAAAGAAATTAGAAACAATAAAGAAGGACTAAAGAGGTCTGATGGCAGGTGAATGGGTGGATTTAAGTATTTATAGTCTGAACCAGGCACCTGAGAACAGTGTTTAGCTTTGAAGTCAACTTGACCTAGTGGCCAAAACATGGAATTACAACCTCAGTGTCCATCACGTGATACCATTGGGTCCAAAAAGACTTTTTTCCAGACTTTCATTGTGAAAAAGACGTATGTAAATCAGTGAATACATTGTCATGATCATCACAATCACTGCAAAAGTCTAGAGGAGGCACACAATTAAATAATTTGATTCCCATTTAAGTTAGCGGAGCGCTAAACCGGGAGTTAGGCACTTGGCTGGTGACGTCACAGGTGCGCCTGCTCTATCTTTGTATGGCTTCATGCACCAATGAGCAACTGTCATAATAATAAACGGGACCCTGCCTCGACGCTGTATCCAGTTCTCCTCATACACCCACGGTATTAATGCACTGCACATGCCATAAAATTAGAAACATTCATAGAAGTAATCCAGCTTAAAATGCAGAACAGACATTGTGAAATTAAAAAAAAGCTCACAGGTATACAATGCAGGATTGTCGGAACACCCTTGCCCGTGAAAGTCAAAGTAAAGTGAAGCCCAGATTCACTCTTGTTTTGGTGTTTCACCTTGCTGTATTTGCATTTTTTTGTGTTATGGCTCTTGGATATGTGCTGTTGACGGTCTGGCAAATGGTTCCTACTTTTTCATAAGCCCAGAGCTCACGTTAATACTGTGGGGGCACACACCAATATATGTCTGGAACACAGGAAATAAGAAGAAAGCAAGAAAGTACAGGCAACGGGCAGAGTCTCTGCAAATAAACACATCCCCACACACTTCTGGTGGGTCCTAGATGATGATTGAGAGGGATTACTTCTATATGATTCTATATATTGGGTTTGTTTTTAGGAAAATCTGGCATAGTAAATCTTTAAGAACCCACTTCATGATCAACACTCCAAACTAAAACAGTCCCAGTCGTCTAACAATGACTTGAAGGATTGACTGATTGAAAATGTGAACTTTTGGTCTTCTCCTCCTCCTTCATCCAGCCCTCAGCCAAGGCATGTTACCAGTGTGACTGAGCAGAGCTATGCAACTCCTAATAGACACAATCTGTCTGACATGCATGTGCAATCAATATTAATTCTCTTATCTGAGACCCAAGCTCCATCCCATTGTTCAGCCATTCAGTCACATGTCACCTGCTTCAGCCTGATTGCGAGCTTGACATGGCAGATTATCTTGGCGGCCAGTAGGAAGATAGCAGAGCAATCGGAGCTTATCTGTGGTGTAGCACAGTGCGAGTGCTCAACAGCACAGTCTGGCATTATGAGTATAAAGGCTCTGATTCCAAATTTGTGAATTAAAAAAATGATGTGTGGGGTTTCATTTATGCAGAAATTCCACAGTCACGATAGAGGAAACTAAAGTTACGATGACGCTAATGATGACTCATTTTGCCTTTAAGTGGGAAGAGACTGAAAACTCCTTCCTTCCTTTCAAGAGCTCAGGTTCATAGCCATTGCTTGTGAAGGCTTGTGCAAGAAAAGAGTGTTATTTTCTGTGATATTTAAATGTCCTATAACCTAAAATGTGTCACTAACTTGTAGAACAAGGAATCATCCCTGTTCTTAAATACAACACACCCATCACTTTTAATGACTTAAAGCCTGGTGGCCCTTTCTTTCATAATAATGAAAAGCTTTCAAAATGTTGTGAAAACATGCTCAAAGTCTTTGCCTTAAGGGTGAGAAGTCGAGCTGGGGAGGCTATACTTACCGTGCTAATCCACTTATAGAAACATCTAGAGGAAATTAAACCCCATAGTGTCAGAACTGTGAGGCAAACCTGTCTCTGAAAAAGCAAGAATTCCCCTAACTGAATTATTAAGCGAGCTTCAACTGAAGCAACTGAATCAATTCTTTATTCTTCAGTGTAAGGCCAATGCAATTCTTCAGGCCTCATCCCATTCTTTGTACAGTGAAGTCAAGCTTACTCTTTTGGGCTGGCAGTTGAAGGGCTCCAGGTGCAAAATCAAGTGATATAGGAAAGCAATTTTTCGCCAGAGGCTGGCATAGTTCAAAACAAGGACAGCGTGGGGAAACAAATATACGTGGTATTCTAGGCTTAAATGTTTACATCATTTTTTGTTTTGTGATTTTGCTTTTAATGACATTTGTTTTGTTTCTTATGTCTGTTATGTTGTTTTTTTCAATACTACATCTCCCGCCTGGTAAACAGATCTACGCTTGTGTACGAATAAACCTTGAACTTTGAGTGAACCTCACAAAGCAATGCACAAAATGTATTCCTTACTGTTTTGTTGCACTTGTTAATATAGTGACAGAACCAAACGCCTTGGCCATTTTGCGTGTGTGGCGGTTTCTCATTATGAATACTGTAATACAGTTGACGACAGTTATGACAGAAATGATCGCAAAGGCATTTATGACACTAATGGCAGTGTCAAGGGCTGAAAAGAGAAAATAATGTTTAGCATGCTGACCACAGTGAGCTCCTGGGTATTTCTGTTTTTTAAACACCGGAAGCAGCCATAAGGCATTCAGATCCCACCCCAACCCACCTGCTGTTGACCATTAACATAATGAACTAGCACCCATCTCCATACAAATTACTGCTTAAAGCTTTAAGAGCGTCTGGGAGCTCTAATGTAGTGTCTCCAAAACTTTCCGAAGATGACATATTGATTGTGCCAATCAATGGGCCTAAAAAGCCATAAGTGCATCTGGTAACCATAATGGCGGCACTTAAAAGAAGGATGGATGGGTCTAATATTCACTAAGCATCATTGTCTGAGATGGAGGAAGACAGGAGAGGTGGATAGAGGAATGCAGAGCAGGAGAAGCCAGAGCAGCAGCAAACAGAGTGTGGGGGGGGTGAGGGAAAATGTGTGAAAGAGACATGAGTGGAAATAAGATTTGACGGTAGAGGAGAAGTTGGACGATAGCTTTTGACGAGATGAAGTGAGACGCAGTTGAAAAGAAAAATGCAACTTCTATCCTTGTCTTGAATAAGGAAATCCTCTTCTTGCGCCCTTGTGGTGCTGATCATGTTTCAGATCGGGAACTGTGTGTAAAGTGTTGTTGTGGGTTCAGCGTCACCCTGTCTGCCTTCATTCCAGCTTTTTCGCATGTTAATGATTAATGTGCTGGTAAGCAGGGGGTCCTCTCCTCCATCAGCTGTGGCTGTCCTCCCTCTTACCATCCATCCATCCGTCTATCCCTCTTTCTTCCCATTCTTTGTTCCACATTTACTGTTGAGCAGTGATTTGTGTCAGCTATGCTCTGATACCGAGACCCAGTTTTGAATATGAAGGATTGCAGACAGTGCACATTAGGCATGACAAGGCATTGATCTTCAACTTGTTGTGTGAGTGAAAGGGAAATGAGTATATCATAGGAAGTAAACAAAGAACGCCTTACAGTGAATTTTGATAAGGAACAGAATAAATGTACCCTTACTTATGTTTGCAAACTTCTCCCCCAATATTTATCTCCTTGTGTGTCTTGTAGCTCCTTGTTTCTCCAACTCTGTTCAGCTGCACTCTGCCCTCCACTAAGAGCCCACGAGGCCCTCAGCAGCTGGGTCACCCAACAGGCCATTTGGGCTCATCAAACATTCATCGACCCAAATCTCCCTACTTCTCCTTCTACCTACCCACCCCTTGTATTCCTCATCTCTCCTTTCAAATAGGCTTCACAAGATTATTGAGCATTTTAAATTTAAATCTAAAAAGCCTCACAGGGCTCTTAAAAAGTGAGATCAAGAGGGATGAGCCCGAGCTTCTTGCTCGAAATACATCTCTTTTACAGTACTTGGTGGGGTTGTACAGTTCTGATGGAGTGACTAGAATCTAAGCTTTGTTCAATGGACATTGGCGTTTCTCTCATTATACTAAACAGGCTGGATCTGGGGATATACCTGCCCCAAGGGTTGAGGCTTTAGGGCTGATTTATATGTATAGAGGCATATGTCTGTCTGGGAGGAAGCAAGGAAGAAAGAGGTAAAAGGTGGAGGAGATGAGTGCAGGAACACTAAAAGAGTATTAGTGGGGAGGTGAAAAGCCTTTAGACCTAATCCTGGAAAGATGGTCCCACTTAGCTTTTAGATATTCCACCACCTCGAAAAGCCCTAAAGGCCTCCAGTGGCACATTCCCAGCTCATAAACTCATGCATGTTTTAGAAGGGCTCACCTCCGGGGAGGGGGCTGGGGGTATTGACTGGTCTAGGATACACAACATCCCACAATGGAGCAGAGGATGGAATAAGAGCCAGAGAGAGCGTCCCTAAGGCAAACTAGCACCCGCCATAATTCGTATAACCCTTATTCCTGCCTCCTCCCCCCCTACAAGCTCTCAAGACCCCAATACTTGAGGGAGAGGGGCTTTGTAGGGCAAAGTGCTTCTCCCTTGATGGCAGATGTTGTGTTTGGAACAGTAGGACCCTCTTATTGTCCTTCCTCTGATCCATAAGTGCCCTTTATCTCCTGCAATGGGAATAATTTGAAATTCCAAAGGATCACCTCTGTCCTGAGTACACACACACACACACACACACTCTAAAGTGCACTCATAACCACCGGGATATGGCAAGAGGTTTGTGGGACGGCGCCCCAATTTTGTGGGCTTGCAGAGACTCATGAGTCAAGTGTGTTTTGATTGATGATCCCAGCCAATATCTGGCCCTAGCATATGTCTAAGCACCATTGATTCCCAAAACTCCCAGCCCTCCCCCCACACACACACACCACACACACCACACACACGCACTTAGGCTTGTGTTGACACAATACAGATGACCTAAACACAGAGGGGAGATTATCAGAGATCCGGTATCGCATTTAAGGAGCTCTTTTGTCAGTTTCCATTACATTATGTAAATTGTTGCTTTACAGCACACACTCCATCATAAAGATGAACTAACGCAGCAGGTGAGCCGCAGCCCGTCTTATCCAACTATAAAAGTTTGATTATTTTCTGCATTCACTTTTTGTGTTTGCCAGAGTTTGATAGATATTTTTGGACTTATTCCACCTCATTTGATGCCAGTATTTAAAGCCAGCACAGATTTGATTTTTCTCCAAATTCGTATTTGATCAATTGCTCATCATTTACTGATTAAATCTTCTCCTTCCCCATCCAGCAAGAAGAGTGTTTTTAAATACTGTTAAACAGATTTGGCTTAAGCTTCATTTAATATTTTCTGACTCTGAATTAATGACTTTATTAAGTAATAAAAATGACATTTCGGCAAATTACTGTTATGTAATTAAAAAGAACATTCACACATGGACACACACACTCTCACAGGTACTTTTACCTTTCCAGACAGTGTTTACCAGAAGAGAGAGTCCCTTCCCCCAGTTTACAAAACCACCTTTCAGTCTCTCCTCTGTCGTATATAAATCTTAGTCAATGATGTCCTGAGGGCGACTCTTTTCTTCGATCAGTAAGTGATCTAGACGTCTTCTGCACTCTGACACTGTATCACTCGGAAAGGTCAGGGGTTAAAGACAATGCAGAGGCGAGAATGATTGCCCCGAGTGTCACCCCTGGGGCGAAAGCTGGCTGGCTCACACACGCGCACACACAAACACACACACACACACACACACACACACGGGACTGCTGCCTTTATGCATGCATGACTTGTCTCTACCATTATCCAAACAATGGAGTGTGTCAGCTGTGTAATTGAGTGGTTCCACTTGTCCTATGTATACCGCGGACATACATAATTCTACGGGTATCAGCTGTTATACTTCAGAAGTCTTCACAGTGTTTCCTGTGGAACGAAAGGGTGGCTGTAGGGGTGATGTTTGCGCCCGCTTTTCCAAAGGTCATTTTCCAAGAAATATATCACTGAAAAACTGCAGATATTGTTGCAAATATATGTAGTATCATTATTTATGCAGGTAGCATGCACTTGGGAAGCCCTCACCTCTTAAAACCAGGTATTATAAAAGCCATCACTTAATTTAAAAAATGTTTATGCTTTAGACCTCTAAACTTTAGACTTCACTGTCCCCAAGGGGAAATTCCTTTTCACAGTAATGTACCCAATAGACAAGTACACTCAGTGCTGTCGCAGCGGAACGTGTGCCATCTTGTGAGTGTTTGGGGAAGTGTTAAAGTTGGTGTTAAAACTATAGTGATCCCCCCCTTCTCTACTGGGATGCAGCCTTTACAGTACGTGTGGCGAGAAACAGGATTTGCTTTGTTTTGTGTCCGTTTCGTCCATCATTGAATTCCTCGTAATGCAGACTCCGTCACACGCAAAATATGAGGTATTTTAGAGGATGTTTTGCAAGTGTCCCACTGAATCCAGACAGACCCCTGCAGAGAGTTGAATCCATTCAGCTACAGAGTACAAAGGTCACTGCTGTTACTGCTGGTGAACAGTGATACTTCTCAGCAAGTTGTACAAAAAGAGGTGTGATTTGGTTCTAGCTCTTGATTATAAAACAGATCTGGCAGCTAGAGCTTGTTCCAAAACGTGGGAGCTTTTAAATGTAATAATTTTTTAATGTATTGTACTACCCTGGAGAGAGAGAAAGAGAGCATGTGAGTTTGGATAGAAATATAGACACGATACAAAAACTTTATGTAATCACGAAGCCCCAGTGTCGATTCTCTGGTTTATCAGTGAAGTGTATGAACTACACCGCAGACTGGATTCTCTCTTCTAACAGTGACAAACAGAGTCAAGGCTGATGCATATGAACAGATCCATCGAGGGTGAATGCACATCAGCAGGTCTACATAATGTGTGTCTCGTGTATGAAATCTATCCTCACTGCGCTGCATTTTTATTAACTATAATCTAGTCTCGGGTCACATCTCTCACCCACATTCAGACGTCACCTTACACTCTCCTCCTCTCCTTCTAGCTCTGGTGTTTTATCCATTAAGTACTATTTTTTCTTTTATTTCCTTATATAACGTAAAGTCGTACAGTACAGTTATCTGTTCAGAGACACAACGACAGGCATTAATGTCTTAAGAGGCAGTCAGTGGATTTTGGCATCCTCTCAAGTCCATATGCAGTGAAGTTCCCATTCTCAAAGAAAAAAAATTACAGGGATGAATGGTGACATTCGCCCACAAACAAGGAGAAAACAAATAAGTGTGCATTTAATAAGAATAAACAAAACATGTAGTGTTCACATTGTAATGAGGAGAGAAGAAATATATGAATTGTTTTACTCTCATAGATCACATCAGTTGAAAAAGTATGAACTAATTGGGGGCCACTTAGTCAGGAATACGTCTGTTTTTCTTGTTATGTTTTCCGTGTAGTAAACATCCTTAACTTTCTCCCTCCATAGGGGGCTGCAGCCTCAGCCTGGAGACTGTGATTGTCTTTTTGGCAATTAGTAGAAGGGCTCTCAGTAGTAATATTATAGTAACTACTCTTTCTTTTTTTTCTTTCTTTGTTTTCTTGCTGTGCCTGCAAAACTTTGCTGTGCAGGCCCGCTACTACCAAACGTTACCAGCGCAAACCCTGGTCTCCATGAGGTCTGCCTTTGGACAGGCGATAAACAGGCTTGGTGACAAGGGTCAGTGCGCCATGTGTTTAATCATACAGGAAGCATTAGGGGTGGACAAAGATCGGGCATTCATGTTTTTATGTAGCATCTCTGCGTGATATGACAGAGGATAGATAGACAGTATGATATTATAGACAGCGGTTAAGTGTGTTAGACACTTGATGACAGCAGTGCCAGTAAATATTTAACGGGGTCAAGTACCGCTGTCCCCCCCTACAGGCATGATGAGCTGGATGTCTGTGTGTGCGTCTGACTCTTCTCGTGTGGTTTTTGTGCGTGTTAGTGTAGGATGTAGTGGCCCAAGCTTACATTTTTGATGCCCATCCTCATGCGCATGCAGGCACAAACACACACGCACACACACACTGGTGACATCTGACCTCAATTTAGAGATGTAGCCTGAGGGAAGGTGATGAGTTGAATGGAGACAGACAGACAGACTGATACGGTTAGCAACTGGACATTGACCTCTATTGATGACACACAAAGAGCTCTGTCTATGTCCCTTTGCTCTTTCATCGTCTTCTTCATCATCAACACAACGGAAGCGTCCGATTTTCTTTCATCAAGCTTCTTTTCTTTCATCCAGTTCCAAAAGTGATTAATGTTCTGACCTTCTGGCTTCTTCTCTTCTTCTTCTTCTCCTCTCCGTCTTCACACCCACTCTTATTTTCTTCCTTTCACGCACTGTCATAGATGGTAATGATGGCAGTAATGGCTCCACTATGGTTGAAAGTCAAGGTCACACCCATTGTGGCCCATATCTTTTATGATTTATGCCGCATTAAAAGTATGCAATAGGGTAGAGTTTAAACTAATTAAACTTTGATATAGCAATTCAAAGGATGAAATTATAATGGGATATTTGTTAAGGCTGTTTATAAGGAACTAAAAGATTGCATATAACACACTCCTGCATGCACACACAGAGAAATACACAGCCACCCACTCACCATGCGCAACAGACACACAAGAAGCAAGACAGATCCTGGAGCAGATGCACAGGTATTTAATTAGGACTGACTGCAGCTGTTACTGTTTATTACCTAGGCATTGTGAAGATAAACGTCTGAAATACAAACACACAGGTCAACCTTTCATTTGAGGTGGCTTCCCAAGGGAACGTCAGCAGTGTGTTTGAACACTGTATGTCCAAATACGCCAACGCCCTCCTCCTATATACAGGGTTGCAGAAGCAGCCATGTCCACCGCCTGCTGTATGCTAATAGCGTCCTCTCTATCCCAGCAGAGGCTATGTGAGTGGGAGACCATAACTGCTCATACACATACATCTAACAAACTAAGAGCCCATTCACTCAACATGCACACTCAAACACACACTCATGCACACAGCAGATGGCCTGCTGTTGTCTTTATCCTCCTCTCCCTCCCAGTGTTTCTCCATATCTGTATTTTTCTCTCCCTCCCCTGTTCACCTTCGCTTACCTGTACGTCATGTGTGTTGCCATCTCCCATTTGCACTTATCCATTTTTTTCCTCTTAATCTCTCTTCTGCCATATTCTTACTTTTCTGTATTCCCTGTATTCTGTCTTTTGCCTCGCCTCCATCCCTTGTCTTCAGGTGACAGGTCCCCTGCTTGCAGTTAACGCTGTTGTGTTCTCTGTCTGCTTTCTGTCAGCATCGACGCTGTACAACACACACACAGTTGCACAATTGGGATGCTGCTCGGCTTTTTGCAAATTCAGACAGCCTGATATTTACAATAGTGGCAGCTTCTTGCTTTTCAACAATTTTTGCATTGCTGTCATGTTGAATACAAGACTTAAACTGAAGGTAGTACAATTATAAGCACATGAGGGAGACTTCGCCACCAAAAATGTGTCTTTTGAGTTTCAGTTGCTTTTCAACTGTAGACTCCAAAGATGGCTCTTAAAGGGCCAGTGTGTAGGATTTATGAGCATCTAGGATGTTTTCATTAAACTGGAAATAAGAATTGTTGTGCTTTTGTTACCTTAGAATGAGCTATTAATGTCTACATATGAAGCGGGCCCTCTTCCATGGATTCTGCAGTAGCCTGGTAAGGTCTAACGAAACACTGGCTTCGATCTGATCTGATCTGATTTTTTTAATAGCACAAAAAACAATATATTTAACAGAACTACGCAAAGGAGGCAGGCGTTCAAGGCTTATCACTGGCCTCCCTAAATTTAGATTTTTCAATCAAGTAAAGGTGCTTTCACACCTGCCTTGTTCAGTTCGGTTCAATCAAACTCAAGTTCGTTTGCCCCCTGAGTGAGGTTTATTTGGGCAGGTGTGAACACAGCAATCGCACTCTGGTGTGCACCAGAACAACCAGACCAAGACGTTCTTGAAGAGGTGGTCCTGGTCTGGTTACAAACAAATCCTGGTGCGGTTCATTTGTGGTGAGAACAGGTTCTGAACTCGATCTGAACCAACTGCAGTCACATGACACATTGTTTGGGTCAAACAAGCATGAGCATGTTACAGTCCTGGAGGATTATTAATGTGCGCCTCCTCCTGTACTGCCTTAATATGCACATTCAGCACATCCAGTGCATCAAAACATTGTTTTCTAGTTGGAGCCGCGCCTCGTTTTCAAACTGTATGGTTTGACTCAAATGAACAATGACAGCAATATAGTCCACGATGAGCAGCGCTAAAATCAACCTGCGTAGTTGTCCCTCCATTGTGACATTAGAAAGTGTCACATTTATCTTGCAAGTGTACTCTTCTTCAACGTTTTGTTTACTTCCTGGATTTTTCCGCATGGAAATTCTGACCAGTCAAGAGCAGCTTTCTCACGCAAGGCATTTGATCTGGTCCGCTTGTAAATGCTGCCGTGAGCACACGAACCAACTCTGGGCAATTATGCAACTTTGACACAAAATTAGTCCCTGATTCAGACCAAAGCAAGACGGCTCTAGGTCTGAAAGCACCCTAAAAGAAACTTTAACTAAATACAATTCTGAATATGTTATAAGGTCATTATTTTTTTTAACAAAAAGTCACATAACAATAAGAAAAGTAGTATGACCCTAAATAATTAACACTTAAAATAAACAAAATAAGTTGCAACTCACAAGAAAATAAGTTAAGACTGTACATAACCTAAATGCCAGTTCTAGGATAATCTAAAAAAAGGTTTTTCCAAGATCCTTAATATTTTACAGAAATTCGACAGGTGGCAGGTGGCTTTTAAGAAGAAGAATGTGAATGTGACTACTGTCATGGTCTGATAAGAGTCAAGATCTGAGTTTAACTGAAAATAGTCCCAGAAAATTTAGGTAAGCTTTAATCTAACGTACAGCTTTGTAAAGAAATAAACAAATTTTCAATCTATTAATGTCAAAACGGATAAAACTTTTAGCACATGGGAGAAGTTTAAGGTCTGCAACCTTACCGCTAGATGCCACTGAATGCTACACACTGAACTTTAGAAATAGTTTGTTTCTAGGCCTGGAATTCAGGCTGTAGTGAATTTTGATTCTTGGATAAAAAAGTTTCAAACAAACCCTTTTAAGCTTCTTAAACTTCTCTTATAGCTTTATATCCACTTCTTTGCTTTTCACTGTATGCACATTATGTTCCAAACGCACCTCATTGTACTAATGCACATACCTGTTGAGGTCGTTAGTGGTTGCGTGCATCAGTTTGCGCATGATGGAGCACGCTAATAAATAATGTATGTATTGTAATGTAAGTACTTTGTTGAAAGCTGTCAGTGTTTGTATCTGCTGTCTGTGTATTGCTGATTGTGATTAACCTGGGCATCATGTTTGTTTTGGGGTCACTGGTGTGTGGGAGGATTTTTTTCTAACTTGGTACTTGAGCGGTAATTGGTATAATAGATGTTCCTGTTGGTATATATCCTCATCTTCATTCTGTACTCTAACACACATACAGGACATGCAGTTGATAGGAACACACCCCACACCCCTTAACTCCCTTCGTTTTTGCACTTTATATAAGGAACTAGGCTAGTATGATTAATGGTCATGGGATGATCCATCGCTGTTCTCCATTCCAGCGAGTCCCATAGGGAACCCTCTGCTCTCTGTCTCACATAGGTTGGCTGGCCAGCTATCAGCCTCCTACATACTGAATGGTTACTGTGATGAATGATTAACATGCAGCCTTGCTAAATGATGGCCAATAGATCATTTATACCATAACTAGAGAGGAAGACCTTACAGAAACCAGCGGGGAGAGTGAATGAGCGTGTTGCTGCCTCAGCTGCATCTGTCTCTCCCTGTCTTATTGCCCACAGTAGTCTCTCCCTGTGTTTCTCCCAGAGTTTAGTGATTTCCCAGCTGCCCAGCTAATGTGCCTGTATTGCTTTCCCTGCATGCAATTCTGTGTTAACCCATCTCATCACTAGCTCATCACCTCATTAGCCCATGTGTGTTTAGTCCCTGTCCTCTTCCTTCCCACTGCTAGATTGCCGGTGCTTCTGGCTGGCTGGTTCCTTTGCTCAGTTAGGGTTTTTGTGTATTAGTCAACCTTAGTTGCCCTCTGTTCATGATCCAGAGCCTCTGTATTCCCTCGTTCAGCATGTCTGTCTGCTTGCTGGCATCTGTGTCATGTTGCAGTGGCGAGTGCCGGTCGCTGAGGTAGTGCTTTGGCCCCGGCAAGACACACACACACACACACATGCCGCCACACCAAACAGCACTCACACCTTGGGTCCATTCCATCGGTCATCACCAGTCTTTTCTGCATCCCTCAGCATCCCTCCGCATGTCCTCCTCTTCCTCTGTCCACTGCCTGTCTTTCTCTCTCTTCTTTCCCTGCGCGGTGTGCTGTGAAGACAGCCGTGAAACACAGCCTCATTTTCCCCAGCTATTTCACAGGGAAACCCAAATGAAAAGATACTACCAACCTTTTCTTTCTCCTGCCACACCGCTCACCATAAATGCTGACAAGAGACTGCAGTACCATCTCTGACCTTTTACAGGGCTCTCAGAACACACACACACACACACACACACATACCAGTCCTATTACTGGCAGTGCTTTTGAATCAGCAGAGTCTGGGGTGGTGTGGAGGAATTTAATGACACACAATGTCGCTTCAATTTTAGCGCTCCCCGGCCAGGCTACCAGGTGCACCATTTGTCCTTTATTCAAAGGAGAAAGGGGGGCATGAGTGGCCCTTAAAATGGTCAGACTGCAAGAGAGCAGGGGAATGAGGGACTGAAAGAGGACGGAGCGCATTCCACTGCTTATATTTCAATGAGTTTAAGATCTTTATGTCTTTCTTACTGTTAAATTTACAACATAGCCACCAAATCCCACCCTTAAAATGCACAGTAAAGCCCCTTAAATCCCAGCATCTCACTTCCCTCCCCTTATTGCCACTCTCATAAGCTGTCTATATTTCATGACGGCCGGGTCGTCCTTTCATCATGCCCTATGACCCCACAGTACGTCTTCCAGGGACTGCGGATGAGGAACTGAGAGGCAGTGGCCTTAAATATCCTTTATGGAAATACTGCTCAGGCTCCTCTCAGACCCCATACACAGCCCCCTCCTCTGGCTCCCCTGTTCCCCGATCAATAAATAATGGGGTGAGGCGGCGAGAGTGTGCAGCTAACAGATTGTGAGAGAGGGAAGAGAAGGCAAGGAGCGAGGGAAGGAGAGTGCCTGCTGCATTGCAAAGAGAAGCTGTGGGAGCTGTCAATGGCAGGAGATACAGAAAGACAAGGGGAGCGAGAGAGGGAGATGAGAGGCTGAGGAAGAGATCAACAGTGGCAGAGAGATGTAAGAGAGGAGTGAAAAAGATTTAGACTATGTAAAGGGAAAGGAATAACAGAGGGCTGTGCCATAAAATACAGCTATTTACTACATTTAGGAAGATAAAATGGTGTAGTGTGGGCCTCCTGTGTAGTTATAACAGATGAGAGAGGATGATGCAAGATAGTCTTGATAAACAGCATTCCTTAGAACTTAGGTACTTTAAAATCACTGTAAATTAGACTGCTAATATTCAAGAGTTTGCAAAGAAAATAAAACGGAGTGAGGGGAGAAAAACAGAGATAAATCGTGAAAATAAAACCACACTGCCCAGTGAGTTTTATGCCATCAATATTTTCTATGTCTGCCAGTCGTAACCTCCCTCCACCTCCCCCCTTTCTCCTTTGGCTCAGGCCTGCTGCTGTTACTGTCAATTATATCCTATTGACAGGTAATTACAGGCGTATTAAGAGCAGTCATTAGTTGCTGTGAAATAATGTTGTGAATTCTACAGGTAATTAGTTGGAGCCACAGTCGAGTGTGTGAAGGCAGTGTGCAGACAAAAACAAGAAGCGCTTAAGCCCCCTCTGTTGCTCCCTGAAGTATTTGAAGTACAGGCGCGCACACGTGCACAGACATGCTGACACTCACATGCGCAAACACACACGCACACACTACAGTCCTCCTTTCCTCTAAGTGTTTACTTAGTGCAGCCTTATTTTAGGAGAGCCAGTCTCAGTACCCATTTCCCCTGGCATAGAAATGTCAGCTGTGGCTCATCTAAATGACGCCCATCTGTTGAACCTTAATCAAAATTTCCATAATTTTCTTCATGCACTATTATGTTTCTTCACTCCTCTTCTCCCTTCATCTCCCCCCTGTCCGCCTCTTATCTCGTTTGCAGGGTTTAAATGCTAATTCGTAAAATTGGGAGTATTCTTAGGGTGGCCACATATGTTGTGGAAATGTGAATTTGAAATATGATAATGAAATAAGTGGCTCCCAGTAGACCAGACCTGCTCCCACTCTGAAAAGGGTCTCGACCTACTGTGGCACTGTTACGATAGATGGGGGACATGCAGAGAGGAGTGGAGTGATTTTCCTTGGTGTGTCCTCCTGTCTCTGTTGCACTGCGCCCTGCATCCTTCGGGGCTTTGATATTCATTCAGGCATCCATTGCTTGGTGAACGAAATCCGATTATTTTCAGCTTGATTGGTAAGACCATTCAGCTTCTAGCCGATCCTGTGCCAATCAAATTTACATTGATGCCCAGCACAAAGGTTCACGTTGCCAACAGCTGTGCAGACAGTAACTTACTATTGTCAGAGCCACTGCAACCCGTTCTCACAACTTGTAAATCATTCCCAAGCATGTTGTACATGATTTGAAAGCTACTGTGCTAAGCTAACTAGCAGACTGTGTCAATTACAGAGTTGTTAAGTAGCTCAAAAGTGTAGCAAAGGTAATGCTAACTGTTTTATGTAAGTCGATGGAGGATGCTCAAACACATATGGGTGGTCTAAACTAGTCTGCTAGTTAGCCGATTAGTCAACACAACAAGGGGGCATGCAACTGGCAGACTACTAGGGTAGTTGATAATTAGCTCAAAAGTTTCAAATGGAAAAGCTAATGCTAACTGTCTCATGTAAGTGAATGGAAAATGCTAAAACAATTAGCACCATATTCCAGGGGTGTAGTTAAATAAAAACAGAGTTGGGTGGTTTAACCTGGTTTGCTCGTTAGTCGAGTTAGCTTTCTTACAAAGTAGAGTCAACTTGACTAATTTGGTGGTTTATTCTGTGGCAGCAAAAAGTTATAATGCCAGTGATTGAAAGGAAAACAGAATGGTAATGTTATTTGAGTTGAGAAGGAGCTGTCAATCAATCTTGAGAAATGGTTTGAGCAGCCAAATGAGCTGATTTTAAACTAGGTTTTCTAATACTCAGAATGTATTTATTCTCAGTTTTTGTGGACGCTTAATGAGATATTTATCTTAATATTGTATATGTGTTTTTACCATATCAAGCAAAGTTTCTGGTGGCACTAGAGAAAGTCTCCAAAAATGCTGTCAACTGTAGTTTGTGGAAAGACAGAAAATTGGTATTGGCAGATCAGACTTTCCTAAAATGCGAAATCAGAATCAGCCAAGGAAAGTGCAATCGGTGCAGCGCTAGAATTTTCTTCTCCCTTCTAAAGCAGGTCTTATCTGAAGTAGGTGATGGGTCTCACTAATCAGCTGACATCTAGAAACACCCTTTACAGGACGGTCCATTGGTGTGATGTTTCAGTAGTAGTAGTAGTAGTCTGCTCCATTTATTTGGTCATGGTCAGCTGGACAGTAAATAATACCTCTGCTTTTCTCCACCTCAATAGCTCGTGCAGTCAGGCAAAACCAGATGGCTAATAGTTTGTTAATGGTTGTTGTTTGTCCTTTTAGATCATGATAGAGAAATGTAAATGTAGATTTTAATTATTAAGTATTATTGTTGAGTTCATTCATTTATAATAAAGACAAATAATTTAAAGACTGGTACAACAGACTACAAACAGAATGTAATTTTCACACCCTGAGACCTTTCCATACAGCGAAAATACGACAGTGTTCCTAATGCTGGTATTAGATGTTCAGAGAGGAAGGTACAGTGTAACTCACCCAAACATCAAAGTCCTGGTACCTAAGTACCTGAGAAACAAGACCCATCTGTCTTGAGCGTGATGGGACCTAAATGTGAGCCAGCATCCCCACAAATTACATTCAACACACGAACCCAGCTTTAAACAGTGAAGAGTTACTACTTCCTGTCAGCCTGAGACAAGAGGCTGTTTGGACTGGGGCTGGCCGTTGTTTACATTTCACCTCTGTTCAGCTTCTCTGTCCTTTTAAACGCCACGCCAAACACACTTGCAGTCCCGTGTGCTGCAGTCTTCAAACTCTTCCAGAAACAGTGTGTGAACATCGTCAGAGGGTTACTCCTATGTTCTGTTTTTCTGCTAGAGCCTAAAAAACCTCCAAATCTCAGAAACTGTACATCCTTAGTGACTAATCTCCAACCTGCAGAGAGAACTACTGCCATTTTTCAGCTCCATCGCTTACTAAAGAGTATCCATTAAGACTGTTTGCTATAGGTCGACATGGGAGACACACTGTGTCAAGCTCTGTTTTGGCTGCACTGTTATGATCTTTTATCTCTAATCCCAGCAAGCAGACCTCTTAAAATGTCTGTCTGAGGGCTCCATGGGGCAGACTGCATGGTTACTCATGATGCTAAACCGCCACTTAACAAGAGCATGGGAACCTTAGGGCATTTAATGGCATGTACGAGTGTTTTTTTTTTAGAGGGCTACACACTGATCCTCAGTGTATTGATAGGAAGCACTGCATCCACAGCATAGCTTTGCTTGCGTGGCACTCACTTTACCTATTTCTCAGAAGACCATGTTAGCTAGAATGAAACATGTTAATGGCAACTGTTAGTAAAAGGAAACTGTTATCTTCAGGTCTTTTAGTCTAATCAAGGTAAAAACATCACAGAAAAAAATGCATACACCCCCCTAAAGGCCCTCTCACCTTTACAGAACAACACTGGGGACCTGTATAATGTCGTACATAACACTGCAAACAGCAATTACTGGCCACTTCAGGCCCTATTATAGCTGACAGTGATTAATAAAACCACTGTTGCTACATAAACGAAAATGGGAAGTGAATGTAAACCGTTGACCAAAGAGGCCGGGACGGCGAGAGAAATCTGGAGCTTTCAGATAAAAATTCCCACTCTGCTTTCAACTAATTATCCTTCTAGCCTTGTCAGTCCCTAAACCAAGCCCATTCTATCACAGATAAGCCTCGAGGGACAAAGCTCAGGCAAAAAAAAAAAGTATGAATATTTATGTTGACGCGTGCGTAAGTGTGCTTAATTACGAGTGGGTTGCATACTGGTGTGTTTGTACATGCATACCCTTATGTATACAGCATACTATTGTGCTGTTTGTCCAGTGGATAGTCAGGAGGGAGTGGAGGAGAATGGAAAGAGTGGCTGTGCCAGCAGGCAGCGTTATTCCCTGCGGGGAGTGTTGATTAATGAATCACATCTTTCTAACCTGAGGCTGCTACTGTGCCGCTGCACTTTCACAGTACTGCAGAGCGCCAGTCAGCCCCGTGCCAGCCTGCCTCGCTGGCACAACATGGCACAGGGTGTGGGTGCTGTCACCGCTAACAGGGGCTGAGAGTTAGCGCAGGGAGAGGGAAATTAGATTCCGGGTATGAGCGGAAACTGCCTGACAAATTTGATCATTTCAGCCCGTGGGTGTTTTTCGCTTCACACAAACAACCCCCTGCGGAATGTTGTTGAATTAGTTTGACATATGTGGTTATTATGTGGTGTAAATTGAGCATTTCATTTTTTTTAGTTGTTTTGTTATGCCAGTCTTAATAATTTTTGCTCAAAATGGTTTATTGTGTATCCTTGTTTTTATACCCAGTCAATATTTTAACAAGTTTTTTCCTTGTCTCCTTTTCTTCCATGTTCCTGTGCTACCTCTACCTCTGTACACCTTTTAAATGGCCCTCTCCTAACATCAGGTATGTACATATGCACACATTTATGACACCCACACTATGCCACTGTATGGACAGGCAGTTATTATATAAGTTGTAGGCAATTAAGCTTTATATGAGGACAATGAATCAGGACTGTCACATAGTTTATTCTGGAGAAAAGTTAAGTTATTATGGTCTAGTAATAAAGTGTTATCACTCCTAGAGAATGATTGATACCACACATTCTGAAGTAGTTTACAGTGAGTTTTATCATACTGAACCACTTCTATTTAATATTTAATTAGGATTGTTATATTTGAAATGGATCCCTAGCCCTTTCTTTATGTTTATGATTTAATGAGTTACTTCAGTGCTGATTTGCAGCTTTGCATCGCGGCATCTTCAGTCACTTAACAGGGACTTTTAATGATTTTGTACATGTATATCTTTTTTTTTCTGTTGTGCTATGTTCCTGCACAATGAGTTTTGTTTTTTTTTTACTTTTATTTAAATAAGGTCTTAGTGTGCATTTTAAAAGCATCAAAATAGTAGTATAATTGTATGGTTTTCCTCTTCTTCTTTTTTTAAAAGTGCCCGGGGAGGATCCCTCTGACCTCCCCCCAGAGGTCCAGGCTAATTATTTATATATTACTTACTTATTTATTAATTAATAGCCCCTGGCCTCCTGTAAATCTGCAAAAGTGTCCCACAGGCACAGCAAGTTAAGTATTCCTGCATTAAAGTGTCCCACTCCTACAGTCTGTGCCCAGACTTTTCCAGGCTGTCTGGGGGTTCAAATTGATGACCTCATGGTGGGCCAGGTCAAAATGTTCCTGCTGCACCCACTTGATCTCTTTGTCAGCCTAGCCTTTGAGTGCTGACTGAGCACGACAGGCAAAAAAATTAATGTGAGGCCATGTGATCTTGCACAGGTGTGTGTGTCTATCCTGTGTGACCTGCATGCCCATCCTGTTTGGGCCGTTGCCCCTGGCCAGAGGCTCTCTTAATCAATTTGCAGCTGGCACAGCAGGCCCCCACACCGCTAGCTTAGCATCTGGTCTGTGTTTGGAGCCACTGTCCTCCCTCTGCTCTGTGTTGTGTTTTTCTTGCCTCTGTTTTTATGTCTTATTCTGTAGCCTCATATGAGGCAGTGATACTAGAGGTATGAGCAGACTTTAGAATCAGCATCACTTTGACTCAGTTTCTGTTCTATTAGGCCTCGTCCACGTGGACATGGGTGTTTTTTGTGGACTAGGCTTAGCTTAATAAGAGCTCTGTCATGCTCTGGCCTGGATGTAGGTGAACTTTACTAAACTGTCTCCTCAACTTTAAATATGTGAAAAAGAAAAGTGTGTATTTGGTCAGGGATGATGTTAGATTGTATTGATCCAGTGGGACTGCTCCCCAGTGATAACACTATGTCACCCTACACTTCCTGTAGCTGCACACTCACCTTGATAATAGTATGGCTTGAGGCAGATATGCTGTGTGTTGTCAGCAGTGTTTACTACCACACATCGGGTCCGCAGAGAGCCATGTAATGACTTTGGGTGGCAGCACGGGTGTGTGTTTGTGTGTGCATGTGCACATGCAAGTGTTTAAAGTTTAATGTTTTGAGAGCGATTGCTTTCATCAAATCTACATGTATATCATGTTTGCCTGTGTTAGACAGCAAATTACTGGTTGTGTGATGGTAAGTTTGTCAGTGTTTGTGTGGGCAGACTGGCATTTGCCAAGAACTCTGTGGAGCAAAAAAAAAACATATCAAGTCTGCTGCACATCTGCGCTCATCTCCTCTGCCTTCTTCCCCCTCTTACCCACAAACACGCACACATGCAAGACAATAAAGTTAAAAAGTCCACCGCTGCTCAAAACAGTCCTACAGCTTCCGTCCTAATGAGTAACTCTCCACTCCACAACACAAATGGCTGTTTTATTAGTCCTCTATGGTGGGTGTTACACACTGATTTGCTTTTGATGATGTTTCCAGCCTGTCGTCGTGTCCACACAAGCTCACATGTCAAGCAATGATGAAAATTTTATAATCTGCTCAGTCTAAACACAAACAAAAAGAAAGTCCTAGCTCAATTATGTAAGCAGCCACTCAAGTGGTCTCACACAGACCCAGATGGAGAGATGCAGACAAAGACACTCACACTTCAAGGGATCCCTTCACTCATCTCACATACTGCTCCTGGTGGTGATGACCCTATTCGTGCCTCCTTGCCCCAAAGATGATGACTGCTTTGCTGTTGCTAATGGTTACGTGTCTTTACAGTCAGTGGATGAGATTAATAACTTAATGATGCTGTTATTCCCCCTCTATCTTCCACTTTTCTTTTGTTTTCTCCATTTATTCATCATTAAGACAAACTATAGTTACTGCCTTTCATGTGGGTGTCTCATAATGACCATCGTTAGCCTTTTTCCTCTCACAGTGCTGTAGGTAGGGCAGCAACAGCTGTCTTGATATCAAAGCTGCCCTGGTAAATCTAAATGTGATACAATACATATGCAATGGGTATAATACTGTGTTGCAAGCACAACACTTGTTTGCGTTTCTGTTGTAAACATGTCTCTCAACCATATACTGTATAAAATCATGGACGTAGCTAATGTGACATCACCCATTGGTTTGTGGACTCCCATTTTGAGGCCTTGAGTTTTGCATCTTGGATTTTTGGAGCCGGGAGGGACCATATTTGGACGAGAGGGCGGGGCTGTGGAGGAGCTCACTCTTAGACTGTAGTGATGCCTCGCTGACAGCCTGTCACTCAAAGCGACGACTTCATTTTGCATCACTATAAGCCTTAATAAAATGTAAATGGGTGACTTATATCAAAATTCAACCCCTGCACAGTTGTCATGAAGAGATAAATTAGCTACAGAGATCAAAACTGTTTTTGTACCAGGCTGTAAACATGTTTATTTCTGCTGTAACGTCGGCCATTTTAACACAGGGGTCTATAGGGATTGACTCTGTTTTGGAGCCAGCCTCAAGTGGCCGTTTGATGAACAGCAGTTTTTGGCACTTTCGTGTTGGCTTCATTTCTCCACCTAAGGGGGTGCTGCCTTTATCAACATGAGATTTTGTCCCTGTTATAAACAGTTTTGCCCCATAAACTACCTCAGATTTGTATTCAAGAATCACTGTCCCAATAGACAGAGAGTTTTCGTGTCTGGATAAATAGAAACTTTGAGATGAACCTAGACTTCTCTGATATCGATTATATCTGGGTCAAACAGTAGTCGCAGAGAATCCCTACTGTTATTTATAACCTGCTCACTTTATCAGGTGTGTCAGTTTTGCTACCTGTCAATTTACACGGTGTGAGAACAGTTGTCAATCACAGAAAAAAAATGCTTCCATATTCTTTTCTGTGATTTGTGAAACATTCAGCACTCGTTGCCTTGCCCTACATGGCAGAAACCAGAAATATCAGACTCAGAGACTCTATCATACCAAAGATTTTGCAAAGTTTCCCCAGTTTTACAGGTTTCCCCAGAATTCATTCTGACACTCAGTTGACAACAGACATGTCTATACTGAGAAACTGTTGGTATGCATATGATGTTACTGCTCGCTGTGTGCTGCTGGGTCTTATTGGCAGATTTCCCTTGTGTGAGTGTGTTTATTTGAAGTATTGAAAATGTCAAGTCTCGCTGTTTCTTCTTTTTTTTTTTTTTACCCGCCATACTGGACATAGTGCAAATTGCAACTCCCCGTCCTGTCAGTGTGTGCAAGTGCATGCAAATGTGATTTTAACATCAGCAGAGTAGCTTTTGAGGAAAGCGCATTCAAAAAGCAATATACATCACCACAGGAATTATCATGCCAACGTGTGCTGTCGTTCTCGCTGTTATCATCAGGATCTTAAGTGGAAGCCTATTGACCTTTTAGCCGGCGCTTTTCCTCCCCCATCACAAAGGAGGCTGTTAAGCTCTTAACAGGACTTTTTAGCTAGATTTTCAATTGCAGTCTCTGGGTGAAAAACCCTGCCACAAGATGAAAAGCACTTAATCCGTCAGGTGATGTCAGAGGGCTGTGATGGTGTCGAGAGAAAAAGCAAGTGAGCAGGACAGCCTGTGATTTTTCTTTTTTTTTGTGTGCTTATAGTTAACTTGGCCTGGATATACACTTTTTTCTGTATTCCCCTTTACCTCAGTCTCAATCATATATTTTTCTAAAATGATCCACCTTTCCTTTTTTTTTTTTTCTCCGTTCTTTCTGCCTGACTAACCTTCCGCATCTGCTCTCACCCCCGCTGTGCCCTCCTCAAAATCCCTTCCAATCCAACCTGGCAACACCTGTCTCCCCCCACTTGGAGCCACTCCGTCTCTCTCTGCATCTTTGTCTGTCTGTCCCCCCACCCAGTGTAGGCTGTCATACTCCCCGCACAATTTGCTCATGTGATAGTGTAATGCATGCTAATGTAGGCAGATGAGATGTGTAGCGGCAGAAGTGCCACATGTCCCAGCATGGTGTCATGAGCTGGTGTGATCACTCCTTACCTGGAGGGGATGCACTGGAACAGCAGGCTGGGCAGCTGGAGGAGGGGGTGAAGAATGAGGATGGGTGTGATTAGAGATAGAGATGAAAATGGGAACAAAAACATCTCAGAATTTAAAGTTATCCTCTGTCGCTCAGAGTTATAGCAGATTGGCACCCAAGTGATTTATATTCTGTAGGTAGTATTCTGAGAGTGCTGTACAGATTTATAACAGTTTCAGAATGCTTTTTGATCTAGATGTATACATAGGTAATATCTTAAAGGGAAACTTTAGGGTGTTTTTAAGGGTATTTTTCAGCCTTGAACCTATGTTCCCACTGTCAATGTACGTCCACTAGTGTGCTTTCATACCTGCGCTTCTTTGGTTTGGTTCAGTCGAGCTCAAGTTAGTTTGCCCCCTAAGTGTGGTTCGTTTGGGCAGGTGTGAACTCAGCATTCGAACTCTAGTGCGCACCAAAACAACCTGATCAAGACCTTCTTGAAGAGGTGGTCTCAGTCCGGTTACAAACGAACTCTGGTGCCGTTTCGTTTGTAGTGACCTCGATCTGTACCAACTGCAGTCACATGACACATTGTTTGGGTTAAACATGAGCATGTTACAGTCCTGGAGGATTATTAATGTGCGCCTCCTCCTGTACTGCCTTAATATGCACATTCAGCACATCCAATGCATCAAAACGTTGTTTTCTAGTTGGAGCCGCACCTCGTTTTCAAACTGTATGCTTTGACTCAAATGAACAATGACAGCAATATAGTCCACGATGAGCAGCACTAAAATCAACCTGCGTAGTTGTCCCTCCATTGTGACATTAGAAAGTGTCACATTTATCTTGCAAGTGTACTCTTCTTCAACGTTTTGTTTACTTCCTGGATTTTTCCACATGGAAATTCTGACCAATCAAGAGCAGCTTTCTCACGCAAGGCATTTGATCTGGTCCGCTTGTAAATGCTGCCGTGAGAACACGAACCAACTCTAGGTAATTATACAACTTTGTAACAAAATTAGTCCCTGATTCAGACCAAAGCAAGACAACTCTAGGTCTGAAAGCACCCTAAAAGTTCTTGGTTTTGCCCCTGACGTGCTCAGATTGGTATTACAAGTGTCTGACAAAGAAATAATACATTTTCTGTACCTTTGGCTTGATCCAGTTTGTTTGTTATTGTGTCTAAGACTCATTCAAGAACAAGTCTCATGAAGTCTGGGAGGCTGAGTTGTTGCAGGATGACAAGGTTTTGGTATTTTTTGGTATTTTTCAACCTGGACCCTGTTTTCCCATGGTTTTGTACCTAAGTGACTAATGGCAACAGCAGTTTTTGAAATTGGTCCAGTATTAAGGACAAACACTGCAGCTGGCAGCTGCGCAACAGGCTGCAGCGTAACCACTTGGGGCAATAGCACACTGCCAATTTAGTCCAGTAAAAGTGCTTGTTTTTGCCACTGACAACCTCAGATAGTTTTTAGAAGTGTCTGAAAAACAAACAGAGCATTTTCTTTACCTTTCACTTGATCTGGCCTGTTATTATGTCTAACCAAATCTCGCTCAAGGAGAAGTCTCGCTCTGAAGTCTTGTCAGTTGAGTTCTGGCAAAAAGACAATATACAGATCAAAGCAAGAGGTAAAAAGGGTCATTTCCATTATGCTGACACTTACAATAATAATCTGAGCCTGAAACTGGCAAAAACAAGCACTTTTAGTGGACATGCATGACAGTGTGCTTATTGCCCTGAGTCGTTACATTGCAGCCTGTGTTGTAGCTGTCGGCTGCAGTGCTGTCTCAATACTGGACCAATTTCAAAAATTGTTGTTCCCATTAGTGGCTTAGACACAATCATGGGAAAAGGTTGAAAAATACCAAAAGTTTAATTTAAGAAAAGCCATATACATGCACTATTAAATGATAGTTGCAGCAGGTATAGGATCAATAAACAAGATGACAGGATAAACGTTGAGCCCACAGCTGCCAACGTATCAGTAGTCACTTCAAACTGTGTATCAGCAGCTGTACTATAAAACATGGGCTGGTTTAAGGTAAGATTATCACCTATTTCCTGGTACAATGTGAAGTGCAGTGATTGTGTTTAGAGGTTCGGTCCCTGAGTTTTCCGTGTTGTCTGCAGTAGCTGTGTGCCTGCATCATGGGGAATGCAGGTCTGGATATTTCTCATGACACAGCAGCAGCCCATCTGGCCTGATTGAAATTCATTGAGGGTGTTTGCTGACTCATTGTTTATCTCTCTCTCTCTACTGTCATACTATCCTGACTGACAAGATAAGACACGTCGAGGTCATACACTTAAGCAGACATGCACACACACACACACACACACACACACACACACACACACACATACACACACACACAGACCTTGAGGTAACTCTGTCTGCACAGTCAGCTGTCATAGGTTTATTGATTCATTGGCATCTGTAACATGAATCACTACTCAATGCACAACCTCTGTCTCCCATAAATTATGTTTGTATGTTACTAAACTGCTTTCTTAATTTTGTTGTTGCAGTGTAATCGCTGCCTTGATTATGTTTACAGACAACGGCTCTTTCAGGTAGTGAAACACTACATTCATTTACAGCACAGGCTTCGGAAGGAGATGGTCGAGCAACATTTCCTTATTATATTAATAGAAAAGGTAATTTGCTCTGCATTGTTTGTTCATTCATTTTCCGTAACCACTTATCCTGTTAGGGGTTGCGGGGGGGCTGGAGCCTATCCCAGCTGGCATAAGGCGAGAGGCGGGGTACACTCTGGACAGGTCACCAGACTATCACAGGGCTGACACATAGAGACAGACAACTATTCACACTCACATTCGCACCTACGGACAATTTAGAGTCAGCAGTTAACCTGCATGTCTTTGGACTGTGGGAGGAAGCTGGAGTACTCTGAGAAAACCCACGCTGATACGAGGAGAACATGCAACATGCAAACTGAGGCGACAGTACTAACCACTGCTGCCTGCATTGTGTTTCACTCAAAGCCAGTTTGCTAATTTGTTTGAAATTAGTTGTATATACAACTTTCCTAAAAAGAACTTTATTTATGAGGAGCATTTAAAAACAGAGTTTGCAGAGTCCTTTGACAGACGAAGCAAAAGCAGAAGCTTTTGTCAGAAGATGCTCAGAAGGAGCAACAGAGAGCCAAACAGTGCTACCAAAACATAAGAGAGACAAAACTAAAGTCAGGAAAAAGTTAAAACTAGAAGACAAAAAAAGGACAAGGCTGCATGGCAAAGAATAATAAAGTAGCTAAAGTATTTGTAGTTTAGTTATTGAATGTTGCTAAATGTGGCATTTCATTCATTTCAGTAATCAAACTGTGAGATCTACAATTTTAACTTTTAATATATGCAAGTTAGTTGTCATTGTGTCATTCGTGCTGTCAATCCTCACCTAAAAAAGCTGGATGTTTTCTTTGAGGTGTAGTTAATCGGCTACAACTAAATGAGCTGACAGTCATCCTGCAGAGATTGTGATTCAAGGGGACACATAAACATGACGAGATAAGAGGGGAAAAATATCCCTTCAGCTCCTGTAATGGCTTATTTACTTTCTCGTGCAACGCAGGACTCTAAAACCCCTGGCAACTGTTTGAGCTGAGGAGAGGACGGTAATGAATTGAAGTAAAGACGGGAATAAATAGCTTTAGCAGATTCCACTACAGTGCTCTGCCCCGGCCATGTGGGTCCAACTGCGAAGCCATTATTATTACTATCATTATTATTATTGAAACCATAGTGAGCTTCTGGTCTCACAGCGATCTTGGTATCACATTAAAATGCCAATCATGTCGAGTCCTCAGCACTCACTTTTCCCTCTCATTTCTCAGATATTCTCTCAATCTCTATGCTCCTTCATCCCTCCTTCTATCGCTCTTCTCGCTCTCTCCACACTCACTGGAATAAGTGCACAATCCTAACTGATTGGGGGGAAAAACAGAGGATTACATAAATAATTTATCGTTTTCTCTCTGTGGGTGAAACAATATGATTTTCTTCTCTCTGTTTCCCCTCGCAGTTCACATTCTCTCTTCACCTCTCTTTGTCTCTCGTGTGTTTGGTGCTCGTTTTCTCCACTTTTCCAGCCTCTTCGTTTCTTCTGTGTTGCACTTTTCCCGCCGTCTTTGCCTCTTTGCACCCCATGCCACATGAAGGTTTGGATCTTTCCAGTACTCTCCTAATTTACTTCTTGCAACATCTCCAGTGGAGCATCTCTCGGTCCACTTCCCCCTCCTGCTTTTCAAATATGTATGACTGCCATTGGCCCCACTAGATCACTGAGTGGACAAAGCTCATCTAAATGGGGCTTAAATTATGTAGGGTGAATACCAGCATAGTTCTGGCATGCAAACCAGCTGTTAAACAGGGTTTCCATGGTAATGGACTACGATCAGAGAAAATGTACTTTTCGCCTTTCTATTGTGGCGTGACAGCGTTTTAGTGTGATAGTGTGCATGCGTGCGTCTGTGTGTACAGTATGTGTGCGAGTGTGTGCGTGTGTGTAGCCCTTTGGCAATGTGTCCCTCACATTTTTTGAGGCCAGGTTTTTGATAAAGCTCCCTATTCAGTGGAAGGAGGCTTTGAAGCAGATGTGAGAGAGGGAGAGAGGGAGAGACAGACAGACAGACAAAGAGAGAGCACAGTGTAATATCTATGATACAAGCTTGCTAATATGTTTTGTTCCCATGCATGTTTTAGCACATCTTATTTGCCTGTTTATGTAGCTGGTGTCAGTGTTGTTGTCCTAGAAAGGATGTTTCAGATTTATGACAACTTGGGTCTTATTTCTTTGTTGTGGCCATCATTTTGATCTGTAATACCACAGTTGTAAATGAATCTAGGCAGGTGGCAACATCGATTGGAAAGAAGCCCAACAGGGCAACAACAGGAGCAGTCAGACTATCAAACAGGTTTTAAAGGGATAGTTTGGATTTTTTTAGTGCAGTTGTGTGATGTACTTGTCTATAGTCAGTGTATTACCTACAGTAGATGTCGTTCTGATGCTCCCAGTTAGGAGAAGCAGGCAGGAGTACTGCCACGGGAGCTAAGCAATGTACTGCTGTGGACTGGGGGGCAGCAGCAAAATGTATTTTAGGCATTTTAAAAAATCAATGTCAATGTAAGTGTGGGCTATATTTAGAATATTTTCACCTCCTTACTGTGCCGCAGACAGCCCTGTCCGTTAACTGCTTCAGTTCTCAATGTATGCTGTAATCAAACTTACCAGACTCCGTTGACAAAACCAGTAATTTTAGCTTGCTGAACACAGGAGCTGCTGGTCCATCACTGCTTTGATTAATTAATTGGGTGCGAATGCGAAAGGATAACAATGGTAACCTGAGCTTATGAGTGCAGTTTGACACACACACCAATTGGACCCATTTTTACTCCTTCAGCTACTCCTAATGCTTCACCTCATATTTACAAAATTAAGCCGGCATTGCAGTGTAGCGTCGGCTTTTCAAGAATCTTGAAATATTCCACGGTATTGGTGTCATTCAACTTTTCAATAACATTCAAACAAATTAAACCTATTCACACGTTTCCAGCTATTCCTACTACTTCACTGTCCTCGTACACATTTAAGCCAGCATTGCAGTGTAGCGTCAGCTTTTCAAGAACCTTGAAATATTCCACATTATTTGTATCATTCAACTTTTCAATGACATCTTTACTCGTTTGTCCCCTTTCAACTTTTTTAGCTATTCCTATCGCTTTACCTTCTTCTTACACATTTAAGTCAGCATTGCAGTGTAGCATAAGCTTTTCAAAAAAAAAGTCTTCGAATATTCCACATTATTCATACATTAATGGTATTATTTAACGTTTAAAGCGAGCATTTTTCAGTGTAGCATCAGCTTTTCAGCATGCAGCATTCATACCTGCAATTTCCACAGAAATTGTCATTGATGCTTGTGAACATCAATGACAATTTATAGACCAGCTTCTGGCTTCACCTTCGATCGACTATGTACTGTTATAGTCCACACACCTGTGCAATGAGGGACATTTTCGGTGCCCTCACTATTGGCTTGTTAACAGCCTCTCAGATTGTTTGAACGCTTGTGTGTTTTGCCCTGTCAGACTTTGTTGTAGTATTGTTGCAGTTTCCCAGATCACAGCATTAGCTTGGAGTAAAATGTTATCACAACCAATAGAAATGGCGGCCAAAACCACAAAATAAAGACTGTAATATACCAGGTTTTCCATTTTATGGCCAGTGACTGACCCTTCTGTCTGCTTTATTGCTGCATCTGGTCATGAGTCCTTTTTTCCAACACAACGGATTTTTTAAATTCTCTAAAAGGTCTAATGCGAAAGTTGTCGGCCATTGTGTTTGCATATTGAGCTTATGTCACTTTTCTAGCCCTCTGAAATTTTCTGGGCACCCTGATGAAAGTTGTGATGATTAAAATGCATAGCGGCTGCTACAGAGCTCTGTAATTTGCTTCAAAAGGCCCCTTTCAACGTCCCCGCTTTGAACCACTCAGCTATATGTTCTAAAAAAATAATTACCGAACATGTTGTGCAATATTGTTCCAAGCTTATATCAAACTTGATCGAACAGGAATTAGCGGAACAAACCCCCCTCCTGTTATTTCCTGCTGATTTATTGTGAGTCACTCCACTCCTTATGAATATTCAGAACTGCAGTTGGTCTGCTTTTTGTTTTCACCCTGTCTTTCTTTAGTTGTCCCTCTCCTTTCTGAGCAATTGCCGCTTTTCCACCCACTCGAGGACACAGATATACAGAAGCACACACGCACACACGCACACACACACACACGAACACACACACACACTCACAGTGTCTCACTCACTCACACAATAGTGGTTGGAAAGGCAACCTGATACTCGTTCCATTCATGAATATTCATCCACACCTGCTTCCGGCAGAAAGTTTTTAGCAGGTTTCATTGCTGCTTCGACAGAAGTTTGGACCTGAGCTCTTTTGTCTATTGTGGGGTTTGTGTGCATGCGTGTGTGTGTGTGTGTGTGTGTGTGTGTCCGTGCGTGTGTGTGTGTGTGTTGTGCTGGCCCCGGGGCTGTTGTTTCAGTTCATATACAGTAATAGGCTATAACCATGTTTATTTCTATATCCTTTTTGTCAATAATATTCCACCTGCACGCTAAAGTGATATCTTTTGCCACATAAAAATGTATTAACTATAATTGGTTGATATTTTGACCTTGTGGTAAAATTATGCTTTTATTCTCCTGGTGGGAGCTTACATATCGTGTTTTTATTGCCTATGAAATAGCAAGGGTTACTAAACGGTGACAGGCTGATTTGTTTTACCTGCTAATAGCTTGGCCATTATGCAAATCAGCCTTTTCTCACCAGCTTCGGGGCTGTAAGGAGCTTTGGTGGTATATGCGGAGTCTGGTGTATAATACTGATCTATACCTCAAGGAAAGTCTGTGATGTCATCAAACAGACAGCAGCCGTGATGCAACATCAGTGGAGGGTTTGGAAATCACTGTAGGCTAGAGAGAGGAAGGTTGAGGGGATTACAGTTTGGTGAGAAGGGTTTTGCGGATTGACGGTGTAGCCCCGGGCTGTGTGTGTGTGTGTGTGTGTGTGTGTGTGAGTGTGTACGCTGGCATTTATACATGGAGTATGTCTGTGTCTGAGGCTGTTTGTGCCAAACCTTTCACAGCTTTAGTTTACAGCTTATTTGAAGGTGTTTGGTTTAGTTCCGCTTGTCTATCTTCCTTTTTTTTCTCTTTTATTCCCATCACTTTGCTCTTCCTTATTTTTCTCCTTTCCCTTCAATCATCCCTCACTTCCTTCTTATCACTACCTGCCCTCACTCCTCTCCCTATTCCCCTCTCCGTCCCTCGTAATCCGTCTTCTCTCCATCCCTCGGAAAGCTATCAGTGTTTTAGAGGCTGTGTTAGGAGAGTTAAGAAAGCAGGGAAACATGACACGCACTCATTAAAGAGAGGAGTTATTGCTATATAGCAACAATATCTCCCTCTCTGTTTCCTTTTCCTCTTCCTCCACACGCATGCACACACAGGCGTACAAACCATCCCCTTCCCAGAAAGCTGCCAGTGGTGGAGAGGGTGTGTTTGGGGAATGAGCAGAGCAGGGGAACACGACATGCTCATTAAAGAGAGAAGTTATTGGCCTGGTCCACTCGCACAGAGAAAATAGCAAGTACAACTTCTCTCCACTGAGTGCCAGCACTGGTGGGAAAAGTGGAGACAAAAGAGGAGGGAGGGAAAACGTAAGGAGGGAGTGATGGAGGTGCATCAGAGGAAGAGCACGAAAGAGACAGAAGTTTATCCGTTTTGGCTCTTCGCGTGACACTGCAGTTGTTATTCTCCCCCTTTTCTCTTTTTCTGTGCGGATAGGTGGGTGGATGGCGGCGTGTGCGCATGTGCATCCGTGTATGCACTAAACCAGTTCCAGGATGGGAAGATAAAAGACACACAGGACCCTTTGATGTCTTTCTCAAAGACCGTATCAGTTAAACACCAAACCAAATAGCACTCAACTTTTTTTTTTTACAATGCTATTTACACATCAGAGCAACGCAACAACACACACTGACTTCAAACATGGTTACCCACTTCGACAAGTAGATGATTGAATATCCTCAATCATTTATCTGTATATGAAGAGTCCTACTACAAAATGGAATCAAATGGGAGACCTACTTTGAGAAAATGATTGCTTTCATTACAGTAAATATATGTAAATATATGTGATTGAAATGGCATCAAACTCTTTAAGTACACAGATGCTGCCATTAAGTCTATCTCTAGTTGTATTGAACACTGGATGAGGTATTTAAGTATTGTGGCCCATTACAGGGGCGGAGCCAGACACTGTACACATAGGGGGCTAGCTCAAACCTAGGGGGTCTGAGGGCGTTCTCTCCCGGGGAGATTTTTTTTACATTTACGGCAGCTATATGTGCACCATTTTCAATCCATTTGAGATTTATGTCAGTTGAATCAGATTTGATTGTTCAGTACGAATGTTTGAGTATATGTTCCTTCTTTGCCAACACTAGATATCAAACAAAAGTCAGAGACCTTATCGTATTTAGTTGCTGTGAGCTACAAATTTACCACTTCTACGCAGAAGGCAAAAGATAATGTTATTTCTGAGCCTCATGGTGCAAAGCCCCCCCTTCTGAAGCAGCTGCTCCATGTCCACAGCAGCCTGTACCAAAGAGCAGCGTCAAAGTGAAGAGCGCTCACTCTTCATCAAAATCTGGAAACCAAAACCCTCAGAAAGCCCTGGTCGACTTGAAGCAATCTCAGTCTGAGGGGTGTCCGACGTGATTATTTAAATTTCTGACTTTCAAAATCTGTACATCATTTAGCTAAAACATGATAGTTTGCATGTTCTCTCTGTGTCAGGGTGGGCTCTCTCCGGGTACTCCGGCTTCCTCCCACAGTCCAAAGACATGGTTAGGTTAGTACGTTAATTGGTGACTCTAAATTGTAGGTGTGAATGTGAGTGTGAATGGTTGTCTGTCTCTATGTGTCAGCCCTGCGACAGTCTGGCGACCTGTCCAGGGTGTACCCTGCCTCTTGCCCAATGTCAGCTGGGATAGGCTCCAGCCCCCCCATGACCCTCAAGAGGATAAGCAGTTAGAAAATGGATGCATGGATGGATGATAGTTGCCCAGGAAAAAATCATCAGGATGTAGAGCCTGCATCCTGTTTTGTATCTAATCATTCACCAACTGTCTTCATCAGTCTGAAACTGTAACACAACAAATGTTGAGGATGACTAACTTTCACACCTGCCACCTAAAAAGACCCAAAAATTATCTGATGTTACTATTTTTAAGTTACATAACATAGGTAGTGTAGGAAATCGGCATAAAAAGCATTACTAATCTTGAAAACTATTTTTTACTACGCTGGAGTAAAGTTCACCGAATGAATGTTTAGCTGACAAATCTGCCACACTTGAATCCATGCCACAAGAATCTGGGCTGCTCTAATTGCAAATCAAAGATCCCCAACAATGCCAAGTAAGTGTGGACTTCAGTACTCTGAATTAAATATTAGGCCAACAGAAGAATATTTACTCAATTATATTAGATTTCTTCAGGGAGTAGCATAGATTCGGGGCTTTTGAGAAAACGGTCTTGGCTGGAGCCTGAAAAGCCACCCACCTGCTCCGCTACTGGCCCATTCATACTAATTAAAGCTGTCCACCCAACACAAAGTTGTGTGTCTTTGGCTCTTCATGAAAGGGCTTATGATGACTTTTAAAATATATTGTGAGAAAATTCTAAAGCCCAGTTCAGACCAAAGATTCCTGACGAGATGAGTTGAACCAGACAACTACTTGCAATGTTCTAAAAACCTGCCGGTTCACACCAATGCAACTAGATGAGATGGTGAATCATCTCTATGCAACAACTCTCTGTTCTTCCGTTCTGATTTCCAGCTTTCCAGGTTTATTTTGTGGCTGAATAAAATGTGTAGCTTCTTAAAATATGAATGAGGATAGTGATAGTGAGATACACAGTTGCATTTGTAGTAGTGATGGAACGGTGAAAAACAGGAACAAAACAAGCATCAGATGGACTGTGTTCATAATCAATACGCCACGATAATATGAATAACAAGAGCCAGTTAATCAGTCAGTGAGAATGTGTGTGTGAGGGGGCAGAAGCACATACAGCGAGCAGCAGCAGCGACCCACAATCCATCACCAGCACACCGTGAGGATGGAAACAAAGGGCTCAGCGGGGATGACTGGCTGTTGGAACAGGTTATGTGCTTTAAGTTCTAAAACCAGCCGCTGGCCAGCTTGAGTCGAGCTGAGACCAGCCAGTTCACACCGCTGCAACTTTTCTCTGCAATGTTCTGAAACAGTTTTGTCTCGTCACGAATCATTGGTCTGAACTGGGCTTAAGAGGCATTCTGAGCAAAACATGGTCAGGACATTTTCTTAATCACCTTTCAGCTTTTTTAAAAATGACTTTCTAGGCTCAAGGGACTTGACCTGTGGTGTCAGCAGATGTCAGCTTATTATTACTTAAACAAAACTCTAACACACGTCTAAATCAAAATATGTTTGTGTTGTTTTAACCTTGGCCCCTTCACCAAAATTGATGTCATCTTAAATTACCAAACAGTAGTATGACCTCATTTTGACGTGGCGGCGGTGATCTCATTGCTGACCACACATTCATCAATTTACTTTTTAAATTGAGACACGGTTGCAACTACGTCTTTGCACCCTGATGGCATGTTGATTAGATGTTACTCACCGATTTACGCAGTGCTAGCTCATCAGCTGACATTTGCTCTCTTGCCAGCCATTAGCTTGAATAAACAGGGAGCAAAAGGCTTCAAGTGTGAAAGTAATTACTAGACTAAACATGCTTAAATTATTTCTCTAGGACCTCATTTTAAAGCTCATTTTGAAGCTCCGAATCCAACCAAGCCTGGTGGGAAAGGACAATTAACATTAAGATGTGTATGCTACACACATTGTATGTAAATGTGTGGTTGTGTTTTTATTTAACTTGACGCCGAGAGAAAGAAAAATGCAGAAAAGTTTTCTGCCACGCTCAGCCTTTGTTAGTGTGGCCTCTGTCTTTCGCCGCGCTTCCCTCATCCCTCTCTTTTCCTTGTCAGCTTCTCCGCCCCTTACCTTCCACTTCTCTCTGTAGATTGCTGCTATTTGGACATAGTTCACACACGTCCTGAGATATCTCCGCTTCTCTCATGCTCTCATTCCCACACTGGGAACCAACATGGCGGCCAATTACACTGCTAGACAACGCTCGCCATAAATCATCCATTGGACTGTCAGACACATGGGGACTCAGCACTAGAGGAAACATGCTCTCCTCTATTCTCTTCTCCTCTTTCTGTTCGCTCTCTCCTTCCTTTGTTCCTGCCTTTTCTCTATTTATGAACCGGTTCAGGGAATCGTATGTTGCATTGCAGTCATGCTTTGCCACACTCAATCTGCGTTTCTGCTTCTGTTTCTCTTTGGTTAATTTTTCCTCATTGATTTGTCTTTGAAGCTGGTCTGGCTTCATTTTAATTACATTTCTTTGCTCACCTCTGTTGCTTGCTTTAACTTTTCATCAAGGTTGTCACTTGCTTTTTATCTTTCTCGCTGCCTGTCTCGCTCCCCAAATCCAGCTCGGCATGTTTTAAGGACATGCCTGTCGCATGAACAAATGTTTTGACAGAGCTTTCCAGTGGCTTAATTATTTGGTTCGCTGGTAGGTTTTTGCTGCAGGTTAGTCATATCCTTAGTGTTGTTTGTACATTAGTTGTAGGCTTTGCTTTCAGCAGCCTCTACCCTTCTTTTTCCTATTCCTTTCTCCCTTTCTTTTCTCTCCTCCAGTGGTGAAGGAGCTCCCTCTCTGGCATTGTCTTACTTTTTTCTCACTCCCTTTATGTTTTACTGCTCTTCTCTTCTTGCGCTTGCATGTCGGGGAGCACAACAGAGCGAGGCCATCAGGGAGAAGAGGTTTTGATGGGGAGAGTGGGAGAAAGAAGAGAGGCAGCACTGGGTCAGAGGCAAACTTTAAAGGGAGACAAGGGAGATAAATTGAGGAGGGGTTGTTTTTGTCTTTAACAACTGTGTATTAAGCATCAGTTTTAAATGCTGTGACTATATTTACAGTTGTTTACATCTTGTAATATGTTTTATTGCTTCTTCATGTGTCCTTGTGTGTAAGGACGAAAATATACAGAGACTAGTGGAGGGAATTCCTGTAGGATTCAAGAGACTCCAGAGGAGTGAGAGCTATAATAGAACGAAAGATGTGTCTCTATAGCAATGCGGTGTATATATATATATATATATATATATATATATATATGGATCTCTATGTAAATGTCTATGTTTATCTGCTTGCATATGGATGGTCTTTACTCCTGAGATTGTTTTTGCATTTCAGTGTTCACCCAGAGGTGTGTTTGCATGAGTCAGATCACAAGGAAGGTGTTTGGTTGTGCACTGGTGTGTGTATGTGATAGGAGCACGGCAGGGCAGTGTTTGTGATCAGGGCTGCGCTGATGCCCTCTGTGGTTTTGCGCGACTGTACTTCGTCACACGGCGAAGATCCAAAAGACCATATCTCGATGATTGTGCATGGATGCGTGTGGATGTGTGTGTGAGAGAGAGATAGTCTGGCTGAGCGTCTATACATTAATGTGTGAAAAATTAATTCTGTAGGTGTGTGTGCGCGCAGACGGGCCTTATCTTCTGTTCCTTGCACACTGCTTTGCTCAAGGACATGTTTCAGACATCAGTGGGCACACTTTCTCTCTCTCTACACACACACACACACGCAGGAAAACAGCTATTTTCAAAAGCAACAATTTTGGCTGTAACAGATCAGAAATGTTTTAATTATGACGCATTTTGAAGTTTCAAACACCAAGGAGTTGCGTATACATACTGTAGCCATGTGTGTCACAATAACAACTTGACCTTGACAAAGTTTTAAGTGTTTTTAAATGTGTCCTTGGCATGTTGAAAGGATTACACACTGGCATTCTCTCTTCATCAACTGTGTATTTGTGTTAAACCTGTTTTGTGAATTTCCTCACCACCGTGCCTCCACATGAAGCCTGGATTTTCTTTCACTTTGATTTATTGCTGGTGCATCTCAGTGGTAAGAGCATAAATACTGCCGGCCTGCAGCGATGTTGTAGGAACATTGATAGAGAATTTGGGTGCATTGCTGTTGTATCAGTGGAGCCTCCCTCTGGCAGCTTGTGTTAATTAAAGCAGCGCATGGCAACCTTGAGAGAGGCCTGATAACACTCAGCAATGTCGTGTTTGTGACTTTTGTAAGCCCCCTGAAACACACATGGCAATGGGAGCGGACGCATATTAATCTACACACATTAATCTCTGAGCACTTGACAGACACAGTCATGCAAACCCACATGTGCTGCACTGAGTCAGTACATCATAATTGGTCTTTCCTGTTATTCTTTCCTCTGTTCATTTATACACTAATGGATTCTGTTAATGAATGGGTCCTGCACCATAACATCTCTTCATCCAACATCCGTAATGAAAGCTTCTCCAGGGCACTGCATTTAATCTAATCAACTAGCTTATTATTGCTTTTTGTTGTATAACTCAACAGTGAGGAAGTCTGTGAGGGAGTTTTTAAACACTTTACCTTGAAATCTGTCAAGTTTAGACACATTTTTAGTGTTGGATCTGTAGTTTCTAACATCATCTTGTCGTGTAGCTCTTATGGTATAAAACTCAGACTGTATTGTACTTATTCAGCCTTTCTGTCATTCAAGTTGACATACTTACTGTCATAAGTTTGGTGCTGCCTCTCAAATTCTGTCTTTCTGTATTTGCTATTGAGGTGCATAAGTGCGTTCACACTGTATGGTAAAATGCAGTGCACTATGAGTACCAGGATGGTGCACTCATAACAGTCAAAAAGTTGAGTGTGGAACACCGGACAGTTCTCACCCTCAGTGGTCGCCATGTTGCCTATGTACCGTAAAGGGCGGGACCATAAACACAGACTACGGATGTCTGCAGCGAACACTAAAGTGTTGTACAAATATACATGTGTATTTTTACCTACCACTTTACTGTTGTTAGACATAATTCAATTCAGTAGAACTTTATTTAGTGCCAGAGAATGCTTCAAATCACAGTAAAGCTAAATTCAGTAACCAACTTAAACTATTCTCAACCAGTAACAACCAGACAACAAGTGGGTTCCCCGGGTCAGGGTCACTCACTGGGCCCAGTTTTAGGACAAGTATTAAATATCTGGCAAAACATACGATGTATAAATATACAAGCCATCGCAAGTTTATTGGGTTAATTCTGTAATATTTTGTACCCCAAATGACACAAATGCTAATGTTAGCTTGAGAGGCAGCTAACAGCGGCACATTTTATCATCAGGCATTGATGTTACGTGTGTTGTGGTGCAAGCTCTAAGATCTATAGCCATCTGTTGGTGTTTACATATGTTTAATTGTCACCTTCACTGCAGAAGGTTTTAGTGTTAGATTCATTGTCAGATGCTTGACAAATTGTAAATATTAGCAAAACGCGGCAGCTAACATTACCTCGCTAGATCCGTTGGTGATACAGTCAGCCAGTTTCCGCTGTGGGTATTCGTAGATATAGAAACGTGCTGTGAAAGCAGGTTCATTTTTAATGTAATAAATAAAAACAGAAGAGGGCAAGAGAGAAAACAAGCAAATGTAGTTAGCATATATTTTGGCGAGTGACAAATCATTCTCCAATGTTTGCGTTAATGCTCTGTGCAGTTGCAGTTTGCCGCGCAAAAGAAGAAAAGCGGTCAAATCTCGCAAGTGTCATTTCCTGTAAGTGCACAACAGCCATGTTTAATTTGAAACCACAGTACCCTGGCAAAATTCATGCACTAGGCAAGTAAGTACATAGTGTATACAGTGTAGTACGTGTACGTGTACTAACAGAAGTGTTCAAGTTGAGACACAGCATAAGTTTGGGCTAAAATGCAATTCTTGATGATCAACAACATGATTGTAATCCGGCACTACCAGCTGCCAATAAGCACTGTATGGGCACTTTGGCCCACATCAGCACACTGATGGTATCAGCCACAGGGAGATACAGGTGTGCATACAATGCAAGATCACTTTTGGATTGTGCAACAGCAAATGTTACTGTAGAAAGAGCGACAAGCGATAATGGCTATCAAATCAGGTTCCATCTGTGCAACACACTGATGTATATTTATATACCTCCGCAAATAAAAATTCATGATTGATGACGGGTTTTTATTAAAAGTGACACCAGACAGTATCAGACAGTGTTTAAAGCTATAGGGATAACAGCCAAGATATGTTGTACAGCAGGACATATATGAATGACCTTCAGGAGGATCCATCCCCATGTAATAATACCTATCTGGAATATCAACATACAGAAACACACACACTGTCACACACCCGTGTGTTGTTTTTGTCAAAAACAGGATGCTGGTAATTGGGTTATGTTGTCTTTCAAAGGGAATGTGAGCCGCAGTAATGATGGGATAAGCAGGCTGCCTGTGTTATGTGTCAAAACGTGATCCAGTTGTGTTTCGGTGCAAGGCATTAGAGGACGTCCCTGAATCTGATCATATCTGGGTTCTATGTGATTTCCTCTTGTCATCCAATACCTCAAATCTGAACCAGAATCAGCTGGTGAGATCTCTCAGATCACAGTCGGCCTGGTAGCATAAATAGTGAAGATAAATAGGGGGCAGGAGCTTGGCTTGTATGTGTGTATGTGTGTGTGTGATGTGTCTGTCTCTCCATCTGTATCTTTGTGTGTAGCTGTGCATGTGCATGGATGTTGCATCTATATGTACCTGATATGAATCTATACACTCTGTGACAGCCAATATAAATCCTTTTATGAACATCTTTATCAGTGTGATGGGAGTCTCAGCACCCTGGCCCTGCTCAGGTCAGATTGTTACATCAGTGTGACAGCGCTGCCTTTACTTGTGACTCTAACCAACATAGATATGGATAGACTTTATTACTCACTGACTCTGAAGCTACGTGAGCTTCTCATATCATAAAATTATTAATGGGTATTATGATAAAGCTCCATGTTGTACCACCATCACAGCATGAAATACTGCTTGTGCTGTATTGCAAGTATACTGAAGGTGAAAGGTTAGGAAGCTTAAATTTTTGATATGCTGATGATAATGCATTCTATCACTGATAATAAGGAATTGGCTTTTTTCTTGGTCCAATCAGATAGTCAGCAGCACAACAGAGGCTCCAGAGCTGATAGATATTCAGGATCATTCTCAAAGACACCCCAGCACAGTGGATGCTTGCCAATGCAGGGGCTTGATCCTTGTGTCTCTAGGTTGAAGGGCAGTCTTCTCACGCACTGCATCTGATACCACACTTTGTGATTCTTATCTTCATGCAAGATTTTGCCAGTAGAAATGAGAATGCAGAGAAATATGTCTAGTTAACAACACTGCAATAAAACTGTTCCACTGCTGCCTACATTGGCATTTTTTGGGTGTTTTTGCTTATTGTGATGTCAATCTTTGGACCATCAAATGCCTGAAATCTGTAGAACCTAAGCTAAAAGGTTATGTGAGCCAGTAAAACATGATAATTGATAAAGACGCTGAGATTGTGGGTGGCACGGTGATGCAGTGGTTAGCATTGTTGCCTCACAGCAAGAGGGTTGCTGGTTCATTCCCGGAGTGGGGGTGGGGGGGCTCGAACCACAGGGTGGGGGAGCCCTTCAATGCAAAGTCTGCATGCCTTCCCTGTGTCAGCGTGGGTTTTCTGTGGGTACTCTAGCCTCCTCCCACAGTCCAAAGACATGCAGGTTAACTGGTGACTCTAAGGAGCTGTACATATGCTGCGTCCTTAACGGCCTGGAAGACGCGATGTCGGGCTCTGGGTGCTACTTTTGTGCCTTTTTTGAGCCAGCTTTCAGGTTGCATCTGAGGTTCCATAGCAACCTCAACAAGCGCCGTATCATTGCTTGTTTACCTGAAATCCTGAGTGTAGGAGCTGATCTTCTTCCAGGCACTGTTTATAAGTGTGTGGGCATATCGTCCGTGCTACAGATGATCAACTTTGGCATATTTACCACAGACTGATATTCATGGAAGAATGGAAAGATATCTGTCAGCTGTGATTGGTTGTTCTTTATCACATGACATATGGCGTACACTGCTGCGTTCCAAAAGTTGAACCCTGTTTATCTCAGGGCACAGCCGTCATGCCCTGAAAAATAAGCACTCGGGAACGTATGCACACCCCTCCGGCATCGTTCCAGTGTTTGAGCACGTCTGTGCCTCCTACATTAAAAACAATGAATTTGAAGGCGCAAAAACCAAGGCATGTGTACAGCTCTGAATGTGAGCGTGAATGGTCATCTGTTTCTTGTGTCAGCCCTGCGATAGTCTGTACCCGCCTCTTGCCCATTGTCAGCTGGAAAAGACTCCAGCTCCCCGGTGACCCCTAGCAGGATAAGCGGTTAGGGAAAATGAATTAATTCATTGAAATTGTGTCAGAAATTTGTTTACTTTTTACTTTTACTTTTTTTACTGAAAATGCCGCTGCTGTTCCACGCTGAATTACAGTGCCTCTAAAATGTTTACAACACACCAGAGCTCTTGTTGGAAAGCTACAACGATGATGAAGAAGACATAATTGAAAGTCAGTTTCTAGACACAGCGTACCAGAGATATTTCAAAAATAGAGGACTTCGATGTCATAGACGACATCCTCAAGCTCAGGATTTTTTTAATCAGAGCATTCAAGGCCAAATTGCCTCCCAGGTTAACTTACCTTATGACTGTTTGCTGTCAAGTGTAGCATTTAAAAGGCGGGGTCCAGTACAGTACTCACGCCACAAATACTCCATTACATCACTTGCAGCAAACTTCACAGAGAATAGTGAGGGCAAAATGGCATCACCGATCTGTTGTAACCAAATGTTCTCATTAACATGTTGTCCACTACTGAGCCTGTTTGCAACCAGTACCGACAACGTTATCTGCACTTTACCTGTTCAGGTTAAACATCTGAACAGTTCAACTGACTTTAGCAATTTAGATAACAAACCCTCGGCTGTCCTGCTGTTATTACAGATGTGAACTAACCAGACAGTTGCCTCGTTTGTGGACTCACTGCTGTGTGTCGCTGCAGATTGAATATAAAGGAAACGCAGGTACTTTTGACATTTCATAAATAACAAAAATGTTGGGTGAGAATAAACTGAGACATGAGAGGTCCAACAGTCAATTTTTATGTCTGCCACATATTGTCATAAGGTGACATTTCAAGCTCAAACGTTTCTCCCAGAGATGATGTGGCAGTCATACCGCCATAAAAAAGAAATTCACTATGACAACATGGAATAAAAGCTTTTGTCTTCCTTTTTTTTAAGCTCACTAGTTACATATAAGACTGATATGACCCTGTAAATAAAATGAAGCAGAATTTGTTCTTTCTTTTATCTCTCCAACAAAGTACAGATGTCACAGACAGTAATGGCTTCTCTCTCATTCTCTTGGCATAACCAGGAGTGACATTTTTATAATTACAATTCTCCTTCACCACTGTGGACTCAAACCACTGTCATTACTAATTCATTCCAGGGGGCTGGTGGAGGAAAGGAGGGAGGGATAGACGCAAAGAAGAAGAAGAGGAGAGAAGGAGGGAGAAAAGGTTGGAAGGACAAAGATTTGGTGTGGAAAGGAAAGAGGAGGAGGGCAGGATAAAGGAGGAGAGGATAGGAGATAAGAGAGGACGAGACAGAAGGGCAAGTCAGTGTTGATGCTGAAGGACAAATACGTTTGTGTGAGAGTGGAAGTTGGGGATGAACTCTTGTCTCTTCGTCTCTCCTACTAGATTCCCTCAGGGGTTCTGCTGCTGGTAGGGGACTGCAGGTGGACTCTCCCTTCCCTCTCTTCCTCTCCTTCCTCCCTCCGTAGTCCTCGCCATGCCGCACCGGTTCCTGTTGCCATGGTAACACGGGGCGAGCCGAGCCATGCAACAGAGGGATGTAGGAAGACAGGGAGGGAGAGAGAGAGAGAGAGGGAGAGAGAAAGAGAGAAAGGTCTGGAGGGATCCACTCTTCCATTTCCGTAATCTACAGGGAAGAGGGTGTCCCCCCTCAGGTCCACCTCAGCGGAAAAATAGATGCAAGAGATATGTTTGCTATCAGAGAGCACACGCTTTGGATGCACGTACTGTCATCTATCTGCTTGGCTTGGTTTTTGCATTTCTGTACTGTATTTGCATGGTTGTTGAGGTGCCAGTGTTTAGTTTGGCACGCATGCAGCAAAGGAATTAGGAGGAGTGTGCAGAGAAAAAGGCATGTATGAGGGAGAGTATTTATGGTTGACTTGGACTGAAACATAAATCTTTTGCCAGATTTCTGATGAGTGGTGCCTTTGACTATTAATGCCAATATCATCTAACTCTATTAGCTCAGTAAATATACGACCTTTCTGCTAATACGCACTGTGTATCACTCACAATAAAGTGAAATTACTTTACAGTCGTCACAGATGGCCCATCATCTCTGCAGCAGATTGAATGTGCAGAACGTAGCAGACTTCAGATTTTATTTCTATGATGTTTTGCAACTTAACAGTTTATTATCATGTTGTGTGTGTGTGTGTGTGTGGTGTGTGTGTGCACGCATGTGCATGCGTAGACCTCTTTATTACCCCATGCCAATAGAAGCTCACTCTAAAAGCCTGAAATGCTTTTATAGTTAGTCTCTTGGTGTCGGTTGTGCGTCTGTGTTTGTTTGTATAAAAGCTGCCGGAGGATAAGCTTATTAACGCCACCAAGCAAAAAAGAAAAAAAAAATTGGAGCTGTTAATCAGATGGCATTTTAGGCACAGTTGGAAGTGATGTGTGTGTACACGTGTTTGTGGGAATATATACTTTCAAACAGGCAGGCACACACACGGCACATAAACAGAACAATCCAAACAGCCGACCAACTCATTACCAACTCTCCCTGCTTAGCAAAATAAAAAAACAAAAACGCCCAAATAACAGGAAAGCAGGCGCAGTGAAAGCACTGCAGTGCTCATTTAGTGGCAGAGCTCGACTTTTGAGACCAACATGAGTGCGATTAGAGCACTTTATTGGACTGTTTTGAATAGCTCCCTGCTCTTGTTTATGAATAGATCCTGACTTTGTGGTCATCCACTGCAGCACTCTGAGGAAATCTAAAGTTGGAAGTAAAAGTCAGAAACTAGAAGACACACCTTATTGTGCCTCTGCGCCTAGTGGCATTATGTTTTTCAGGTTGCAGTTCCATTCATACATAAGTACGTCCCAGTCTCGTGAACACGATATCTCAGGAGCACGCAACGTCCACTGGGACTCAAGGGTGAATTGATTAGATTTTGGAGTTCAAAAGTCACTGTGACCCTTGTTTTAGGCCGTAACTCAAGAATTCATATGCTATTGACAACATTTCGCACAAATAATAAGTACGATAATTGATGAAGTGATGACATTTTTTTATCCAAAAGGTCAAAGGTCAACTTTCAGCAACATTTGAAGCATTGTCCACTGTCATGGCTACATATGAGTCTGGACAGACATGGATGTGAATTGTAACTGCAACTTGACTGGTTTGCAGAGGCATACAACTGCAAGGTGGAAATTCTAGTTGTCTGAAAGTAGGGCTGTGATGGTATGGATTTTTTCTTACTGTCACAAAAAAGCAACATATCACCGCAGTAAGGGCGTTACCTGGTGGTTATCTGCCTCTAACTACCCCAAAGCGAGTTTAATGTCCAAAAGCAGGTCTGCGTTATATACGTCTGGTGTATGAAGTCATCACTGCGCTCCATTTTTATGAACTGCGATCATCTGGTCACATCTATCACCCACTTCCAGGCGCCGTCTCACTCCTTCCTCCTCTCCTTGCAGTTCTTGTACTTATACAACTGAGGTTTCATCCAGTAACCACTGTTACTAATGGCAGAATGATGGGATTGTGATGTTGGTTACAACTTCAGCAATATCTGCTGTCAACTTGCTAACCGTAGGCACGTGTTAGCAAGGTTAGAGCGGTGACTGCACAGAAAGGTGGCTGCATTAGAAAAAAGAAACTCATACCCCTTTCTGGAAGGTGTTTTAAAAAGTAGCTCTGTTAAATCTGACCAGAATTGAAGTCCACTATCTTTCTCCTTCTTGATCTTTCCTGCTCCAAACTGCAGAAACTTGTTGGACCATGATGTTTCCCTTTTCCTACACTCTTTTTTTTCTCACTTTTCCATACTTATCTATTTCTGCTGATGGAAGATATCTCATCCATTGTGCATTGTCTCTTACCGAAAGGTTAAATATTCTGTCTGTCAGATATCTTGAAAGATACCATGAATATTTGAGGTCTAACAAGATCAAACAAAGTTGAGAGTAAATTTGAGGAGTTATTGTCGGAGTGTATGGACCTCGGAGCTCATTAGCGAGTGTCTTGTCTGAAAGAAAATCTTCGGCTGTATCCATTTTGTCCCTGACAGCTCATGTGTCACACTGTGTTTCACCAACAAACAAGCAAGCCGCTTTCTTGTTAAGCAAATATTTCATTACCTTTCATCCTGAGCTTATGCCTCTCAGTGATCAGGCTAATGGTCAATAACATACTGATTGTTGCACCAAAGTGTGTCCATATCCATGTAGAAGGAAGGCAGACAAATTGCACATGTGTGCATGCATGCGAAAGACACACACACACACACATATACACACACATGGAATAAGAATTAACCCTGTGAAGTGAGGGGGATAATTCCATGGTAATTAGTGTTCTGTGTAATCAGTTTTTATTTTCCTGTGCTGTTGTTAGGCGCAACAGACAAAACAAAAGGAGGCTTGCATGCATCTCTCCCTCTCTCGCCCCCTAATTACAAACATATCCAATTAATTACACACAAGTCCTGCTTTCATCTGTGTGCACGACGTGAGAGAGAGAGAGATGAGAATGCAGAGCAGTCAGGCAGGAGCAGTGACACACACTAATACACAAAGAAGAAATTAATAATTAGTCACACACTGGCATCATATGTATGCACATGCACAGCCGAGCGTCAGAGTGGTTGCTGGAGACAAACATGTCAGGCATTTATGACTCGACTTATGTTGATTTGACGAACACCTAAAAGTTGTACAAGAGGGCTGTGCATGTACAGCATGTTGTGTATGTCCCTCTGTGCATGTGAGATACGTGAATTTCCCTTTGATTATTGTGTGTGTGGGTGTGTGTAAAGAGAGTGACGAGGGAGCCCCATAGCTTGTGTCCTATCAGTAGGGGGATTAATACACACCTGCTGTTCGAAATCAAACAACTTAGCAGGATGGAGGGTCCTCCAAACATTCCCCCCTGCGAAACCTGTCTTTTATTCTCTACACATGCAGTTTCTTCCACTTTTTTGTGTCGAACAAGTTGGGCATAAAGTTGGACGGATACTGTGAATCTTAGGAAGTTACGTTGTGCTTGTTTCAGGCTATCGCTTGATGCTGTATTTCCAGTTGGAGCTGTGGCTTCCAAGCAAGGTATGCACATCCTGTATGTGCATATATTCAGCATGTTTTCATGACAGCTCAGGCTCCGGCCGTCAGTTTCTAAACTTACCAGGAACTCTAGCTTTTGCTGTGAGGTCTTACAGCTTCAGGAAACTTTAAAATTCTCTAGCTTGGTATCAGATAGATTTGTCAACTTGTTACACTTTATTTGATTTTTTCATAACCAATCACTACCAATGAACACCTGACTCTTTAATGCCATTTTAAGTCCAAACTGATGTAGCCATGCCAACATAACTGTTCTGCAGGGCTTTTAGGAAAGGAGCGGAGAAGACATTGCGATTTAGCCTCGATAGCAGTGTCTATCTTGTCTATAGTGTTCGCCATTGTTGTTATTAGTCCTCATTGGTTCTGGCGCACTGCTTGAAAACAGTTGACAATGGCATCAGTCTTGCCCATGGCGCTGATTCGCTAACTGAGTCCCATGGCGGCGCTCATTGGTTGTTTTTTTATTTTAACCGAGAAACCAATATTTCATGTCACGATGCCAGACAAATCAGTCAACTCCAGTTCAGTGGAGTGGGCGGACTCAAAGGTCAAGACCCAGGCAAGAATTTCCCAGTACTCTGTGCATCTTTATGCTGTCTGGATCTTTAAGATTATATATTTATATGATGTTTTTCCTCCCACTCTTGTTTATTTTCTCACCTACTGCCCTCTACCCTCTATCCTCCACTGTGTGCTGACAGTAACCAGGTACATGCCAGTGTAAGTGTCTGCCTTATTGTCCAATTAAATCACTACTCCCACATTGCATTTTCTCGGTGTCTCCCCGACACCCTCCCTTTCTCTTCCTTTCCCTATGAGGCATTTGCCCTATTTCTTTAGTCGAGAAAGTACAGGCCTTTGGGCCTTGTGTTTTTCAATTACACACGGTGCAGAGAGTAAGGGGAGCTGGGGAGGGGGGTGTACAGAGAGAAACGTAGAGAATGCTAGCTGTCTTTTAGTCTCTGAGTGTCCCCTCAGGGAGGGCGTCCAGGTAAAGTAGAGGCGTTTGTTCTTATTTAGCGCCTGTGGCTGGCTGTGATTTAGCCTGCCCTGGGACTACAGGGCCTGAACACAGAGGAAGCAGCCTTGTTGAGGAGAGAAGAAAAGGTGAGCGGAATCAAGGTAAAGGTCTGGCAGAGGATAGCAGACAAAGGCGGAGTGTGTAAAATAAGAAGAAGCAGAAGGGGGAGAGATAAAGAGGGACATTAGTAGACGAGGTTATTGGGAGGGTAAAATGAAATAAGAAGAGTGCATATGGAAAAAGAGGAAACAATTGGAGACAAAGGGGAGTGGGCGCCTTGGCGGTTTCATAGGTTCAGGATATGACTAGAGAGAGGCTTGGTTGACTGGCATGGGTGCTTACCACTTGTGTCTGAAGTCATTCAATGCATGCGTGAGAAAGATTGAGACAGACAGACAAAGCCTAAGTCATTGTCAAGCTCTAGTGACAGTAATGATTGTGTTCTGTGCCCCTTGACACCCTTAGGTCACAGCATTGAGCCTAGGCCTACTCCATAGGCATTTCTGCCCCGAGGCCAAGTGTCTTTGGCTGTGAAATGGTTCTCAGTCTCACCCACTCAATGCCAAAACCACCGTGAAGTGGACTTCAGCCTGTATCAATGACTCCTCTTCATGGACTCCTCCATTATAACCAATTCAATAGCCATGGCTGCGTGCATTCACATCAGTAGCATTCTTTGGCTGGTCTAGTTCCTTCTTTTTATGAAACCCTTTATCACTGACACACACAGAACATCAGTTCAAGGTTATTTGTGTTTTTTTTTTTTTCTCCAAGGTTGATTAGCCATGCATTCTTTCAGAGTGTGTGTGAGTATGGAGTCCCAAAGAGCCATTGTGCACTTGTTTGAGTTTTGACCACCCTCCTGACCCCCTGTGATGATTGACAGACCCTTTGTCCAATAGAGAAGACTCACTCCGACCCCCTGCTGGGACTGCAGTTTTGTTTCGCCGTGGGTTTTTTGTAGATTCTGAAAAAATTGTTTCAGTCTAGATTTCTTTGGTGTCACTGGGTGCTTGCTCCCATGGAAGCACTGACAAGTATATGCACATCCATGTGCTTCACACACCTTTGATCTTTACACACACCACTTGAGCCCTCAGCCCCTCTCCCTCTCCCACTGGCCATCCCTGTCAAGCCCTATGGCAGCCCAATGGCTTTTTGTCCACTCTCTCACCCCAGTAGCTTTGTCCTCCTTTAAAGCATCCAATAGACATTTGCCTTGCATATCCCCAGGTGGCTTTGGAAGCGTATGTCAGAGCAATTTACTAATATTGAATACAGTGGCACACACATGTCCTGTTGATTGCAATGCCATGAATCATCTAGTCTTGTCTGTCAGCAGCTTTAAGTTTACAGTTGGTTGAATGTATCCACTACGCAATGTATAGATGTTAATTTAAAGAGAGGCAGACAAAAGTAGCCTGGAAGCATTTGTGGATTTGTTTAATCCTGGGATAATACAGTCCCAGACAGTTGCCCTTTCACTGACTCAGCCTGATGTTCGTTGTCTTTTGTGAAAGTGATGTTGCAAATAAAGCCTTACCACCCAATTGCTTTTCCCTCCTTAGTTAACCCTTACCATTCACTTGGCTGGTTTTGTGGATTTTTGAAAGGAAAATTGTCAGGTTTTTGCCCGGTAGTAATAATAATATTCATATCAGCAGGTAATTACAGTTCCTTCAATAGAGTGTTAATCCACATGTGCCCTCTCTCTGTTATCGGGGTGCATACCAGGGGAGCTTTGGAGGTAGGCCCATAGAAAGCCCTAAATTACTCTTTTATTCTGAGAGAAGACACACATAGAGGTTTGTGCGTACACACTCATATACGACACCCACATATTTCCGTCTCCGTCTGTTTCTCTCTCTCACACACACACACACACACACACACACACACACCTCTCCTCATTCGCCTCTCATCAGCGCCATATCTCACTCCATTTCCCTGTACAATGGCTGTGCTGTATTAGAACCGTCCCTGAACCCCTGCAGCCGTACTCTGTCCCCAGGCCCAGACTATGACACAGTTGGCTGGGGCAGAAGAAAGACCCTCTGGCCCTGCCTCATTAAAATGGTAAAGAGCTGAAGGAGGATAGGGAAGCTAATCCCTCTACCAGTCCCCCCTCTTAGAGCCCTCATCTCCCGGCCTGAGACCGGGCTTGCTAAAATACATAGCCCCAGAGAGATGGAAATGATTGGGCTCAAGTGGGACAGTTTAGGGGCTAGGAGTGGAGGAAATGGGGTTTTTGGGGGGCAAAGATGACTTGGAAGCTTTATTGATTTTGGGTGTATTGGTGCTTTAATGATACACAGCTGACCAGCAGAGCGTGATCCTAGATTTGTAAACATCAAATTGGTTCTCATGCTGTATAATGTCAGTAGAGGTAGAGCAATCAGATCAGTAGTATTGGATGCTGAAGGTTTCAGTAATAATAGCATAAACCTCAGAAATGTGACCCCAGTAGGCCTGGATCAAATAATTAATTCTTGCACAGTGTCATTATTTTTTGGGATACCAGGGAGTTCAGTTCATTTTGCTTTCAGTAGCCCGACATTAGTAACTGACTGATCATTTTTAATTAACAAAAAAAAACTAAAAACCCCACAAAATTATGTAAAATACAAGGGGCCTTTTGTTTTAGTCCCGCTCCACACTGACTCAGTTAGCTTTAGCGTTGCATTTTAAAGTGCTATCCATTTAGAGGTGGTAAAATTTTAATGTTTATCATGTAAATGCCTTCCTTTAATCTTATTTTCTGCTGGTTAGCTGCGTCAGCATAAGAAAACACAGTGCCTACTGTGGATTCTTCAGTCTCCACTGGTTAGCTAACGTTAGCCTTGGCTGCTGTGCAGTTGGGAACTAGCTAGTGGTGCAGATCATTTGGTGGATACTGCTGGTAACCCCGCCCCGCCATCTTGCTGCAGAATCATGGTTGCCTACCCCCCAGTCTCTCCTCAGGTAACCCCAGCAAGTAAGTGGCTTCATTTTGAGCCACAAAAGCTCTTTAGCATCCTTAATTATGTTAGCATCGCTGGCTGTGCTGACACTGCTAACAGTGCTAACAACAACACTAAAGGGATTTGTGGTTTAAAATGAGCAGCTTACTCATCAGGCAACCTCAGGGGAGGCTGGGGGTTGCACCATGTTTCTGCAGCAAGGCTGTTTGTTTGGGATGGTGTTACAAGCTATAATTAGCGAATAAGCAGCACCACGAACTTGCTCTCACTAGACCTGGTTTGTGCGGAGAGCAGAAAACTAAAGAATAGGAAAATTATGCTACAGACTGACATGTGTAACCGGTCAAAAATACTGGTCAACAGCTAAATGTTAAATGCAGGATATTTTCAGTGCACCAGTAAGTAATTTGGGATATTTTAATTTCTTTTTTTCTCCCCCAGAGGTGAAACTTTGCCCCAAGGCCATTGCAGCCAAGTCCACACTGCATCAGTCACTCAGTATGTAAGTTGCATGGCTTGCAAAGCAGGAGAAAAACAGGGAAGTGTTGTTAATTTCCCCAAAGACTGACGTTACACAAGCCAGCTGAGTAGTGACAACAATAATCCCTCTTACCATTACCGCGCAATGACAGCTAGCGAGAAATACTGCAGTGTATTTTGTGGTATTAATTGCATTTATTGATTGCGCCTTAAACACCACAGTGCCAGCAACTTAATGATGCAGCAATTGATTGAATACACAATTAGTTTTACATGTACTTCTTTTACCATTTAGGCAGTATTAGCTCCCGTAACTCTACACACCCAGAACAATGGGAGAGATGTGTAGAGAAAATGGATGAGGTTGGTCAGTGTGCTTACACAGCAGGTCCACCTGAAGACTTCCTGACAGATAATGATACTCAGCTTTCATCCCATAGAGAGAGAGACCGAGAGGAAAAGGGTGAGCGAACCCATCTGTCTTTCTCCAAAGTTAAAGCACCGAGGCAGCAGTCGCCCCCCCCCCAAACTGTGCAATTAACCCACACTAGAGGTTAGAGAGAAGGAGGAACATACAGCCCTGCGGCTGCTACTTTAAGAAACAGACCCTAGCGATGGTATGTTTGGACTATAGCAGCGTGTTTGGCATTGGACAGCTGGAGTGTTATTTTCGTATGCATATGTTAGTCTTAAATTTGTGCAGTTACTCAAGCACTCCCATCATATGTGAATAAATTTGCTATTGGCACAAGTTCTAATTTATACATATTGAGAGACTGACCTTTAGCTCAGTTTTCTGGTAGCTCGTACCTTGTGCTCGAGACAGTTCTTAATATTAATACTTGACATTTACCCATATTTACCCATATCTCTTTAAGTTCACAACGCAATACAGAGGCGTGTGCTCCAAACTCTGTGAACTGTATTGTGTGCAGTCTTATTCATGAGAATTTGCAGAGTGCTGCTTTCCAACTTCGCACAATATAGTTGATGTTTCATTTTATAATTACTTACTTGGCTGATCACAGCAATTTCACATCACCTCTACAGTAACAATGAGCTTCCCACTGAGCCTGACGAATTAGCTGTTTTGTGGAAGGCTTTAGTGATAAATGCTTATCATAACAGGGTAAAGCTCGGCTCTTGTCTTTGCCTGTATATGTGCATGTTGTGCTTGTGTGTGTGCGAGCAGGATTCTGCCCTCTTTTTCAAACTCTGTGAGACTGTTGATGGCTTCATTCATTCACTCGTTCATTGAGCCTGCTCATCTGCCTCAAGTGATTTCTAAATCTGCACACAGAGGATGTGGACAGCCACCAAAGAGGCCTCTGAGGGCCTATTGAGAAAACTGTAGATAATTTAGGGTAATAAGCACCACATACTGTTAGCTTTGATTACGAGAATTATCATGACATACATGTTAATGTATTCATTATGTGTAATTTCCATTTTTTCTGCATGGGGGTGGTAGTTTCTGCCAAAGACTAAAGAATTATTATTTTCTGAAATTGCTAATTCAATTCAGTTTGAGTGTAAAAGCACTGCTTGGAGGACAGTTTTGTTCTCCTCCCCACCCTTTTCTTGTTTTTTCTCTCAAGTCTTTTTCTTCCTCTCCTTATTTTCTTGCCAAATTAGCGTGTTGCGCCTAACATACAGGAATTGGACTGGAAGCGAAAGCTGTGATTTGGCATGCACTTTCTGTTTGTTGTCTGTACATGCACACAGCGTTTATTTTTTTTTTTTGGAGGTTGTGTATTGTTACTGGTGTTATCAGTGAGCACTCCTCCTTTACGCCTGTCACTTCTGGCCTACATTTGACTGACATACTGTACTCTACTGTACTATACAATGGTGTTGTATTTCAACAGTCTCACATTCACACTCTCAAGTGTGTACACACACACACACACACGTAGTGCCTATGTGTCAGCTGGCAGTTAGCCAAGGCCATAGTCATAAGGCAGTGACAGTAGATGACAGCAGTAAGATTAAAGGGTGTGGGAGTTGTGAGTAGGGCCAGAAGACTGGCAGGTCCATAAATATCACATGGAGGGATGCCCATAATACTTCAGAGCACCATATCATCACACAGCCCCATCGTAGGGGGGGAGACCCGGTACAATGAGGTCTGGATGTGTGGATGTGCCTGTGTGTCTGAAGTTAGGCTGAAGGCGTCGTAGAAATGCTCTCACATGCTGCATAATACAAAGGTCAATTTACTGCTCAAGAGGAGGCGAATGGATGGATGGGTATTATTTTCAGTGACAATTATTTTGTTCCAGTTGCTGCCAAAACAACGACTTGATTAATGTATTAGCAGACTCACAACAAAATGAATTGACCACAAATCTCTTTAAAGGGACAGTTCAACCCAAAAGTACTCAAAAATAATTTTTTTCCTCATCTCTGTAGTGCTATTTGTCAATCTAGATTGTTTTGGTGCGAGTTGCTGAGTGTTGGAGATATTGGCCATTGAGATGTCTGCCTTCTCTCCAGCATAATTGAACTAGATGGCACTCAGCTTGTGGTGCTCAAAGTGCCTGAAAAATACATTTGAAAAACTCAACAGCAATTTCATTTTCACAAAATCAGGGCCCGCTCACTCAAGATAATCCACAGAACTTGTTGTGAGCAGTTTCATGCTGGAGCTGTTCTCTGTCTACTGAACTACACCCACCAGCCGTATCACTGTGCAGAGGTAAGCATGCATCTACTCATGGTGAGGAGGGTCATGCTCATGACAGCGCGATGATGCAGTGGCAGGTGTAGTCAGATAGAAAGAAAGTAGTTCCTACATAAAACTGCTGTGGTAATATTCAAGAGAAGGCAGGCATCTCTACAGCAGACATCTCCAACACTCAGCTCACACCAAAATAATCTAGACTGATAAATAGCACTGAAAATAAGTGGAAAAATATGTATTTGCGATTTTTGGGTCCCTTTATCTGTCCCTTTATCCTCCATGTATCATGAAAAAATGCCAAAGGTTCACTGGTTTTCATATTTTGGATTTTGCATTGTCAGTTGTAGTCAAAGCAAATGAGAACATTAGCTTTTGTTCACGGGACTTGTCATGGGCATTTTTCACTATTTTCTAATCTTTCATACACTTTACATTAATCAGCTAATCACCAGAATAATTAACAGATTAATCGATACTTACAGTGATTGTTATTTGCAGCCTTAGGCCCAGTGATATTTTTAAATCGCTGTCATGTTATACCCAAGCAGAGTGGCTTAGTCTGTCTTATACTGAGCTTATTTGTAGAAAACTGTAGGAGGATTCACTAAATGTAGAATGGATAGACATTTGTAGAGGACGGATTTGCTTAAAGAAAGCACATTTCGGTTTCATACGTGCTGCTATCTGCACACACACACACACACACACACACACACAGACACAGCACACAGCGGTATAAATGTTGTTTTCTCAGTAACCAAACCTTGCAGGACATAAATGTTACAGCTACAGCTGGATACTCACCCACTGACACAGTCCCCCCATTTCCACAGCAACACACACACACACACACACACAGATGCACAAAAACACATACAGTGAACACACAAATACACACACCCCCACACACACTGAAGCAGAGCAATAAACAGCTGGAGGGCCTTCTGTAATTAAACCTGTACTGCTGTTTGTAAACTGTCAATGCATATATGTGGGCAGAAACTCACACACACACACTTAGGCACAATTTCAGTTGCATTTACATCTCATGCACTCCTTCTCTCAAGGCTGCGAGAATTTCAGAGTGCTGTGTGGAGATGAGTGGTGCCTATCTGACTTAATGACACCATAAACACATCTCCAGGTGTATTATCACGCTGCCAGAGTCAAATCCACTGCTAAAAACATAACAAGAATTCATCTGGTAGACTGTAGTTGTGTTGATCTGCTTGGTGGGAAAGTGTGTGAGTATGAAGAGCGAGTGTTCAAGAATCAACACTGTTTTTTTACAGTTTCCTCTCTTTGATCTTTTGAGCAATTTTCTTGGTTTTTATTTTCACTCATATATTATGCATATTCTCGTGTTATTACAACACATGTATAATGTATGTTCAGATTACACTGCTTTGTGTGTACACTTGTGATATTGTGCAAGTTGTTTGTGTTTATCGTGTTTCTGTTTGTGTGTTGCTTCTGCCAACGTGTGCGCGTATGTGGGCACATATTTGTCTGTCCCCAGCGAGGTGCGCTCTCAGCTCTTAGTGGGCGTTTCACAGACAGCCAAGAGACCAGCGGGGAAATTTCCCATCAGCCAATGCAGTGTGCAGTGCAGGTTAACCACTTAAGGCTCTGAAATCCATAGCTGCAACACAACACAGCCTCACACTCTCTCTCTCTCTCCACCTTGCATCCTCTACATTCCTCTCCGTCTCTTTCCCTCACCCTCTCTCCCTCGCTCTCTCTGTCTCCCCAGATGAATCGGAGCAGAGATGAAAAGCTTTCAGGAATGCTGGCAGACAGGCAGTGCTTTACAGTAATCTAACCTGGGGAAGATGAAAGCCAGCTGGGAAGCTGGGAATAGAGAGGAGGGGGGGAGAGAGGTGAGAGGAAGAGAACGACAGGATAGAGTTTTGGGAAAGAAAAGAGCAGAAGGACTAGATGGGCAGAGAAAGAGGGTGTAAAGAGCTAGTGAGAGAGGGTTTGCTGGGAGAAGGGATGCAGAGGTAATAAGAGATGAATAGTTTGTAAAGAACGCTGAGGGAATAGATAGCAAAATGGGTGAAAAGCTTTGAGGAGAGAGATGGGATAGTGAGAGGATGAGGGAACGAGGGGAGAGCAAAACTTACCTGGAAGTAGAGTGAATTAGAGGAGGGAGAAGTTAGAAAGGGAATCTACTGTAAGTATTAGTGCAAGTTTGAAGGTTTTTTCAACCCGCTCACCAGAATAAATGTTGGCATTTTACGCTTCTGCAAACTACGTAACATTTGTCTACTGTTATGTAACAAATATGTTAAAACTTTATGTTCCTACAGTGTTATGGTTAACATGTTGTCATGATTAGGAACGAGAAACACTTGATTATGGTTAGAAAATTATCACATTTCGGCCTAAATGTCCCAGACAATGAACACCTGCACCAATAACATTGCATTCTGAGTGCACAAAATGACGGTTAACGACATTAAAGATCAGCTATATTTATTGCAAAGGCAAATTAAAACTTGAATAATACATAAACAAAACACCTGTGTCGCTACAGCCTCACTCACACACTCACGCTCACTGTATTACACCTTTATAGAAGGTTTAAGGGGGTCTGTAGTCGGTAGTCATTGCAAAATGTGCCAGTATGAGTAGCCAACAGGGGCCCTTTTTCCCAAATTTTTTTGCGGGGGCCCTAATATTAGCCTGGTTTGCCTCTCCTGACGGTGTGTCTAATGCAATCACGGCTGGAAATGCTGCCAATATTTCTTAACTTTGGTCGTACTCCTTGTTATAATCCATCTTCTGTCTGACTTCATTGCAGTCTAGTCACAATGTTGCCTAATCGTAGCAGGTTACTTTAAGTGCAGCGCTACCAAAACCAATAGAAGTGATGGTGAGAACTGAGACCCGAGTGTTAAGAGATTCTTCATGAAATTGAACAATACACTTAGATCTGTGTTTCTGAGCCTCTAGACTGTTTGGTAAATACTTTGGAACAGCTAGTTATGTAATGAAGAAACACATTTTTACTCAGTAGATCTCTACACCCTGAATTGTACTTTTAAATATTAAGTCAGACTTTTAGCGGGGTATTTTTCCTCTTTTTTATCACGTCTGATAGTCAGGGTGATGGTGACAGACATGGCAAAATGAAAGTGAATAGCTAAGGTGGGAATTAAATGAAAACAAACCATGAAAATGGGCTGCTACATTTGGCATTGTAATTACTGTAAGTCAGTGTCATTTGGAGAGGTTGACACATAGTGTAATTGTAGCTGTCATACAGACGACAGCAGCCCAACACAAACCTGTGGAGTTTAAATTTCAGATCCTCTTCAGTGGAACAAACTCAATTGCAACACTGCTCACTGAACACTGAAGTAGCATCAAGTGTACCACTGTTGTCACTCGAAATGGCTCTGGCAGGTGGAAGGGGGAGCTCTCTTTGTGTGCGTGTGTTTGTGTGTGTGTTCTCTGAATCATAATGTAGGTGGAGCAGGCCTGTCGCTGCTGTGACAAATCCCACCTCATGCACCTTGTACTTCCTGCGCAGAATGAGAGAAGCGCACCGCACCAAAACGCTTCCTCACCTAATTGAAATTTTGAGGTATAAGAGGATTTCTGCACAACGCGAGCTGACAGGCTCCATTCACCAAATATCCTCTTAGACTCCTCTCTCTCTCCCTCTGTGTCTCTCCCTGAGAAAGAATTAACTTTTATCTGTCTTTGAGTTTTAGTGCAGCTTACACCCATCTCTATCTGAACGTTCTCCAGTTGATCTGTCTCAGTTCCTCTCAATCTCTCTCTTTGTCTCTTTTTCTCTCTGTCATTCAGGATTGCTCCACTCCGACAGGGGCACTTGGTTTGCCTGTTTGCTCGTCATACTTTGATGTGTCACATTGTAAAAGGGCAGAATAGGTAGAGAGTGAAGATATGAACGTAGATAATAAGACGGAGAGATGGAGGACGGAGAGGAGGAGAGGAGATGGTAAAGAAAGACGGAGTGCGAGGGAGACGAGGGAGAGTGGGAGTTAAAAGTAAGACTGAGAATGTTATTAGATGCCCTTAGACTGTCGTACCGGCGAAGTCAAATTCTTCGTACATACTTAAAATCAACTGTCTGAAGAGAAAAACAGAGAAGAATATACAAGTAAAGAGTCTGTGCTTTGTCAGATTAGCATTAATATCAACCCAGAATAACATTTCATACCACCAAGTGTGTATGCTCATTATGTTTTACACTCCAGAGGCTAATGTGAGATTCACACATCTACATGCTCACACATACGTATTTATAAAGGTATCATTTTTCTTCGAACATGCTTGCATGCTCCTTTTTTATTTGTTCCACCATCTTTGCGATTAGATAACCAACCATCCTGAAACAACACGCTCATTTATTTATGGTGTGCAGTTATTTGACTCCCACTGTGAAGCCTCCATTATCATGCACAAAACACTGCTTTTGTGCTACGGCATAATGCATGGGCGTGAAACTCTAATGTGCTCCCTTGATAAAGAAGCGCTAATTTTAGAAAAACCTCCCGTGGAGTCAGTGAAAGCACGGCTTATACTTGTGATGTCTTCATTGGTATAAGAGACAAATGTGTTTGAAAATAATGCAGAGAGCAGGGCTTTATAGAACGAGTTAACAACCAGGTTGGGAATCATTTTCTTTCTTTAAAGTAAAATGGATGCAACACATAATTTAGCTTGTTTCACAAAACTTGAAGCAATTGCAATGCCACATAGTAATGAGTGTCACTCAGACTAATCCATCATAGTAATTTCTTCTTCCAAAATAAAACTATATTGCCATATTAAAGTTTAGGTCATAGCTGAATGCTGCAATTGCAGTGTGTGAGAGGAGACGTATAAAGAACCTTGTGTTGTGATTAATGTGTGTGCCTCTGGTGGATGTTTGGAGTGACAATAAGAAAGGAAGGAGAGAAGAGAAAACAGAAGTGACTTAAGGGAAGTGGTCTGATTCTCTTGGGTGTATCTGTTCTTCCTTCTCACCTTGCTCTTTTTTGGAGCACTTCCTTAAGGGGAATGTCCACTGCAAAAAATTATTGGCTTGAGCGGTAATGTCATGGCAACAACTCAGATACCAGCGGGAAGCTTGCACCACCTGTGGCTAAAAATGTGATTTGTGTAGGATTGTTACCTTTTTATGTGATGATTTAGTCCAAAAAATGTTTAAACTAATATTGCAAAATAGTGATTGCTTTTTGAGTTTTTGGATTCTCAAGCCAAATTCACAAACTCTCAAAATGTAGCATCGGTCAGCTCTGACAATGGCCTGACAACTATACAGCTGTGCTCCCTAGACTCTCATGCAGTTGTTTCAGATTCATTTTCAGGCTGGATTTATGGATATGAGCTAGTTATGGTTAAACATTGTGATGCTTGTTACTCTTAGAGGTGGGAAGGAGATATATGTTAAATGTTACTAAGTTAGCACTTCTGTGCTACGCTAGCAAGGCTATGAGGTTACAATCAATGTACACTCATGCTGCTTTTGCTTTTTAATGAAGAACGAGAACAGTGTTGCATCTATCTAATTGGTTCAGTTCAAATGAACTCAGGTCTATTTGCGTGGTTGGTTTGGTTGTTTGGGCTTGTGCGAAAGCTGTCCATCAAACACTGGTGTGGATCAAACAACCGAACCAAGACCCCTTGAAAAGGTGTGTCTTGGTTGCTTCCAAATGAGGGTGTGATTGTGGTCTCAAAGAACCAACAAACCAGTTACAGGATTTTATGATAGCAGATATTGATTTTAGGAGGATTTCAACAGCTAAACCATTTATAAATCCATCTGCTGATCATGAAATCTGTGTGCCATCCCGTAATTGATCCTTATAAAGGCCATGTATATCTCATAACCTATTAGTGCTCATGCATACATGTAACCATGGTAACACATTTGCACATTAGAGAGGATATTTTCCCTGATTGAAAAGCTGTTAAAACTGCCATCATTGCAATTGACGCCATGTACTTTGTCAGTTCATTAGGTCCATTAAAAAGTGCGTGACTGTGATCTCACAGTATTGAGCCCCAAATCATTTCTATACAAGACACCTTTTTTTTCCCATCCTGTCTCCATGTTAATCATTATTCATAACATGCCAATGATTCGCAGTCTTATAATAATCTGCTAATAACTATTACAGTTAGCTGAACTACAGGTGTGAAAGCACCCTTAATTTCACTGTATAGATTGTATAGGTACCCTTTTACACTGTGACTTTTAGACTTTAGCCTCTATGTTTATCTTTTTAACCTGTTTTGGCTGCAGGGTCAGTTTAACATTCTGGATATATCCTTCAGTTGCATATTGACAGCCCTTCTGTCTGCTTCTCTCAAAAATAGCTTTTTTTGTTTGTCAAAAATTAGATGTTTCTTGTGCAGTTAGTGGCAGTGGGTTCCATGCTAGCACTGACAGCTTGATGGACCATCATTGTCAGCTCTATGCAGAGCCTACGCATGTGGCCTACGCCGTTGTGAGCATTTATACTTGTGCAGGTGGTGTGTCTGTGTCACTCTCCAGGTTACACCTCCAAAACACTAGCTGGCAGCAAGTTTAATTGATTCAAAACACACATTAAACATGGCCCTAATAGCGACAATTTCAAATACTAGTACACGAATCAGCTTCACTATAACTCGCAGGATTTTACAGACAAAGCACTTGTCAACATGCTAATGTTTTTAGCACAAGCCTATGGCATTTTACACTGTAAAATTAGCCTAGTGGCTAGCAGAGTTTTCCTCTCCTCATATGAAGCCAGGGACAATACCAACTTTTAATAAAGGTAATGTTACAAAATTTGGCTCCATTACAACCCACAAGATTCACTGACAAAACAACTGTGTTATACTAAACCAATTTTCCAGTAAAACATAACATGCTAACATTATTAGCACAAGCCTATGGCATTTTACATTGTATAAATTAGCCTAGCAACTCATATGAAGCCAGGATAAATCACACACAAGACCTGAAATGCTATTTTTGTGGAGGCTTTATTGTCTTCACAATTTATTGTTTCTTATCTGTGAAATTAAAGTAAATAAAAGCTTTGTTTCCACTGAGGGAAATAGTTTCAGCTTACAGAAATAGACAGGAGGACTGCATCGCCACGATGTGTAGTTACATTTTTGAGGAGGTGCACATCAGCCTACGGCGTAGGATACAGCGTTGATTCAACACAGAAGTAAAACCCTGCTTAAGGAAAGGTGGAACAGATACTGTAGTTTCTAATCACGTGTCAACAAGGTGTTAAAATTTAAGAGTTATAGAATAAATAATAATAATATTACAATTGCATATTGAGCTATTTTTATGTGACTTTTTAGTGTTGTTTTGTGGGTAACTATAATACTTCCATAGCATTTTTACTCAGAAAATAATATTTACTACTTCGATGTATGCAGTTTCAACTATCAGTATACTACTGTAGGCCAAATGCATGAAGTTAATAATGTTAAGGAAAAAAAGGAGCAAAGAATGTCTTCTCACGCTCAGCTCCTGTGGCTCCTGCGGCTGGTGGACACTGACACCATTATATCAACCAGTTCTGTATTTGTTCCTACACACACAGCCTTCATCGAACGCATCCAAACAATTTTCTGTGGACATTGGCCTTTAGTCTTTTTGCTCTTTCTCAGTCTCACCATCTTTCCTCCAATGATTTCCATTATTATAGCACATGCCTCGAGGGTTTACTGCAGTGTTATTCCTCGCTCTCCCTGTCCTCCTCACTCTCCTTGTTTTTCATTTTCTCACTTTCAGCCCGTCTCTTTGTCTCCCTCTCTCTGTCCCCTGCTATGCCAGCAACGCAATTTTTCACTTGAGTGGGAAAACAGGTATAATAGAGGGAGTGTGCCAGTCTGTTTAATAAAGGAATAAAGGCAAAGAGGAGAGATGAGAAAGAAAAAGGAAGTGCCCTTGGGGCTGAAAACAAGGGAATATACACACAGACACATGCACACACACAAACACACACACACAGGTTTGCACAGACAATAAGGAGGGAACACGGAAATTCACACCTGCTTATCTCTGAGGAATTGGTTGTGAGGTGCTTCCCTATTTAATTAGAAACTTTGGTAGGAACCTCATAAATCACCACAACATAAAACTGAAGGGTAGGCAATGAATGCTCCCCATATCCACGCCGGTGCACACACCCATACACACAAATCTGCACAAGTCCGAAAGGTAAGCCTATTGGTAATTCATGAATTCATGAGCATGTGAGATCTGCAGCTTCAGTCAGTGATCCATAGATTTAATATGTGTGCGTGTATGTGTGTGTACTGACTTTAGTCTGCCTTTACCATAGGGGCTGGCAACAGCAGGATATTATACCTCTGCTGTGTGTGAGGAATATTGCTGGATAAATGCGTACTTCATCAACTTCACCTTTTAAAAAAACAGTTAAAATTCCCCTTGATCAAATCACTCAGCTCTGTGATTACACGTGAGCAAAGACGGGACAGATAGTGTTGTGTTGACAAATGGAGCACAGGGGTGCAGAAAGGTCCCCGCATGTGTGTGACTGTGCGCGCACAGGACTGTGCACGTATATAGTGTGTATTAATGCTTGAACTTGGGGCAGTGTGTACGTGTGTGCGCTTGTGTCTCCAGAGTTATTCTGATGGCAGTGTGTGGTAACGGGATCCAGGGTGATGTCTGCTCTCAGACAGCGTCTGGCTCTCAGCTCCCCATCTATTATTCACACACCTGGACACACACACTGCCTTCTCCTCTCATATCTTTACTAGACTTTCTTTTCCACATTTGTGGCTGAACAGTTAAAAGTTCAGCTTTGTTGACTCTTTCTTGGCATTTTCTTTGTGAATATGTGAGCATAGCTTTGTGAATCCGTGTGTCTCCTTGTGTATTTATGTATTTGCGCTTATCTCCCAGGAAACCAATCACACACTTGGAGTCAATGAACTGCTCTGTTTGCCCTGGTAAACAAGCCGAAAATTAGTATTGACCAGAGAGAAGAGGACAGACTGATAAGCTGTAAAAGAAAGCGATAGATAACCACTAAAACAAAGCACGGTCTGGAAAAAAGGAATAAAAGAGTTCTCAAAGTCATCCCTTGGCTAAAGTTGATCTGAGCCTGTCAGTAGGTCATTATCAGACCTAGACATCTCTTTGGGAACCTGGCCCATCTCCACCACCATGGTTGGATAGGCTGCTGATTGACATTTATAGAAGCAGTGTATGCTCCAATCAGAAAAAAAGCCTGCTAAGACGAAAGAATGCACCCCTGTTATTGTGTTGTGAAACACAGCCTGCCATAGAGATAGATAAAGGTCACAGTGGGGGTGTCTGTGAGGTGACCCTGTGTTTGTTGATCAAAGTGTGTCACCAGACCATTATGAAAAGAGCCCATATTCATGTGACGTTCCTGAAGAGAGCTAGATACCTGTTCCATGCAAGGTTGATCTAAGGTTTTCCTGTTTTTGTGTCCAGTTAATCATGACCTTAGCTTATCCTAGGTCAGCGATTCTCTGACCAAACCAAACAAACCTACTATTCATTATCCTTAACGGCTGAATAAATTGGTGATTGACAGTTAAGGAAGCCGGATGTGGTCAACTAATAAAAGTACCATTAAGTTTCTGTGACTCAGTGGAAGAATGGGCAACATTGTCCTTCTGTTGTTGCATCTATACATGTGGGACTATTTGGTCTTTGCTTTTTCAGTCTTCAGCCTGGACCGAACCATCTCCCCAAACAAGCTTCCATGGACATATGCTCTCTACACTTTGGGCAGAGATTTTGGCTGGAAAGTTCCTCTATCTGAGGGTTGCATGCCAGTAATTGTGGGAGGAGAGGAGGCAGGGAAATGAGGAAGCAGTTTTATGATTAACAGCAACTTTAATTGGTGGTTACTAATGCAAGAAAACACAAATGCATTTATTTGTAGTGAGATAAAGTACCTAATTTTCATTTAACTTTAAGTCAGTGTAGTGTTGGTAGGTTACTGAAAGTTCTAGCTTTTAGACAATACCTTGAAAGGGATCAATATTCAATACCACTTGATACCTCAGGGAAAAATTGACATCAACGACAGGGCCATAATATGACAACTGCAACTTTTCTTTTTGTGGTTGGTAGCAGAAACGTTAACAATAAGAGAGAGTGACAAAGCAAGTGTATAGATACTACGAAAAACGAATAATGTAAACATTCCAAATACTCAGAATCAATATTTATCGATGCATTTGTATCTTTACAACACTGAGTCAGTGTGATATTACTTACTTTATGCATATAGCAAACAGTCACAATAAATAGATGCTTAAGTAGAACCTATTTGATTTACAGGCAGAAAGAGAGTGGTAGAGGAAGATATTTCTTTCCATCTTTTCCTCCTCAACCTTTCCCTCTTTCTCTTCTTCCCTCGCTTCTCTAACATCAAAGCTAGCCACCTCTCGCTCTGCCATATGTCCAGCTTCCTGGGTGCTACAATTCTCACAGGTGTGGATGCTATACAACCTTTCTCTCTCTGTCGCACATGCGCACACGCACAAAATACAGCTCCCCGAGTATAATCTCAACGTGATTATACCCAGTGGGTTCTATTTATACTATTCACCCTGCTGAAACAGTTTGCCGGCCGCACTCTTACAATTGAATGGCATCTATAGCTCTGGGTTTTGAGCACTGCTGGGTCGCCTGAAAGGCCAAGTCTTGATTCCACACAATGGGCTGATTTGGTGCCCTCACTACTCCGGGGGAGCATGTTGACTTCATTAATGGCTCCCAAAGCCTTTTAGCTCTCACACAGTGGCCTCTGGTCACAAAATATAATGGGGTGCACACCACTCTGTATCACTGCCACCGGGTTGCACCACTAATAGAGACACAGGTGGTGATGTGCGCTCAAATTATGCCGTTGCCTCTGTGGGGTCCTTGAGGCCCAGCCAGTGGCTGCAGCAGCAGTGGCGGGAAACAGCAGCTCTTATCACTGCAGAATTACGGGGAAAGAAAAGAGAAACAGTAGAGGAAATAATTGGTTTGAAAGAGAAATGTGCGTAAGGGTTTTTCTCAGCCAGGCCAGGTATTTGTCTGCACTAAATGAGGTCTGTCAGGAGATCTCTACCTGTCGCCTCTAACACCCTGCCGCGGCTCTAATGAGACAGTGAAAGAGGAATTGGATGGGAAAAGACGGAGGGAAAGAAGGACGAGGAATGGAAGAGTTGTATAGAGAGAGACGAGCTCTGACATCTGCACGGTAAAGGTAAAGGAATGATGCATATTGCGAGAAAAAGGGGCAAAACTGAAAATCGATGGACAAAGAAATTATGCAAGACCATGAGAAAGAGGTGACGGAGAGAAAAAAGGATCAGAGATGGAGCAGGTGTTGAATAAGAAATAGGTAAAGGGACAATTGGCCAGAGGAAGAAAGGCTTTTTGCTGCTCACTTGGCACATGGAATAAATTTGTGTTATTGACTTGACAAAAGAGGCCCTTCCTGTCCACTTCCACATAGATTACAGCAACAAGTGCAAGGCCATTTTCCTGTTTTATCTGGAAAAAATAGGCTCCATCAATAACTATATATCAGCAGGGTTTGCAGGGAGAAAGGGGAAAACAACACATCAAGTCTGCAAGGCTTTTTATTTCTGGTCACATCCAACAGTGGACAGACTGAAATGTGCAAGCACAATCAAAAGAGTGTGGATGAATTGGAGACAACATACAAAATACATCGTTATAGCGCAGCAGAGGAAAAGAGTCTGCAACAAACATACCAAGACAGAGGGAGTTGAATTTTAAAAAAGAGTGCAAGGAAAAAAGTACATCAGAGAAAGAAAGTGAGTTGTTAGAAGTCAAGCGGTCACAAATGTTCTCAAGATTGAACCGGCTATAAGCCTGCAGGTATTTCAGCCCAACCTCATGACTTACAGATTGAGACAGAACGAGAGGGAGAGCGAGATAGAGAGGGAGAGAGGGGGAAAAGAGCAAAAGCAATAGCAGAGGAGGGAAATGAGTAACAAAAGCTGAGCTGTGAGCCCCCTGCCTGGTCACAGTGCTCTAAGGCAGCTCAGCAGTGAGGGGAATGATAGCAGGGAGACCTGCCACTCACCCTTTGAAGCCATGGGGGAGATTGAGGGAGGAGAGGAGAGCAGGGGGAGAAATGAGTTAGGAAGCCTCCAGACACTTGTCCCCTTTCACGTCCAACACCATCATCCCTCACAATAACATTCTTGTCCTTCTCTTTGCCTCTCTCCTTGCTTTTTTTCTGTCTATCTCGCAGCAGGGGGATAAGGTTAGATTAGTAGGCCGCATGGACCTGCAGGCTAACAGGTACCACACCTTTAATGCCACAACGGTCAGTCACTGAGCCAGGGGTCCCCCTGCGGCTTTGTCTGCTGTAGTGTCAGATCCCAGATGTGAGGTGGTGGAGACTGAAGTAGCACTGATACAAACAAACATAAGTGCCAGAATGCCGCCTCACTCACAAAACTTAAAATTGATTTTTGGTTTTTGCTCTGACTCTCTCAGTGTTGCCATGTAATGTCCAGCTGGGTGAAAGGATAATACCAGACAGTTTCTGCTACCAAAGTAACAAGTGGGAAAGTAGTCAATGACTGACGAGGTCTGTTTGACCAAGACGTTGCTTTTATAATCACCAGAGCCAATTAAAAGTTACTTTTAATATAAAAGACACTGTTTCATTTTTGTTTCCAGTTATCATCACACAGGTGTTTCATGCTGTTCTGAGCTGCAGTGATGAAATCAGAGTGTAAAATCAGGCACACTGTCAGCTGTCACTCTGCGGGTAAAAATAATTTTTCACAGTTAAAATGTAGTTAAAATCATCATTACGTGTTTAGTGTCATTAGTGATCTCTCCGTTTGTTAGAAGCTCTGTTTTAAAACTAAAGTGGAAATAAAAAGCGTGGAACATGGACTGTTTGATAAAGATGGACGACATGACAGCTCCCTAAAAGTGAAGCCAAAACAGCTCAATCGCCCCCCAGCGGCTGGCTGCAGTGTAGGTCATAAACCCCACGCCCTACATGTTAGCGAATGGGACGTGCCAAACTAAAATATTGAGGTAAGCCTCAAATAACGTTTCTCTCAAAAATGTCATTTTCATGCTGATGTATGTTTAAGTGTCCATTTTTCCGATAAGTTTGGATTTAATTCATCTTTAGTTGCCATATAAAAGGGGTTTGATATCATGAATTATAGTCATGTGTGTCAGTCGGGGTGCTAATAATCTCATGGTTAATGGTGCTTCTTGCCATTGGTTGGGTGGGAGTATGGGTAGGAACCCAAGACTGCGGAGATCGTTATTGCGCAGACTCTGGCTTCAAATTATGTCACTATCGCAAGTTGGCAGCACCCGTATCCAGGATATTTTGGCTTCATTTTTGTGGAGATGCATTGTCCATCTTTATATTCAGTCTATAGCTTGGAACAATAAAATGATTCTACTGACGTACAAAAATAAATACTCTTTTTTTTTTCCAGTCACTAAGGACTTTTGTCTATGTCGGTATATTTTTTTTCCAGTGGTCTGATCGGTCAGTGGTCGGTTGTTGACAGTTTGTGATCCAATCACCTGAGGTTAACCTGCTCTGGGGCAGTTTAGTTTTTTAGCATAAGTTACCACAGTGAAAGTTAACCAGCTTCGTATTACTGTTAACCCTGAAGTTCCCTCGCTAACTCCAAATCCTGCTCCCTAGGACAGGCTTCTGGAGCCGAGTAATCTGCAGAGGTGTCCTGGTCTTCCAGACAGACCTGATAATTAAGACAACAAAAACAATGAATAAAGCAGGGTAACATTAAAAAACAATGTTTCACAGACATCAGGAGGAGTTGCTAGCTATGCTACTCGTAGTGACAGCTTAGCTTGTTTCTAGCTAGCTTCCTTCAGTGTTCATCTTTCACATGGTTTCCTCTCCAAATCAAACAGAAGACTGAATAAAGCAGTTTCATGATAAAAATCAGTATCTTTCCAACACTTTTTGGTTCACACAGGATGTCTGGGGAGTTGTAGGGGATTGAAAGCCAAGCTGTCGCTAACGTTAACTAACTCTGATAACTTAAGATCCAGACTCAGACCCATATTAAACAGTTCATAGTTCAAATAGTTAAAACAACAAAGATCTAAAAGGTTATGGTGACATGATTTAAAACTGGCTGGAAATGTTGTCTTGTTTCACTGTCTGGCCGGCAGATGGCCCCTCTGGATGGCCCTGCTATGGTGCTGCTCTTACCTCTTTCTCCTTAGTTAATTTTTTCATGCTGCTGCATTGACACAGTCACACTCGGGTCACTCACTAATTAGTCTTAGTCTTCGTTTCATCTCATAGCACAGAGCTGTGGAGGTTCTCCAAAAATTTCTTTTAACCTCTCGTTTCTAAACAACGCAGCCAAAATAAAACATCTGCAGAGGATTAACCTCAATAAAACCAAACCCGACAGGAGGGCTATTGTAGAGGTCACATTTCAGCATAGTTTTGACACTGCCAACGCGAGTCTCTGTAGTTACTTCCCTGCTAACAATGACATTTCCCTGATTTGCACCCACAAAGCACCTTCCCTCACAGTGCAGGCACTCGGGGAAACGCATTAATTAAAATCCTGCTGTGTAGCAGATATGCCTAATCGCAAACATAAAACAGAGAATGGTGAATTAAAGCACAGAATGAGTTCAGTTCCACTCTGTGGTGTTTTTTTGCCCACTCATCCTCCTATAGAGAGAAGAGTCGAGCCGGAAGGAAAGAAGGAAGGAAGGAAAGAAGGGGGGATTGTTAAAGTGTCTTTAATGAACTGAATGAATATTTTACTTCCATAAAGAAAGGCAGTAAAGCGTTGAGTTCATGTTGTATCTTTGGATAACTGCAAGATGTGTCTCCATTATAGCTCGTCATAAAAAAATAACACATAAAACACGGTGCCAAAAGACATTGTAGACGTAGAAGTACCATGGCATTAGTCATTCATGTGTCACCTACAGTACTTGTTTTAGAAGCCACATATCTTTAGTGCCTTGCTCTCTGGCCAGTCTCCCTCTCAGACAGAATAAAAACATTTGTCAGTCTTTTATTGTCCGTAATAACTCCTGGCGATGAATAGCGGATCTCTGCTCCAGCATTGCTACACGACCAGCCTGGCATCCCACATTAGTGTGCCACATTCTTGTTAATACCCTGAGATTAATGTCAAATCATCCACACTCCCCCACTAGTCTCGCACCAGTCCATCTCGCCTAAAGCTATATATTGAGGCATTGAATGTGGAAGTGGAGGGTTTGTCCTGGCATTGATTGACACCGAGAGATAGATCCAGTCCGCCTCCTAGCTCCCTTTCCCTCTGTTATTCTCTCCACCCCCCGTCACCCCCTCTTTTCTCTCTGTCTGCCATATGTTTCAGTGAGCTGGACAGATTTGGGCAATCAGACAGCCACCATTGTATTGCTGTCGGTATGAATAGAATGCGTGGAGAGACACATTGCCATTATGTAGTGACGATACGTTGTTTCTTTTCTTCATGTCTCTTTCACAGTGAATGTTCTTCTCAGTTGTCTCTGACTGTCTGGCTGTCTCTCTTGCTGGGCTCTTATTGCATGTCCTGCCTTGCCTGGTTGAATACCTAACACTCTGCTGTGGTTTGACAAAGAGGGTCGAAACCTGAGCAAAGTGTGGCAGGTCAGGTTGCAGTGGCATTTGGCATGTGGCTGTGCTGTTGGCGCTTCAAAATGTTTCTGATTTATATCTTGAACAGTGTAGGGACCCAAGGGCTTAAAGAGGAGACCCCAGGAGACCTCTCTGTGTGCAAACTTATCTTGGACTCTTGAATGTGGACGTCATGCTTTTCAAAACTAAATCACTGAAAGATAGCAGTTTGTTAAAGGGGCTAAATACAACATTCAAAACATTAATATAGAAGCAAACAACTATTTTCTATGTAAAGTTATGATGGAGTAATGACGTCCTGAGCAGAGAATGAAGTCACGCTACATCTGTGTGTGTTGTAATCTGAGCTTCTCTGTTTTTTGTTGTAATAGATGATCCCAGTGCTAGTGTTAGTGCTAATGATGGCAAAGGCGTTGTAGTGAAAGCAGAACGCTGACCACCTGTTCCTCCCAAGGTTGACACCGCTCTCTCAGCACTTTTGCCTTTAGCCCCTTTTACACTGCCTGTTCAGGGCGGGAATATGGCACTGTTATGCCGCCTCACTGTCCTGTGTATACAGTCATGGAATGGGGGGACAAAGTTGTCTCACCTTTAAGCTGCCACGAGAGAAAGTAACTGCACCGAAACGGTGTTTGTGAAAACTGGACAGCCTGCAAGACAGGACCATGGGTGGCACAGGTGTGACGTTTTGATGAGGTGCTATGTGTGCAACCCAATGCAGGAGATTTAAAAGTAGCTGTTAGCAGTTAGCGGCTAGCTCAAAGAAGAAGAACAGTGGCCGTAAATGTTTGCATATTGGAAAAACAATTGGGTCCAGGAACCCCTTGCTTTCTGAGCATAGGATAAGATCAGCCACCGTGTGACAGGGACGGTAAATGATCTTTAATGCCATGGTAATGCCAATGTTGTTTGGAAAGCTCTGCTGATGCATATTTTAGATCACACGTGAGGCTGATGCTGTTGTGTTACGTCACGCCTCTTTTGATTCTGCAAAACTGAGATGCAGTGTATAATCACACACTTGAGTGGAATGATACCACCGTTGTTTGTTTCCGTGTAAAAATACAAGGGAAGCACAAAGAACGGACTTCGTAGCGGCCCTATAGCACGATATCAGTGTAAAAACGGCTTTTGTTAGCACTGTTAGAACTGTAAGCTGCTAGCTGCTGGCTCAGCCACTTCCATGTCTTCCAGTGCTCTGAATATCACTTACAGCTCCTTTAAAATTGATCCTTAAACTTTGATAAATATTGTAAATAGTTTAAATTTAGGATGTTTTTATTAACTTTATTTTGATAGTATGAGCTTGTCAAAGTGACATTCCAACTGTATAAACAGGAAGTCTTGAAGATTACTTCTTTGCACCTGCGTCCTGTTTTTTTTTGTTTTTTTTTAAGTTTTGGCCATTATTTCAGTTGGTTATAACATTGTATTTACATCCAGTTTTATTTTGGAGATCACAGAATGGGAGTCAAATAGGGGAAAGGACAGCAGCAGATTGACAACAGTTTATCTTAAACATCTACACACTAATTTAAAAATCTAAATTAAAGTGAATGCATTTAAAATGTTTGTTGTCATTCATTGCTTTGTAAAGCTAATTATAGGCACAACTATGACACATATGGTAGGTTAAAGTTGAAGTGTGATGTACTATGGGCAGATCTAATAGACATTTACAGTGTGATTGACCTTTGGTTTTGGTTCAACATTACTGACCACAGGTCCTGACCTGAACTTGCACTGGTGAATCATGGCCAACACTACTGATATACCGCAAGACCTGAGTTGTTGCTTCTTTTAAAGCATTTTGCACCGTCAGTACATTTTGGAACAATGCGTATCATTCTATCATGCGGATATTCAGCAGAAAAAAGTTCATGACCCTTTTTGGCCGCAGAAATGCTGGCACCGACTCTGGGTTTGCCCGTACACGTTTCAGGGATTTGGTGGAATTCCTCACACAAATGTTGTGGTAATTTAAGTTTCCCAGCATGCTGCGTGACTTTGGATGACATTCTGCTCCAGCCCACTCACCTCGCTGTGGTTGCATGGCCCATGTCAGACCACAGTGATACGATAGTCAGCAGCTTATTCTGGCTTCCACCAGCAGCATGTTGGTCATGGTGTGTGTTCCAGCCATGGTGCGTTAGTGTGGGTGCCATGCTTAACAGACTGCAACTCTGTGTGACTAGCCTTCCTTTTGCCACCCTAAAACCCATGCCATAGCAGGCATGGACACGATCCTCCAATTGCTCTTACAGTCTTCACTCAAAAAAAAAAAAAAAAACACACACAGAGTTCCTCCCCTTTAGTTGTTGTATGTTTTAGATGTCTCTCCAGTGTGGTCTTGTCCAGAGGGGGTAGTTTTGACTGTGTTTTTCCTGCACTAAGCCGCAACCGCCATCTACACTAACACAGCTACAGCAGTATTTTTAATGTCTCCTGAGGATGGACTAGACTCCTCCTAAAATGTGGAAAATCCATCTCACCACTTGATGTAAAGTAGTTTCTACATAATGGCACACCAGTTCTCAGAGCTCATCTAAAATAAATAGAACTACTGCAGTGCAATTTTCACGAGAAGAAAGTTTATTATTTACCGAAAGTGTCCTGGTGGATTCAGCCAATGACAAAACAAGCAATCCATGTTTTGACTTTGTAATAACTTGATACTACACTGTATCGTCTTTAATTGGTATTCTGCTTGACATAATTTAAAATATTTTCCAGCACACATGCTATTGATTTTCAACACAACAAAAACAATTTAAGCACAGGTCTTAAAGTTATTTTAGTGATTATAGGGATGCGTTACACATGAAAGCACCATCTCAGTGTTTGTATGCTAGGAGTCTGTGTATCATGGCTGATTGAGATTCATTACCAACCGTAAACCCCTTTCCCATCACTGCACCCTTGTATGCTCAGGTTGGGTGGTTCTCTTTAAGTTTTTTTGTATTCACAAAGCTATTTTTATTTATGTGTACATTAAGCAAAACAATTGAACACAGTTATACTCCCAGTCCACAGACTTGGTTCTTTTTCACTATACAAAGGGCATGTTTGGAAGCTGGCAAAGGAGCTTTAATATATGCAGCTCCATATATGCGGACTCTGCTGCAGAGGGATTTCGAGTTGTATTCATTGGTTCCTCTGTAGCACTGCTACAGGAATTTTCTATGTCATCATCTGTATGCCAATGTCAGGTTATACTTAGCTGGTCTTTTTAATTGTTTAGAGTTTTGATAATAATGATAATGATAATAATTATTATTTATAAGCACCTTTCAAAGCACTCAAGGACACTTTATAAGACACAGAATGGCTGTTGTTTTTCTTGTGGTTAATTTATGGCATTTAATAACTTTTTCTTGGTGGTAATTTAACTGTTGTGTTGATTTTGTATTTTTGGTCTGTGTTGTTGTCTGTAATGTATGTTTCTGTCTGTTTTGGCCAGGACAGTCCTGAAAAAAAGATTTTTAATCTAAAGAGGGTTTTCTGGTAAAGTAAAGGTTAAATGAAAAAAAAACAAACATATAAAATAAAGGCTCAACTAGTACATTTCTACCTACTTCAGTATGGATTCCATGCAGAGTCAGAGGAAGTGCGGTAATTTCCATGTGCTTCTGTGGCGCACAGTGCCAATACTAGGCAACTGCGAGAGGGTACTCCTGTGGTTTTCACACCGGAATGGCTTCCCTGTCTGTATCACACCTTCTGCTAGCTGTTAGCCCCATGGAGAGAGGGAGATAGTCACTTTGGGCACAAGATTTTTTTATTGACAGATTTGAAGCAGAAATACCATCTGCATATGGGGTCGCATTTGTTGTTCTCTGAGCCGTAACACTGAAACTGTTATTCAGATGTATCTACAGTTGTCACTATTTCTGATATATCAACACTGGTGCACCTTCTGTTCTGCTTTAGTGGTAGATCCCAAAAAAATGAAGGATAGACACTGATCTTAAAAGGTTAAATAGTTTTAAAGATGCTCCATAAATACTGTTTGCTCTGAGTGTTTGTGTCTTTGTCACAGTTAAGATCACATATACTGCATTTTTACTGCAGAAGCCACTGTCTTTATTTTTGTTTTCACTGATGGTGTTAGTGTAGTTATCCCTCACAGCCACTAGGGGGATACAGTTTATGGCCAGGGTGGTTGTTTTATAGAGGGATGGGATTTTGTCTGTATGATCTGAGGTATAAGGTGGATTTCTCCCGCAGTCGCACACACGCACGGAGCAATCGAAGAGATGTTTACTACACACATTTTGCAGGGGCTGTGGAAGTGTGCTCTGTGAGTCAAAAGCACCAGTAACTCTAGCCACCCTCCCCAGAGTACCCGAAATTACCATATGAGTAGCTCCAGCCAGACAGCCTGTGTGTGAGTGTGTGTGAGTGTGTGCAAGTGTGAGTGTGTGAAAGAGAAAAAAGAGAGTGAAATGCCAATGTTTTTATACCGGCAATTGCTCGTGTGAACACAATACTTATTTGTATGTGTGCATTAATGTGTGGGCCCAATGCATCTCTCACCTTCCCACTACTCGGAGGCAAAATGAAGTCTGTCTGGCAGTGAATGTCTATTGTGTAGTGCTAATGTGATAGCAGAGATTAGCATTGTAATCCATTTAGCATAGAGCAGCTAATCCACTTTATTACTGTTGAAAAGGAATCAGATAATATTGGCTAGCACCACTGTAGCTGCCTTAATGATTTTAAGCTGATGGAAAAATTACTTTAAGATATATTGATAATTACTGTTGCTGACAATGAAACTGGGATTAGTTGTTTAATAAAAAAAGGAAAAAAAACATAATCATTAGCTTTGGCTTTTTATCAAGGGAATGAAGGTATCGGTTGTTCAGTCGCTGCTGAATAGGCTTTTTGTTTGTAAATCGTGTGTGTTTTGTGGTAATAAAAATCATGCAGTTGTAGTTTAATTATTATGCTTTCACAGGTGGATATTTTGAAGTAATTTTCCTTTAAAGTGAGGAGAGAGGAAGACTGTTTAACTGCTGTTGTAAAACCTACAAGCCCAGGGTGACCCCGCTGTGTTGACTAAAAAAAATACAGGGTAAAACTGCTGTTAAATTCTTGCCAATTATTGTACAAATAAGTCCGCTGCTCTTTGATTTAAATCAGCCGTTTTCCCTTATGTGTTCCCCTTCGGTCCCAGTGTGCCTGCGTTGCGTGCTTGCGGACATGCTGTGCACTCCCTGGTGGCTCATTTGTTTTGTTGGTGGTCAGATTGAGGGATAATATACAGAAGCTTCCCCTTGAAGCCCTTCTGCTCCCTGGTGACTGTGGATCTGTCCCAACACAATAAAACTCTATATTCAGCCTCTGCCATCGACTGTCTGCCCTTTAACTCTGCTTGGCAATTGGCTCCACACGTCTCTCATATGCAGTGGGCGTAAGCCGATACACACACATCTCTGCATACATTCACATGCACGCACATGCTGTGTACAGCGCGCATACGCACAGCACCTCAAATTAACTCACCCGATCAGGCAGATTAGATAACCCCACCTGCTGAATCTGGCCTTGGCTCGCGCGGAAGCTTCTTTCTTCCTACCTCCCTCTTCTCTCTCTCTCGTTCGCCTTCTGTTCTTTTCTTTACAACTGACCCAAGTGCATACAATGGTTCCCAGTGAAAGTGTGTGAGGCTTTGATACACAGAACTCAAGGTCCTTTGAGATCAGGATCACTACACAAGCCAAGCAGGAGGCAGAGCGAGAGAGGAAGAATGACTTGGAGACAAAGGAGGAGGGAGAGTAGGGTGAAATCAGGGTGAAAGATGGCGCCTGTTTAAAGAAATGTCATGTTGTGTAACTGGATATCAGTAGAGGCAGCAGGAGTAGGGCAGGACGCAAACTGCACCCTGTGTTCTTAGGTTTCTTTCTTTACTTTACAATAGTTGAAGCAAAGACAAAGAAAAGTTCTGTTGGACTACAGCAGAGCAGCTGATGGTTGATGATTGGTTTTTGTTATAGTGTGGGATAGTGACTGTCAATCAGTCGCTAAGGTCCAATGCCATTCCATATTTCTACCCCTACCCTGTGTTTTTTAAGTGCCACCTTGCCTCTTGCAATCCAGTTACAAGGGGTAGGTGTTGAGAACTTGCCCTATGAAATGGGACAACCTTTCGAGACCATGATACATCATCAGTATGCTGGCATTTACGTAGACAGACACAGTGAGTGTTGCCAAACATTGTGAATATGTCGTCGTCTGCAGTGGTGATTCTCTTGTGTGGACAACAGGCATCAATTTGAGGTTGTTGGGGTGCTCACGATTTGCTATCAACTAAAGTTTCATGCAGTCAGCCGATCAAACAAGTCAACAAATAAAAGAAAACACTGCTTTACAACCAGGCAACTAGAGATCCTCTGTAGGCTAACGTTGGCAGCTAGTGTTCCTACCCTGCCAGTCTGCACTGATGCTAGACAAATGGTAGCAAATGTAGCAACTTTGCTTCTGAACTTAAGATAATTTTGGGCGTCATATGCCACCAAAGAGACGGCAGAAATATGTCGAAATGCTGAGCTGTCATCAAGTGGTTACAAGGGGTCGTTGTTGAAAACTTGCCCTATAAAATGGGACAACGCTTCGAGACCCTGATACATCATCGATATGCTGGCATTTACATTGACAGACACGATGAGTGTTGCCAAACATGCAGTGGTGATTCTCTTGCATGGATAACAGGCATCCTTTTGCGGATGTCAGAATGCTCGCGATTTGTTAACAACTGAAGTCCCACGTTATCATTCCTTCGAACAATTCATTAAATAAAAAGAGAATACTGCTTCATGACCAGAGGTCTTCTATGGCAGCCTGTGCTCCTACCCTGCCAGTCTGCACTGATATTAGAGCTCACAAGGGCAGCAACTTTTTTACTGGACTTTAGATAATTTTCAAGTGCCATATGCCACCAAAGAGACGGCAGTAATATGTCCAAACTGCACTGTTAGCTATCTAGTTAGCTACGGAGACATAGACATATTAGCATCTTAGCGTCTAGAGAATAGATGATGGTTAGCGCTTTTTTCCCCACTTGTGCAGCCATCTTACACTCGGTTTCAAATGCGCCTCTGAAAATTATTTGGAGCGCCGTGTAGCCCTAACACTTCGCCCTACCCCTCTATCCCAACAAGAATTGGGACACCCTACCCCTAGACGTAAATTGAAGGGGTAAGGGCTTAGTGGTAGGTGCAAGGGGTGTATTGGAGTAGGGATTAAGTATAAAGAATGTGCATATCATCTTTCACAAAGCTAACATTCATCCTACTTTAGGAGGGAAAGAATTGTTGTCATGCTTTCATTTTTTATTGTGACTGTTAGCTGTCTTGAACAATAAATCTTGCAAAGGAGGACTGAAATGGCCGCTCCCTAGCAAAGGCCACTTATGTTTTCAGAAGGTACAGCCCCATTTTACTAAATGGCTCACTTTATCTACTAAGAACAGTTAAGGCTTTTTGACCTTAAAGAGCTTAATTAATTAATAATTAATCATGAAGTGACTCACCTGTCTGCTCGACCATCTGCTTCCTGTCCAATTATCGCCTGTTTGTGCCTATTACCCATGAACCCATAAGTGCTGAAGAGCACAAAGAACTACCAGGAGTCATCACAACTTTAACAAGACTTGGCTCACACCTGTCCGCAGGTCCACACAGGTCTGTGTGTGTGTGTGTGTGTGAGCGTGTGTATTCTACTGGGTGCTGAAAGTTGCTTGGGTAGGTATGTGTCAATGCCGTGTGTTACTGGGAAATTACAGCCAGAGGAGCAGATTTAAAAAGGATCATTTGGAACACATCCTGTGCGTTGTGTGTGTGTGTGACGATGTAAGCAGATGTTCGGGCACAACCCAGAACACTTCCATCACACCACCAAGTGTGCACGGGGCTAATTCCATGCACTTTCTGCTGAGTAAACACACCTAGGGGCCCACAAACCACACCTCTTGCCCAGATGCCTAATTACTGTAATCACTTTTTGAATGGCTGGAACTGTGATAGAGAAAGATGAGCTTCTCAGACACAGCACAGGAAGCCATGATGCATGGGAAAATCCTGAGGCTGTATGCGGTAGATGGGCAATTTTGTCAAATATAATGTTCAAAAGTACCTTTTTAATGACACCTTGGTCCCTAATTGCACACTTTGTTCTCCTAGACGTCACCTTTGTTCCATTGCCAAGGCCTTCCTTGTGGAAGGCAACATTACTCTTTCTCACTTTGCTTCTGCTATACCCCAGCTAGTCTTTATTGATGTTATATTTTCAGCCCTGTCATTTTACTTACTTCAGTTGCTGGCTTTTCTGTACTCTTCTCTACATCTGGAATAGCATTGGTAACATAATGCACTTGATGGTATTTAAAGGCACTAGCTTCACCCCCACGATATCAGATGTATATTACTATAGCTGCTTTTAAGTTTGTAGCTGTTTTTGCATGTTCAGTTGCGTTTTCCTGTATCAGTGAAGTCAAAATAAAAACTTTGGTGTTTGAGTAATTAAGGCTTTCTATGCAGTTGGCTCTGCTTCAACGAATCTGACGGAATTAGCAAAGTTTCCTGTCTAAAATATTGTAAATATCATAGTACCTGTGAGGCAATGTGAGTGCTACAAAGACTAGAAATACTAAAGGCACACTGTCCAGGATTGTCAGTTTCTGCAAACAAGCTCACCAGGGAGTGTGAAAGTAAACGCCAACCCCAGATTCACTCGTTTGGCGTTTTGCCTCGCTATATTTGAGCTTTTTTGGGGAAGTGCAAATTGGCCATTTCAACAGGATTTCGCAGCATGGCTGAAACTGATACAAGGTCTATGCAGGACTATACAGGACTTGGTGTACTTTATGCAGAAAGTTTTTCCAAACTCTGTAAGATGGGATTCAAAGAAGTGGAATCCCACATGCAGAGTGAGAAACACAAAACTGCCCAACAAACCTGCCAACAAAACGCTGGGTATTATCCAAAAAACGTCATGTTTTATGTTACAATAAACATTTGAGCAAAACTGTCTTTAAAGACTTACATCTGACTTGTTTTAAACTGTATAGGAGCCCTGTTTTTACTTAAGCTCTGTGGCGGTACACGCCCATAAATGTCCTGAACATAGAAAATAAAAAGAATATAAGGTAATACAGGCAGAGGGCAGAGTCTCTGCAGACTAAGAGTGTGTCATACTGTAAGTGATGATTGAAAGGGATTACTTTTGTATGGGTCGATACTTTGTTTTTCATCCTGCATCTTTAAATACATTAATTGTCAATGTGCCTCTGTGTTTTTCCAGATCCGGGTGGATGGCTCCTCTCGTGCTCTGCAGTATGAGACTGTGCAGGCTGTGGAGAATGGACCCATCCTCAGAGACATGGCCTTCTCTTCTGATCACCACTACCTCTATGTCATGTCTGAGACCCAGGTCAGACACACACTCACAGACACACACACAAACACACACATCAAAAGCTCCCCCCCTGCTGAGTCAATATCATAACCACTGGCATTTATCATTTTCTTATGTCACAGGGTACAATAACCTTTGGTGTAGCGTAGAGGATTTCATTACAGCCTGGCTGGAGGAGAGAAAGGGATTAGATAGACTGTTGGATGCTATGACCAAGTCTTTTTATAGAAACAGACTGTGAGGCTAGAGTTGGAGTGAATAAATGTGTTGAATTATAGGGAGAGAGGAGAGTGGTCACAGTCCACTTGTGTGTGTGTTGGTGTGTACGTCTGTGCACATAGAGATTCACACATACACACTATCTCTCTTAGTACCTTTGATGACATGGAATGTGAAGCGAAATAGCAGCACTCTCTGTAATGGACACAGACACAGTGAGACTGTGAACACCTCTATCAGAGGCAAAACCTTGCTAAAATAGCACCATGGAAAGTCCATAACACACATACTGTGCTCACATAAATGCACACACTGCCGTGACTCACTGTGTTGAGCACTCACTTTGTCTTTATATTAGACACAAAAGGCAAAGCCATAAGCTTGCATCTACAATACATGTGCATATACAGTAGTTAAGTCAAGACTAATTTATTTGCCTTGTACCTTTCAGTTTACTTAACTTCAAGGAAAAGTGTGTAAGATTTAGGGGGATTTACAAGCATCTAGCAGTGAGGATTCTCCCAGTTAGAATCCTCTTAGTGTTCATTGTTCAGGAGGTTTTTACCAGGAGCCGAATTTTTCTCAGAGGTCTCTTCCTCTCCAAAACAAATGACCTAGGTGATTAAATTCAGTAAAAACACTGATCAAAGCAGTGACGTTACACCACAAATTAGCGGTTCTCCTACACAGACGGGTCGCTTGCCCACCTGCTAATGTGTGCTCACCTTATTAATAATCCAGCCATCCAGGAGGTTGTTACCGTGAGCCGAATTATCTGCAAAGGTCTCCTCCTCCACAGAACAAACACAACAGGCCATTTAAGCTAGTAAAAACACTGAATAAAGCACTTTAATGTTAGAAATCAGTGTTCCTCCAATGCTGTTTGGCATGTTGGAGATGGGCCGTTAGCCTAGCATCCGCTAATGTGTGCTCACCTTTTTTGTCTGATCACTGAAAATCGAAATGTTCAGGAGGTTTATACTGGGAGCCAAATTATCCGCAGAGGTCTCCTCTTCTCCAAAACAAATAGACCAGGTGATTTATTTGTTAAAAGCACTGAAAAAGCAGTGTCACAATAAAATATAAGTGGGTTTTTTTGCAGTGCTCTTGTTGTGGAGGGGCTGCTAGCTATGGTGGGCAATGCGAAAATGCGAATGGCCCTGTCTAGAGCCAGTTTGTCCGTTCTGTGCTACTGTAGAAACATGACATTGCAACGTGGTAATCTCCGTAGATAAGGATCATTTCACTATGTAGATATAAACAGCTCATTCTAAGGTAACGAAAAACACAACAATTCTTATTTCCAGGTGTTTTTCCACTTATGAAAACATACTATTATATTCTATTTCTTCCAATATATTCCAATAAATCCTACACACTGAACCTTTAACTAGTGCAGTGCCCTTTCAAAACGTGCCTTTTAAGAATTGGCAATTGCCTGGTGTGGTATTGCTGGTTGCAGCTTTTTGAAAGAAGTACTCATGCAAACAACTTGACACTCGACTGCACTTCTCCGTCTTTTACTAAGAAATATACCTGCCATGACATAATTGTATCACACATCCAAATCGCAGCTACTTGCAGTCAGCAACACTGATGAAATACACTCACAGGAAAAAACACCTGGAGCAGACTTTGGTAGGCAGCTGCCTGGGGCCCCAACTAAAAGGGCCCCCAACAGCTATAGATTCATTAGATGATGTTTATGTTTCTTTTCAACTCAGTAGTACTAACTGTGTACTTCTACTTCAGATGAAAACATAATACTACTACATTTACCTGACAGAGACATGTTACTAGTTCCATTGCACATTAAGCTATGCAGCATTATAGAAGAATTGAAAGCTCCACCTTGAACAGCCATGCATAAATTTAAGTACAATGTGCTGATAACGCTTTTCTTTCACTCTCACTGGAATGCAGGACTTCTACTGCACATTATTAACAGTTTTATCTCAGAAAAAAAGTTTTTAGTGCTTCTTCTCTACCACTGACAATACCAAAGTTCTCAGTTAGAGAAATGGTACAAGGAAAGCAACATGTTGTTTGCCTGGGGCTCCCAACTTACTAAATTTGCCATTGAAAAAACACTCATCACTTGTTTCTTGTGGTCAGAAACATGGGTGAAACACTTACTGGAGGTATCAGTTTCCAAATAGGCATTTTAGTCTCTTGCTTTGACACAAACACCGCAGTTATAAAGTAGAGCATGGATTTAATTAGCAGACATATTGTGCCAGCGGTAACATTATTAGCATTATGGGTTAGTATGACAAACCTACACAATTTGAGTTGCAGTGGCAGAGTGGTGCTGTTCCTGTAGGCTATCTGCTCTGTGCTCCGTGCTCGTTGACTCCAGGAAAGTGAAGAAGAGTTTGGTTTTAATGTTAGTATATCCAGCATCCAGCAGTAAAAGTGAACTGCAGTTAATGAGCTCTGAAGCACCTCCCCTTCTGCTGCACAGAGCGCTGTATGCTTGTTTAGTCAAAGTTTATTAATATTAAACGTGTCAAACGTGTGCCAAATTCGGCACTGCACGTCCTTGGGTCCCCAGCAATACACCTGCCGAGTGTGGAGTAGATGAGATGAACTGTTCTTGAGATATGCGAAGGACAGATTCATTTCTTTATATTTCAAAAAAAGTCTTAGGCCCTGATTTAATAGAACTGAGAACCACAGCAGAAGGTTAATAGTAAACATGCAGACTTCTAACCATTCCGCACAAACATTATCTTTTCATCAAGCGCCGTTTAAGGGCCAGTAATCAACTCATTAAAGCCAAATCAGGCCACCGGTTAAAGAATCCACGGTGGATTTCTCTCTTTCCAGTTCAATGTAGCCCCATTTATTGGTCATTATTATTGTGGCTGTTAGAAATAATGTTGCATAAGCTCTGAGTTCAGATAATATGCATATCATTCCCCCCTCTCCCTCCTCTTTATCTCCTGCCACCCGTAATCACAGAGGGCCACTGCTGTTTTGTTGGCAGCGATAGCCTAGTCGCCCCTGTATATTGTCTGCAGCTTCCAGCGGATTATAGACCTCTCTGGCACCATGAAAGTGTCAGTATTTGCTGATGTGTAGTGCAATTTGTTTGTGCGTATGCGTGTGAATGCGAGCACATTTTAAGAGCCCAGATTATCCCGATAACACTTTAAATATCAGACAGACAGTGAGTAGAAGGTGCCCTTTCAAATGCTGCTCTCATTGCCTCTCCGGAGGTCTCAGTCAGTCCTTATGCAGAGACAGAGAGAGAGAGGAAAGGAAGGGAGGGGAGGGACACAAGTTAGCAGAATAAGGACATTTAGGATGCTGTTTTGTCATGGCGTCCAATTACACAATTTTTCTTCTGTACAAATCTGTTAACCAGCAAAGTGAATTTATTTTTTTTCCCTCTTTTGGATTGTGGTGCATGTAATTGGGCTTACAGAAGATATAACAGAATAACAAATGAATTATTAGGAATACTTAATCTCCATTTCTTCCCATTATGTTGGATTCACTTACGTCTCACTATTATCGCCCAACATCGTGTTACAAATTTAGCATTTTTAATTTGCATGCCAATTAGCTTATATTGAAAAAAGCAACCAAGTGAGTTTTGTTGGCCAATAGTGGTCCCGTGTGTGTGTATTAGGCCTTTATAATAATTAGTCTATTAGCCTAGTTAGAGGGCTGACCTCCACTAACTGTTTAGGAGGAACATCTGGGAATTACCATACACGCAAATATAGAAAGCAGTTAATGAACACAACACAAACACATGCTTCTTTACTGTTGAAGGCCTTTTAGAGCAAATTAAGTTGAATGAATAAAAATTAATTTATTCCACCAATTAATTCAAACCCTTCATAATTTTGAGGTTTTTTTATAGATCAAAACATTTCTGCAAGACTTGTATGATATTGAAGTTATGACTTGTTTGATAACTAATCACTCCCATTTCCGTTAATTTTATTTCATTGCAATACCTGTTGGTTTTCTTGAGTTTTTCAGTTCCACCTTAACTGTGATTCATCATGCAGATTCAGGCAGCTGAAAAACACTGCTGTATTACCTGTCCTGATTTACTGTTAAACACAAAACTGTTCCCAAGTGTCTGCAATCACTAAAGAGTATGAGTGCAAATTGCTTCATCTCAAATGTAGAGAACATGTACCAACAATATTTTGGCATAACAGGTTTATTCTCACAGCTCTCTCAACATCAAGCTGATTCTTGAAGGTTTTCCTTGTGAACTGTGAGCAAAATTGTTCCCTGTCATGCTGTTGCCTCGAGTCAAAACAAGTTTTATTGAATGTCAAACAGGGTCGCAGAATGAGCTAGATATGAAAAGTAATAAAGATACAAGAATGATCCGTTTTTCACTTTTTTTTTTTTTTTTTTACTTTTAGAAACAATCTGTCATCTCAACAGGCCATGATTCATTTGCTATTGGTCCTGATACTAATAACGCATTTTTATGCCTCTGAGCCAGCGACATCCGTGGCTAGAGGCATGATGTTTTCAAGTACACTTTAAGGATTTCTTCAGATTTGGCGCAAACGTCTACTTGGACCCAGTGACAAACTGATTAGAATTTGTTGGTCAAAGGTCAAGGTCATGGTGTTCTTGCTTGTCTTATTCTTGTGAATCCAATATCTCAAGAGGGCCTCGAGGGAGTTTCCTCAAATTTGGCACAAACCTCCACTTGGACCCAAGGATTAACTGATTAGAATTTGGTGGTCAAAGGTCAAGGTCACTGTGTCCTTGTCCATCTTATACTAGTAAATGTGATATCTCAAGAGGGCCTTGAGGGAAGTTCTTCAAATGTGGCACAAACGTCCACCTGGATTCAAGGATGAACTGATAAGAATTTGATGGTCAAAGGTCAGGTTCACAATGACCTCACAAAGCCCGTTTTTGGCCATAACTCAAGAAATCATACTCAAATTATGGCAAAATTTCACACAAATATCTAAATGAATAAATTGACGAAGTGATGGCATTTTATATCCAAAAGGTCGAAGGTCAGCTTCACTGTGACATAATGTTCTGCAAAAAACACTGGTCCTGGTTATTCAGTTTGGTCAGATACTGAATTGGCGACACTAATCTTGAGTGTCCATCTTGAAACTGTGCTGCTTGTGTAGATCTTCTGTGTCCTGGGTTGAAAATGTAATGATGTGATTGATGCAGGAGCATCCATAATAAAGCATTGTTAACTGTCATGGAAACATATGTGTCTGGATAGACATGGATGTAAACTGTAACTATAAATTGACTGGGTTGCGGAGACATGCAGCCATGAAGCAGTAAATCTTGTTTAAGAATGATTCCCCAATAACAATAAGTCATCTTCACTTCCTTGTGTTGACATATTTATAGCCTCATACAGACAGCCAAGTTCAAAGGTCATGTTGTGGTCACCCGTACATGCAAGAGTTTTGAATAACAGAACTGCTAGCTGGATCGGCGCTGTGGTTTCGAATAACATCTTGCACACACACACACACACACACATTCCAAATTCCCAGTGGTGGCAAATGCTATTAAAGCAGCCCGAGCTGGTCGATAGCAGAAGGCCACCTGCTGTTTCTGGGGCCTGGGACCCAGACTCTCAGAGAGAGTGTGATAGATGGAACAAGGGTGAAATACAGAAAGAGGAAACACATGATAGAAGGAGAGAGGAGGAGGTGGGTTGCCACAACAGGAGGCTGAGAACAGAGTTAGTCGATACAGCTCCTCGCCTGCTGTTCTTAGCCTTGAAACCCTCTTCCCCAGATTGGTGATGCCAGGCCCTGGGGTTGACCAAGAGTAAGCCAGACCTCCACGGGATCCTTGCTAGTGTGAGAGTCCAGGATAGGATGGTGAGGGTCAGACTGATGTTGGAGGAGAGAGAGACAGAGAAAGATTAAGTAAGGATGAGTATGTCGTCAGTAAAGTTATATTTCCAAATTTTCATTTGTTTTTCAATTATTCGCCTCATGTTATGTTGACTTTGTGAAGAAAACTTTGTTTTTCTCACATGCCTCCAGGGTGAATCCATGCAGTATAATTTAAGTCTTATTTATCCAGTCAGTACTTCCCAAACAGACAACCCTTTTCCACAGGGTGCCGAGATAAAACATGAAACTTATCTATGCTCTCTTAAAAGCCAGACTCCATTGACAAAAACAGTAATTTTACCTTGCTGAACACGGGAGCTCCTGGTCTACCATTGCCTCAATCTGTTAGTTTCTTTGTGTTATTGTTAATCCAAACTATCCCGTTCAAACACCGAAGCCATGCAATAACACAAACAAACTACTGTTCAAGGCAGCAGTAGACCAGCAGCAGAGCAGCAGCTTCTGTGTTCAGTGAGGTAAAATTGCTGTTTTTGTCAATGGAGTCTGGCTTTGAAGAGAACATAGATAAGTTTCACTTGTAGTTCAGGTTCCCCTTGGAAACGGCTGTTTAAATGTAGTTATTCTGTTGCTAAACGTGGACCTTTACGACTTCAGTTCATCAAGAAGTTTCCCCAGTTTTGTTTTTTTTCCTACGCAAAGTCAGTGTAACACGTAATTAGTCATTTATGTACAAATGGCCATTTTGGGGGTAAAGTATTCCTTTAAAACTATTACAGATGCATTGTATGTTTCTTGTTTGCTGATAGATGGTTTCGTATGTTTTCATACTTCATATAATACTTAGTACATACAAAGGCTGCAGGTAAAGGCTCTGCTAGAGGTGAAGTTGAACTCCACGTTCATGGTATAGGGATTACAGGGACCATGTGGAGACCATAATAACTGAGATCGATCTGCTAGAGTTGCTCATATTCTGATCCCAGCAGTTGATAGTGAAGACAACTTGAACAAAGTTGAGAAAAGGCTCTGTAATCTCCTCCTTTTCATTAACAGTAAACAAATGCAAACCTTGTCCTCACTGCAATCATGGCTCTCTATCGAAAGTGAATTAAGGAAAGTAAACATGATTACTTTGGCTATATAAGATTTCCCGCCTCAGTAATTTTTTCTTTATCAGAAAACAAATTTAGCGATGAGCTCCTTCAGCGCAAACTTTAGTATCCTCACTTTCTATCATGAAATAAAAAGAATGTATACATGATTACTTTAAGGACTGAAAGGCAGAGTTTGATAATGTATGACACAGCAATCTAGTGTTTTGTTATTGCTACGATTAAGAACTATAAATACCGGTAAATGAAACTGTGGTGGGACCACTGGAACACCTTGACAGAGAGGTTTAGACCCTGCTTCAGGCATGGGCATCATGCTGAGAGTCACACTGCACCCTGCTTGTCTGTGTCACATTATACACTCATTAGAGAAGAAAGCTAGCCTAACACAGACGCACATACCCATGCAGTATCCCTCTGTACTGTATATAATGGTCTCCACATTCCAGTATTTTTCTCATCCCTCATTTAATTTCTCTTCCATTCTTGCAACCTTTTCTCTTCCCTTCCTCCATCCTGTGACTGTGTCCTCTTTGTTAGATTTGTTTTTCTTTCAGGATTATAGATTTTTGCTCCTACAACCCCTATTCATTTCTAAGGGGATTTGTAAAGCCAATGAGGATTCAGCCTTTTGTGTTCCTTGTTCCTCTTTCTTCATCGCCTCTCTCTTCATCTTTATTGCATTTCTAACCCTCTCTTACTACCCTTTGTCATTGCTACCCTACGCCATCCCCCATCCTCCATTTCTCTCACCATCCCTTACTAGCAGAGTAATCTGTCATCCGTACTCTCTCATTAATCCAGTGATTGGCTGTCCTCTAATTGGATCTCTCTCTCTCTGTATCTCCCTCACTCATACACACACGAGTCGTCTTATTAGTGGGTTAAATAGATGTTCTGGTATAAAGAGGACAGTCAGATTATAGAATGGGCTGTGATTATGGATGTTAGGGTTGGTGTTTGAGTGACAGGGGCAGGTCAATCCCACTGTTAATATGAGCTGCTGCTGTTCTTCACTAGCATGTTACTGTATCGTGTTAACACTGGTTCATCTGTCAGACACAACGAGGACATCTGGGCAGAATGAATGAGGTGGTTGGGGTGGAGGTTGGGGGATCATTTCAGTGTTGGTTCAGTATGGAAATTAAAAGTACAAATCACACACTAACAAAGCGTTCGTTTTTAATAGGAGCTATAAACCTTTTGCAGAGGGAGGGAAAAAACTTGCCTGAAGTGATGAATAGCTATTGGTGTCAACAGTGGAATTGGACGTTAGCAAAGGTTATTGCGTGAGGTGGAGAATGATCAGCTAATGGTGCCGTGTTAGTGCACAGGGGTGTCCTTGTCCAATTTTTCCACTACAAAATATAAACACCAATTCAAAAAGACCTTTCTCAACTGATTAAAGATTAAAAATCCCAACTTTCAGGTTGTCACTATTGGTTAGCCAAAATAAAGATGATAGACTAATGCTCAAGGGTGCGGTCTCACAGGACCGAAATTGATACTGGAAAATTTTCACCTCCTGTTCACTTTCATTCAGTGTGATCAGACCTGCTACCTGTGGCAAAGCACAGTCGCACCTTTGCATCACGTGGTGTTCAACTTTGTGGAGAAGACATTGATTTTTGCCGTGTCTAAACAGCCGATATTGGCGATGAAAATACAAACTGCCTCACATGAGAGACACTACACAGGCTGGCTGTGAGTTGGGAGAAAAGCATGGAATGCAAGAAACTGTACCAATAACATCATATTTGTTCACTGTATTTATTCGAAAGCTAGCTAAAATTAGCTAGCAAGCTAGCTTCCCATGCCGGTCATGTCCAGCAATGCCCACATTTAGCACAAATATTGCCTCAGCAGGTGATAGAATTGCTTATGTGTCACTGTACCCATGATTTTGTCTGTTACTTAAAGGGACAGTTCACCCCAGAATCAAAAATACATAGTTTTCCTCTTATATGAAGTGCTATTCATGAATCTCGATCGTTTTGGTGCGAGTTGCCGAGTGTTGGAGATATAATTTGTAGAGATGTCTTGCCTTCTCTCAAATATAATGAAACTAGATGGCGCTCGGCTGGTGGTGATCAGAGCACCATAAATGCAGCGTGCATCTATTCGTGGACGTGAGGCTTGTGCTTGTGACAGCGTGAGATGTAAACATAAATGGTGTCCTCCTCAGATGATCTGTAATGTAAGCTAGGTCTTTGATGTTAGGTGAGCTAGCAGTAGATGCACAGTTCCTGCTGTGTGACTGGTATAGTTAGGTAGAAACAAAACAGTTCCTACATGAAATTACTCACAAAAAGGTCTGTAGATTATCCATAGTAACTGGGTCATGATTTCTGGAAAGAGACATTGTTGTGACATTATATTTAAGAGAAGACAGCTGTCTTTATGGACAGCATCTCCAGCACTCGTATTTTTGATTTTGGGGTGAACTGTCTCTTTAACTCTTTGGGAAAAAAATTAACATGAACCAAATACAGTGTTATCTAGTAACATTAATCCTACCTATTAACTAGAGATAGATTTGCACTGAAATACACACAACTGTATAAATTGCATTTTGTAATCTACAGTGATGCACCTTCGACACAACAGTTCGTGCCGTCAAATGTAACTTTAGGAACTCCTGTTTGGATCCAATCGTGAGAAAGTGAATATTTTAATAGCAGAGTACATTACTTAGCAGATGGCTGTGTTGTGACTTGACATGGGTTGCAGGGCATTTGGGAGCAGTTCAAACTGTTTTTGTTACATCTTAGTCATTCAATCCATCCTTCAGTGTTCCCATAGTCGTACCATTACCCTCCAGCTATCTAGCAAGCACATGAACTTATCCTGCCAGCAAATGTTCTGTCAGTCACTAGTTGGATTTTATCAAGTATTTTCCTACATGCTGTTCTTGCTTAAGTACTTTTTTCCCACACATACCAGGGTTTTTACATTCAGAATATAAACTGTTGCTCGAAAGTGCTGCGACTGCCACACTCATGGTGCTCAATTATTTATATTCAGCGTAGCAAATGCAGATCTGTACGTGTGAATTATTGAAAATGTGTACTATAGTGGGGTGAGATCGTTCAAAGTCAAACCCTTTTTTTTTTCTTCCAGTTTTGAACCCCCTGAGGGAAATCCGACAAGCTAATTTGTGGAAGTATCGCGTCTTCGCATCTTATCAAAGACGTTTAATACCAGCATCCTTTAATTTCTATCAGCGGGGAAACTTTTTAAACCACATCCCGTACAGTGTAGCTTCCTCACCCCTCTAGTGTGTGGCTGTGAGTTATGAAGGTGTTTAGATGTGCATATTATGTTGTGTCCCAGTTTAGCTGCAGGCTGCTGTGGTCTAACAAGGCAAGTGAACAGAGCTGATGTGTTGCAGCCATCGCTGCCTGACATACTTCTGAAAAATGTCAACGAAGTGGGGCAGACAAGGTTGGAGAGAACTCTCGGCTCACTCAAAGTCCCTTCTGAAGTTTTACCTTTGTTTTCTCTCTGTTTCTCTCCTGCTGTTTCTCAGTATATTTCTGAATCGTGTGTTCTTCTCTCTTTCCCCGCTGCAGATAGTTTTGAATCGAAAAGCCCCATTATATTTTACAGCAGACAGACACTTTATAAAATTTGTCATTCGTGTGAGTCATCATCAGCCTCTTCTGTCAATATCTTGGCTGCTGGAAACGGTCCAAACTGTGCACTCTGTCTGCGTAATACAGACCTTATTTTTACCCAGGCTATGCCCCAGGGCATGATGAGGCAGCCTGTACAAAATTAGTTGGTGTGTGTGTATGTGTGTGTGTGTCTACACCTCTAGCACCTGCCAAGGGGAGAAATGGCATTACAGACTAAATGCAAATCCTGTTTGTGCAGTGAAGGGTCAAACTAGGCCCCACACCTGAAATGCACCTTGACATCTATCATGTTTTCAGCATGGTTCCAGCACAGATGACTGACGGCTTAATGGGACAACATTAGCGTGGTTAGGTAAAGTTCTGCTGTTTGAATTTATTGTTGCTTAGCTGAGCTTGCCCTAGCTTTTTGTTGCTTATTTGGAAGACAAACCAAAGATGATAAATGGTAAAAATATATCAAAGCATGCCTCATGCAGGAGATTCTAATCTGTAAACTGTTATTAGTAAACTGCCTTAAGCTTGTTTAACTGCCTTTTTTGTGTACGGGGGGGCCTTACCATCTTTGGAACGGGAAGATAAGTGAAAATGATTGATTGTATCCGAGTCGTTTGTCATGCGCTGACAATCCTGACAGCGCAATGGATGGCTTTCTCATTTGACCTCCGAGAACCTCGAATGAAAACAATATTGCACTAGCAGCCACCGGCCCGCTCTGTTAACTGAGTTTATGATATGATACCGTTGGTTGGTGGTTGACGGATTGAGTGGTGCGTCAGCTGTGACGAGGCAGTGGGTCGTTGATGTGTCCCTCGCTTCATTTGACTCCCACGTCAATCTGTCCTCCATCCAGCTGGAGAGGGGAGAGGTGGGGACATGAGAGTACAAGACAGATAGAAGTAGGCACCAGTAAATGAATGAAGGAATAAATGACAGGATGAATAGATAAAGACGAGAAGAAGAGACAGACCAGAAACTGAGAGGCAAAGTTGAGTAGACATGGATTGTTGTTTTACCACTTGTAATAAACAAACACTGATATTGCCCTGGATAGAAGGACTGTATATACTCTGTTATCCAGGGGCACTGAAAGAGCATCTACTGTACACATGTTTGCAGGCTGGTAGAAATATCGAGGTCAGGAATTCTAACTCTTATTTATTGTCATGTGTGTGATAGGGATACACCGATTAATTGGCCAACACTGGCTTATATTCTGCTTGTTGATTGCCATCGGCCTATCGGCAACTAAGATGTCACTCACCAGTAGTAGTGGCTGATGATTTTCTGTTTTGTTACATCAATTCTGTGTATGCTAAAAAGCATGGCTCGATGGCTAATGTCATCCTTTCATCCCAGGGACAATAGAAAATGTGTGTGGGATGAACAGAGATCTTCCCCAGGACGCCTTCGGGACAAAAGGATACCGTAAACGCATGCATCGGGGACACACCCTATTTTTATCTCTGACAATTCTTCATGTGAACAATAAATCCGTATTGAAAGCTAGTTATCTTTAGCGATTAGCAGCTATAGGCTGGAGCTGACAGGCTATTTAGGTTGCATTTAGTTCCATAAATAAAATAACAACACAAAAAACATAGGTGTTGGTATAGGCCAAATTGTTGTTTTAACATCTGCCATGGTGTTGGACCAGAATTTCACAAGCTGTGCATTCCTAGTATATGAGTAATGATATCACTTTCTAATGTTCAGTGTTTTCCACAGATTTGCTCGCAGTCATCTGCAAACTTGATGATATTTAATTGGAGTCAACGACTGTCATACGCAGCGATTTATCTTTGACACATGCACACAACATTGATTACTTAGTGTGTTATTAAAAATGACCAAATAACACAACATTACATTCATCTAGCCAAATTATTTTTTTATTAATTTCTGCTTCCCAGCCAATAGTAATGATGCACCGCCAGCATTGTGCCAAACTAATGAACAAACTCACACCAGGGAAGGAGAAAAAGACGAAGCTGGCCTCGGGGAAGAGGAGAAAAGATAAGAGAAGTTCAGTGTGCCCTACAGGCTGTAAGGCAGGATTGGGCTATCACTTTAATTTCCCTCTCTGTTCATTTGGAGTGCTGGAGTTTGGCTGCAGGTGGAATCCCTGTTTAATTACAAGTGGAGGGGGCAGGAAAAGAGTAGGATAAAGAGAGGAATAGGGATGAGGCAGAAGAATTAGTTAATAATAAAATTCTCTGCAGATTTATTAAATGATCACTTTCCAACTGCAGGTCGACTTGAAGGCCGCTGGCATGATGTAAGGAGGAGGGGAGACAGGGAAAAGAAGGAGAGGAAAGAAAAACAAAGTGGAGCTTTATCATCTCCTCGGTGTAATGATGAAGATCTTTAAGTGTAGAACCTGAATAGACTTGAAGTGAAGACTACTCCTCCTCTCTGCCTTTGACACCCCTCTTCCACAGATACAATAGACACACTTAGCGTATATATGGTGTATATATAATTTGATGCCATAGTGCCACCACAGTAAATGATCGAGTACGTCTTCATCTCTCTCCCCACACATTAAGGCATCAAGTACTTCTGTGATCTTGGCCTTTTTTTTTTTTAGAGTGTGATTATATTCAGCAGCTTCCATCTCTTCCTATTGTGAAAGGAGGGAGAGTGCAGGGTGTAATGGCTGTCATTTGCTCACCTGAAACAGGAGGGAATTATAAATGCCATGCACCCCGTCCTTTGTATTTATCCCTGCTGATATGATAGCCCAGCCATAGTGAAGAGACAGCGAGCCGTAATGGTCGCCTCTCTGGCAAAGCCCATGAAGAAGATTGCATGAAATGAATGTGATATCGAGATGAGAGAGACAAGGGGTGCATTGGGTCGTTTAGCCACCAAATCCCTCAATTTTTTTCTGATAAAAGAGGGGACAAAAGTGTTGCCTGCTTGAGTGTGTGTGTGCAGCAGATAGAGAACGGAGGCTTTGGAGAGATGATGAATGTATGATCTTACACACCTCAGAGCGTCTGAGTGACAGAGAAAGACAGACAGACAGAGGGAGAATGAATGATATCAGGATCCGCGCTCTGGAACAGAGGGTTCACATTGGCACCCATCGCTTCTGCTGGCGTCTGAATGTGGTGTGTGTTTGTCTTTGTGTGAGTGTGTGTGTGTTTTATCTGTTGAGAAAACCATTTCCCCAGATGCAGGCATCTGAGGCCTCGATAGGCATCAGGAGGTCCCTTCCATTCTACAAAGTCTAAATCCGTGTGTGTTTTTGTATACATGTGTACATGTGGGTGGTGTGTGTATCGGCATATCTGCCACCGATGAAGTGTTAAATTATAAAGCGTTGAGATATGGTGGCATTGTTTGCTACAGTTCTGTGTGGGTGCTTAGCTTTTATGGCAGATCACGAGGTGACAAACCACTCGATGCGGTGACATGGTTACGTAGATTACATAAACACACACACACACACACACACACACACACACACACAGGGAGATTGCGGTTTCATACACTCTCATGATAAGGCTTTGGTAGCTGAAATCCCTCCATAGGCTAACACAATGGCCTTTCTCTTCAGTGACTACCAGGTTATTTAGCTGGCAGTGGGCCGAGGCAGTGGTGGATCTCAGGAGGAGGAGCACGCTTGGTGGAGAGTGACAGGAAGGGAGGGAATCTATCATGTGAGATGCAACGAGGATCAGTGTTGAGTTTGATGCACACACTTGCACCACTATCTCTCTGATTCCATCTCAAACTCATTCCCTTTATCTGCCTAATGCAAATACGCCTCTACACAGTAGGGTGGGCAGAACATACCAGCGATTTTTTTTCTTCCCCCAAAGCACACACACATGCTCACCACACAAGGACTCACTTGCATTGTTTTTAATCTGTACTAGCATGGAAGATTCCTCTTGACTTTGACAAGGAGATACGCCCCCTCTGAATTCATTTAGCTGTGTGTGAATCTGTGTCAGTGTGTGTGTGTGTGTGCGCACATGTCTCCCTGCTATTTATAGTGCTTGTAGAGATACACAGAAGTGACATAAATGTAGAGAGCAAGAGAGAGAGTGATGTATGTTTTTCAGAGTATCTCCATCGTGCCAGTGTGTCAGTGTCTGACTTCAGTGACAGTACGTGCGCTGTCTTTGCATCTGTGCGCACACGTGCTGAAATATGACTTCCACTGTGAGTGTGTGCAAAATCGTGGCATTGACTTGGTGTGTTTTTGTTTGAGAGCGACAGAGAGAGAGGCTGTCAGGCAGGATGTGCTGTGTGATAGTCTGTGCGTCCAACAGAGAGAAGCGCCGCCAGTGCCAGGCTGCGCTGTAGAGATTCCACTACGCATAGGCGTTTCTGATCTCTTGTTACATTCAGTCATGCCCTACATTGGATGGTTTAATTATGGTCCTTTTCATACCCTCAAATATGGAATTTAGTCAGTAAAATGTGCTGTGGAGACATGTATAATTGCATCACTTATATCCGGAGGTATAAAGAGAGGCCAGTATCCAAAAGAATTTGATCCTCAGCACCTATCGGAGGCGGTGCACCGAAGCTGTGAGATGATTTAAAAATTACCTGGATTACTGCTGTGTCCCAAATTGCATACTTTTTATTTAAAGTACATACTGCAGCTGCCCTTACAAGGACGAACTGTTGCATGGAATAGGCATACAATTGGGTTGTACTACTTCATTATAACATCACACCTTGAACTTTGATTCTCTTGCACATACATCCTTACAGTCGAAATTACCATGTATTAATGTATTAATCATGCACACAAGCCACAAAAAATATGTAGCACTTAACACTCGAATGCTCCGTCATCCGTCATTGTTGCTCGTGTCAGCTGTCAATGAGCTGTCATCTCCGGCTCAGTTGATGTGACGCATCATCTGCTGTGCAAAGTATTGAGAGTCTGAATAGCCAGGAGAGCATGCTGGCTTGCACAGCGCAAAATGCGACTGGATGTAGAGAGACATACTGCTATTATTGGCATACTGCATTTAACATACTCTGTACTGGGAAATACTAAATCTCCTCTGGCATACGAAAATATATGGTAAATTGGAACCAAGTCGTAGCCTCCAGGGCTGAAAAATGAAGCCAACAGAGAAGTGCCAAAAACTGCATTTCTCTGAATGGCCACTTGCGGCTGGCTCCTGAAGCCGGTCAATCCCCGTAGACCCCCGTGTTAAAATGCCTAACTTTACAGCAGAAATAAACATGTTCGCAGCCAGTTTATATAACAGTTTGTATAACTCACCAGTTTACATTTTATTAAGGCTTAAAGTTACACATAATTAAGGGCGTAGCCGCTTTGAGTTATGGGCCGTCTGCTGATAGTGTCCTTGGCTTATTAGTAGATACACCTCTTGCTCCTTCACAGCTTCAGCCTCTCACCTAAATATAGTCACATCTGGCTCCAAAAAAACAAGATGGTGACAGCTAAATGGCTGAACTTGAGGCTTTAAAATGGGAGTCCACAAACCAATGGGTGGCGTCAGGGTATCTATGTCCATTATTTTTTCAGTCTATGATTGGAACGCACCGTAAATCAGTGCCATAGTGTCTTTAGGCAAAGAGCTAGATTTAAATCTTCCCCAGCAAACTGCACAGGTGTTGATTGCATGATCTTACATCTCAACCCTCTAAAGTACTGCATGTCTGCATCTCTTCTTCTCTATAGTACAAGTATTATCATTTGCAGGGCTACATGAGAGGCAGCTGGATAGATGTGTGATAATCAGCTTGTAAATGCTTGTCATTCATCTGATTTTCTCGTAAGTAGAACAATGGCCAGTGGCAGTTTAACTGTACAGCACACAGTGATGGCGCAACCATCTGGTGTCTTTCTATTTCAGTTGGATTTTAAAGTCCTGATTCAAAGAGAACACCTTTTTGCCAATCATCATGAGGACACATTTGTTTTACATACTAAGGAATGTTGCAAAGAAAGGTGAAATAATTGTTTACCTTCATCTAAAACTTGTATTTCAAGTTCGTGTGCAGGCACACACACAAACAAACACTTTACCCTCATAATAACCCAATATCAGTCCCACGCTGATGATGTCGTCTCTCTTTCCCAGCTGTCATCGGTGAGCGGCGTGAGTGACAGCGGTCATCCACCAATGACGGCTCATTAATCAAAAGTGCCAGCAACACCTATTATTGCACCATGCTGTTACCATGGTGACAAGAGGAGGGGACGGCTGAGATCTACCTCAGCTTTGCCCCTTGCGCTCGGTCACTCAAGGCCCATGCCAATCAGTGCCAGTCAATGCCAGTTTGAATTGGCAGGGCTATATATCATAATAGATGGACTGCTCTCCCAAGTGGCCAAGTTGCCCATATGGAGCCACTGGGGAAAGATGGCAGCTGTCAAACACTTACAAATTTATGAAAATTAGTGCTTATACACAACACTTTATATTCTCACTTTACATATTAGTCTGGGTTGTTTGTTTTTGCAGTTGATGCGGTTGGTTCTAGATGGTTAGATTTTGTGTTACTGTTCTTACAAAGTAGATGAATATTACTCTCATCACAGTCCGATAGACAGAATTTACAGCTATCTTAAATATTTATGGCAGTAATGTGGCTTTAGTTTGAGTCATTCAGGATGCACTCAATAATGCAGCAACAAGTTGGGTGCAGCTGTACTGTTCACCTTTCACCTACACATACTGCAACCATATGGTATCTGATTGCAGTACATTTAAGCCTATCCTTTAAAGGCTTATTTCTTTATTTTTATTTTCCTTTATTTAACTATTTAGATATGTCAATTGAGAGCCAATTTTTATGTACACTGACAACCTGGCTAAGAGGCAGCGACAGGAGGCGAGTTGATTCAAGACATCTAAACATAGATAGAGATAGAAGACAGTATTAGTATTACTGGGGATGATAACAATCAATCCATGGTCTAATAAGCGGCCGTTATAAATCTGATTGAACATGTGAAATTTAATTGATCACGTAAAGGTCTCATTCTGAAATATAACCAATGAGTAGTCTCCTATTGTGTTCTAGCGATCAGTGGACTGGTGTTTTTTGAAAGCATGTTTTAGTGACTAGCATTAGCAAACAAAGGGCGCAATGTAACTATTGTATGACAAGGCGGCCATCTTAGGGTCTGCAGGAAGAGCACGGTAGTGACATTGGAAAATGAAGCCGGCAAAGCAAAGCAATGATGATACATATATTTCATAGGCTATGCAATGCTGTCAGAGAATTTGCAATATGTTGCTGTGAGCTTTGACAGAAGAAAAATCGCATTTGGTATTGTTTGGTATAAGGAAAGTTTTTTTTTTTTTTTTTTTTTTAATCATAACTAATGTTACATGTGATCGATTAAGAAGTGCTTACAATCTGCTACTTTATGCTGTGTTCCAGAGAAGCAAATTAAAAAACAGGTGCAGTGATCAGAAGCTATTGCTTGTAATGGATTATCAAAGGAGGGTAGCTGAATGAAGATGTGGAGTGTGAGCATCTTTTGCAACATGTTCCAACTGGAATGAGTGATGGCCAAAAAAGGGGCGGACTTCAGGAATGACCATACTAATGTATATGCTAGAACATAAATTGTTGTTACTGTTGTAGACATAGTGAGCTGAGATATGGAGGAGTTTCGCAAATGATAGTTTCATAAATGAACTGATTTCTGGATCTGTTGCCTCGTATGGAGTGAGGGCCATCTGACAAGAGAATACAGGTTACAGTGATGAGTGTTGAAGGGGGCACCGGTGACAAAGCAAATGGCAGTATGGCTGTCTGAAGTACTCTGCTACATTTCTGGCAGATTAGATGCAGCACTTGTAAGGAAGCACAAAAATGGACCATTATCCAACGATTCCCTGTACACTTTATTTTCACTCTCTTTTTGAGGTTTTGTGTTAGCTCTAAGCCATTACTGGCGTACATGGAATATGAAATTCATTATGCTTGTCTAACCTGAGGAGGGTTTTGTAAGTTGGAAAGTAATTGAAAATAGTATTTTGATGCCCCTAATCCATTCATTTATTATCATAGATTCAACCTTTCTCTCTCTGCCTCTCTCTTAGGAAAACACACACACACACACTGAAGCAAGCATGAAGATATATTCTTATCACATTCAAATTCCTCCCATGACATACTTAAAAACTGCAGCTCTTAGATTCCTTAAAACATCACATTCCTCCTCTGTTTCACATAGTCTGTCTGTTGTTTGGTGGTATTTCCTTTTAGTATTTTTGCTTATCTTCACTTCATCAATACAAATATATAAACTGAAGGATTTTCCACCATATTTAATCCTTGTTGTTTGTTTCTCTGCAGCTGTCAAGAGTGCCAGTGGAGGCCTGTGGTCAGTACTCAACCTGCAGTGATTGTCTCGGGTCAGGAGATCCCCACTGTGGCTGGTGTGTCCTGCACAACATGTAAGTACGACTGGAGCTGTCATGCACACACCTTTACAAACTAGGGGTGTCAGTGGTTAGCTGTGAATTGGTTAACTGCTGAGAATATTTTTGACTGGTAAGGCGTGTCTGTAGATTGATTCTGCTGCTCTTTAGTTTACTGCAGTGTGCACCACCCAGATGTGGTGAGAGACAAACAGCTGGCTAGCTGCATTAACATGCAGAAACATAGTGCCCACTGCCCACCCTCCTGTCTCCTCTAGTTAGGTGGCTTTGGCTGCTCTGCACTGCACACCAGCAATGTTGGGTGGGAGCTAGCTAGCAGCACAGTACATTTGGCGATTACTGCTAGCAACATTGTACTGGCCCAACAGCATTGCTGTGGAAACCTTTTGCCCAACCCCAGGTTGTTCCAGTAATTGAGTGGCTCAGTTTTTAGCCTCAAACCCCCTTTAGCATCACTTTTAGCTCTCAAAGTACCATTAGCAGTGATAGCACGGCTAGTGGTGCTAACATAGCTAACGATGCTAAAGGGGTTTTGCAGCTTAAAATAAAGCTGCTTACCCACCGTGGCAACCTGGGGGGAGACCAGACATTTCCACTGCAACTTTGTCCCACCACCAGGAGGTCGTTACCAGCGGAAATCACGAATGAACAGCGCCACTAGCTAGCTCCTACCCAACCTGGGTGGTGCGCAGTGCAGAGTGGCCAAGAATAGTGTTGGCTAACCAGTGGAGATGGATGGGTGGGCAGTAGGCGCCATATTTCCGCATGTTAGCGGGGGTAGCTGGCTGTCTGTCAGCAAAGCCAACAGAAAATAAAGTAAAGCCAACAAAAAATTAAATAAAAGACAAGACACTTATATCACAAAATAATACAATTTTCCCACCTCTGAATGGATAGCGCTCTGAAATGCAGCGCTAAAGCTCACTAAGTCAACAGAGCGGCAGACCAAAAGGAAAAAAGGAAAGGCCCCTCGTATTTTGTCATTTTGCATTTTTTTTTTTCTTAAAAATTAACCAGCTAGTTACTGGTTGATGGGTGTTGGGCTCTTGAAAGCAAAATGAACCAAAACTGACATCCCTAACTCAAACATACACGCACATCTGCGTTTCTCGTTGTCCCTTTCATTTTTGGGGCAAACAAGCAATATTTTCCCAATCCCCCATTCATTCACGCATACTAACCAGACAATTTGGGGGGTGCTGTGTTTGGGTTGTTAGCCTCCCCCTACCTCCATGACGCCTGGGCCCATGCCCAGCACTCCATCCCTTGCAGCACTTGAGCATTCAGGGACTCCTCCAGCCAACCCAGGCCAAGTCTCAGATTGCTTTCCTGGGGCTCGGCCTTGTGCCAGCGGCCCCCTTAGATCCATTACCAAACCTACCCACTGGCATTGTTTACCAGCCCTGAAACCAGAGCCTGGTGAGAGCACAGACACTGGCGGGCACTGCCAGGGCTCTAATGGGCACCACTCCAAACTCCAAGAGTTGACACGAGGAGAGTGATAGCTTCTGTTATTGTAACCGAGCTGGAAACAGCTGAATGAGATCTGCATTTTTACTCTTTACCTTTAAGCTTGTCCGTCTGTCTGTTATTCTCTTTCACACGTACACAGTTGCACACACACACACACACACATAGATACAGAGAAATTCACACACACCCCAGCTGCTGTCAAATCCTTGTCCCTCAAGATTGGAGTGGGAGATAGTTCTTGCTGGGGGCAGGGAGATTTCCCACTCCACTGTAAATTGAAAATTGGTTTCTTGTGTTGGTGCTAGCCCTTGGGTAGAGTGTGTGTATGTGTGTGTGTGTGTGTGAGTGAGGCTGAGTACATTTAGCACCTTCATCCCTGCTGGCACTGAAAAGACATGGCCAGGGCAGAGAAGTGGTGTGAGTGTGGCAGGAGTATACACACTGAAAGGACAGAAGGTGGACAGGGGGGGAGAGTGACAAATAGATTGAGAAAATAAGAGATGAATGGGGAGATGACAATGTGAGAGAGGTAAAGAATAGACTAGTAAATTTTGAGAAAAAAATAATAATACCAGGATGGTTATCCTGGATACAAACTTCAAGGAGAGACGAGCTGTGAAAGAGGGGTGAAATGGGATAAAAAGAGTAAGTTTGTGTGCAGCAGAGTGAAGGAAGGAGAAATGGAGGATGAATGTGTTTGAGGTCTCCAGGGTAGAAAGTGCATTAGCAGACAGAGGACACACTCTGATGGGTTATGGGTCACCAACCAGAGGTGAGAGGCAAAGTCTCTCACACACTCATGCATGAATGTGCTATGCGTCCGTCCAGATTTTCATGTTTATCACAATTTCTCGTATTGAACTTCCTCTGTAAACACTCCATACTTAAGCAAACATTAATCAGCCATGGGGTGTATTCTAGCAGATCATTTAATTTAAAAGTAATTTGTCTCAAGATAAAGGAGCAGGATCAATGTAAACAACAAATTAAGGGCTACCAGTGAGCAGCCACCATGCCAAAATTTGCCACTTAGAATGTGCCTGCAATTTAAATCAAATCTTAAGTGTATGCCACTGTATGTGAGCATGGTCCGCATGTTTGTTTCTGTGTGCGTGTGTGTGTGTGTTTGTGTGTGTGTGTGTGTGTGTGTGTGTGTGTGTGTGTGTACAAATCCATTAACACCCTGGACATCCTCCCAGTCAGAGCAAATGGGTGGCCACAGATTGGCCTGTCACACTTAGCCTGATAGAATCGGCTCACCTCGGCTCACCCCTCTCTTCACTCACATACACACAAGGGCAAGCCACGCACACACCTTTTTTGCTGGAGAATTAGTGTCAAGTCGCCAAAACGAGAATACTGCCCACAGAGAAAGAGGGAGAGCGAGAGGGAGAAAATAACCAAAATGCCACTTTAGTCGATCTCGGGTGTCTACGTGTTTGACCATCACAAGGGCAGAAAGGGAGATTACAGGTGTGTTTTGTGTGTGTGAGGTTGCGAGTGTGTGTGGGCAACACATGCACACATCCTGTCAGTTGGACACACAGGTTTGCCTCCTTTTCACCCATCCAGAACACATACACACAAACACATATAAAATGCAGTTTGATTGATCGACCGCAGTTTTTCCAAAGTTACTCCTCCTCATCGCTCTCCACCTCCCCCAGCTTGTGAATTCTTAACAGGGTCTTGGTGTAACTGAAGCCCCCTACCCCCGGGCGCCACCTTTACCACAGGGCAGGCAGCACTTTGAGCTCCTGCTGTAATCACTCCTGTTTACCAGCTCTTTGCCATTCTCTCTTATATTAACCTCTGTTAATCTATGGCAACTGAGTTCTGTTACTGCACAAGGTATTGTAATTTTTTTATCATGATGTCAACTTGTGCCATGAGCAAATTGGGAAAGACTGTGTTGTTGCACTTTGAAATGCAGCTATGATTCTTCATGTCATTTTGAAAGCAACAGAAAAGCAGAACTAAGTGTACTTTAATATTATTATGAATATATCCTTCCCCTATCCCATAATATCCCTTGCGATATTCAGCAACATTATTGCATATTTTCCTCACATTGTGCCAACCTATTTCACCAAACATAGGCTTCACTTGGAATTCACTATGGTCTCAACACTCACTAACTCTTTTTTGCAGTTGCCAAAATCTGAAGTGTCATACTCCAGTGAAGCAAATATTGTTGACGAGTTGTTTACAACTCAGATTCCAAAAAAAGTTGGGATGCTGTGTAAAAAGTGAATCAACATATATTCTGTTTAATACAGTTAAAAAAACCAACAAGATATTTAATGTTCAAACTGATAAACTTTGTTGTGTTTTTCTGTAAATATACACTTATTCTGAATTTTTTGCCTGCAACACATTCCAAAAAAGTTGGGACAGGGGGATGTTTACCACTGTGTTACATCAGCTTTTCTTTGAACAACTCTCAGTGAAGCATTTAGGAAATGAGGGCACTAAATGTCAGAGTATTGAAAGTGAAATTTCTTTCTCAAGATTCACAAGTGGGCCCCCAAACTCAGTCTCTGTGGGGGGATAAGCCAAAATCTAATCTGAACATTGTGTCTACACACAGGAAGCATCTTGAAGCTGGCATTGCACACAAAGACCTATATATAGTATTAAATAAAGTTCAGTTAGCTTATTCAATACTTATCTATACAAATCATTGCTTTCCCATTTTTTTGGAATCTGGGTCTTAAAACAATGGAGGGCCACTCACTATCCTGTGATAGCCTAATGTGTCAAATGCAAAACACTTTTGAAGCAAAATATTCCAGTTTAAAGTAAGCTTTCTTCCTATCTTATTCCTTTCTCTATCACAAGTTTGATTAAACACTGATTCACAGATAAAATTCAGTGGGAGTAGCTGTGGAAAGTCTTGGCCAAGTCTAGAAGACAGTGGATAGCAGGCTGCTTAATGAATGCTATTCTGGATGTGCACCACTTGAGCAAGTCACACGCAGGCAAATATATGTGCAGATACATAGGACACACACAGTCACATAAACAGTATTCCTCATAAACATGCCACCTTTTCCCTGCAGGTCAGTTTTGTTTGGTCTCTTGAGGGTGATTATGAAATAATTAGCTGTCTCGAGACCTATAAAAACACACACTGAGATAACCGGGCCTTGAAATTTATACTTTGGTGGTCCCCTAGTTAATGGCTCAGATACACTGTGTTTATGTCTCCATGCCTTCCCCATGCCCTCTTTATTTAAAGATATACTATGCAGGATTTTACTAAAAAACAATGTATAGACAGAAGTAATCTGCAATCATCCCATATGACCCACTAGATGTGTGTGACGGTGTATTTTTCTGCAGTGACTCTTTCATCTGATTATTTTCTTCTTATTGTCTGTGTTTTGAATGTTTACGGACGTGTACTCCTACGGCACCCAGCGGATTTCAGTGCTTCATAAAAAGGTAGCGACCAGGCGCCAGACCATGAGCAGCAGGCATCGAAGAAACGCAGCATCAAAAAACGCAAACGAAATGCCAAACGAGAGTGAATCTGGGGTTTGCTTGTACTTTCACTATTGCTAGCAAGCATGTCTACAAACTGTAGCCAGCAATCCTGCGTAATACAATATATCTTGAATGGCAGTCATCAGGTCAGTAACCTGAAAAGATGTATCCCAGCAGGTCCTGAATACCTCCAAAGAGAAACATGCATACTGTGGAATCAGTAGCCTTTAAGTGTCCAGCACTTATAATACTGGTCACCCTCCAAACCAAAGAGCTGAAGTACTCAATTTTAAGTGCTGCAGGGTAAAGAAAGTTGAAGAAAGACAAGAAGTGCTATCTTGTGAGTCAGATACTGTGCCCGTGAATTAGCAATGCATTTAGTCTGTCCTTGCTGAGTAGGTCTGGCACACAGATACACAAAAACAGGCACACACTCACACATACAGTAGGTGACCCATAGCCCTTTCTCTCCAGGCATCTCCGCCATAACAAATGCAACATCTCCAGTGCGAGCTGAACTATTTGATATTCAGAGGACAGATATATTCATCCTTTGTCCCTCAGTCTCTTCTCACCTCCACTCGAGTATCTTGGCAGAATAACATTTTTATTTATATTGCTCCAAGAAGTGACTCAAATAAAATAAACAAAAAAGGTGGATTGAAATCTGAGAGGAATAGTTATTGATAGATTATACATACAGGGGTGGACAGGTGGAGGTCACTGCTGAATTCGGAGCTTCTGAAAGGAGTAGTTCACTCAAAAATGTAACTAATGTTTTAATTATTCACTATTCATCAGCTGGAATGTTGGACATTAAAGTTTGCACTTATTTTATGGACATAAACGCCTCTAAAAGTGGGAGTCGTTGCATAACAGCAAAACAACAAGAACTTGTACAGCTTCCAAGACTCTCCTATCCACTTGTATGCTGAGTGCATTCTGAACATTTACTACAGCAACGCTTAATAAACCACCAGCGCAAAATCCTCTCATGCTTGCCTCCGGTTCTGTGATTGGCCTGGAGTCTTGTTCAGTCAACGCTTGAATTGATTAACCTGCCATCACCGAATGTTGCCAAAGGGAGAACCAATGAATGACCGTCCATGAGTGAGTGACAGCATTTTGATGCTGGAAGCCCACAGGGTCAGTCTGCAGCGCTGTGGAGAAAAGGGACAACAGATGGATGTGGTGTGAATTATAATGGAGTGTAGTTTTGTTCATATTTAATGCAAGGCTATCTTGTGAAATGTTTTTCCTGGTCTGGCCAAGGTTAAAGATATTTCTACAAAGAATAAAAATGTGAAAACAGGCACCCCGCCTAGAACTCTGACTGCACACCAAAGGCTTAAACAATGCATCTTTAATAACATATAGCAAAAAGGGCAAAACACAGTGAACCCCTAGAATTCACACACACTCTCCCACACTTACTTTGTGCTAGAAGGAGGGGTGTTGAGTGGAAGGATAGCATGCAGTTCATCTTCAAAGTGTTCTTCCAGATAGTTTGTTGTTCCCAATCAACCTTGAAATCACCTCACTGGTCTGAGAGCAAACAGAATTGCAAGCACTCTCTCTCCCACATACACAAACACACACACAGTCTCTTTCCCTATCAGCATTGCCTTTATTTACTCTATAGATCGGTGAGAGGAGCTGTTAGAGAGAACACCAGGGGAAGAGGAGAAAGGCAATCAATAGTACAGGGGAGGAAATCAACAGGAGTGGATAGTGCACCTGTGTTTGTGTATATGTGTGTGTGTGAGTGTGTCTCCGATAGCAGTCATTGTCCTTGACAAACACTGACCATACATTTAGAAAGGCAAATGTCTTCATTTATAGCTCTTATTCATTTATTCATCCTATCAACTGCTCATACTATATGCCCCCTATGTATTCTTCAGGCCCACTAGGAGCCCTGCCACTATTTGAGTGAACCTGAAAGCTTTACCTGTCAACCAAACTGTCTTCGCCTATCAAACTCTCACTCTCTTCTGCTGAGATGCACGACTTATGCTAATGCCTGTCTAGCTCGACAGGTGAAAGGAAAGTTCTCACTCATATCAGCCCCCCCCACACATTTCATCATTCCCCTTCTTTCAGCTCCTTTACCATTGACATTGGATGTCTCTGTCAACCACAGGGAGCCTCATAGAGGATTCTTAAAGACGTTTACCCGTAAGGGAGTATGTAAGAGGTATAATGTGGACCTGAGTACAGTCGCAAATACAAATACATACATGCTTGTGCTATGCAGGGCTGACACCTTCTGGTCGGTTGGTCGATTGATTAGGTGATCAGCTCTCGTAAAGCCAAATTTTCATTGGTCCAGTAATCGCTAATCTTATTTTCAAGATCTGTTCACCAAAGCATGTAAGGCTGCTCGTTTGAAAACACCAAAGCACTTATTTTAGACAGACTATCACAGGCCTGACACATAGAGACAGACAACGAGTCGCACTACAGGCTATTTAGAGTCACCAAACCTGCATGTCTTTGGAGTGTGGGAGGAAGCCGGAGTACCCGGAGAAAACCCACGCTGACATGGGGAGAGCACAGAACGGTGCCCTCCTGGGATTGAACCAGGAACCCTCTTGATGTGAGGTGACAGTGCTAATCACTACACCATGGTGCAGTGGTTTCTATAATACAAAATATCTGCAGAAGTAAAAATGTCAGCACAAGGTGGAGTATTAGCTCTGGCCCTTTCTCACAACAAAGGGAAGGCTGAAGCACAGAAGAGAGGGGACTGAACTGCTAGACTACGTGACCAGCACTAGGTTGGTGTTCGGCACTTGTAATGAACCTGTTGAGGTATTTGTCCCGCCCCTCCTCCATTGTGATTGGATGGCAGGGTTAAAAGTGACAGTGACAAGCACAGCACTTTACCCAAAACAATGGCGCTGACCCCAAGTTGAATATAATTCAACTCTCAGTGACCAGAAGAAAATGCCAGATGTGCAGTGTCTGGCGCAAAATCTAGTAAGGGTCGTATTTGTAAATCAGGTACAGAACATTATGCTTAAGCCACTTTTAAGTCACTTTTTTACATGTGACAAAACTTAGCTAATTTTCTAAGACTTGATGCTCCACTTACAAACCCTAGAGTCGTACTCTTTTTGTTTTGTTTACATCATGACACTAATCTGGTGACATATCCCTTTTTTTTTTGTGCATGTGGTTTCAATCCACACTTCAACCCCTCTATTTAAGGAAGGGGCACTTCTGCAATGCACCAAATATGCCAGAAATGTTACAGCTACGTTACGGATATGTTACCTCCCCTAATGCCGGTCTGTCAGCTGTCAGTTTCGTAAGTGGTTAACTAAGCTGTCAACGTGCCTGTCATGCGTGACAGCCAGACAGATTGGAAACCATATTTGGAGAAGTAGCATTGTCAAAAGGAATGTCATCATATTTGGCATGGATGTTGAGAATATCTCACATTACTCTGTTATATCGGTGTCAATTTGGAAGAAGTGGTGCTAATGTTGCAATATCTTCACATTAATAATTGGTTTGACATATCTCAATCTGCTTTTGGCTGTGATAGGGGTAATAATCCCAGAGTGCTGGAATCATTTTCTCTTTCTCACTTTTTCACACTTTTTCATTTTCTTTTTTTTTTTACTCCTGCCCTCTTCCTCTCTCTTCACTATCATTCAAATCACACTCCATCTACAGCTGGCTTGTCATACACTACATATTTGTGTGCATGTCCGCAGATACTTATGTGTGTCTGTGCCTCTATGTATCCACTCACAGTCTGCGCATATTTGTTCGTATATCATCAGCTTCAATATGTGCGTGGTTGCATTGTACCCCATTATACATTTTTGCTTGTGCATGTATGTGCACAGATGTAATCACAGTATGTTGTGTATTCAGAAGCATGTTTCCCCATAAACAGCATCACCCTGCTTCTCCTTCCACCTCTTTCCCTCCAAACACTCATAAACATTGATCCCACATCCCTGAGGTGAAGAGGGGGCTGTAAAGACATCCGTGCCACTGGCCACAAGCAAATGCCTTCTCCCAGTTCATTAGAGAAGGTCTGTCTTTACAATCAGTAGTAAACTTCTGGAGATAAACTGTATACAGAGGAACAGAGGAGTCCTTATGAATCAGCTGACCCAGACAACCACTGCGTTCTGAAATTGTAATGAGTTTGATAATAGTCACGTTTACATGCCTGCGTCTTACATGTTCATTTGGAGTAGCACTGTGGTTTAATTGAAATTAACAAAGAAGATGAAGCTAAACGCTTTAATGAAGTTGTTTTCTTGAGTCACACTGTCACGTCTTGATAAACGGTTGTCAAACACATGTACAAGCTTATTAGGATGATACAAAAAAAAGTTCAAGAAGTCATGAGTAAACACACAAAATGGCTGGTAAAACTTGCAAGTCATGCTGCAAAGCTCCTTGTCTTCTAAATCCTTTGTTTTCCCGAGACATCTTTGGTGCTGTCAAACGCATAACCTTTTCGGAGGGAAAAGCTAATTGGCAGATCCATTGAACGGTTTTTCTTTCTTGCTCTCCCCCTGCTCTTTTTCTCTCTCATATTAATTCTGCACCACTGCTACCTGTCGCTGTGTTCACAGTCATCCGTTACCTCAGTGTGCTCATTACCGCGGTATGCCACACTAATGCTAATTAAACTGCAGTGCCACAATTAGCATGCTACCAAGGACTCGTGTTTGGTTGTGGCGACCACTAGGCTCCCCCTGGAGATAGCCGAAAGAGCTTTCAAACATATTGTTGGCAGAGAAGGGGGTTGTTTACACCAAAAGAAAGTTTTTCCTCTAATGTTAGAGTGAGATGTAACTTCAGGCCTGCCACGTTGAAGTGAAAACTGTCATATCAGAGTGGATTGGAAATGTCACCTACATATGATTAAAATAGGTTTATTGCTGAAAGGACAAGAAATGAGAAAAGCTATGAATATCTGAAATAATATCTAAAGGCCAATCATAGACTGTGTAAAGAAGTGGACATAGCTATCATGACATGAACCACTGGTTGTAGACTGTCATTTTGAAGACTTGAGTTTGGCATTTTGGCTGTCAGTGTCTTTCTTTTCGGAGGTAGGACTGATCCTATATGGGAATGAGGGTGGGGCTGTGGATGAACAAGGGGTGGAATTAACTGAGAACCAAAGAAGACATGGACATGGTAATAAATGCTCAGAAGACATTGTTGAAACTTGTCTATCACAATGTAGCCATGTCCTAAAACATATCCTACTTTATGGTCTATTTTATTTTAATACAACATGTGTGTCATACAGCTTTGAAGAGGAGTTTAAAGTAGTGATTAAGACCATGAACTCATCAGGAAAATGTTTACGGAGGTAATAAGCCAAGGGGGAAAATTGTCATTTTCTCATAGATTAATATACAATCAGACTTCTTTTTGCAACCAGCGGAGTCACCCCCTGCTTGCCATTAGGAAGAATGCAGGTTTGCAGGCACTTCCGTATTGGCCTCACTTTTCAGAGCAGGAGATAACCCCTTATTTTATTTGTGTTAGATGAACTTATTAAAAAAAGATTGGCTTGTGGAGAAGTAATATAAACAATGGGCTGTCTCGGTCGTGATTGAGTCAAGATGCACTGACAAGGGAGAAGTAAAGAGTGGATAATGAAAGGAAAAGAAAGATAAACAGAGGCTTTCTTGTCCGTGAAGAAACATTATAGGACCGAGAAAATATTTTCATTGTGTTCAACTTAAATGAGATAATGAATGAATAAATAAAACTCTTTTTGTCATTATTGTGTTTAGTTAAGGCTGGACTGTTCTAGACTACATCCTGTATATACTCTTACACTTAAAGAGTCCCAATAAAGGGATCTCTCTGGCAGGTAGTAAACTTTAATCTTCACACTTGTATCCACAGTTTACAGCTCAATTATGATAGACCTCAGTCAAATGCCAGTTCCACTTGCTGATAGTTTTGTAGAGCTAATGACGTGGCTTTCTAACTTATTACTATACACAAGCATAGACTTTATAAAAATAATGGATGTAGCCACAGGTGTCGACTTCCATGTTTGGCATTTTGACTGGTCGCCATCTTCGAGTGTTGGAGCCAGAAGTGACCAAATTTGGACAAAAGGGTGGGGCTGGGGAGGAGCAAGGGGTGGATCTGACTTATAGACTGTGGTGATGCCTTGCAGACAGCCTATCGCACAAATCACCCACACCCTTAATTATACGTAACTTTAAGCCTTAATAAAATGTGAACAGGTGAGTTACATATAAATTCACTCCTCATACAGTTGTTGTGAATGGGGAAATTTAATAGAGACCATAACTGTTTTTTGGTACCCAACTTGAGCACAACTTCAGCTACTTAAAACCAGTTGCAACTATGACAATGCACTTTCCAGCCTCATATTTCAAAGTAGAGGAAGTGAATTAACCAGTGCTAAAAGTGACTTGATCAACTCTCAAAGTAAAATTTATTCAAAGTTGTTTCTTTGATCTTGAGATCCTTGCATCCATGGCACTCGCTCTGAAGTCTGTGCCCAGGGGAGGATGGCCATCCCCTGAGTATGGGTGACTGGTTCCACTCCCCCCTTACCCCCCACCCTCCACCTATTGCTGGATGCTAAGGGAAGTTGAGGGAAGGGAACAAGGCCAAGAAGTGACAGGGGCATCAGGACGGAACGGAGTGCTGCACCTCCCAGTTCCCTCTCAACTGTCACCACACACATACACACAGACCAATCTACCTATCCCCAACACACACGCTCAAGCGCATACACACCAGCTGCACGCCCACTTTTAAGTCTGGACCATTGCTCACTGTCACCTATTGTCACCCCACTACACACAGGGAAACACAGACACTGGAGAACGGACATGCACACACACTCACAGCAGGGAAGGTGTCTTGGTTTTGTCCGGCAGAGCATGAACCGACACAGGGACTGACATGAGACAGAGAGGATGAGATGAGAGATGTGGTGACAGTCAGAGGAAGTGAAGATATATGGCGATGTATTCCACACGATGAGAGAGAAGGGCGAGTGGGAACAAGAGAGAGAGAGAGGTTACATAAATTCACAGAAGAGTGAGTGGGGATGAGAAATCTTCCAGTGAAGAGCATAAATTAAACTCGAGGAGCAGGTACTCTAGTCGAGGATATGAGAGTAAACACATAGAAACACACACACATAAGGTTCATACTATGACGGAGAGCACCTTAGGGAGAGGGTACTCATGCAGGTCACCTCACATGTCCCGTCACATAGCTGGTGCTATAGCAACGGCAGCATAGTAAGACTATAATAACCGTGTTATATAATCCCGAAGTAATCCCCACTGATTGTATTAATATCAGATTGCATTGTCACAAAGATTACTCACGCATGCTAGGACAATATAATGTTATTATGTAGCAGTAATTATAAATTTACTCGCGAGGTGGACACTTTGAACTGTATTCATAATTAAGATATTGCGTGCAGCACATAGGCAGCTCATTCTTATAGCTGCATGTCGAGAAATATGGAATGAGTGAAGCAAGACAAAACATAAAGATACATCAGTATGAGGGCTAATATACCTAGTCTCTCCAGGATGTTGCCGTCACAGCAATTAACGCAAACTCAGCCAGTCCCCCTGAATTCTGTGCGTCACCGCAAATTTGAAAATTTCAGTCTCAATTTATTCTAGAGCTGCATGCAGCGTAGCGACTCCATCAGCCCCTCCTAGCACCACCTTCTTTCCATTTATCATGGGACTACTGATGCGGGGGAGTGAGCGCTGCACCTAGGACAATGTCTCACACACACAGCGACTGGGCTAACCATTCGCATCACATGGCTACTGTCACCCAATGTGTTTAACAGCAGAGTCGAGTCATTTCAGTGTCAGTATACGATTGCTGGGACTGTTTAACAGCTCCGTGTCAGATGTTAGCCCCTGCTACTGTGTTAGCTTGTACTAACCGGGCAGAGAGAGCAGGAGAAGAGCGGCTCTCTGAGATGGTCCTTCAGTGCTGCAACAAATGGTAGCAAGAGGTGATTGTCGGCAGTCGGTTTTAGCCACTAATTTTACAACTTGCCTCTGCAGTTTCATTGCAAAATGCCTTAAAACAGTGGTTCCCAAGTGGTCCGGCCATGCAGTCCAGATTTGTCCTCAGTCATTAGTTCAAGGTCCACGCAGTTTAAAATATTTAGCGTCATACTTGTGTTTGGCCATGTCGTAAAGCTAGCTTGCTCTGTCTGTTCAGTAGTTATCAGTTATTCACTCTATGGCAGGAAAAAGCACTTCAGAATAAAAGATTTCGGTGCCAGATATTCACTGTACTTCAAAATAAAATGTGTTTCTTACAAACTTGACACATTTGCGAGTCATTTGCGTTCCATTCAGAATGGACCTGCGACCCACCAGTTGGGAACCTCCGCCTTAAAACATTGCTACATGCATCACAATTTTTTAGAAGAGCTTTCTTTAAAGCTGGCATCTCAGGCTGCTGCAACTTCAAAAACAGCCTGTGAAATCTTTCAGGGACTCCATATTGTATGCACATATACTTCAGAGACCTCTAAGTGCCCTGTTCTTCTACCATAGAAAATGATAAGAATTTCAATGTGTCTTCTCAGTCAGAGTTACAAACTGCCTCACGGCTGTGAATAAACACACCTCAACTCCGCAGGCTGGATATTGACCGCCTGGATCAATAGTATCATATACTGCCGTCTTCAGCTGCACACATTCAAGATCATAACACAATATATGGGAGATAAAAGCCAAGTGCACTCTTGAGACTCCATTGAAAAGCAGCCCTCTGGTGCCCTGCACTGTCTCCCTCCGGGGCAGTTATGAAAACATCATCAAGCAGGGGGACTTCAGTTCACAAATATCTTGGGAAATACTGTAGATGCAATGCAGTGATAAGCTATTGTTTTCCCTCGTGAGCTTCTGGGATCTTTTTTTATGAATGTGAGGTCAGATTGTGTTTTGATGTAATGAAAAATGGGACAGTGATATATGAGCTGTTTGGAAGCGTTGCAGTATTAGCCGTTACATTCTTTGTCTGTCTTATCCCATTTAAGCCATCGCATTAGCTCACTTGTGTCATCTTTAAATACAAAGAATGAACAATATTACAACTCTCACTCAACTGATAAAAATAATTGTTTATATGTAATTAAGATGTACGAATAACCAGCAATAGTGTGCTTAGCTGGATGATTAAAGCATATAATTTCTGTAATGACAGTGCCCCTTCCGCCCTCTTTTGTGTCAGTAAAATGCTCCTTAATTGTCTAATTTGTGTTTTTAGAAAAAGATTGAATAAAACAGAATGACATAATAATTCAGGCAGGGAATTCGTAAAAGCTCATTTTGTAAATGACATCTGCTTAGTCGTCATACTCTAAAATTCATGCCCCTCACACACACATCAAGACAGACGCCTGCACACACACACACCAACATACCTATGGGCCAGACTGACAAAGTTGTTTAATATAGAGAAACTGGCCTAATGGCATCTTCAGGGGCAGCAGTGGCATCACATATGCTAGATAAACAGCCTAATAAGCCTGCTACCCCACCCCGCTGTTAAATAGCTCTGCCGGGGGATGTTTGTTAGTGCGTGCGTGTGTGTGTGTGTGCATGAGAGAGAAGTGAGATGAAGGAAGTTGGTGGCATGGCTTTTGACAGCTGCTAAAATTGCGTGGTGGAGTGTGAGACACCAAAATTCATGGCAGAGAGAAACAGCTGCTACTTGTTTGCCCGCAGGGCCAGATTGATGCTGCCGATCACCATCTATTCCGGCGTGTTTGTGTGCGTGAGAGAGAAATACAGGATTTATGGAGGCTGTTGGAAATAATACGTGCTTATAGCCCTCGTTTTATTCAAATGTTTATGGAACATTGATTGACGAAATCAGGCTCCCACTCCCTGCCTCGCTCTGTTTATATATTTAAGAGATCGTTTTATCCCATATGGCTTTGTACCTGCAAACTCTCAGCAGCAGTGTCACTGTGTAATTTTCCGCTCAGCCGGTGTTCTTGCATTGGTAGTACGTAAAGGGGATGGCTCAGGGATTTCTACTTGGGGGCAGCCACTCTGCAATTTCTATGTCTTTAGGTACGGGCTTATGAGAGGCGCAGATTTTGTGTGTGCTCATTTGTGTGTATGTGTGTGTGTCCACAAACGGGAGTAAAAGGGTCATGGCCACTGGGCCAGGTAATGACTCTCCCACCGGCCCCTCCATGCGGATTTCTGCTCCGTGGACCACCACTCTTAATGATAGCACAAGGAGACACACTGACTGTTTGTGACTCTGTGTGTGTGTGTGTGGCTGTGGTCACATGTAGGAATGAGAGATGTAGCCAGGTTGAATGTAGATGTGTGTGATTTGACTGAATCTCCGTGACACAGCTCCCGCTCCAGAGTAACATTCAGCCTCAGGGTATTAGTATGTATAGGATTCCATATAGTGTCTGATGATGCATGGTTGGTATGGTAATTGGGTTTCAGCTGGACTACAGAGGGCCTATTTGTTGTGCATTGATTTACCACAAACAGCACCTTTAACGTGTGTGCTATACAACACATCCTCTAAAAAGTCTTGTAATTTTGCCGCAGGGGAGATTTTATTATTTATCTTTGTGTACAAGAATATGCATGTATGTATGAGAATTTAATGTACATAGACACGTATACACTCGCCGACCACTTAAGTGTGATGTTTGTGTATACTCTACACGTGTATGTTCACAGCCTTTGTTTCCTCCAGTGACATGAGCATTTGATCGAGCCAAGAACGGCTGGACCTCGGCTTTGAGAGAATTTAATAGCTTTCATTTCCCAGCCTGCTTGACCTTCCCCATTCCTCACATTAGATATGCATTACACCTGAAGTCTCACATGGCCAGATACATCTGCACCCTCTCTTTAGTATATTCTCTCTCTCTACGCTCCCCTGAGCTCTGCAACCTGCGCCCCGCTGATACTGGATAGTTTCCACCGCAAGGGATCAAGCTTGGAGTTATACTTTGTCCTCATGCCTTCAAAATACCAAAAAAACACCGTATGTTTGATACTGATGTCGGCCATTGTGTTCATTTTTTGTCACCGTGACATTTTGCTGCAGTGAACAGCGAACTACAAAACTCTTTCTAAAGTTTCTCCTTTCAGATTTTGGTGTTATTCTGTTTTTTGCAGTTGCTTGAACAAAGTTCTGCTCTCTCAGTTCTTGTTCTCTTTGTTCTTCCTGCTCTTTTCATCTTGTTTTCAGTCATTTATAGGGTATGCACATTTCAAACCCAAACTACGAATAAAAGAACGAGTGATGTTCCCTTTTTCAAGTTAAAGGTTACTTTTTGAAGATAATTGTATGCATGTCACAGGGCTGGCAGTGAATTAGACCTGTTTGTTTTCATCGCTTAATGTTGATTACGGATATGTCTTGCTCCGTGTGCACATGCTGCACAGCATAATATGATCATCTCGCATTGTAGTCAGTCAAATCATCAAAAGGGCGAAATGACAAACGTGGCACGGTGAAATATATTATCCACAAAACCATCTAGTTTTGAATGGCCGTGACAGCCTCATCAGCAACAATTGCCGAGGCTAAAAATGCTCCTCTGCCCTCTTCTCAGTCTCACTCTAATTGTGTCACCTTATCAAAGGCTGGGAGAAACAAGAGTGCAGATTAGTTTCCATTCAGGGCCAATCTAATCCTTTCAGCTCGCTCTCTCATAATGTGTCATTGCCAGTCAGTCAAACAGCTCCGCACAACAGCGGTGTTTACTAACCAAATGAATAGATGTTGGACGTCTAATTCTCCACAAAAAAAGATAGCCCCAGTCAGGCTTGTTATGACTGTTATTTGAAATCTAAATCGCTTTGATTTCTGGGGTTCTCTAAATGGTCCATTCTTTGATGTTTACAAAGGGCGGGGATTGTTTCATATTGCTACAAACGATGCAATCTTTTTTTCTTTCAAGGTCTGTCTGGATAGTAATTGAAAACAATTATCCAGTGCTTTGCTCTGATAATACCCAGCACTTACATCAGCTAAACCATGTACGGCATTATCTTCAATATCCTTTCACTGAGGCCCCAAATCAGCCAGAGCAGCTACATAAATTCCCCTTCACCGTGGTGTGGTTAATCCAAATCAATATGTGTACATGTCTTACACATGGTGAGAGATTCAGTCAGGATTCAAGACCACTTCCTTAAGTAAAACACAGATCTGTTAGCCGGTGTCGCCCTCAGTGGGTTTTCTGCTGGTATATACAGCAGGATGAACGTAAATCTGGGGGAATGTCAGGAAAGGAATCGCATAAAAGCAGCGCCGGTAGTTAAAGAGGTGTTTCCCCACAGGGCAAGGGGTTTCATTGGTATGGAAATTTTGCTACTGTGGACTTGAGAGTCCAGTTTGAAGGCTTCTCAAATACCCAAACACCACAAAATAATCCGTCCTCCTTTGAGACAGATTGTGTGACTGTATAACAGCAATTTTCTCCTGTCTCTGTGTTTGCATTGTGCTGCAGAAAAAAGTAGGCTATTTGACCTTTTTTTTCCACTGGAATACCCTGTGTTTTGTCGGTGTAGCCCTCTGTGGTGGCACTCTGCACTGCGCCATTGCAGTAGTCTCATTGAATTGAATGAGAAAACCCTGTGGTTTTTTTTTTGCAGCAGTGCCATTGTCTAACCCTTAGGGAGGTTGAGAGATGCAGAGAGAAGAAAAGGCCATCCGTGTTCCAGCTGAGTCACAGTCCCTGCATGGTCTGTGTCTGGGATGTGAAAGTTAATAATTCGACCTGTTGGCTGTTTCATCCTTCGCAGCAAGTCTGTGACCTTCTGACTCTGAGAAAGAGATGGAACTTACAGTCCCTGCAGGGCTGTGACATCTCCATAGACAAACAGAGGCCACCCAGGTACTTGCAAGACATTTTACTTGCTTGCAATGCCACCTCTATGTACAACATTTTAGATTCAGCAAAGTCTGTGGGGGGCTGTAAAATATTTGCAGTAAACACTGGCATTGCAAACATCATGTAAAGTTAGAGGGCTCCACCTGTGTTCATATGAGAACAATGATACATAATCGTTGTTGATATTCAGTATCGATTAAATGCGTGTTTTAAAGGGGAACACCACTTAAATAAAGAATTCTAATATGATATTTCCATGGCCAAGGAAAGTTCAATCAATATTTGTGAACATGAGCCAGATTCAGACAACTTTATTAATCCCACCAGGGGCGATTTATTTGAACAGCTTGCCTTTCACACACTATAACTTACAGTAACATGTAGACACATAAAGATGAGTCATAAATAGAAACAAAAAATATGCCAAGGAGTTCAGTGAAAATAAAGGCATCTACAAATAGTTAAAGTAAAAGAAGTAAAAACAATAAAAATCAGTTTAAAAAAAAAAAACATTTATAGAGGATTTAAAAGACAATTCTCAGAGGGAATAAAAGATTTCAAACAGTGGTCAGTCTTACAAGCAGGTAAAATGTAATGACACCCTGACAAGCAACAGTGAAAATTCACCTGCAAGAATATGTCCAGAGGAAGGAGGATTTGTTGATTGTAAAAACAGGTCAAGTCCCTTTGTGTCCCTCCTGTCATCTCAGAGCAGATTTTAACAATAGTATTTAGACAGGTCTCTGTCTCTCAGTGTGAGGCTGTGAAACCAGCAGATAAAATGGAAAACACAAGAGGCTCTCTATGAAAGACTGATAAAAACTGCAGAGGATGACGGGACTGACGGAAAAGGAATTTACTTTACAGAGAAGGTGAATTCTCTGTTGCTCTCGCTGCACCATAACTGGGGTGTTTACATCAAATTTAAGATGCAGGTCGAATAAGGTACCTAAACATTTGTATGAGGTGCATCTACTCTCTCAACACCAGAAACCAGAGAGGTAAGTCTCAAACTTGTGATGTTGTAGAGTATAAAGTCTGGAGCTCCATAGATAATGAATGGGAGCCTGATTTTGGGAGCCACAGACAGCTTTATTCTATCGTAGTTTTCTCAGTTCAGAAACAGAAAATGTACCTTTATACTCAGATGATTCCCCCTGGGTGCTCCCAGTGTCATCTATAACATCGTTTCTAGGTCACTGTCTGTGGCACAGAACCAGACTTTATACCTGATGACATCACATAATTGAGTTTTATCACTCTAGTTTTTGGATTTGGGAGAGAATCGTTCATGTTTACTAAGATTTTTGGACTGTCTAATGCTGCGTTTGTTAGCAACAGGCCACTATTCATTTTCAATGGAAGCTGGTGACATGAAGCTACAAACTGACAGGCGTGACGCTCTGCAAGTGAAAGTTGAGCTGGCCTTAGCTTTTGCAGCACTTAAATGATGTGGTGAAGCGTCAATCAATCACATGTTTTAATTTCTAGCTGAGATATTATGTTGTTTAGCTTAGTTAGCTGACACTATGCTAGCCTTGTGTGTCTTGCGGTGCGCACAGGGATGCAAAGGGTCTTAGTGTGAACACAGCATTAGACCATATGAATGATAAGGTTCCCACAGGTCCTTGAAATCCTTGAAAGTTTGTCGCTTTGAGTGGAAAGCAAAGGCCCTGAGGTTTGAAAAAAAAAGACATAAATAGGTTGTTTTTTTTGTTTGTTTTGTTTTTGCAAGGATATAAATTGGAGTTCTTTTGCTATTTTTGCCATCACTGTTAGACAGCATGTTCACACATTCAAGCCTCTCTCTCTTTTTAATTGTGAGTGAGCTTCTGTAAAGCCTGCTACTTCTAATTATAAAAACTCTCAGTGTTATAACAGTAATTAAACTTGATCCTTGTCTCAAACTATGCTGCGTTGGGTCCTTGAATTTGAGGCAGTTGCACCTGGAAAGTCCTTGAATTTGATGTTTGGAAAAGTGTGAACCCTGTCTGAGACTAAATTTTAAATGAAGTGCAGAATGTGATCACTTGTTTCCACATGCTAATTCATGTGTGTTAGCTGCAGAATCTGGGATGATATGGCAGAACGGTCAAACATAGACACGTAAGTGAAGTAGGCGGTGGGTTTGCAATCACTAATTTCTTTAGATTGATGTTCTTTGTTGTAGTTGAGTAATGGTATTTGTTTTTTGATATAAAAAAGTCCCAGGTCACTGCACATTTGCATAACAAGCCAAACAAATTGGCCCCTGTCCACTTTTTAGAGCAGAGTGATATACCCTCTCTAATGATAATGTATTAAGCGGCCCCCGTCCAGACATGCCAGGTCTAGTTGTTGCACTCATCAACTCACACTGCCTCATTACGTCTTGTTGGCTTGTAACCGTGTTGCAGATGATAAAACTTGTGGGCTGCAAATTTTCACCAAAGTAATTATTTCTCATAAACATCGTACATTGTGACTCACACGCATAAAAACCCAACCTAAAAACATTATTTGCTGTGAGATGGACATTAACAAGTCTCTACAGCATGTCTTGTTCACTCTGATTCTGTCTGTTTCCCTGCATCATCATTCCTCCACTCCTCATTTCCCCAGGTGTTATTTACAGCCTCTAGCATCTCACAGAGATGATGTCATAAACCTGGGCTATATAGGGAGCTGAAGTAAAGCAGGGCTGTGTCCAAAATTACTCCCTTGTTCCTTTATTCAGCACTCTGTATATAATTGACACTAAATAGTTAATGCAATAGTGAGAAGTATATTAAGATTTGACTGCCAGTCCAAATCTGTTTTTTGGCATATCTAGATTGATTATAGAAAGTCTGTGTGGTACCAAAAAAAACATGAAATGTGATTTTTGCAAATGGGATCCAAACAACATTTGGAGATTCTAATCAGATTTCTCAGTCCGGACGCTCTGGCTGCTCAAATCAGATTTCAAACTGTCGTAGGCATCACTCACAACGCGACACACAACCACAACGAGTGATAAAAAGTGCTGAGCAGAGTCCATGCTGCTACAAGCATGGCACTATGGAGGACAACATGGAGAGCAAGAGTCAGAGGACAGACGCAGAAATAAATGCTGGCACTTGGGGGGGAAACTTTTGATAGACCTCTATTTGTCATGCTTCCAATCCCAAATTCTCTGAAGATGAAAATTACAGCAGTAACTTGATTATTATTTAAAATTATTTGGCTTCAAAGACTGTTCTCCCTCTATGTTTTTAAAGATGCAGATTTTAAAACTTACTTGACTAGTATTGAAAATGTAAAACTCAAAAATTATAAGTGGCAAAAACTTTTTTATTATTCTGACATTTTAACTTTTTATTTTTCGAACATTTTAAATTCTCTTCATTTGTTTAGCAGACCCTGAAGGGGTGTTGTTTTTTCCATTCCCTAGATTTTATTTGTTGTGCAATTAAATTTCTTAATACATTTTTTATTATATTATGAAATAAACTTTCTACAACTTTTATAATGAATATCTGGAACACACAGACTCCATAGAATGAATGTATTCAATTAAGTTGTATTTAAGAAAAAAGATGGCTCCTCACTTCTGCAAAACCATGTCACCAGCATAGCTACATAGTTACTGACGCCTACATTGTTACCACAGCAACCCATGTAGACAGGTCGGTGATGTTTGGACAAACAAATCCGGTCTGTGCTGTTGCAAGTAACAGTGCGGACAGTCTGTCTTAAAGATCTAATTTGAAAAACAATTCTGATTTGCCTGCAGTCTGAACGTAGCCTTACTTATCATCATTTTGTGTCGTCGCTGACAGGTGTGAAATCGTTCACTGGTAATATACACATTCATAAAATGCATGTGGGATTGTTAGCAGAAAGTAGAGTACATGCCGTGGGCATTACTTTCTTAATTACACTGTGAAACTTTGGAGGGCACTCCAAACTCAGCCTTGGAACAGAGCCTCTCTCAAAAGTGTGTCTTGTGGCTCAGGATATAGCTGTATATTTAGTGTGTGTGTGAGTATGTGTGTGTGTGAGAGAGAGGAAGAAATTGATGGAATGTTGTAAACCTTTATTCATCCATTTATTATTCACTTGTAATGATTCAGTCACTCGTAGTGATGATTCACTCACAGAGATTGTGCCAGTAAACATTATTAATGCATTACTGCCAGTCTTTGTGGCATGAAATTTGAGGTTTTTCTACCAAAACAGAATATACAGTGACACTGTCAAGGAACAGGCACAAAGAGAAACATCATCACACAAATACTCACACACAAAAGTAGACATACAGTGCGAGCATGTCAACAAAATGTCCTGCTTAGCGTCTCTTTACAGTGTTAGTCTTCCACTGGGGTGAACAACAGACCTGTGGGTATGCAAGAAGGCAAACTGAGTGTATGTATTGTTGGTATATTAGTAGGTGAAAGTGTGCATTTGTGGGTTTCTGTGTGGGTTGTTTGCCTGGGGGTACTTATATGATGTGGTCTTATTAAATCAGTGCTAGAAAAGGAGGAACAGACAGGAGTGATAGAGAAGCACAAAGGAACCCGAAGCGATTAAACCCCTACTCAAACCGGCTTAGCAGTGAAAGCTTCACAGAAAGCCAACAATGGTTGCCTTCCTTTAAATCTTGCTTCTCTCTTGCTTTCATTTCCACACTCTCTCTCTCTCCTTCTCTCCTGCACTATTTACCCCTCCTCCTGTTCTCTCACCCTCTCTCAAACAGATTATTTCTTTTCTTTTTCTTTATGTCTGTCCTCTTTGCAGCACGTTAGGCCGCTTAACTTTACAATACTCATGTCAGGTCAGAACCCACCCTCCCTCAATGTGTCCAATTCAGGATAAAAAGCGTCTTGCTGCATAAAGGTATTACTGTATCTCAAACGTCAACCACCTCGAAGGTCTTTCTTTCAGTCCTTCATTACGACCACTTTCTTTCTTTTCAGGTCTTTTATTTCTCTAAAGGAGTTTTAGGGCACTCTGGATTTGCCAGGTTGTTAATTGCACAGCAAATTTTTGTCTTAATCAATAGGGGATTAAACTTGCATAAGTTTATGAGGGGATTAGATGGGAACAAGAGTGTGTGGGTGTGTGTGTGTGTGTGTGGAGAAGAGTAGAAGGTTGAGGTTATATCACAGTTTAGGCCGGTTGAATTCTCACAGAATTTCTCACCGAACCTACATTTATAAGCAACTTACAGCTCCATCAGTGCTTTGTCAGCCACTTCCACTGTAACATTTAAAGGTGTACTGTGCAGGAATTGTCGTCTACTGCTCGTAAACAGTATCTCCAGTGAAAGTGATCCCCGACTTTGTACGCTTGGTGATTCGGCTTGCTGTATTTGTGTTTTTTCAGCGCTGCTTCTTGGATTTGTGCTGCTTACGGTCTGGCACCTTGTCGCAAACTTCTTACGAAGTTCCAACTTTACCTGTGTGCTGACCAGGAAGGTCCCAAACACAGCAAAATAAAAAAGCACAGGCAGTTCAGGCAGAGGGCAGGGTCTCTGCAGATAAATACACTGCCAAATACTTGTAGAGAGCCATAAGTTGTGATTTAGAGCCTGGGTTTACCACAAAGGGTTCGCAACCCCAGAGAGTCCTCAGAGTTACTCAGGACTTTTCTTTTCAAAATTTTAATGTCTTAAAAAAGACAATAACATGAATCCAACACAAAGTAACTACATGTCATATGGCCCTCTGCCTGATAACCTCCATCCGCCCAGTTTAATATGCAGCTCAATTTAATGCAGTGTATGTAGTCCGTCTCTTTCTTTCTTGTACTTTTGTATGAGTGTACATCGTTCTTGCTTCTACTGCGAGTATTTGGTGGGAATAACTTGCAGCTCTCATACCCACCTCACTTACAAACCCATTTAGATCATCAAACTATGGGGACTTACCCCGCAGTATGTCGAGGGATAGTGTTCGGAACAGGAGCCACTAAATTCCTCGTACAACAAAAAGACTCCAGTCCTCCCAGCTCCCCAAACCAATGTAATGGACGGGATTAGACCACCTGGTGCGGTATTAAGAGACGGAGGAATCCATTCCATCCCTGCCCCCCACCAACATCCACATCTCCACCTGCACTTGGCATTGCCCATGAATGCCAGTCATTAAGACAGCATTACAAAGACGAGGCCTACCTCGTTCCCAACGGAGCGGCTCCACTTCCACATATAGAGCAACCATTGTTTTAAATGCCACCGCTCCCGCCCCCCGGAGACCGGGTTTCCATTCACTGGCCACTGTAGCTAGTACACTGCCAGAGAGGAAATATGATAAATGTGTCTAACTCCGTCCGTCAAGGAGCGGCGGGACATTCTCTTTTTCCCAGGTGCCAACAGGTGGAAAGGGGTAGGACCTGGTCAGGTTACTAACAGTCGTGTATGTGTGTGTGCATCTTTCATCTGTGAATAACGCCCCCTCTCTTGTGTTTTTTCCAGGTGCACCAGAAAGGAGAAATGCGAGCGTTCATCAGAGCCCCGTCGCTTTGCATCAGACATCAAGCAGTGTGTGCGTCTCAGCGTCCACCCAAACAACATCTCAGTGTCCCAGTTTAGTGTCACGGTGAGTGGAGAGCGCCACACTACTCCTCATCTACACTAAAAAAGAAACAATGACCTGTTATCTAAAGGTTGTGTTTGCCATATGCATCTTTATTCTGTCTCTAATCTGACGAACATTACCAGTGCAGATTTTCTTTTCAGATGTCCCGGCATGTCTTACTGTTTTATGACTGTGCTTCTTTCTTGTGCCATTTAAAATGTGTTCAAATATTAATTAGCAGTGATTCAATATATTTTCCATTCAGTTAGGAAGAAACACGTCAGCAAGCATTTGTTTTAGTGGAGCCATATTGCAGTAAACAGTAAGGCTAGCTGAATGTGTTGCAAGTGAGAAAATCTTGTCTGGCAGATTGACAATATCACACACTCAAGCATAATTTGTAATGCGATGTAATTATGCTCTAGATACTGATTAGTAGACAGTGTTAACTGTATAATCCTGCTTTACATCATTTTACTGCCTGCCAACATGCATCCTTCAAATCCTGACCTCACAACTTCCAGTCCCGTCCAGTGAAATACTCTCCCAGCAAATGTCAACAATCATTAACAGCACACAGTTTAGCTCAGCTGTGTTTATTGTGATTGTTGGCAACTAAATGCAACAGTTTTTCCCCCCCGAGTCATTTCATTCTGAAACAGCTGCCTGATTTAAAGGTCTGAATTGTTTTGATTGCTTAAGTGTATTGATTCGTGTGCAAGGAGCTGTGATACATTGGAACTGCAAATATATCTGCAGGAACTGGAAAAATATAAACAACTGGTAGCTGGTTGGGGTTAGGTTGTTATTTTTCCATACTTTTGTGCACTCACATCTGTTAGAAGATTGTGTTATATAATACAGGTGCCATTAGGGCTGAAAAGATTGCTTGGAAAACTTGAGTAACTCAATTAATAAAAAATACTGGAAGCAAATAAGTTGCATCATAGCTTTGTTTAAAGGAACATGGTGTACGATTTAGGGGGATCTACTGGCATCTAGTGGTGAGGATTGCAGATTAACCAGCTGAAACTTCTCTCGGATATAAATCCTTCCGTGTTCATTGTTCAGGAGGTTTTAACTGGGTGCTGAATCATCAGCAGAGGTCTCTTCCTCTAAAACAAACAGACCAGGTGATTAAAACCAGTAAAAACACTAAATAAAGCAGTTTCACATTACTAATCAGTGTTTCTCTTACGCTGTTTGACTTGTTGCAGCTAATGTGTGCTCACTGTTTTTCCCGAGTCAGACGTCTCATTCAATCCATAGGGGCTGCTGACTATGGTGGCCAACACAAAAACATGATTGGCCCTATCTAGAGCCAGTGTTTGGTTTGTCTGTTCTGGGCTACTGTAGAAACATGGCTGTGCAACATGGTGATCTCCATGGACGAGGCCTTGTTTCCTGGATATAAACATCTCATTCTAAGGTTATGAAAACACAACAATTCTTATTTTCAGGTGATTACACACTAAATAAAACATACTTAATATAATATATGCCAATTTATCCCCCTAAAACGTACACACTGTACCTCTAAGAGACCTTTCTTTTTTCTCTTTTGTATATTTTATTACTGTTGTTCTCTAATAAAGCAAAAGTATTTCCTATCCGATTACTTGCTTAATCTATGAATAATCGGTAGAATACTTGCTTACTAAAATAACTGACAGCTGCAGCCCCAGTTAAAATGTTACATGTACCAAGATATTTTATGTAGGTTACATTGTTATATATAGTTTCTAAAGACTATGCTTTTTAAGCAGATTAAATTTGTGTTGCATTTGAGTGAAATTAATCAATAGAGGCCTGTGGGAGTTACCTCACTCTATCCCCTTGCACTGTGACGCATATCTGGCCAAAGGCCCATCCTGAGTTATTTTTATTTTTATTATTTATTTAATAATTTATTAATTTTCATGATCCCCATTTATTGTTACCGCATTAAAAACTATTCTTTGCTTGGTCTACAAAAAAAAAACCCCAAGATATTCAGTCATAACAGTATAGACAATCCGCAACATAAACAAAACCAAATACAACAAAAACAAGAGACAGCAAGTAGTTTTCTCACATCCACAGTCTCACGTCACCTGTAGATGATCAAAGCAAACAGTAGAGCTGGTAAAAATAGACATGCACAAACATATACAACTGCACATCACCACTGTGCAGAGAGAGAGAGGCATCACCTAAGTTAGCACCACAAATACAATCAACCTTTACATCTGAACATCATATGTAGCCTAAACTGATGTGACACAATGCAACAAGAACAGACGACTTCTCGTGTTTTTAAGTGGCTGTGTTGTTGTGTGGTACCTGTGCACATCTCGTTCTGTGTGTTTGATTTAACCAGCAGAGGACTGACATTGCCCTGAACACATTGTGCTACTCAGTATCTTCCAAGGCTTACTGTTTTTCTTTATCAAACCTCTGTGCCCATTTTAAAGGTTGTAACACTGAGTGTTGTGAAAATCCCATTGACCTTAACCACCTTAAGTGATGTCACATTTCAATTCCCATTTCCTATATAATGGTGGTCTGGAAATGGCTTTGAATCTCAGAGACTTAAGAGCGTAAATATCCAATATGATTTTCTAAGGTCAAGCCTGAATGACTATTCGCCATCCTGGTTGCTCTGAGGGTCACATGAGAGGTGTTGATTTTCTGAGGTACACCTCTGCATCACTCTAATGATATTCATAGTGTATGTGTGTGTGTGTGTGTGTGTGTGTGTGGGCGATCTTGCTCAAACCTGATCCTTTAAAGAGTGTTTAACCTTTTCCCAGCAACTAGGCCTTACCCAAAGGCTATGCCACACATCTCCCATCCAGCTGATTGCAGGGCAGAGGCTTCTGCCAGACAGACAGGGGCTCCTCCTTGACCTTTATGTTATTAAATATTTGTTTGGAAAGATAAGCCAAGGCAGTCTGAAAAGAAACAGACACTCCACTGCTGAAATCAGACCCATTGTAGGGAAAAAAAACTGTTAATTTATTTTACATATAATTCTGCCTGTGGTTGGTTATAAAAGGATTTTTCTGTGATATTGTGAGCTTCAGGAGGAATTGTCTCTTTATCCATACACATGTTTCTTTAATTAAAGTATCTATTCATTTCAACTTTTAAAAAATATCTACCTGCTAACTTGATAAAATAAAAACAGGACAGAACTACAGTAGCAATTATTTTTTCTGGTTTAATGACTGCAAATGTGTCATTAAAGTAATACTTCAACCACAAAATGATCCTTTGTATATTAGTTACTCACCATGTGTTACATTGAATTAATTCAAGAAAAGTTCATTTTTCTCACATGCCTTGGTGAACAAAGAATCTGAAAGTGGAGAAAATTCTTCATGAATTGAAGTCAGTGGGGTCCGTTTTTCGCAACTATATCAAAACATCTGCTTACACAACTCCTGCAGTGTAATCCAAGTCTCATTTATCCAGTCATATGCTCAATACTTCCTAAGCAGACAGTCCTTTCTCATGGGGAACTAAAATAAAAGTGAAACTTATCTATTCTCTCTTCAAAGCCAGACTCCATTGACAAAAACAGTAATTTTACCTCGCTGAGCACAAGGGCTGCTGGTGTAACACTGCCTTTATCTCTCAGTTAGTTTGTGTTATTGTGTGACTTTGGTGTTCTCAGGCGTTAGTTTGGATTCAGCAAAGTCACACAATAACACAAACAAGCTATCTTTCAAGGCAGTGGTAGACCAGCAGCTCCTGTGTTCAGTGAGGTAAAATTATTGTTTTTGTCAATGGAGTCTGGCTTTGAAGAGAGCTTGGACAATTTCACTTTAGTTCCCCGTCAGAAAGAGCTGTCTGTTTGGGAAGTACTGAGCATGCGACTGGATAAATGAGACTTGGATGATATTGCAGAAGTTGTGTGAGAGTTTGAAACGAATATTTTGATGTAGCTTTGTTGTTGTTAAATATGGTTGTGTTTTGGATTCCGCATTCAAGGCAGAGGCAAATTTTTCTTCACAAATTTAACACAGGGTAGGTAACTGATACACAAATGGTCATTCAGGGGATGAAGTATCCCTTTAATGAGCTTACATACGGTTTAATTTGATACCTTCCAATAGATGAAATATAAAGTTAAGTGAAAGCACAGTATCAACAATGACATTTTAGGCTGATTTAAGGCTTATTTTAGAATAAAGAATGTAAGTAGATTAAAAGTTCAAGTCAAATCAGTTCCTTTTCTACTGTATTTTTCATGGCATCTGCTTTTGAATAAATTCTCTGCAATCATTTGCAGCTAAGACTTTTTACCATGGTAATATGAACAGTCCATCATCACATATCCTCTGCATTAGATATGGTGTTTTGTAAACTACAGGAGGGCATTTGTGTATGTGTGTCTGTGTGTGTGTTTGTGAGGTTGCTTCTGTTTACATGACTAGGTTATTTTCATATTTATGCAGCCCTGCTGTGGCGAGGCTTAGCCATGACCACTCTAAATGTAATTCAGGAAACTCAAGGTCTGGCTGTATTCTCCGCAAATAGGAAAAATAAATTAAAGCGAGAGAAGAAGAAGATGAGACGTACAGTCAGCAACGAATGAGAGAGAGGATGTGTTAGAGATGGAAGCCCGGTGGTGCACTGTCCATCTTGCGTGGGAAGCTGTGTATCCGTTCACAGCCGCGCCACCGTCTTTTCATTAAACAGCAATATAAAAACAGCGCAGGTCAGCCCTTCTCTGCCGCTGAGGCAGCTTTCAGCTTCACATCACAAGTGTACTATGGACTGCGCCTCAAATCAATGCCCAGACCAAGGCCCACTGCAGACACGCTTTTCCATCAATATGTATATTTTGGTCTTGACCCCACTCCACCTGCATCCACGACCCTCTTTTTTTTCCCTTCTCATTCAAGGACAGTGTTTTTTTTCCCCTCCTACTTCACCTGAAGCCAGTTTTTGCTGAGGTGCAGAGAGAGCTTACGCAGCGTTTTCAAATGAAGAGGGAAGATTTGCATTCTCCGTTTCCTAGAGAGCCCTCTTTTCCCTGCCTGGCCAGCAGCCTGTATGCCTGCACTTTTCTCCTCTCCGCCATTCTTCACCTCCTGCTATTTCTGTCCTCCTCTTGTCCACAGTCTCCTTTCATCCAGCACTTTGTTTCAGCCATCTACATTCAATTTTCTCCTCATCCCTCCACTTACCTCAACTTCCTGCTTTCATCACTTCTTTTACTTTCCTCCATTAAACACACTTTTTTTCTTGCTGAGTTAGAGAGATGGAATGTTAAATCCATACAGCTCATCAATGCCACATGCATTATGGGAGGTGGCCAAGAAGGTAGTAGTGCTTTTGGCCATCAGATAAGAGCTATAAAGACGGCACTGATTTTAGTTTTAAGTAAATCTATATCTTTCTGCATCAGAGTGTTTTATTGTTATTTGTCTGGGCAGGATGCATCTGATGCCTGTTCATATATTAACTTCCCATTCAAGAGTCCCCCAGTGGCTCCTTTGGCCACGGACCACGCTGCAGATGGATCATTACTCTGCACAGAACTTGCAGCTGTGCTTCTCCTCAGTAATATTGTGTTACAGTCATATCTGAAGAACATATTGGCTCCAAAAGTGATCTGAAGTCCTCACAGATGTGGGGATCTGAGCACTGTAGTCACAGTTGGGGCACAGATCTAACTTGTTTATCTCTGACCGTTGGCAGAATTAAAAAATGCAGTGTCATGCTGTGTGCTGTTTTGAATATGAAGCCACTGAAACCTAACTGATTCCTCCGTTCCTTTGCTTTGTTTTTGCTATGGTTAACCATGATATTAGAGCTACTGATCATTTTCACGAGCTCATTTTGTTGTTTTATTACATGTCTCATAACAGTCCAGGGAATTACTGTAAAGTGAATACTTAGCATTATATTGCACAGAGTACTGACAGCTTAACGTTTCTATCCTCTGCAGTTGGTGCTGGAGGCCCATAATGTCCCAGAACTTTCTGCGGGTGTTAATTGCACCTTCGAGGATCTGGCTGAGATGAACGGCTTGGTGGAGGGAAACCGGATCAAGTGCTCCTCCCCTGCTGAGAAAGAAATGCCACGCATTATTGTTGACAAAGGTAAGGGTGGACCTATTGCAACCTTTAGCCCATAAAGCAACAAACCAACATCAGGAAGTACACGATCCATACCAGCCAGCACTAGATGTCACACTGTTGGCATTTGTTTTGATGTCTGCATCGTTAACAAATACAGAAATGCCAAGACCTGTGAGGAGGAATCTCAGACCACTTATTCTCTTAAAGAGTTGCGGGGGGTTGGAGCCTACCCCAGATCACCAGACTACCTACGCTTACATAACATTAGAGAAAATCAATTTATTGTGTTAGTCCAACTAAGACCGGACTTTTAGAACACATGTAAACCTGTTAGTCCGGCTGAAATCGTACTAAATCAAATTTCTCAAAGTCAGACTAACACACCCAGATAATGCAATGGGTAGTCGAAATACTCCTGCGTGTGTACAGTCGGACCCAAACTGGCCAAGGCACGTGGCGCATACTCCACAGTGTCCGCTCCGGGCTTTAGCCCAGAAGTCAAAAGCATTAAATGCATAACAGAAGAAGCCGGTTACAACATGGCAAAATCTACATCCAGTGGAGTGCATTTTTGGATGGACGAAATGTACAGAACTGTAAAGTTGTCCACCGTGGTACCAGTTTGCTGCTAGCTAACCATAGCTAACTTATTTTTCTGAAAGGGGGCTTGTTGCCACCTATCGTTGCAAAGTTGGACACACTTCTGTCAATAAATCGATTCCCCCCCTGTGCTTGTGTACTGGGACAAGAAGAGGAGTCCAGCTAAATGGCCTAGTCGAGCTGTATCCGTATCTTGACTTACCTTTGTATGTAAACACACTGACAGAGACAGACAACCTTTCCCACATTACACCTACGGACAATTTAAAGTCACCTCTTAACCTAATCTGCATGTCTTTAAAGTGTGGGAGGAAGCCAGAAAACCCACGCTAACACAGGGAGAATGTGCATACTCAACAGTGAAGGGCCCCAGCCTGAGCAAAATGTCATTATTTGTACTATTAACAAAAATATATGTAAAAAGTGATACATTGGAGCACCTGTTGAATACAAACATACATGTCTGTCAGGGAAGCACGCATTGATCTAGATGTTTTCCCTTCAGTCAGAGGCGTGCTAGTCCTAGGGCTAAGAATGTTTTATGAATTTTTGTTTTCCCGTTGCCATCAGTAACTCAGTGGGCCTCGGAGCACTGCCCTAGGACATGTTTAGTAATTGAACGAACATTAGTTATTAGGCTGCTGTGGGATCTATTTACCATCCTGCCTCAAAGTGGATGTGCTCCAGAGGGAGTGATGGGACCCCAGTTAACCCCAGCGTAAAAAAAAAGAGAATATCAAGCTGCACAACTAAGTGTTTTTACTCCAGTATTTCGGTTAATTTAGTGCCTGGAGATTACACAGTCCCTGCAGACAATGTCGCTGTTTTCATTCCTTTCAGGAGGCAAACAGCTAAAAGATTTTGACAATATTCATACCACAAGCAAGAGGGAAAATGTTTTTTTTTTTCTTTTTCTAATTCCCCTGCTCTTCACCTCCCCTTTCTGTGGTCGGCTAAGCCCGGTCTAATTGAACAAAGCTCCCATCTGGGAAGGCCTGTCCCCAGGCAGGCAATCCTTCATCACAACCCTCAGTGTGTCCTCATGTTGAGATAATGAAGATACCATCTCCTCCCATACTTCCCGAAAAAGACAAAATGAATAATTAATGAAAAGAGAAAATAGAACGTAAAAAGATGGCGATCCATCAATAATGCTCAAAATTAACATACAAAGGAATGCTTTTTGGTGTTTTCTGGACGTCACCGCTCAGAATAAAATGGTTCACATACTTGCTTGTGTGCCAATTTCAAAAATGTTATATATGAGTTGCAGATATTGGAGCCAAAAACACGAGATAGGTACTAAAGTGCAGAGAGGGAAAGTGAGCACATCATCATGAAATTACAGTGCTGGTGAGACCTTTTAGGCCGGAGCTGTACACATGCACAAATATTCAAATTGGCCTTCATTTATTCAGTGCACCCACATGAACAGAAGCTTGACACACACGTACACCGCCACGAACAAACACATGACACCGCTGCAATAAAGCAATCCTCGGATAGACAGCACACATGTTCATATGTAAGGCTGACAGGGAGCCTGAGGGTGCTTTGGGGAATTAAAAAACATTTATTTAATGTTTGCCATGTCAACCAGATGTAAAGCTGGCGATGCTGCGCACATAGATGTATAAATATGTACTCTGGGACACACACACAAATGAAGAAGACAGCATTTCTCCCCCATCTTTTGCTACTCCCACACCCGCAAACACACAGTTATATACTTCAGGAAGAGGAAAAATATTCCACATTTTGCCTATATTTGAACCTTTCATCTTCCATTTTTACCAGTACTCATTAGTCTAAGCTCGGTTGAAAGAGAGAAAAGAAAGGAGAGAGACGGATGGAGTGAAGACAGAGGGAGGGATAGATAGCGTTAGCAGGCTTCAAGGTAACATTTAGGTGGCCTAATTAGGACAGATCCGTTGTCAGCGGTGCTTTACTGTGATTGATGAATGATTCCTTCTTTGTTCGGGAGATGGAGAGAGAGACACGGGGGAGAAGAAGGAGTCGCAGTGTGGAAGGAAGCGAAAGAGACCTGTGTATAGAGATAGAGTGGGGATGAGAGGGAGAGGTACAGAGGTAGTCTAGAGACAGAGCAGTTAGATGTGTGGATGTGCTGTTGAATTAAACATGAACTCCTTCATTAGGGCCAGACAAAAGGACACACCAAATACAGATGACGCGCAAGCTCACACACACACACACACACACACACACACACACACACACACGGTATCTGTTTCATCTTCTCCCCCCTTTACCTTGTCAAAGACACTCTCAAAGACTTTTCCAGGGGAATATTTTCCGTCCCAAGGGAAATGCGTGTGCACCAACTTTTATAGCCTCTTGTAAGGCGGTAGGTTTAGGGAGACTTAACCCAACAAACCCCCTCTACTCTCCCTCTCTCTTAAGATAATGCCTTTACCACTGCAACAGGCTGAGCACCTGTGGCTCAAAGTAGCGCAGTCATCTCTTCTTCATGGGAAAATCTAATGTGACTAGACACCAAAAAGGGATAAGTGAGCAAGAGAATAAAATGATTATCGTACAGGCAGGGGTTCTTAAAATGTGTCTACCAATTGCTCAGGCTAGAAGAGTAGCTGTGACATGCAACTATTACCATTATAATACTGTTTTGTTTCTATTTGTTTCAAAAGTTGAATGAAACTGTCAACAATGGGCTCATATATGACTTTTTTTTTTTTCTCTTGTTCTTTTTTTACCTGAATACAAAACACTGTCTACCTCTGTTTTCTCCAGGTGACCACCAGATTGTGCAGCTCTATCTCAAGTCCAAGGAGACAGGCCTGGCGTTTGCTAATACCAGTTTTGTTTTCTACAACTGCAGCGTGCACAAATCGTAAGTCTGTGTCTACTCATGGCTCTCAGGAGCGCTTCCTTCAAGGAGACAGCTTGTCGTTATTCTAAACCCTTCATATTGATGAAAAAACTGACATTGATTCCTAAACTGTTAGAAATTGTATTGTATACATAACTAAGCAGGCATATTGAGCGTCTCTACTCTAGTGTATTTGCTGCTATTCCATACTAATTCATAACAATGTCTTTCCTCTTCTTTTTTCTCCATTCAGGTGTCTGTCATGCGTGAGCAGTCCTTACCAGTGCCACTGGTGTAAATACAGGCACGACTGTACCCACGACCCACGGACATGCTCGTTCCAGGAGGGCAGAGTCAAGAAGCCTGAGGTGAGTCCAAAGCCAGAGGTGGCGATAAAGTGTTTTACTTGATTTTACTATTTACTTGTTTTTATTTGACTCTAACTAATGACCAAATCGCTGTGACGTTGTCCTAACAACTTCCGGGTAGACAAATGGCAATTGATTTTAATTTTCTGTTGTCATTTTCAGCTGTAACTGTAAAAGTTTAAAGATATATAGTTAAACACTGTGGTCCGACCTGTCTGACGTTTTTGTTGTTTTTATTTTATGTACTGTGTTGCTTTGCTATCGTCTTTGATAAACCAAATCTATCGGAATGGAGGCTAAGAAATGTACTGCTCTGGACAGAGGCCGCAGCAAAACGTATTTTAGGCCACCTAAAAAATCAGTAACACTGTAAGTGTATGCTACATTAAGACTATTTTGTCCAAGGCAGTGGTAGACCAGCAACTCCTGTGTTCTGCGAAGTAAAATTACTGATGTTATCTATGGAGTCTGGTGGCTTTGAGGTAATGGCCTCAGTTTCCCATCAGAAAAGACTAAGGTAAAGCAGTAAAATATTCTGAATATAGCTAAAATATAGTGTACACATATAGGGGGTCTTTTTCAGTCAGCCAAAAACGAACTAGCTGAGGTAGCGTCTGGTGTATTCAGACACCAAACCCCCTGCAGGTGTTGCTGGGAGAGTGAAACCCTCAGTGGAGGGTTAAGCTGCTTTCAATAGGTTCATATTTCTAGCAGCACATCTGTCTGTAGGTTCAAAGACATTCAAACTGAAGCCCAGTAAGACAATGTCCAAGAAACCCCATAGCTTTTAATGCTGCCCAGCTCCAGCAGGCCTCGTCGCACCGAGCCAGCTGAGTAATAAAACATGGTGAAATAAATTGAGGGGGAATGTTTGGCTACATGACACTAATAGCTATCATTCTAGGTTTCACATGCAAAAAGAGTTATGTTAAAAGCATTGAGACACCTTTCAGCTGTAGTGCTTCCATCTGGCATGAGTCTCTTGGCATGTCTCGCTCTTGACTGCACATCAAAGGGCAGTGGAAACTAATAAAACGGAGCCATTTCCTCTTGCCCATCCCTATTCCCTGCGACAGCTTAGTCTGTGTGAATTATCAATAGTATTGGCAGCCAGTTCTATTCCCGTCGAAGCAGAGCCCACCGTAATTAGGCTGCACTGCTGCAGAGGACAAGCCACTCACTGGATGGGGTACATTCAGCAAATGCCCCCAACCCGCACACTCTCTGTCCTGCGAGAGAGGTCTCACTCTGATTTAGAGTCACAGCCACAGTGGCAGCCTTCAGCACAGAGCAAGGAGGTAAAGGAAGGTTTGGGTATGTGCCCGAGTATGTGTGTAACCTCTGGTGTGAGCCTGTGGGTACAGTATGTCTGCGTGTCCGCCTGCTCCAATGTATTTTTATGTGTGTGTGTTTATCTGAATACAGTTCTCGCCTGCCTGTACCCTGCCAAATCACGGTAGTTTTCAGGGGGAGGCTTTTACAGGGAGTTAGTGGCCTGTTAATCCTAGCCTGAGGTGAGCTATGATGAAGATCACTAGTGCTCATGTCTGGGTTGGCAGACGCTGCACGACGGGCAGGGACAAGCTTAGCCAGATTGCCTCCTTTGATGAGCAGTCTGCTCTCAATTGTGTTATTCCACCCATGTTTCCCCCGAGCCATTCAACCTGCGCAGACGATATTATTTTCTTTTTCCGCAGTTTCCATTATCCTTTTGAACCTTCTGCTTAGTCAGGCCCAAGCCTGAGTCTTTGCAGGTTTACTTTTCCAATTAACTCGGGGGCTGGTGGTCAATATTGACTGAGGATAATAATGTGTGAATCCTCTCCTATTGTGTTGCTGACTAAAAGAAAACCACAAATAAAGCGAAGGGGGATTTGGTATTAGCACATTAATGACATCCCATTTTTTGACGTGTTGTTTCAGAATAAGCAGGTGTTTTGCAGGCTTAATGACTTTTAATTTGCTTTTAATTAACCCCTCAAATCCAAGGTCATGTATTTGCTGCCAGATTTCTGCTTTGCCGTTTCGAATTAATGATTTACACACACACATACAAACTTAAGAACATGCAGGCACACGCACAACTTACCATAGATTCATTCCCAAATTTCAGGATAGGCAACAAGTCAACTTTGCTCTGTGAAATGGGATGGCCTCTTTCTGCTGCAGATGACTTTTTTGTGTACTATTACAATTAAGGGATTTCAGGCAGTGATCTGAATAATCCCTTAACGCTATGCTAATGATCGAGGCCAGGCAAATCTCCCTACTGGTTGAGCTTGTTGTTAGTATGCATGGCAGGACGGAGTTAAAGCCAGGCCTGGGCGTACAGTGGGTGCCTTTTTATTCATGCCAGCAATGATATGGGCACATGGATCAGACGTTTGCCTGTTGGCACATTAACCAAGGCCACTTCCCTGTTTGCCCTCCACACATCTCAAGGACTTAGCCGCTCTGATGAGCCTCACTCACTGACAAAGAACATGCATGCAGCTTCACTTGGTTACTTTGAATAAAGAGGCAGAAGTTATTCTTGACCACCACTGTTGCATTTATTATATAAACAGTTTTTTATCCTGCATATTTATGACTTTTTCTAACTGCACCGCCATCCCTAAAGCACACACATAGGCTCACCTAAAGCAACCGAAACAGAGGACACTTCCTGTTCTCTTTGTCTGATGAAAAACCACAGGAGGATATTACCCTTTCTTCTTCTGTCTGTCTACAACACAGCATGCTCATATCTTGAGCTGGTGCCAAGCCTTTCCGTAATATATTCAGCTGGTAAAAAGATACAAAACACACCAAAATATTAATGTTACTGAATAAATATCACCACCCCTCACTGGCATCCTTACATTAGTTACTTCTTGACTGCAGTGGTGATCGATGCCTGGGAGTTTATTTACCAGGAACTTATTGATCAAGGGATCAAGATAATTTTATTAAAGAAGCTAACTGCCAGCAGTAATAGCTGTTAGTTGCCAATATTAGACAGGAATGGTACAGAGAGGGTTGCTTTGGTTCGATTCATAGACAAATCAATGTCATACACAAGTGCTGACTGCTGAGGAGTCCGTTGAGTATGTGCAGAGTAAAGACAAAAGGGTTGTGTCAAAGCTGAGAATAAAAGCAAATGAAACAAAGGAAAATTAGATACTGAAGATACTGAAGTGAAAGACTGAAGAGCTTCGTAATGCCATTGAAATCTAGGGACATGAGCAGGTGATCATACAGCTTTTAAACAAAGGTAAACATATTGGGAAACAAAACAAGGTCAAACAGTGAAATTATTACCAAAACTACTGTCCTTACTGTAGTTGTACTTGTACACAGATTTCCTGTGTAAAGAAAGAATATTACCAACATTTCAGGTTCACTAACTTTTATTTTTACCTTTGAAATAAAGTGGTTTAGACACCTGTTTGATTAAACTGTTTGTTTACAATCCAGCTGATCATTTAAAGACTTTGTTGTCCGGTTGCTTTGTTCTCAGATTTCAGCAATTATTTTAGTGAAAGGAGTGTAATCATAACCAATAAGAGAGATGAGCAAACTATCAATGAAAAAAAAACAAACCCACGTTGTGATAAATTGCTGTGTTCCTTTAAAGGGGAACTACAGCCATTTGCAAAATTCATATACGTCCTTTCAAATATAGTCAAGAAATGTTAGGAAACATGATCAACTCTCTCCCAAATCCAAAAACTAGAGTGCTAAAACTTCCATCCACCTCTTTTAATGCGCATTTCAAGTGTAAATGCCAAAAATTTAAAATAAAAATCTCAATATCACAAAAAGACTTTACCCTTGGGGAAGTGGAAAAGTATATTGATAAAAGATAAATGCAGCTAAGTGCAATGGAAATAGATCCTGAAAATAAATGATGAGATTCAGTCATTATTTATGTCATCGCATAGAGCACTTAAAGCTCTGTCTTTCTTCTCTCTGAATGGCTTTTAACTTATGTACACACACAGGGCTGTTACCACGACTCTTCTAAGAGCACATAGCTGTATAATGAGTCTCTTTATTTCCTGTGTCCAGTGTGCCTTCCGTTATTATACAACCATTGTTTTCCTAAGTTTAAGGTTTGCTAGTTTAATGATGTCATCTTGTTGCACCCTCTTCTGCGGTGGCACCTGACAGGACAGTTACCACCACCCACTGCTTATCTTGATAAACAATCTCCCAATATTCGCCATTTTCTTTGGCCAATTTTATGAACATTTGTGCTACAGTTGGATGGAAAGCCAACTACTAAATGGTGAAAGATGTTATAGATGAGACTGAGAGCACCCAGGGGGATGTTCTGAGTGTATGGGTGCATTTTCTGTGTCACAGCTGAGACCACTACAATAGACTAAAGCTCATTTTAAAAGGAAAACAAAATAGGTCTTCCAGTTACTGTCTGTGGAGCAGCTCTAGATTAATACTTGAGGACATCACACGTTTGAGGCTTGCCTCTAGCACTGGCTTATGTTCACAAACAGTATTAACTTACCTAGACCATAGAAATAACATATTAGAATTCTTAATTTAGGTGGTGTTCCCTTTTAAGAGTAAGGGCAGAGATGCAGTAAGAGAAGAGGGAGTGGTATTTGGGGGAAAAAAGTTGAGGTGAGGACTGAACGGCAAGATCGAAACAAGGTGAGGATCAGCAGGGAAGGAGGGAAAATGAAGAGAGAGCAGGAGTGTGTCTTTGCCCGAGGCTCTGTAGGAGATGATAAAACAAAGGCCAGTTAAGGGGAGCTCTTGGTAACCACAAGGTGTGTGTATGTGTGTGAGGGTGTACGTGTAGTGTATGGAAACTGAAGATCCTCTTCATCTTCACACCTTACACTGCTATAATTATGGCCCTCTCTCTTTCGCTCTCACCCTCCCTCCTGCCTTGCTTCAAACTATGCCAAGGGCTTTTACATTCACGGTTCCCACTCCGCTGCCTACTCTCTGTCACTCTGCCTATCTCCACCCTTCACACCTCCCACCAGCCTCTAATTATCAGATCTAAGTAGGTCCCCAAGAAGAAAAGAAGTCAGGAAAGAGAGGGGGAGAGAGAATCAGTGAGAAGGAGCATATAAGAGAAACGAGAAGGGTCAGTGAGCTAGATGGGATGAGGAGCACAGGCTGGGCTCAGCGAGCGGTAAATGAAGGAGGGATGAGGCATGAAACAGAGGTGAGGTCAGAGAAAACAATGAGTCAGTGATGGAGAGAGGAAGAATGAAAGATAATTATATAGATAAAAAAAAGAGACGCGCCAACTTGGTTTTCAGAAGTCAGGGCTTATTATGTGGTTATGATGAGTCATGCTATTGACAGGTACTTTTCTCTTTCTAGAGCTTCGGTGCAAGTCCTTGATTACGTGACGACAGGGCTGTCACTGAAGTTCACATCTCCACACAAAGACACAAACACGTAAACAGTCTATTTCACCTTCTACTGACAGAACATCTCTTTCTTTAGCCAGGAAGAAATATATATATTTCAAAGGGCTGTTACAAAATAGGCCTGCAACCAGTGGTGGGCACAGTACTAAAAATCTATACTATTTTTCTATAAAAAATGACTGAAGTAGAGGAGAAAATTACCATTTGAGAAACCTGCACTTAGTTTATCAACCACTTAAAGTACAAGTTACTTAACATTTTCATAGGGTGCATTGGCCAATACAAAATTAGGAAAAAACAGCACTTGTTGTTACACATGAATAGAGCACACATGAATTATTCTATTAAGCGATTAGTCAGTTGAAATAACAAGTATCTGGAACTATTTTGATAACTGATTGTCATTTTTCAAGCAAAAATGTCAAACATTTGCTGATTTTAGCTTCATAAATGTGAGAATTTGCTGCTTTTCTTTGTCATTTATGATAGTAAATAAACAATCTTTTGGTTTTGGAGTGTTGGTTGGAAAAAAGACAAAAAAAATGAAGTCGTTGCTTTGGGTTCTGGGAAATTGTGATGAGCTTTTTTCACCCTTTTTCATTTTACAGACTAAACGAACAATTGACTCGTGAAATCGTGAAAATAATCTGCAGATTGATCGACAATGAAATTAATCATCAGTTGCAGCCCTACACATGTAAACTAAAATTGCTAAAGTTAGCTAGCTAACTACATTTTCATTGAAGCATGTGCAACTTACTTCAATGTGCTTGCAGAAGTTAGAAGAGGAGTTTTTAAAAGTGGAGATCTCAGTGTTATTTGAAGCCACAAGAAGCACTTCATCATGTTACTGTTGTCCTTTAGATTTTGGTATAAAAAGTGTGGCCAGCTGTGGTTAGGGACTGTTGCTGGGAGCTGCCTCTTCTTCTTGGTTTTGCTCCGTCATCATTGTATCATGGTCAAAAGACATGGTCGTGTTTCTTTTTCTTCCAGTTAGCTAGAAACTTGGCATCTGCAGTATAGGTGCTCCTCGCACACTCTCTCACCTACACGCATACCCCGCATTTAAAGCAGACTAGTAGGGAAGGTGGCGTCACAGTTTTGCAGTGGTTAGCATTGTCGCTTCACAGCAACGGGGGGTCCTGGTCCAAACCCAGGGTGAGGGGTTCAAACCCCAGGGTGGGGGAGCCCTTTGCATGTTCTCCTCGTGTCAGCGTGAGTTTTCTCCGGGTACTCCGGCTTCCTCCCACAATCCAAAGACATGCAGTTAGGTTACTTGGTGTCCCTTAATTCCCCGTAGGTGTGAATGTGAGCATGAATAGTTGTCTGTCTCTGTGATAATCTGGCGACCTGTCCAGAGTGTACCCCACCTCTTGCCCGGTGTCAGCTGGGATAGCCTCTGTAGGGACGTTATCAATGGCTAAAGTAGTGAAGTAAAAAGTATATTACTGGCTCAAAAATATTATTGAGTAAAGTACAGTTTAAAAAACAGAACATAAAGAGTACTTGCTTCTTAACAAATGTACTTTTTTACTCGTGTGTTACTAATTCTGAATTGCTACCCACCCCTGGCTGCAACTAAAGAATACTTTCATCGTCTATTAATCAATTATCGTCTTGATTAATTGATTAATTGTGTAGTTTATAAAATATCAGAAATGTTAATCAATGCTTCCCGAAGCCCAAGATGACATCCACGAATGTCTTGTTTTGTCCACAACCGAAAGATATTCAGTTTTCTGTCATAGAGGAGCAATAAACCAGAAAAAATTACATTAACAAAGCTAGAATTGAAAAATTTTGACTTTTTTTCCTAAAAAATTACTCAAACTGATCAATTAATAAAGCAAATTTGTTGGCATTATTTTAGCAGTTCACAATAATAATCAATTTTTTAAGAATGTCTTCCTCCTACTATTGGTAAGAGTCAAACAGTCAACAACATGCAGCCTGATGAAGTGAAGAGTTGTAAATATTTCATCTTGTATATGATGGTGCACAGCTACAGGATGTGCATATTTATGAGATATGCATACATGTAGTATATGGTTTATGTGAGTGTATCTGTGATTTGCATTCGCACCTCTGTTATTTATTGCGCTTCAGTTGTTGGGTGTTGAGAGGGTGGGGAGCAGAAATAAACGCACTGACATTAGATCAGCCTAAATGCTGACATGAATCTTACCAGGCGACAGCGAGCATCACTGCCAACACCGCCGGCATCGGTAGCCAACGAGGAAATACACGTGTGTTTGTCCAAACCACTGAAAGCCCACTTGGCCTCAGGGACTGCTGGCAACCATCACGGTGTGTTATATTAGTGTGTATGTATACATACAAACAGGAAAATCAGAGCTAAGTCGGGGAAACAACACACCGTACCAACAGCGTACACACTTGCTTGTTTGTGGATTCCCTGCCACATTATGAATTTTTCATTGTTATTGAAGCAAATGAGGCATCTGTTTTCTGTTTTTATTTATTTGCTGTTTCTTCCGTCACAAAACTTAGAAAGGTTGAGAATTAACATTGTACTGATATTGAACAGACATAATCTCTATAAGTGAGAGAAGGCTGCTTCACAGTTGCAGGGCAGATGACTTTAGTTTATGGGTTGGAATAAACCCGTCTGTGTATGTGTGAAAGAGTGTGTTTATGTGTTACTATGTTGGATTATTTACCTGAGACTACAGTACATGTTTATTTGGGGCGGAGCTGTTAAATCACTCTAATGTCAGAAGAAGGTGCTAATGAAATGGTGAAATAGTGTAGACAGTGTGTGTGTGTAGTCAGCAGCTGTTGGAATTTGCTTTTTGAAGTTTTCTATCTCCGTGACATGTTGTCATAAAGGCAGATGATGCAAGAGATGCTGTCTGGCTCTGACTTGCGGCGTTTATCTAATACTGTAATGAGATTCCAAGGCTGTGGTATATGTAGTTTATGTTTGCATGCATATGTGCGCACATGTGTGTGTGTGTGTGTCACTGACTACTTTTACATGCATACTGATATCCCTGTATTATTCAGAATATGACAGTATTCTGAATTTGATATGGGTTATGTTAACAGCATATTTCGTTTAGATATTCCAAGTTAGGCCTTTTTCCAAATGTAGCATTTTTCGATGTGGTAAATGGTAAATCTTCTGACCACTCAAAGCGCTTTTTACACTACTGAGTCACATTCACCCACACAGTTCACACACTGGTGGCTGAGGCTACCATACAAGGTGCCACCTGTGACTCAGTAACCATTCTCACGCTCTCACGCGCCAATGGAGCAGCCATTGGGAGCAATTTGAGGGTTCAGTATCTTGCCCAAGGATACTTCGACATGCAGACTGAAGGAGCCAGGGTTCGAAACCGCCAATCCTACAATTGATGGATGACTAACTCTAACTTTAAGCCAAAGCCGCCCCAGCAAGTATTATTATGTATTAATAGTATTAGTGTTATTAGTAATCTAGGTATTAATAGTGATAGCTAGTATTTTTCTGGTTTTCAGGAGCATTCTTTGGACATGTATAAAGCGCACTTGGATCATGTGTCTCAATTGGGGTGGCATGGTGGTGTAGTGGTTAGCACTGTCGCCTCAAACCCAGGGTGGGTGAGCTCTCCTGTGTGTAGTTTGCATGTTCTCTCTGTGTCAGCGTGGGTTTTCTCTGGGTATTAAGGCTTCCTCCCACAGTCCAAAGATATGCAGGTTAATTGGTGACTCTAAATTGTCCGTAGGTGCAATGTGAGTGTGAATGGTTGTCTGTCTCTATGTGTCAGCCCTGTGATAGTCTGGTGACCTGTCCAGGGTGTACCCCGCTTCTTGCCCAATGTCACCTGGGATAGGCTCCAGCTCTGTGTTGTCATGGACACGTTGTACACAAACCAACTAGCAAACCGTATTGAAGACTAGGTAAGAGATGGACACCCAAAAGAAAAGCCCACATTTCATTTAAATGTAATGAAAGCATTAGCTATCAACAGGTTTTTGGATATGCACAAATATCACATCACTGACTTTTTCAAGAAGGTGGTTGACTGTGTAAACACAGCCTCCCTCTTTCATTCATTCAAACAAGTTCGACAGCAGTGGAAAACTTTGAAAAAATCCTGTTTTGATGCACAGGCACAAAATGGCACAAGCAGCTCCAGCTGTGCTGCTTTTCCATATTTTGCTGTGATAAACAACATGTTAGGGCATGTAATCAGAGAATGCACAGCTGCAGTGAAACCATAATATAAGTGGAATATTCATTTCCATTTGCCATGTAAACAGCTTTGTAGGAATATTGCCTTTTTTTAGATTAAGGGCAAAAACTGGAACATTTTGTGCATGCAAACACAGTCACTGTGTGCTAACCTTAAATCTGCTCGCATGTATAAGGAAGTGTTTTAGTGTCAGTGTTTGGGTTTAGGGTTTCAAACACTTCACTGCATTTTAGTTGTGATGCTGTGAGTGTATGCGTGCATGTGCACAATCCTATCACCATATGCCACTATCGGTGTAGATCTGTGTCTTCAAGATTCAGCTTAAGTCGCCATGTTAGGTCATACCCCAGTGCCTCCCATGCCTTCATTTCCACAAACCAGATCAAATTTATTGTCCCTATTGTTCAAGTGTATTAACTGGAAGAGATGTGATTAAAAATGGATGGCATCTCTCTTTGCTCTCCCACTCATTTTCATACTCCAAATACGACCCTTCGTTCTTAGGAAAATGAGATTTGGAAGAGCAAACACACACACGCACCACCTCTTCCTTCCTCTCCTCCACCACTGAACTCACTCACCCTGTTTGTCATTTATCTATAATGACTTTGTGAATAGTGTCACAGAGCGTTCCCCTCTCTCTCACCACGCAGCCATCCAGTCAGTCACTCAGCCTAACCCAATCAAGTGGCTTTTAATGAACTTCAAACAAGTGTTATCACCCAGTTCAACGTGCGCTATGCTTCACTCCCCCCCAGCTCCATCCATGCGGGGGCTCACCTTATCTGCTCTCCTTCTTTTCACCCTCTTTCCTTCTGCCTCTTTGACATGCTAAAGCTCCTCCTGTCGCATATGCTTAATGGTATTTTTTTGCTTCTTTCAGTGACTCTGTTTCTTTTGTTGTTCCTCTCTCTCATTTTGCCTATTTCGCTCTCTCTCTCAATCCACCGCTCTTCAGCGAAAACATGAAACAGTTTAGGGAAGTGCTGTTCTCTATTTACTATCTTTACCCTCCTTTACCTCCCTCCCCACCTTTCACGTCTGCTTGTCAGTCACTTTCCCGTTCTTGCCATTGCTTTTTTTTTCCTCCTCTGTTTGTCTTTCCTTTTCTCTTCTCTGTCCATCCCTACCCCTTGCCTCACCTGCCCTCCTCCTCTTTCTTCTCCTCCTCATCTTTCAGGGAAGTCAGAGGTGCTCTATATTTAGCCAGCTACTCACACCTGAATTGATTGGCTGTTAATTTTAGACCTCCAATTGCTAAGTGACTCATCTCCCCCTCTCTGTTTCTCTGTCACTCATTCTTACCTAATTGCTGCACAGGCAGAAGTCAACCTGATTTTTGATCTATCAGTGACATCTTTTCTCCATTAACAAAAACATGCAAGCAACAATCAACATACAAATACAAACTGAGAGCTCATATCATTTCTGTACGAGTGTCTGTGTCAGTGTATCATTAATGCTCCTGTCCTGCAGGTGATGACGATGGAGTACCTGTTGAGCTGGCCCTTCACTCATAGTGAATGTGAGCAGGTCCTAGGACTGTCTAACCAAGATACTCAGCCGGTCTAACAGGCAGGATCACAAATAAAAGCACAGAAACACTGAAATGGGCTACCTGATAAGATACAGACGAGAGTGTTGGTGGCTCAGTGAGATCAGTCATGTTGTAGGAATATTCCTGGTGCAATAAGCAACCATCAGCAGTGTTTGCAAAAAGATTGAAAACGCTGACCTTCATCAGGGTGGCCGCTGGTCCTTTTGAAGTCTTAAAATGTCTTGGATACACATTTACTGATAAAAGGCATAACAAGTAAATTGCCCTAAATTCGGATTGGATTTGTTTGTATGCAGTCAATGCCCCTGTTTACGTCCGCTCAAAGCATTTAGTTCTCAGGATGATTCTGCAACTAAGGCCTTGCTAACCAGCCTGTTTGTTAGTGTATTTTTTCTGTGCCTACAGAGCATTAAGCTACATAGAGTATCATTAGTATCATTTTACCCTTCTGTTCCTTTTGCACTGACATCAATGCGTTTACTTGAAAAGAAATTATGGTCACTTTTGGTGTGTATTTTCATTGCAAGTTTGTTCTAAAATTTCATTTTAAGTGGTATAAAAAGGTGTGAAATTGTCTTAAATTTAACATGTTTATACCTTTAGACACCCATCATTTGAATATCAATATAAAATCAAAAATATATGGACATCAAATGTTAAAACAACAACTGATTTAAAAGACAGTTCTGTATTATCACTAACAATCAAGTAAAGCAGTGCTGAAACTACTCAGTTTGATAGGGGCATGTATTTGTAGATCAGCATTCCAGTATGATTAAACTTATCTGTGGTGACAGGATTGGTGGCTGACCAATCAGCATGTGCACAGATGTCATATCGTTTTATGCTGTAAGGTGACCATTCTGTCTGGTCCTTTGCATACAAAGAGTGGCTTACCAAGTGCCAGATTTACATGTGTGACAGAGGAACTCAAATGGTTTGTTGTCTTCCTAACATTTATCCTTTCTTATGTTCAAATCCTTAAAAGAAAGTGTTGTACTTCACTGTGTGCCTCAGGTGGCATTCACACTGCATTTCTAATAACACTCAGGTGCAAAACGACATTGTAGGATCTCCCTGAGTAACATTAAACTAATTGCAATTAAGCATTAAACCTGATTAGAGGACGTATAGTAACACGCTATCCTCCCTTGTCTTTTTCTCTCTCCCCCAGGGGTGTCCCCAGCTGCTGCCTGCAGATAGTATCCTGGTGCCAGTCAACGTGGTAAAGCCCATCACCCTACGGGCAAAGAACCTCCCCCAGCCGCAGTCTGGACAGAGGGGCTACGAGTGTCTGCTGACCATCCAGGGAAACGAGCACAGAGTTCCCGCCCTGCGCTTCAACAGCTCCTCAGTGCAGTGTCAGAACACATCGGTGAGGATGAGTGTGTGCATGTGTGTGTGTGTGTTTTACTTGCCGGGGATATCATCATTGACCACCACACACCCACACACCAACACAATCTCTATAAAAACGCCCCATTTCTATAAAGTTTTCATATAAAAGTGACCATAATGTTTTTTCATACTCTCATAAACATATACAGCCACACACACACACACACATACACACACACACTGATTCCAGCTGAGAGTTTTTCGGCTTCTAGCCACACAGTGGGTAGATGAGACAAGGGCCTGACTTTGTCTCTCCTGCACAGCCATCCCAGCGATCATGCTCCATTCACTGACTGAATAATACATTGACAGCAATGAAAGACTAGCATGAAAAAGGCTTTATGCTGGTCTTGATGCTAATCGTCTGTTGATACAATAACATCTCATCTTCCTGTCTATCTTCATCACTCTGGGTGTGTGTGTCAGTGTCTGTGTGTAGAGATGTCTGTGGGATTTGTGTGTTTAATCACAGCACAATCCAAATATTGTACTTTGATTGAGCAGTGAAGAAGGGAAACTGTAATTTAGCGGAAAATTATGATTCTAGCACCAACCCATCCGTGCTGCTAGTGTTACAGAAACAAATGAAAAATAATCTCGTCTTTGAAAGCTCTCTGCTGTGTAGAGTGCGTGTGTGTGTTTGTGAATTCAGTGCGTGTGTGTGAGTTCATGTGTGTATTCACCGTGTCTCCAGCCACCTGTTGGTGATGCATTTTGCATTCAAAGGAGTATTGTTATACCAGAGGCTTTTGGACTTGGAGATAATAGACAGTTTAAAGTAGCTCAACAGCTTCTCTCTCTCATACTCTCTTCCCCGTCTCTCCCTCTTCCCCTCTCTGGTTGCCATGGTGATAGTATTTCTATGATGGGATGGAGATGAGCAGTCTTCCCGTGGAGCTGACCGTCATCTGGAACGGAGATTTCAGCATTGACAACCCCGCCCACAACAAAGGTGAGCATGCACAGAGGCACGAGCATGCGCACACTCAAGCGCCTGCGCACACACAGACACACTCACGTACACACGTATGAATCCATATCAGCTCCCTCCATAGTTCTCGCAGTATCACACGAAACCACGCACACACATACAGTCGACATAGTCTCATGAACTCTCCTTTAAACACACACGCACACATATAGACACAAACACACCGGTAAAGCTGCTGCTTCCACATTGTTGCCCTTGGAGCCGGTCTCCATGGCAACAGGCGGGCGGTGTGCTGAGGTGCAGCATCCATCCCCTGATGTTGCCGTGTAGAGTGGTTAACTTTAACACATCCTCTCTTTCGCTCTCCTTCTGTAGGTCTCTCCCCCCCCCCCCCTTCGCGTCTCACTCCATTTGTCCGTCTGTCTCTCCTGCACTTCGCCGTCGTCCGTCTGTCTCATCCCAACTCTCTAAATTCCATTTTCTTGCCTCCTCACAAACATTATTTCTTTTCAGCTGTTTCTCTTATTTGCTCTGTCAACACCTCTCTGGGAGTTTGGCAATCTATCCATCTCTGTCGCCAGTGCCGCTCTCCACCCTTCATTTCATTTTTCTCATCTCAGCAATTCAATGTGCTTTACTGGCAGACGTTTCAGAAGAGCAGTGATGGAAAAACATGTAGATACAGCTGGAAAATTACTAATAAATAACCAACAATGACAAATATTAAAGCAGGAATTATGAATCCAAGCAAGCAAAGCTGAATTATCATTCAGGTTGGATTTATAGATATAAAATAGCTAGCGTTAGATATATATTGCTGCCTCTTATATTTATTTCTGTCCAGCTCTCCATCCACTCATGGTATATGTGGAATGACAGCTCAGTGCTGAATTTTTAAGCTCTCAGCTTTCAGCTGCTGAGCTTGATTCAGTTTGGCCACTGGCGATCCAAGACTGCGAGTGATCCATGCTGGGGCAGGAAAACAGCGGCATGCTGGGGGTTGTAGTTCTCTGACAGGAAAACAACTCATTTTGACCCAAGGCAGCGGAGTCAGGCATTAGAAACATATTGTTAAAATATGGATGATATGCCAACATGACACTGTGCTGTAAGGCAAAGTTTGTACAGTATTTGTGTGGGTTTGCGGTTGTGGTGCATGTGTGTCTGAGTCAAGTAACAAAACATATCCTTGAGCATAAGTGTAAAATCAAAGAAGCAACAAAAGTTAGCGAAAGAGAGGGCGATGCTTGAACTAGAGAGTCCTCCTCTGCCATCTTCCTACCTTTGTTTGCCTGTGCAGGAAGCGGCTCCTAGGGCATCATTTGATGGACAGATCACACATGCATCTAATGGCAATTAAAAAGAAAATGGCTGGCCCGTTGCCATGGAGATGATATGTTAAATGTGTGGTGAATGAGCAGAGGCGAGAGGCAGCAGTGTAGGAAACTCAAAGCGAGACAGAGGGAGTATATAGAGATGATGATAGATGGAGAAATAATGAGACAGAGATATCAACGAATGTTGCTCTCAAAATGCTCAGTTTGTTGTTCGCATATTCAAACAGCAGCTGACAGACATTGAGAGATTTGGGTAAACAACCCAAATTTTAGTTTGTTGTGTGTTTTGAAGTGTTTGTCCGTCATTTTAGAGGCTTTTTTCGCAAAAATAAATTTGCATGCATTTGCTGTTCTGTAATCATTTGTACAAAGGTTGCTCACCACTCTTTCTCCCTCTGTCGTTACCTTCTTCCTTCCCTTCCCCCTTGTTTTCTCTCCCTGCTTCTCTCTGTCTCTGTCCTCCCTCCTGCACAGTCCATCTGTACAAGTGCGACGCCCAGCGTGGAAGCTGCGGTTTGTGTCTGAAGGCAGACCCGCTGTTCGGATGTGTTTGGTGTAAAGGAGAGAACCGCTGCACCCTCAAACAACACTGCCCTCACCCTGAGAACCAGTGGCTGGAGCACAACGGCATCAACAGCAAGTGCACCCACCCACGGATCACACAGGTGCGACACAAACCAGGACACGGATGCATCACATATGTCTGCACATTCAGTCCATACTATACGCATAAGCCAAGCAGTGCCAACATTAATGGCTTTTACCTCAAAGGCCATACATGCACACACACAAATAATTACAGGGCACCGATGGGAGCATACTTATACTCATCACCTCCGAGACAGTGTGGCAGTTGATCATTTCAACATAATGGCAGAGGCTGTGAGTCACCACAAGCTATTCAGTCTGACAGCATTTGCGGGGAAAGATATATTTTACACCCTTTTACAGTGCACTTACAAATCTCTCTCATCAGAAGTTTGAACCATAATGATACGCTAGAATTGATGTGGAAAAACTACTCATGTCAGTCTTCATTGTGATGAATAATAAAATCTATTAAATGAGGCTCAGTTTTTCTTACTTGAGCGTATATATGTATATCTGAATTTAGAGAAGCCTCTGGCACAGCACATGGGTATGGACAGAGACATACCAAAGCCTTGAAGTACAGAACAATCATTTCAGCCTTGTACAGTGTCTCTGCTACATTACTCAGATCGTCTTGTCATAGGGGTGGGCTATGTGGGAGATAACGATTATATCCGATTGTCTCACGTGGAATGTATAAAATGACCATGTCGTGAACATTGCGTATAAATTGTCTTTTTTTAAAGCCTGTATGACACTTGCTTTGGCATTGCGATCTCTTGGACTTCTCTACGGCTCTCTCCCTCTCCCAGACACAAAAAGGAAAAAAAGACACACGCTCCCCAATCCCCTGTCCAGACCACTGCCTTCTGGGTGGTTGTGTGTGAGCAGGCAAGGTGTGTGTTTTTGTATATGCAGAGATCCAGGCTGCAACCAGTGCGACTTGCAAATATTATTGACATATGAACTGGAGAGCTGTTAGTTTGTTTCTCAGTCACAATAAATAAAGCCTCATGCTTAATAACACCTCTGTAATGGTTTAACTTTCCGCTAACTGCTAACCAGAAGCTTCATGTTTACAGAAAAAACAGTAACAGTAACGACCTGAGATGAGCCAGGTACTTCAGAATACTTTGATTCATTTTGTTGTAACAATACTTTAAGTTTATGGTAAGAGTACTTTATTTAACTTTATAATAACAGTACTTTATTTAACTTTACTATAACGGCACTTTATTTATCTTTATTACAACAGTACTTTATTAAACTTTACTTTGACAGCACTTTATTTATCGTTATTATAACATTGCATTATTTACCTTTACTATAACAACACTTTATTTATCTTTATTATAACACTACATTATTTACCTTTACTATAACAACACTTTATTTATCTTCATTATAACACTACTTTATTTAACTTTACTATAGCAACACTTTATTTATCTTTATTACAACAGTACTTTATTAAACTTTACTTTGACAGCACTTTATTTATTGTTATTATAACAGTGCATTATTTACCTTTACTATAGCAACACTTTATTTATCTTTATTACAAAAGTACTTTATTAAACTGTACTTTGACAGCACTTTATTTATCGTTATTATAACAGTGCATTATTTACCTTTACCATAACAACACTTTATTTATCTTTATTATAACACTACATTATTTACCTTTACTATAACAACACTTTATTTATCTTCATTATAACACTACTTTATTTAACTTTACTATAGCAACACTTTATTTATCTTTATTACAACAGTACTTTATTAAACTTTACTTTGACAGCACTTTATTTATTGTTATTATAACAGTGCATTATTTACCTTTACTATAACAGCACTTTATTTATCATTATTACAACAGTACCTTATTAAACTTTACTTTGACAGCACTTTATTTATCGTTATTATAACAGTGCATTATTTACTTTTACTATAACAGCACTTTATTTATCTTTATTACAACAGTACTTTATTAAACTTCACTATAACAGCATTTTATTTATTTTTATTATAACAGTACTTTATTTATCTTTATTATAACAGTACTTTATTTAACTTTACTATAACAGTACTTTATCTTTATTATAACATTACTTTATTTATCTTTATTATAACTACTGAATTTAATTTTATTATAACAGTACTTCATTGTAACAGTAGTTTTTAGTAGTTTTGTATTCCGCAGTAGTTCAGAGGAAATTTCAAAATATCGAGAAATGTATTTTGTATTGCAATGTAGCTTAAAAATATTGCAGTATTATTAATATGCCATATTGCCCAGCCCCATTGTGTCATTAAATCAGCGGTCAAGAGTCAAACAAGGTGCGCGTGTTATTCAGAAGCATCAACAAGGTCGACATCTGATCTCCCAGACAGACAGAACCCTCCCAAAATAAAACATGACAAGTGTGAAGGGCACTGATGCTCCGGTCAACCACGTGTCAATGCACAAATCCTGCACAAGAATCACAGCAGTCATTGGAAATGACCTTGTCAGATGTCTACTCTTAAACCAGCGAATGGGACAGTTCTTATTTTTGTCAGAATTTAGTCCCATCTTATTTTCAATGTAAAAATACAAACACTAGGATAGTCTGTGTTATATCCAGAACACGATAAATTATCCTTATTCTTGCTAGTTATCAATCAATCCTGCACAGATGGTCACGCAAACCCCCACTTAACCCCGCATGCTCCTGAAAACCACAGACACCATGTGAGGCAAATGGACTTGACCTGTACAAGACATATAATAGGGGCAATAGCAGAAAGGATAAGGGTCATCGAGATGAAGGATAAGAGGATGCAAAGGAAAGATGGATGGAAAGATGCCCAGATGATGGGAGACGAGGATGGATTGGGTTTAAATGAAAGAGAGGTGGTGATGGATGGGTAGGCTGAGCCAGAATAGAGTCATGTTAGGCTGAAGGGGTGGAAGAGGACCCCTACGCCCTCCACATATCCCCGTGATGGATTTAAGGTCCTCTCTGCATCTTTTTCCCGAGGACGAGAGATAGGAGCAGATGGCAACTGACTAGAGATGAAGGGATGAAGCAAAGCGTGGATAAAAAAAGACAGAGAGGGGAATCCCTTTTGGCGTCCTGGGGAGTGATGAGTTTGGACAGAGAGCGAGGGAAGAGGGATACAGGAATGGAAGGATAATCCCTTCTCTGCTGTCCGCTCTCCACATCATCCTACATAGACCAGCATACAGATAAGTGGCCGACCTTGGTGGAGATTCACTGACAGCAGCACTGCAGAAGCTCATTGTTTCTTGTAATCTTGAATGCACCACGAATCTGATCCCCACAGATCATGTTAACCTGCTTTGTTGCAGCAGAATTATTTTCCATTAGTTCTCGGATTTTCTCCAGATAAAGGAGGATTGTCAGTGGGGCTGGGTATTTATACTCCATACCTCTGAGATGTTGACTTAATTACCCAGGACCAAGTAGTACCAAAACCTCTCCTGTGAAACGACACCTGCAATCATCCTTATTGCACTGGGGGTTTGGACTTGGACTGTTACGACTTCCTGTTGGATCAGCACACTGTGATCAGTCTGTTGCTGCAATCTCTTGGCCAACAGTCAATTCAACATCTGCTCAATTAGCATGAGCTAACACAGTAGCAGCAGCAGCTAACATCCAACACCGAGCCATTAAATGGTGCCGACAAACTTGCTGTCTCCAGAGCTGTCCAGTTAACACGAGCTAACATGGGCAGTGGCAGCTAACATCAAACACCGAGCCATTATACAGTCCCAACAAGCTAACGCCGGTGACATTAGGCATGTGATGCTAGCAGTTAGCCTTGTTGCAGTGTGTGTGCGGCCGTGCAGACTCTCACAACTGTCCCCAGCGCTGAGCTCCTGTCTGTGGTGTGGTGAAGTCGAATGTGATGTGTTTGACAGAGTTGGCAGTTCAGCATGCTGACCTCATTCACATTATGGGTACCATTGAAGTACTCTATTGGTATTGGTATCATTTAAAGGGCACTGATATTGGTACTGGTATTGAAATGATACCCAGCCCTAATAGTCAGACAGAGAAAGGTAGGAAGAGGAGAGAAAAGTCTGGAATCTTTGGACACTGATGATGTAGGTGTCTGAAAACAGGGGACTTAATTACGTTCTCCTCTTCTCATTGATAACCCAGACTGCTCTGATTATTTTTATCCAGGCAAAATCAAATCAGCTCTTGAGGATGGTGATGAGAAGATGGTGGCATTTTGTCCCTTGTTGCGCTTATTAAAGAGTCTGGATCGGTGAGGTGCGCTCTATCATTCCTCCCCTCCACTGTTTGTCTTCACCCCATGTGGTGGATTTATTCCTGGAGATGGTCCCTGTATTTCTCCTTACATCCCCGAGGCTGCAGCAGGGACATATTGCAGCCTTCTCACGTCCCCCATAAAAACTGTCAGTGGCTGAGGAGTGAGGACTTTTCCAAGACGACCGGGGCTCTAATGCATTCTAATACGCTTCATTATAATGACATCTCCCATCAACAATATGAGAGGGAGAGACTCGCGTAGAAAGATGGAAAGAGAAAGGGAGAGAGAGAGAGAGAAGTGATTAAGTGTTTGCCTCTACCCAACCGTCAATTATCTTGTCAAAGTCACAAATCTAATCAACGCCTCATTGCATCTCACCCCCCCTTTCTCTCTCGCTTTCATTCTTTTGCTTCTTCCTTCTCCTTCACTATTTCTCTTTAACTCTTTGTCCCTCTCCATCCTCCACATTTGCTAATAAATGAGGAGCCAAGACGCATTGTGTGCAATCTTTTTAATTGCATGTATTGTAGCCCCGCTCCCAGAAGGCTGTTTTTTTTCATTAAGATATCAGCAGGGAGCCTTATTAATCAGAGACATTGAACCATACTATAACGATATCTCCCACATGGCAGCCACAGGACTTGTGTTGTGCATGACCTGGCTTGGGCTCGCCTCTGTCGTTCGACTGGCTAGGTCCTTTCAAGCCCAGCTAGTTCAATTTGTTTTAGTTCACTTCTTTGAAAAATAGTCAAATTAAAATGATGCTCATGTGCTAGTAACATGAGGATCGTCATACCAGAACAAGCGTGAGCTTCAAGCCATAAGATGAAGCCAGACACCCACGCTCAGCACTCTACCTGAACACCACAGGGGGTCACGCTGCCAACTGTAAACAGAGCAGAGAAACAACGGGAGCCACAGCCTCAGTGAAAATCCTTGGGAATCACTATTTTTCAGGGGGATGGTGACACAGCGTCATTAAAGCTGGGCCCCTCTCTGCAGCATGCAGCATGGAGGAGTCCTATTTGACAGAGACAGATAGAAACAGACTATTCTGTGTCCGTCTCTAACATCCATCCATCTGGGCCGGCTTTATGATGTGTACACACGCACACACACACACACACACACACACACACACACACACACACACACACACACGCTGGCCTAAAAGTAATTGTGTGAGTAAAGTGTTGATGGATGTTGGAACCGCCTCATCAACAATGAGAGATGTTACTGATAAATCAAAGGACACTGTGATTACTGCAAAGATGTCACCCAATGCCAAGTTTTGAGTTAATCTTATGTAATATATCGTCATGGTTTTCAGTGAATACAGGATTGAGCAATGACAATCCCTTGACCCTGAGTCTCGACCCCTGAGCTGTCACTGGAGCTGTTATTTTGTCGTTTATTGTCTCTTTTCAGCAGCCGTCCCCTCACCCTTCAGCAAAGTCATTTTTTCTCTAAGAGTTACATAATGTGTGAGCAGTAAACACTTCTCACTTACTCCCAAGAATGTGAAAATATTAAATATGGATATGTGGCTATTATTCTTCACCTGTTTGTCCTTCGACACCTCAGCTGTCAGCAGTTGTCCATACAGTAGTTTGGGATGTATTTCCTATGCTCTGGAAACCAACTAATAGCTGCGGACTAACTTCACATTGTTCGGTCAAAATTGTTATTATGACGTCTGTGCCACCAGTTCCCATTCACTTTTTTTACCGTCTCGTTCAGTCAGGTAATGAATAGTGAAACTGACTCCTATCTTGCCACAGGATTCCTGAAAAAATGTCACCCTCTAATAATCTAGATGAGGTTAAAGGTATACCATGCAGGATTTTTGGTTACTGTTTGTAAAACACGGTCGCCAGCTAAAGTGAGATTAAACGCCAACCCTATGTTCACTCTCATTTGGCATTTAGCTTTGCTATATATATTATTTTGGTGCTGTGTCTCTTGGATTCCTGATGCTGACGGTCTGACACCTGCTAGCTATGCCATTTTGTTAAGCCCTAACCTCACCTGAGCGCGGTGGGGGAACGCACATGAAGTTTCCAAACACAGAAAATAAAAAGAAAATAAGAAAATACAGACAGAGGGCAGAATCTCTGCTGAAGAACACACCTCAACCAATGTTGTGCAAATTGCTGCATATAAATGGTAAATGGACTGTGCTTGTATAGTGTTTTCAAGTCTTCCGACCACTGAAATGGCTTTTACACTACATGTCACATTCACCCATTCACACACAGTCACACACTGGTGGCCAAGGCTACCATACATGGTGTCACCTGCTACTTAATAACCATTTACACACTGACTGAGCAGCCATTGGGAGTAATCTGGGGTTCAGCATCTTGACCAAGGATACTTTAACATGTGGACTGGAGAAGCTTGGGATTGAACTGCTGATCCTCTGATGAGTGGACGAGCCGCTCTACCTCTGAGCCACAGCCACTATAAAAAAAGAAAAGCATATATAAGTAATGTGTTTCTAGATAAAGCAACGTTTATGTTACTTTTAGATATCGACTTCAGCTTTGTTATTAAGACAAACAAAGCCATAGTATTTTAGTGCTGCTGTGGCACACTGTGGGACAAGACAACTGTCAAATGTTATCTATGATTGTACCCATTATCACTGTGATGAAAACTAAGTTGTGGAACAATAAAACAGGATATGTTTTGATCGGTCTGTTTATTGGTGCCTTAACAGGCCATCAAACCAAGTAACACAAGTCAGTTTTTACTCATTTGGCAGAGTTAAATGAAATAACAACTGTTTCTCAGACATTTGACATTAAGTTCACAACACAATAGGCCTAATAAAATAAAAGTGATGAAAGCCATTTACAATAACACAAACACACTAAGGTTTATCCTTCAACCTTGACAGTAATTCAGATCCTGCACATAGACTTCAGCTCACCACTACAGGTCTAATTTGGCTCTGATGAAGAGGAGCGAATTATCTTCTGCCCAGTCACACCTCATGTTGTCTACTTGTTTAGTAAACCAAGCAAAATCACATCTCCAAAATCATCAGTCTGGATTTGTACTTCAACAGATCACACCTCTGCGGGGTCCCAGGGAGGGCGGTACGCTCGTGACTATCCGTGGCGAGAACCTGGGCCTGGAGTTCAGAGAGATTCAGGATAACGTGAAGGTGGCCGAAGTGGACTGCACACCTATACGGGAGGGCTACATTCCTGCTGAACAGTAAGTCACATTTTACAATGATGATGGGATAAAGCACATTGGCAGCGCTACGTGATAAGTAGCACATCCTCACCTAGGCTCAATTTACATTCCTGCAGAGCAGTAAGTCCCATTTGAGGCAGCAGCTTTCAAAGCACCTATTAATAGCACATATACTCATAATTACGGGTTGTAATGAGCTTTGGTGCATAGTAATTCACCATTTTGTCGACCAAAATGTACATAATATCTATGAATATAGTCTTTTACAGCTGCACTGGAACCACAGGGAGAAGTCAGACTGTATTTCGGAGCAGCAGCAAAGCTAAATCCTGAATTTAGCACAGTGTTTCTCCTCTCCCTTCACTTTCCATAATCCCCTTGAAAGCACTTTGACCACAACTGAACACTTCATGCCCTACAGGGAACAAGACACTTGAGTCACAAACAGATACAACACTATGTTACCTGTGTTACCCGCACGACGGAGCCACAACAAGTCAGCCTGACCAACTGATCATGAGTCAGAGTACTCACCTCAGGGTGTTTGTGAGCATGTGTGCCTGTGTGTGTGTGTGAGGCGGCATGAAAGAAGGTGAATGAGTAACACAGCGAGAGGGTGAGACTATGACATGACTGGTAAACTAATGCTAAATTAGCCTAATCCCTAGACCAGGAGAAATTGGAGTTTGATTTAACTTCAAGTCACAGCGGTGCACATAGAGTACAAGACGCTTGTATGTGTACTGCTGTGGGCAACAGAGAAAAACTCAGACCTCCATCTTTCATAGTAGCACACACACACATACACATAAGCACACACACAGTCCCGTAATCATTTCAGAAAGTTCGGGAGGTTAGATTTAGTTGACATTTGAGTTTAATCCAGAGCTTTGGTTCCTTACAGGTGCCGTCTGTCAAATTATTTTAAACTAGTTTAAAGTTGGCTTATCAACAGAGCCAGGGCCTCTTCCGCTAAGAAAGTAAGTTGTGTGCCAGCACTTTCTAAGCAAATGCTGACCCAGCAGAAGAGGCAGCTGTATTTGAGGTCATATGTAAAAGGATGGAGACTATTTTCCCTTTTCTCCCACAAGTTGGCAGTGTGCGGGAGGTGAAGTCGCTGCCAAATAATACATTATTTTATTGAGGTTTTAACAAGTTTAGGTCCATTCTTTTTACATAATCGGCTCAGCTTTTTGCTGGCAAGGCGAATGTGAAGCAGGGTTTTCTAGAGGTTCTTGTAAAGGCATATTTGCATGTGGCATTTACATTTGGGTTTGTCTGTGTATGCATTTCTGTATGTTTTTTTCTTACATGTTCCACAATTGTGTGTTTTCCCAGGATTGTGTGTGAGATGGGTAAAGCAGAGAAGAGCCAGTACACTGGGAACGTGCAGGTCTGTGTCGGAGTTGGAGAGTGCAGACCTGAATTCATGGCGAAGTCCTCCAAGTACTACTACTTTGTGGTGAGTCTACACCTTCAGTATTTGATCTTTTTGTATTAAGGGAATACTTCACCCACAGAATGAACATTTGTAAATCATTTAGTCATGCTGTGTTACCTTAAATTCATGAAGAAAACTTTCGTTTTTCTCACATGCCTCCACGGAAAACAGCAAACATTGATTTATTGATTGATTCGGGACCACATTTAACAACAGCAAAACTGTATCACAACATTTACAGACACACACAACTGCAGTAAAATCCAAGTTTATCCAGTTACATATTCAGTACTTCCCAAACACATGCATTTTCCCTAAAACCTTATTAGGGCTATAATCAACCAAAGTTCTACCTTCTCTTCAAACAATAGTTTGGTCGAAATCGGCCACAGTGAACTGAGAGCACTCTCCCTGGTAGCCTTGTGTGTCCACCAAAGCATTTTTTCCTTTGTTTGTTTGTTTTTCCCTGTCACAGAGCTCAACATTAACACTCGCCCAGGGCTAGAAAACTTTGTGTTCAGGCAGGTGAAATGCCTCGAGTGAAAAACAAAGTGATCTCCAATGTAATACTACCTGAAAATAAACAGTGCGCTGTAATGGTTTTCCACCTGAGCTGTGTGCAGGAACAGGACTGGTGGAAAAAATCTGACATACTGGACATTATAGAAGCTAATTTTGAGGTTGATAATGTCAGTTACAACATAAAGTTACTAATGTTAAATATTTCTGTCACACTGCATGCAAGAGATACTTCCTACTTAAAGGTAAACGTTAGCCATCATGTTGCTCCAACAAGGTCTCCGGTGTGGTCCTACTCCTCTCAGAGGCTTTGTAATCCAGCCTTCTTTTTAGAGACTCAGTAAAATAAATTCCTAGTGATAAATCCAACACTTAATGTCTTCAGTGATTATTCATCCCTGTCAGATTAAAAATCAGAGTTGAAAAATGTTCAGCTTTGGGTAAAACGTTGCGCTCATCACTATCACCAGCTGTCTAATCACAGTGGAGAAGGATTGGGACAAATACCACAAAGACCAACGGTCACAGAGGACAATTACAAGTGCTAAACAACAACAACAACAACAACTGCCATTTTCAGCTGGGAAATGAAACGCTTTAGTTGACACACAGCCTTATTAAAGCAACATCAGCAATTGTCAGGCAAGAGCATATTGACCAACCAATCAATCAACAACCAGAGGGTGACAGTCCTAAACTAACTATTTAAAACTGAGCTGAAAGTGAAACTTATCTATGCTCTCTTCAAAGCGAGACTCCACTCCTAAGGTTTTTAGTCAATAAATCAGGGGTTTCAGGGACTACAAGGTGACCCTGAGAGAGTTCAAGGTGGTTCAAGACCCTAGAAAAATGGAGAATACCTTATTTATACTATTTAATTCACTATAGAATTGAGCTCAATGTGAGCATGAGTGACTGTTCTGATCACAGGCTTCACTTCTTCCATGATTATCTCCTCAGTTGTAGTTGGCAACGATAGAATTCTGGTCTTAATCTTATCTAATAACCAACATTCAGATGGAGGTCCCAGAAGTGAAATCTTAACAAATGGTTGTTTGATTTTGACACAAAAAAAGAGTGAGAAACACCACACTTTCACACAAAGTTGATTAATGTGACGGTAAAAATAAACTCTAGATGATGGATATGTACACTATTTTGCTTCCATGAGCAAGACAGCACCCATGCCTGCATATGTCACCCTCTGCATGTTAGCACCTTGCTGGTTGTTGATCTGCGTTCTCACCTACTGTGTTAATACTGAACGTACATGTTTTGGCTGTGATCCGACACGGTGTGCTTCTCGCTCTCAGCATTTCTCTCATGTATCGCATATCAGCAGTGAGACAAACTGGCGGTCACTAATGAGCGCAGAATGAGAAAGAAACACTGATGGTTATAAAAACATTCGTCTGACATGGACACATAAAAACACGCACGTAACTCTTTGAAAACCCACTCTACACACAATTAATCACCATCAGTCTCACACACTTGCACACTCTCTGAAATAAATTTGCAGGTTGTTGCCATTATGTACTCGTTTTATGGAGTTTTATCATTTTTACTGCCATCCATTAATGGGCGCTGGCTGAGGTTTATTTCTCAATGGGGTCCCTGTACAGGATTATATGATGTTGGGCTCTAGATGTCACAGCACGCAGCGGGCTGGAGATGAGATTATAAGAAGGCCAAATGAACTGGAGGAGGATTTACTTATGCCCAGCTTCCAGTTGATGACATCAGGTGCTGCTGTGTTAAAGCTTTCCACCACAGTATAGTGTATGTAAGTGGGATTAGTGAGTCTAGGTGTATATTAACATTCAAAGGCATTTAAGCCATGAACGCTCACTAGTGTTTTTCTGTCTGGAGCCCACAGTTTATGGAAACAAACCTGCTTTCTAATCATGTAGGAGCAAGTTCACTCATTCCTCTTCCTATTACTAAGGTAGAAAAGGTGTTTATTTTTATGATTAGGCTAAGAATAAAGACATTACATTGTATATTGTTCAATAAAACATGCAGCACTTGTTCTTGTAACATGATTTAAACAGTAAGATTTATCCCCAGCATGTTTATCTGTTTTTAATTCCATAAATTAAAATAATTGAACAGTGAAAACGCAACGTTTCGCACACAAAAAACACTACATCATCTTTTCCAACTCTCTTATTTATTACCCTCACATTCCGTATTCCCTCACTGAGTATTCCCGTAATTTGCCCCATAAACTGAATACTGCGTGACTCTGGTCTACTGATTAACGTCTTTCCCCCCCTATTTAAAGCCGTTTATGGTCTTTTGAGCATTTTAATATTTTTTGAGCACTTGAATCTCACTGTTGTTATGCAGCATTTATTTTCCTACTTCAATTCACCTTGATTTTTTACAACCTCTGCCCTTTTATCCAGATCCCGAGGATTATCAACCTCAAGCCCAGCCGAGGGCCGGTCTCTGGAGGAACCATTGTCAACATCACCGGCAGCCACCTCGACGCTGGGAGCAACGTGTCAATCATGTTTAAGGACCAGCCATGCACTTATCTGAGGTTAGTGGGGAGCAGGCCAGAGCCGATCCTGCCAATCACACCTAAAGAGTCAATTAAAAGCTCAGTCAAAGCCTGTTTTAGTCAAACTACAGTGAGAAACCCCTCTGACAGTTCTCGTCTTTGTTTGATCTTTTTTTCCCCACATAAACTGAGACAATGATCAAATGGTGGTGATCAAGGAATGGTGTCTAGTATTTTAATCATGAAGCTTTCATCTGTTAATTAGCTATGGTCATTTTTTTCTTACTACTGTAGATCTGAAATCGCATTTGCTTAAATTATTTATAAATGACAGTATTATTGTAAATTGCTGCTTAACACTGATCAATGCATGACTCTATGTTGAGTCAATAAACTATCTATCCATGTCCACTTAAGCAACCAGTCAACCATCTCTCATATTCAATTGATATTGGTTTTTTAATGATTTAGTAGGTTGCACAGTGATGAACAGCTAGACATCTCTTGAGTGTCTACACCACCTAATATATACTAGGTAACTGCACTGTCTGTAACTAACTACTATAACCAGTTTTTCATCGTCCCTGTCATCACTGTAGGAGGGGTGGCCAGTGGCTCACCTGCCGAACCCACGCCTCCCTGCACGGCTATGGAAACGTGTCTGTGTCTGTGAGCATAGACAAGGCTCATCTCCAGAAAGACCTGCGGTTTGAGTATGTGGAAGATCCCACCATCACCAAGATAGAGCCTGAGTGGAGCATCTACAGGTATGGCACCAGGGATCATTTCAGTCAGATAACGTGTTTGATAAAAGTGAGCATGTCACTCACCGCTAATGGATATTGATGGACTCTATGGATTCTGGAGGTATCCCAGCAAGTGGGCGCTTGTCATAAACAAAGACAAGAACGAGTAGCAGCAAATTAGGTCCATAGATAGAGTGTAGTTTTAAGCATCTACAGCTGGAGAGCAAAAAAGTCTGCAAGATCATAATTTAGCATCAGCAGCTTTAGCTAGTATCTTAGCATCAATATCACTCTCAGTGATTCATTTGTATTAGAGCTTTAATTCTCTGCCTGAACCCAATTGGGCCCGACCTGACAACCTCGGTTTGTACCAGCCCATGCCGTAATGTCTTAACATTTCCTCAGGCTTGAATTGAGATGGGTTATCACCAATTTCCCTGTGTGAGAGTGTTTTGTTTCCGTGTTAATGAGGGGTTAACTTTCACTTTAACTGCGTTTGGTGCTCTACTGCTCTGTTTAAAGAGTATGCTCTCACGCTCTGACTGTGTGGAGCTCTGAAATGAGCAGTATATCACAACAGCACCCCAAAATTACGAATGGACCAGACCCTAGTGCATTCTGGCGCTCGTTAGGAACACACCCCAAAAGAAAACAAATTAATATGATTGTGAAAATTTGGGTTTTTATTTCAGCTTGGGTCCAAAACCGTTGCAGTGGCTCGTGCTCAGGTCAGGCCTAGACAGAAACTATGCAGGTTCATGTAGGGTGGGGCCTGATCGAAGCTCTAATTTATATCACCATCTGTCAAGTATGTGAGCTATGCTTTGAACCTTGTTGACAATTCTCTCTCTCTTTCTGTCTGACAGTGGACATACCCCAGTGACAGTGACAGGAACTAACCTGGACATCATTCAGACCCCGCTCATCAGAGCCAAATATAACAGCCATGAGACCCTCAATGTAAGTGACTGTGAAAACAAACAATGTGGATGATTAGAAAAGCTGCTGTAAAATCCTAAAAGTCCTGAAAGTTATGTTGGCAATATATTTTATAGGTCACACATTATTAGGCTGTTTAATATGCAGACATTGTTGCTGTTGGTATTTTCATCCACTGGACAAACTACTCGTGATACCAAACACACACACAGAGTCAATTAAATATCTTTACCACCACCGGTGTTTCTAAATCCCCAGTTTCCCTTGTCAGCTAGACATCCCAAAGGAAGAGGGCCATGGTGAATGTCAGAGTAATTTTCTTTTTTTCCAGAGCATGACTAAATGCCTCAGTGCCACTTTTAGGTAAATGGGTCAAGGAAAAAAACTCAGAGAACACTGAGAGGGCATAGTGACAATCAACAGGTTGCAACTGAATTAATGGAGAATGATGTAATTCCTCTCCACACCTTTGTAACAATGGGGAAGTTTTGACACTGAACTAGAAACCACAGAGATTGGCCCTTATCAAATTCTTCTACCCTCTATTCACCCTTTTTCCCAGGGGAGGATAGATAAAGCCATACAAGGGTCTCTGTGATCTGATTGAAAGAAGAGGGAGTAACAAAAGGTGGTAATGCTATCTTCATGGTCCATTTGAGCATGAGCTTGCACCACGTTTAACATCTGTGCTCACATATGCCTGCACTGGGCATTGTGTCTCAAGCTACTGTGCAGGCAGCTTGCACTTTGAACCGACATAAATTAAATGTGCCGACAGTTAATTTGCTGACTCTCACATTTTTAGTGTTACACAGCTCAGGTTTAGACTAGATGTAAGGGAAACATTCAAGCAACATTTGTTCACAGAGAGAAGCATCTCTCTTTTCTCTTTGCAGTCACCTTCTTGCAACAGTGTGGTATACATGTCAGAGATGTCCTGAAGACCTTTCAGGATTACTCAAGTTTGATGTTCAAGGAGCCAATTAGAGTGACAGGCAGTGTGTTTGAGTGGCTGCATGGCAGAGGTTACCGTGGAAATGCGGAGACGTCTCTGAATTAAGACCTGTGCTGGTGGTTGATTTGTCAACGCCCTGACAGACGGAGAGGAATGGAGATGTTAGAGGGATATTGAAGGGCGTGTGGCATGACAATGACAGATCGGACAGTCTGTTCTTGTGTTCAAAACTGGCTCAGAGATGTGAATAAAGAAGGCCTAAAGAGGGAAGATTTGAATCAGATCATATGTCAAATGAAAGACCAGGGCAAAGATGAAGAACCACCAAACAAGAGTGAGACAAGATACCAAGAAAAAAAGATGGAAGAGACAGTGTAATTGAGCAGTAAAAGTGGTATAGAGAAAGATGAGTGACAGAATAAGAATGTGTCAAAGAGAGAAGAAAAGATCACAGAGAAGAATAACTGGACAGGGAATAAAGAAGTGATGAGAGGGTGGGGGTGTCTTATCTGGAGCGTAATGAAGGAAGGGTAAGACCTAGTTATCACTCCTGAATCTTCACACATCAAAGCGGGATTGTGGTGAGACTGCACACGCTCTCTAACTGCACCTCATTTGGTGGCTTTCTTTGAGGAATACACTCCAACAGGTTCTTCTTTGCACTTTTTGAAATGGAGGAGCTTCCAGTTTGAATTGAGTCTCCAGAGGCCTCGGTGAATTGTAAACCTGTGACAGAAAAAGATTCATACTAACTGCTGATGAAATGTCTTGGCATGAAAGTAACATTGGTGAATGTTCATGTGTCAGATTGCCAGAGCTTTAGTGGCCAGGGGGCATAAGTGGCGTAATAGGGAACATAGTTATAATTTGAGATTGAGGTATATTGAGATGCAGCCATGAAAAAGAGGGCTGATGCATTATCACTCACAGTATCTGATGGAAAGCAGCGTAACACCTCCCAAAATGCACATGGCAGGTAGAGAAGCACCAGTTGCAATTTTCTTTTTTGATTCAGATTTTTTAAAAGTCTGACCTCCTGATTCCAATTTCCTTTCTTTCTAGGAGCTATAATTCACAGCATACGCAAACATCTTTGTAACTTTTCTTCAATGGGAAGTTAAATTGTTTGTTCACTATTAAATAACTTTTACATTTTCTCCAAAACTGCAGCAGGTTACAGGTCCTTTCACTCTTACTAAACCCAGTATAAAAAATGTTATTGGACAAAGCTTTTTGTGCAAATAAAAGAACAAATTGCAGCAACAAATTTACTTTCCCAAAAGAGAACAAGTGCAACAGATGCTCAGACCAATTGTTGACATATCAGAGAAGAATCAAAGAAAATATTCTTCTACACTGTGTATGTAGGCCTAATATAGACATTCAGTTATTTATTATCTCTCTAAAACTATATATTTTATTTTATTTACTTGCACAAAACTTGAATGAATCAGTATTTTTTTTACAAAAATGTAAAGGTGTGTGAATTAGGTTATATACTAACTCCCACTGCTGCAGCGAGCAGGGTCTCCTCCTGCTACACTGTGTGCACAGTGCAAGAGGAAAAGAGAGACTCTGCGCTGGTGGCAGAGGAGCTCTCACTGCTATTACTCTAAGCAGAAAGCATTGGAATGAATTACAATTTTTTTTACTTGATAGTTTGAATAAGTGGCTAAATATGTCTCTGGCCCTCTTAAAAATAAAGTCACTAACAAGGAGGTGTGACAAAAAGTCAGTATTTCACAACCAGGGAATAAGAAAAGGTTGCAGCGGCTGTGACAGTACCAACAGATTACACTCTGTGCCGCTGTGCGAGGGACATGAACCATCTTGCGGCGCATGCATGTAAATTTGATCAGCACAGGATCAGTTATACCTGAGGCAGGCTGCTGGTCACTGGTCATGTCTGATCAAACTGAAAATTGTCTGATTCTGCTCACCGGCCTATCAATCTGGGCATCTCTAACAGCAAGTGACAAAATGAAGCGTAATTTTCTGCATGTTAAAGGGGAACACCAACAAAATTAAGAATTCCAATATGTTATTTTCATGGCCCAGGAAAGCTCAATCAGAATTTGAACATGAGCAACAGTTTTCTTAAAACCAGAAACCAGAGGAGTAAGTTTCAAACTTGTGATAGGGTATAAAGACTGGAGCTGCTCCATAGACAGTGAATGGGAGACTGATTTTATGGACTCACAGAATGTTTGTTTTCTTTTTAATTTCCAAATGAGCTTTATTCTATTGCAGTGATCTCAGTTGATAAACACAAATGTACCCATACACCCAGAACACTCCCTTAGGTGCTCAGTGTTCTCCAGAACATCTTTCACCATTCATTGTTAATGGAGCAGCTCCAGACTTTACACCCTATGACATCATAAATTGGAGTTTTAGCACTCTAGTTTTTGGATTTGGGAGAGAGCTGTTAATGTTTACTAATGTTTTTGGGCTGTCCTAGACAGAAATGACTTTTGAAAATCGGTGTTGTTTTCCTTAAAGTGTTTTTTTTTTGTGTGTTAACAACATTTCTCTGCTTCCACTAAGCTCTTTGATTTGCAGAAGATATCTTCCTACATAAATATAACTTGTCCTCTCTCTCTCTGTCTTCTGCCAGTTGTGCCAGGTGCTCGGCCCTACATCCATGCTGTGCCAGGCCCCAGAGCTGCCCATCAGTCTGGCCCGGCAGCAAGAGGTGCCTGAAAGACCTGATGAGTTTGGCTTTAAACTGGACGATGTGCAGGCGCTGATGGCGCTCAACAACACCAACTTTATCTACTACCCCAATCCTGAGTTTGAATCACTCAGTGTTTCTGGGGTGCTGGAGCTTAAACCTGGATCACCCATAATACTGAAGGTAGGAGGATTGATATTACCTACACTGACTTACAGTCAGTATTTATTGATTGCAAGTTATTGATTTACAGTTTTCCATGACATAAATGCCTTGTAATTTAAGGGTATGAAAATTTCATATCAGGATGATAGTGACCAAAATTCTCACTGTTATCAGAAATATCCAGGTTGTGTTAAAATGTGCTGAAAATGTGCAAAAAGTACTCTTAAACACACTGAAATCATTCCACCAAGATCCATCCAGAACCCAAAAATGAAGCCAGCGTAGAGGTGTGGAAAAAAACTGCAGTTCCTCTAATGGCCACTTGAGGCTGACTCCAAAAGAGAGTCAATCCCCATTGACCTCCGTGTTAAAATGCCCAACTTTATAGCATAAATGAACATGTTTACAACCTGGAACAAGAAACAGTTTTGGTCTCTGTAAAACGAAACGAATACCGTGATTTAATGTGAAACCGGTTATGTTTTCTCCCTAGTTCTAACTCTCGTACCACTTGTTTTAACGCCAACTTTAATTATACACGAATTCTTTCCTGCAGGGGCGGAACTTCCTCCCACCAACCACTAGTGGAAATGGAAAGCTGAACTACACAGTTTTTATTGGCGAGAAGCCCTGCATGTTAACAGTGTCAGAGACCCAGCTGCTCTGTGAGTCACCCAACCTGACAGGTCGACACAAGGTCCTGGTGAGTGATACAGCACATGCTGAGAAAGACAAGAGAAAGAGACACACACACACACACACACACACACACACAAGGAGATACACATGACAGATAGGCAGGCTATGGTGGAGAAGGCAGACAGACCTACAAATCGATCGACAGTTTGACAGACAGACGGATATTCCTCGTGTTGCTTTCTATCCATCTCCTTGTCCACTTCGAGACAGACTACGGCTCTAATCCAATCGGCTGTGTGGTTCCTGTTACTGCCCACAAGCAGACAAAAGACAAACAAATAAGCCTTCAATAAGAAGGATTAGGGCCCCGGCAAACTCAATAAAGATTCCATTTGTGGTTTTAAGAGGGACCACTTTGAACAAAGCGCTTCCTGATGTTACCACCTGAAGCCAGCGTCATAGAAAGAGATGGACACATTACTATAACACAGTTAGCGGATGCACAAATAAACAGGAGTGTGTACACATTTAAAAAGTAAATCAATATGTCTGTCTGTCTGGGCTTTGATCTTGATTTTAAACACAGAGAAATGCTTTTTAGACCTAAAAGGGATTCAGAGGCAATATTATGTTATGGTTCATAAATATTTGTGATATGTTTTGCCTTGAAAAACACTATACTTCCTTGGTTGATTGCTACTCATTTACACTTTTCTAAGGGTCAAATTAGTGAACCTTTTCCAATTGTTACCGCTGAAGTGATATTTAAGTAAAGCTCTTCTCTGATTATAGCTGTGGTATATTGAACCACTTGTCTCATGTTTTATGGCCATTCCCTGTGAAAACCTTTCAAGGAAGTAAATGCACATGCATTAATGCACAGCACATGCACGCATTAATTATATTCTGTCTCTTTATCTTTCACCATCACAAGGCACGTGTTGGTGGTATCGAGTTTTCCCCAGGTGTGGTCCACATCACGTCTGACAGCCCGCTCAGCAGCACGGCAATCATTGGCATTGCCGCAGCGGGTGCTCTGCTCATCCTCTTCATCGTGGTGGTTCTCATTGCCTACAAGCGCAAGTCTCGTGAGAGTGACCTGACATTGAAGAGGCTACAGATGCAGATGGACAACCTTGAGTCACGTGTGGCTCTGGAGTGCAAAGAGGGTAAGATGCTGATGTGTAGTAGGTTATTTAGAGGAGCGCTTCTTTTTTGCTCCTTTATAAACTTCTTGAATTATTAATTTACTCTGTTTTAAGAAGCCTACTCGTTCAGAATAAAACTTTATCTTGTGAAATGTCTTTTCTATTTAAAACTCTGTGAAGAGTACTGAAAGTTGATTATGGAATCCATATGTTGTGTGAAACTTATGGACGACAGAAATAAAAGTGGCATTTGCAGAGTGATCTTGTTGATGAGTGAGTTAAGAATAAGAGCAGTGTTTATGGTGTTGAGTATCGACAGCGTCCAGTGTTGCCACTTTGGCTATCATTTTATATGTTCATCAGTCAAGCTGATTGTTAACTATTTGAGCTCATGGATGTTACGCTTTATAAAAATGAGTGGTTTGTGTATCTGGTTTATCCATCAGCTTTTGCAGAGCTCCAGACAGACATCCATGAGCTGACCAGTGATCTGGATGGAGCAGGAATTCCCTTCTTGGACTACAGGACGTACACCATGAGGGTCCTCTTCCCAGGCATAGAGGAACATCCAGTGCTCCGAGACCTGGAGGTATGGCTTCACTGAACTTCATATTGTTTTACACATAGAGTGTACCCCTTCTAAAGGAATACTTCACCCCCTAAATGATGATGATGGGCACATGATGAATTGAAGTCATTGGGTCCAAGTTTAAATACAGCAAAACTATATCAAAACATCTGTTTACAAAGTCTCACACAACATGTGCAGTATAATCTAAGTCTCATTTATGCGGTAGTGTGCTCAGTACTTCCCAAAAAGTCCTTTCTGACAAGGAACTGAACTAAAAGTGAATCTTATCTATGCTCTCTTCAAAGCCAGACTCCACTGATAAAAATAGTAATTTTACCTCATTGAACACAGGAGCTGCTGGTCTACTGCTGCCTCAGTCTGTAGTTGTTTGTGTTATTGTGTGACTTTGGTGTTTTAAAGGGTTAGTTTAGATTCAGCAAAATTCACACAGTAACAGGAACTGATTGAGACAGCAGTAGACCAGCAACTCCCTTGTTCAGTGAGCTTAAATTACTGGTTTTCTCAATGGAGTCTGGTTTTGAAGAGCACATGGACAAGTTTTACTTTTAGCTCAGTTCTCTGTTGGAAAGGGCTGTCTGTTTGTGAAGTATCAAGCATCCGACTGGGTAAATAAAGGAGACTTGGATTATTCTATGTGAGTAGTGTGAGTACGTAAACAGATGTTTTGATATAATGTTACTGCTGTTAAACACAGACCCCATTTTACTTAAATTCATCAAGAATTTTTTTATGTTTTAGGGCTTTTTCATTCACTTAAAGTATGTAAGAAAAACAAAGATTTCTTCACTAATCTAACATAACACAGGGTGAGTTGTTGATATACAAATGGGCGATTGGGGGATGAAGTAATACGTCCAATCAGTATCTTTTGCAATGAAGGAACTGACTAAACAGTACTTGACTTTTATTAGTGACAGGAAAAATACCTTAAACACAGGATGTAAAAATCAAGTTCTCCACTAATGTGCTTTTAGTTGAATAGATATTCCATCAGCTGTGTTGATCAGCAGTTCTTAGAAATTCTTGAAAGAAGACAGCGAGGCAAAAGAAGTTGATTCCAATTTCCTAATCAGTTTGAATAGTGCAAATAACACCAGCGTGTGTACCTGTTTCTCAGTCTCTATCAAATAACAATCTCAATGCAATTAGCCCTATTTGAAAAGAGAGCAAAATGAACAAGCAAATTAACAATGTGGTGGGTCACAGTAGGTGAAATTGACGCCGATGTTGTTTGTGTTGCTGTCTGGTAAACAAAAGCCTTTTGACGGCCGACAGCAACACTTTTTCAAAAACAAACAAGGCAGCCCTCAAATCAGGAGCGCGCTCTCATTAATAACTCAAACGATATGAGACGCTGCTCCGTTTTCTCTCCCCACCTCAAAAACAAATTAAAAGTCAATCAGTGGGAGAAAAGCAAAAGAAAAAAATCAAGTCATTTATCCCCAGTAGTGACAGTGATGGACAGCTATAATTGAGCAGGTCGTCTTGTTCCATTAAGAGAATGATGGACCCCCATTTCACTGCCCTCAGGGTTGGCCACTCTATCCCTGATGAGAATTTCCCAGTAATAAGCAATATTAATTATGTTTTAATTGGTATAAATGTCGAACTGTATGAGGAGTATAATGTGGAATAGGAGCCTAATGAAAAAAGCAGCAGGCTTGTCTTACGCGGTAGATGGCTGCTTAATTGTTATTGATGTGTCGGACAATTTAAAGTCAAGTTTTGACTGTGGGGCTGTAGACAGAAATAGCACAGGTGATAGAGAGTCTGTGTTGGTTTACTGAAACAAGTTGATTTACTCAGCACTGAGATATTTAAAAAGATTTGAGGCGCTCAGTAAAAATAAGAATTACACGTAAGAGATGTGAAAATATAGTCTGGCATGTGTCGGCTCAATAAAGCCCACTTCTTGACATTTTATTTGTTCCTTGCAACTGGTAAGGTTTATTCTTAGCAGCCAAATCACTTCCTTTCCCCAACAATTTATTTCCCCCCAACAATTTCACTTTACACCTGAATCCCATTTTGCTTGCTGCTTTTGTAGGATTTTTTTCCCTGTCACCATATTCCCCACTTCCCCTGTTGATTTCACTGAAACAGTTCAGTTTCCGCAGTCTTTGCCATTTTACTGCTCCACCTGTCAGCCCTCCAAACACAAATATCCCAGTGACCCTAAGGAGACTGGAGAGTGCGCAGGTCAAGACATTTAGCTGTTTTTTTATACTGTCTGTCCATAATTCCAAGAGACATGTTCAACATGTTTGTGTCACGGTACTGTACAATATATTTGTAGTGTCTGTAAACCTCAAACAGTTTATTTGGGCAGATACTGTAGAAAAGAGGGCAGAAAACATGCACACGCCCACACACATTTCCCAGTTTTCCTAGATTTCCATGTGTGCATGTATTCGCACACTCATTCATATTGTATATGCACAAAATACACTTGAAACACATGTGCGCACACAAACACTGTACACATCTTGTCAGGCGGTATGAAATTAGACTTGCAACTTAACAATAGCTCCCAGCAGATTACAAGGAGTTCCTCCAGGAAAGGTAAAAGACAGAACATATGCTGGTTGACAGCTGCATTGGGTACAGAGAGATGCCGTCTTGCCACAAGTGCTCTTGACAGATAAAAAAAACATAATCTCAATAGGTGCTATTTATGAAAAAAAATTGAGAGGAAAAGCATGTGCAGCAAGTGACTAGTATAAATGGTGCAGGGACAATCTGGGCTCAGACGAGGGGAATTCACATCACTGCACTCCCTTTCTACTTGCATTAGTGTGGAACAGAGCGCCATCGACGTAATAAACATTCCCTCCAGAGGCTTAGTGTTTTCCTGCCTTTATTCTCAACCTTCAGACTAAACGTAACAAAAGCTGGAAGATGTTAAACTCCCCATCTCCCTAGATTCTTTTTTCCTTATCTCCTTCTGTTTCTCTCGTCTTTTCATCCTTATACATAAAGATGTATTTATGAACTGATAACTGCACTTTTAAGTAGAGGAACTATACCTGAATTTAGTGTTACTTTGATTTATTCCCACTCAGATTTTCTTGTGAGTTAACGTAACATATCTCTGAAGCTGATCTAAATATATTGTAATAGGCACCTTGTGTTTACACAGTTAAACTAATGTTTAGGTAACCTCCAAAAAAAGTATTTGATTAGAGAGGCAGAGAGTTAATATTACATTCAAAGGAACTAATTGGATCTGTGTGACACCACCTTGAATGTGCCACACAGACTCTGTACTTTTTTCCCCCTCGTTATCCCCCTTGTTATTTTTAATGTGTCTCAGTCAAATGAACATTTCTCCTGTTTCCTAACAGGTGCCAGGCTACCGCCAGGAGCAAGTGGAGAAGGGGCTGAAACTCTTCGGCCAGCTCATTAACAACAAGGTCTTCCTGCTGTGTTTTATTCGCACTCTTGAGGCCCAGCGTGGTTTCTCTATGAGGGACCGCGGCAACGTGGCTTCACTGATCATGACAGTGCTGCAGAGCAAGTTGGAGTACGCCACTGATGTCCTAAAGCACCTGCTGTCCGACCTCATAGACCGCAACCTGGAGAGCAAGAACCACCCCAAGCTGCTGCTCCGCAGGTGAGAAGCAGGCACAAAAAGAGAGAAGAGCAGAGTTTAACTTGACTCCGATCGCTGTCTAACAAGTGCCCACATTTGCACAGCTGGTAGTGACCATTTTTGATGTGCTGCGTATTCTGAACCAAGACAGAACTGTCCGACTCAATTTCTCTCCTCCTTTTTCCCACTGATAAAAAGTCAAAGGTCCTTTGCTACATATTTAAACACTGAACTGCCACATATATTCAACTTCTCTAAACTTATTACTTAACTTAATGTCAACCCTTTACTATCAAGGACAGGAAATGCCGCTCTGTCTGTGCCTCTGTCCGTATCTGTGACATGTTTGGATTAACTTCCGTGACCTTGAATTGCTGGCTCTGTCTCAGCGACACCAGAGTGCATTGCCATGCACATCATTAGCAAAATAATTATGATTAATTAGCAGTGAATCCAATTTCAAATAGCTCAAGAGGAAAGAAAATACTCATTTATGGAAAAAGGGAGAACTGTGAAAGCTCGCACTCTGGCACAATCACAATTCTCCCTTGGATTCGTCGTCAAAGCTTTAATGGCACGCACTTGAACACAGCACTGTATGTGATTATGCTTCCTGCCTGCGGTGTTTGGTAAATGTGATGATTATGGTTACTAAAGTAAACCGGCTTCCTCACAGCTGCATGCGTGTGATGTGTTCCTGCATGTCTATACATATAGTATATATGTTGTTTCGCTAGGGTGTCGTCGGTCAAGTCATGACACCCCCCCAAATGAGTTGACAGGCATGTCACAAATTAATTTGTCCGCCTCGTTTCAATTAAAATTCAGATTTTCCCTGCGGCTAAAAACTCATCTCTGCCAGTATATACACACACAAATACGACAAGCATATATTATGCGAGGGGGACTTAAAATGAATGCCTTCCTCTTACCGTCCACAAGACGGTGGGCATATTCATCTCATGAGAGGCTGTTTAGATGCTACTTGGTGATGCAGAGAGAGATTAATGCTGTCTGGGCAGGAGGCATGATTAATTGCAGCCAGAGCTCACCGAGCACGGTGCAGCCACTAAACAATGGAGTAACCGCTGATCCTGGCAGTAGATACAACACAAGAGATGGCGTGTATACCAGAGACAGGGAGAGGTAGTCAAGGACAATGGAGACACTTACAGCTGTGTCACCAGGTGAGGGAAGCTGACTGCTGGGGCATGGAGGCAAGTAGTGGGATCACTCTGATCACTTAGTTAAAGTAATCAGCGTCTTGTTTGTGCTATACCATGGATACGTTGGGCATCATATTTCTAAAGTGATGTTACATGTATATGAGCTGACTGTCATCAGGAGGTGGAGGGGATGGTGGGTGGTGAGACACCAAGGTGAGACAGCTGCTAAGCTGCAGACCAGTGTTAGAGACCAACAAACAACAAAACAGGCTGTTTTTTAGTGAGTCATCGGCTCCCTTTCCAGCGGCGATTGTACCACCAAAACAGTTTTTTGTTTTTCGCAAGGCACTGGCGCTATTTCCAGCTGTGAGTGTGGCACCAAAACTGGAAGTTTTAAGCCAAATCATGATGTTTTGTTAACTAAATCAAACATACCCACATATTAACCACAGCATTGTTGTAAAGTAAAGTCATAATGTATCTGCTACATAACAACACACAAATGTTACATATCGGTGGTTTGAAGAAATGTCTTGTGCCAACATGTCCGACATATCACTGATTAATGTCATGTCAGAGTATGATTTTAATGTGAATTTAGGATTAAATCCTCAAATAAATAGTTGCTAGAGGTGCTGCAAAGACAAACTGTTCTTCAAGCAAAGTAGCAAAAACAACACACAGTCTTTTATCACACTTTCCCTCTGCACTGCTTTTCTTCCTCTCCCCCTCCCTCGTCATCAAGGGAGAGAAGGAAAACCTGGGGAAAATGCCATCGCATTCAGCCAGCACTGGAGGGGAGAGCACATGTTTACAACAAATGCACGCCCAGTTTGATTGCCCATTTGTCATACACACGATTGTGATGCGCACTGATCAGACTGTCTTCATCTCATTCTTCCTCCTTGGATGCGCTTGTTAGTCCTTCAGCATCCCAGCATGCATTTCAGATGTGATGAGGCAGTGTGAGCAAGCTACGCCACCCCATAGTGTGGGCTGACTGGCGTGTCCTTGGATAGCAGCTGAAAATAGCCCAGAAACACAGGCATAAGGCTGTGAAGATGAAGCTTAATCTTGTCTGAGAGATAGCACCCCTACCTCTCCTCTTCTCTCTCTTTAATTTGTTCTGTCTGTTCTTTCTTCCCTTTTTTTCCACCATGTTTGCTCATTCTGAGTGTTATTCTCCCTCGCTACCTGCCTTTGCTCACTCTCCACTGCTCTCTCCTCTATTTGTCTTCACTTCTGATGCCTGTGCCGCCTGTGTCACACCGTCACTATCTTTATCTCTCCCTTCCTCTCTTATACTCGCTCTCTCAATCTATATTCCCAGCTCTTCCTCCCCTCCTCTTCCCCCTCCCCTGTTTTCTTGATTGCTAAATCAATGCTTAAAGTGCGTGAGCAGGGTGTCTCTGGCACAGCATCTGAGCACGGCTACCCACTGCCTCCTCTTCCAAGAAATCTGTGTGTGTACGTGCGTGTGTGTGTCTTTTTCCTCTCCCTCCACACACAAACACACATCCTTCCATCTGTCCCATCTCAACCTGTGCTGAAGCACAACCACCAGGCAAGCTAACTAACGAGAGCCTTCCACAACCATCTGTCGCATTCCTTGCTGCATTCTCCTCCTGTAACTCCTCTCTTCCCTCCATTCTCCCCCACCACCACCACCACCACCATCCCTCTTCCCATCATGCAGAGCTGAACAGCCTTTCCATAGCCTTCTAGTTTTAGTTTGGCTGCAGTTGATATATCAGAATAAAAGTTCTGATACTGGTCAAAAGATGAAAGCCCAATATGTTCTTGCATTCTTGCTTGGGCTCCAACGCGGACACACAATTATCACGCAGGTTCAAAGAGTATGGAGCCCCTCTGTTTCACTGTAGGAATATCTACCTTCATGTGTATGTATGCGTTCACAAATTGGTGTCCGCAGCTAGCCGTCACTGTGATGACCAATGTGTCTTACTGGGAGGCAGAGTGGAAAATGGAAATGATTACCGATCTCATGCTGTGTTGCTTTAACATGTGACTGAAACCAGGCGAATCTCAGATGCAGTTACATGTGCGGTTAACACAGATTCCATCATTCCCTTTTAAAATACAATAGATTATATCTTTATCATCCACCAGGGGTAGAAATTTGTCCTGGGCTCGCCAAAACACAAGAAACAACAACATCAAAAGCAGATGAAAACAGTAGAAACATTAAAAACAGTTCACACATTAGGAGCAGTTGATGTCAGTGTCTGCGGCTTAAAACTCATCAGTCACTTTGTGAAGAATATTAATTTAACGTGGGATGAAGGAATTCTTAAATACAATTTTAGTTGCCAGAGCGACTTTGTTAAACAGGCTGAATGGACATGCTTAATTATGTTGTATGGAAATGGGCCAGGATTACGTAGTTTTATAATATCTTCCTTTGATGGAGGGCTGCTATGCTAAGCACAAGGTTCCATGATTACAGCCAACTTTGCCTACCTTTGCTGTTAGGAAGGTGTTGTTGCAGTCAGGTTCACTTAAATGTAAACAAATTCTGCACCCAGGGGCTTCAAGGATTTAGTTTCTGAATAGTTCACAGGTGTACACACTTCTACTGTAAACAAGATAGCTAGTAATATTCAATTACAAGGTTGGTCAACTTTTTGCTGTCAGGCTGTACAGATTGAGGTTGTTAATAGTAGACAAGTCAGCCAAATAACAGTCCCCAACATCCTTGCTGAGTCTATCTTGGTGTGCTATTCTCTCACATTGCTTCTGATTCTTAAGTTCTCCCCATGTCAGCGTGGGTTTTCTCCAGGTACTCCAGCTTCCTCCCACAGTCCAAAGACATGCAGGTTAATTGGTGACTCTAAATTGTCCGTAGGGTGTGAATGTGAGTGTGAATGGTTGTCTGTCTCTATGTGTCAGCCCTGTGATAGTCTGGCGACCTGTCCAGGTTGTACCCCGCCCCTCGCCCAATGTCAGCTGGGATAGGCTCCAGCCCCCCCACGACCCTCAAGAGGATAAGCAGTTAGAAAATGAATGGATGGACAGTCGTGTAGTTACCTGTACCTCTCACTGTAGCTATACCGTCAAAACGGTGCATCGGTGACATCACAGACGATAAACACGTGTGACTGACAACAACCAATAGTGCCCCAAACTGGCTGAAGAGAGGAGTTGAGCTATCTGCCATAATACTCCTCTCTTTACCCCTTTGTCCTTTTTGTAAAGAGTGGGGTCAAGGGCTTTTGGGGTTTGCCAATTATTTTGCTTGCCATTGACACACTACCAAAAAATTTAATCTTAGCTCTACAGTTAAGGTAATTGTGGCAGGCTGGAGGGGGAAAGGTTAAAATCCCTTAAACCATAGTTTTATAGACTTGTTCTAAAATCTGCTGACTGACACCTGATACCACTAAGTTTGCTGAGAAGATAGTCCAGAACTGCACTGAGGTATTTTAAGTTTTCCACAGATTCAGCATGTTGGCTGTCAAGTGAAACTGAAAATGGAGTCTTGAGAGTAACTTTTCTTTAATACCTTTGTTTTTGTGTGTGAACATGGCTTGATGTTTATGAAGGCACTTAGAGATACTGTGAACAGCCTTCTTTACTTTCCTAACTCAGTATGTAGTGTCGAAATGAGCAGTCAAGTTAAATACGAATTAGAGGATTTTGATGATAGACTATTAAAGGGATTTATCAAAATAAGCATTTGAAGATGCTACTTACTGGAGGAAAAAACATTTGGTATTAATCTGCAAAATATCTCCAAGTAATTGCGTTGACGCGTCATTCTGAAGTGTAAACCAAAGGAATATCTGTAAAGGAGAGAGGTTGTTTGATGTGATTATATGGCCAGAAGAGCACGATTAATTTTGTTATGGCTTTGTTGGTTAGTTTTTACGCTCTCATCAAAGACTCACAGTCGTCCAGGAAATAACTGTTTTCCAGAAAGTGCCCATTTCATACAGATACACAAATGCATGTTACTGGCAGCTACGGCCAACCAAAAATGTTAAATGTGTGATGAAGCACGGATTCCCATCAACCCTACCTCGGTAATCAGGGGGAACTAAGCACTGCCAGGTCCCCTCTGCTCTAGATCATTCTCAATGCCCACTGCCCCTCTGACTGGCTGCCAAGTAGGCAAGCCTGACCATGCCAACACGCCACGGCACATTTCATTGCATTAACCCAAACATAGTTGCGCTGTGTTTGTTAGCAGCTGAGTAGAGGTATGGGGAAGATTGTTTGAAACTTGTAATACCAAACGCTAACGTTAGAAGTTAAAGCAGCTCCATCACAGAGGCATTTTTATCCTTGTTCCCTATACGCTGTGCTGTGATCGAGAATGAGCATAAGCAAAGCAGTGGGGCTGTGCCAAGACTTCTTATTACAGCAGGGCCGGCACCCGCTGCCAGAAGCATGCACACACACACACACACACACACACACACAATAAACACTAGTCAGCACACATGGTAATTTCTGAATACATACGCAGTGGGATTAATTTGTGCTTTTTGCACGGTAGCCTTAAAACAGCCGCACACTTGTCCACTTACACAGGCGCACAAAAACACAATATCTATTGGAAGTGAGTACGAAAAGGGAAGTTTAAAAAGAAGAAAAGGGAAGGGCAGACTCAGCCAAGCCATTTCTTCTCATTCATTTCCTCCCATTGCTCCCTCCCTCCTTCCTTCCCTGAGCACCTCCTCCTTTCTCCATGCTCCTTTCATCCCTTTGATAGATGGGCTACATTTGTAGAAATGGAGAGGATTTGGAAGTGTGTATGATTACAGGATCCAGAGTGGGGAAGCCAGAGGGAGGGAGGAAGACAGCAAGGACACATGAAAGAAAAGATGAAAAGTGACCTTGTTGACCCTTGGATCTGTGGACGGAGGAAGGGCGGGAGGGGCGGCAATATAAAAGTGTGGGCACAGCGAGCGGCAGGAAGTTAATCCCCCCCAGGTGTTGTGCCAGTGTTGGTGGGGGGTGCCAGGCCAGCCCACTGGCACAGCGGACATTATATCCCCCCTCATGCCTCAATGCGGAGCTCCTTAAAGAGGCTGTCTGAATGGTGAAAGGTGGGAGGGCTGCAGGTGGCAGCTGAAACACGGGACAAAACCTACACACACAATGGACACTAATCCTGAAATATTGATGCCTATGGTAGTTGCTCGCTGAAAGCCGAGGGAGGGGTGTGTGGGTGTGTGTGTTTGAGGTGTTCTGACAGATTACCCACACACCCCTGCTGCTGGTCAAGGAGGTTGCTGTCAAAGGATATCCGATCCTCGCCTCTCCTCTTTCTCCCCTCGCCACCACCGCTGTTGTTATTATGTATGCAGATTAGTCATTCACACGGGATCAATCACACTGTTGGCCCAGGTCAACACAGACACACACACACAGACGCAGACACACACCATTTTGCCACACCAGTGGAGCATGGATGCCAGGCAGAGAAAGAGAGGGAGATGTATTCATTCACTTTCTATTGTGCACGGATCGAGTGTTAGTCCAGTGAATAGGCAAGGGAGCGCTTGATAATGAGGCCAGTGTTATTACAGAGCCGCTCCAGCCCCTAACGACATCAATCCACTGGGATCAAATAAAGGCTTTTAATTGCTTTGCCTCATATTAAAATCCCCGCCGCCGTAGACGAGCTGCCCTTGGCGTGCCTGAGCATAAAAGCCAGCCGAAAGATTGTCTGAAAGGCCATCATATGTGCAAAGGCTCTCTCAATTCTTGTCTTTGCAATTATATTTGTGTAGCGAAAGCCTATTCATTAGCGGTGGTCATCATTTTTAGCAGAATATTTGATGACAGCGTTGAATATTTATGACGGTAATAAGAGCATGCAGGATCATATGTTCATTATGTGCTTTGTGTCTGTGTGTTTGCAGGACCGAGTCTGTTGCAGAGAAAATGCTGACCAACTGGTTCACGTTTCTCCTCTACAAGTTTCTGAAGGTAATTCTCTAATATTTGTTTCAACTCTCAAGTAGTTCTAGTCCTGACCAAGTTGATTAAATCACTGTCGCCTCCTGTCGCCACTGCTGCTGGCATCATTAGTGTCTTCACCAGGGTGTAGATTTCTTCTCAACATCGGGGGGGCACATATGAAATGGGAGATTCTGAGCATCAAACACTTAATTACCTGCATTCTGCTGAATTTTTATGCACCGATTTTTGGCTTTTCTGTATCAATTTATGGTGTAAATGTTTTCAGTTTTGCCAAAATAATAAATGCACATGCTCTAAATAATGACAGGACATGTCCCTTGTGTGCCCCCCTCCCAAAATCTTAATCTGTGATAGTTAATGGTTGTATTTTTTACTCTCAGAATTGTGATTTGCTCGGACACAGTGGTAGGTAATTGTAACAGACCTCTATTAGTCCTCCATGTCCTTTTGAGGCTGTAAAACTTCCTCAAAGATACACAAAGAATAACCCCTCCATACACAGCCAAAGGATCAAAGATATGATGCAGAACATTGAGCTGTAAAAAACCAGAAGCACCCTCGATGGCGCCATTAAGAGATTTTATAAAACCTTGGGCCCCATTCATAAGCTGTGTGAACAGTCTGAACAACTGAACAACTGGCCTAGAGCTTTGAATACCTCATACCTCCACAGGTGGTCTGCCCTATATATACAGTGCTTTGCAAAAGTATTCATCCCCCTTGGCGTTTTTCCCACTTGGTTGCATCACAACCTCTAATCTAAATGATTTTTTTTAATTAGAATTTTAGGTAATGGGCCTACACAAAAAAGTCAAAATCAGGGAAGTGAAACTGAAGATAAAAATCTGAATAAAGTCCACCTGTGTGCAATCTAAGTGTCACATGATCTCAGTATATACAGTATATATACCCGTTCTAAAAGGCAGCAGAGTTTGCAAAACCACTAACACCACTGGGTACCACAAAGCTAGAGGCACCATAAAGACTCTCCAAACAGGTCAGGGTGCAAAGTCCCAGTGAGCTACTACAAAATGTAGTTAAACTGCTAGTTTAATTACATGTAGTTCACTACTCCCCAACACTGCTTGTGTTAATGCCTTGTCTCATAAATGGAAAAAGAAGTCTACTTCTTCATGGCAGTAATGTAACTGTAAACTAGAGCACATCTGTGTTTTAGTTATAATTAGGTTAATGAATATAACTTGTTTTTATAGTATTACAATTTTTATTTATTTATTTATTTATTATTGCATCTGGTGATTTTATTAAAAGCCAGTCTTCTTCTAAGATTCATTAGATGGATGTTGCGTTGGATGTGCCATGAAGGAGGAGTACCTTTGACTCCACAGGGCATCAGCATTCACTAAAAGCAAAACTCACCTCTCCTAGCCACCCTTGAATGATAAAAAAAACAAGTCACTATCATCCTGTTTTTCTCCTCCATCTCTCCACTCTCCACTCGCCCCTTTACTGCAGCTGGGAGGAGAATAAAACAATGATAAATGGCCAATCTCTTCTGTTTGATAAACAACAGTGTTTTCAGGAGGGAAGACGGGGGTGGCTTTTTTCTCTGTTTATCCATTAAATCTTTCCCAAACTGTGGCTTCATTTCAGCAAAGTTTATATATTGATAGGTGGTACAATTTTCTTTAATTTAGGAGAACAGAAGTCTTGCTCAGCAACTCTGGCGGCGAGGCAGCCTGAGAAACACAACAAAAAGCAGCTACAACATTTCAGATAGATATTTTCTCAGACGTTCTTAAACTGTGCTGTCAGTGAGTCAAGTGTAGAATTGACTTCAAAGTTTTCTTCCCCCCCTCTAAACTTTTTCTTTGTTCCTCTCTTTCCTCTTTGCAGGAGTGTGCCGGCGAACCCCTCTTCTCCCTCTTCTGTGCCATCAAGCAGCAGATGGAAAAAGGCCCCATTGACTCCATCACAGGAGAGGCACGCTACTCGCTCAGCGAGGACAAGCTCATCAGACAACAGATTGACTACAAGACGCTGGTAAGGGGTTCACCGGCCCAGGGGTCCAAGGGCTGAAAGGGGACACTTAATATGCTTTCAGGGACAAGAGGAGGGAAAAAGGGTGGTTATGGGTTGTCGGTCATGAGATGAGCAACGGGACATAAAGTTGTCGTTGTCACGCTTGACATGCAGGGGGCACAGGAGTGGCGACCTCACTTCCTGTTGAGAGTCGAGCTGTCAAGAGAAAGAGCAGGGCTTCAGGATGAGGAGGGAGGAAAGAGACTATGCATGTGTATATGTCTGCACAAGCAGAGAGACGCTGAAGCTCTCTCCTTCTGGAACCTCTCGTTCCAGAGTCTGTCTGTTGTTGTCTTCGCTCCACTCTGACGCGTTTGTTTGAGCGGGGGAAACTCAGACACTGTTTAGTGCTTACGTCTCTCTTTTCTAGTGTCACATCTGTTTGTACTCTACATTCTGAGAGTACAGATTTTCATACTCGATGTCTGTGGTGAACTGTGATAGGGAAAAAACAGAAAAACATCCTGGAAATTTGTCTCAGATTGGCTTTTTATAACGTAATCATCAGTACTCACCACCACCCCACTTGACACATTATAGACACATGTAGAAACTACACTTGAAGACAGACGATAACACGTTGACCCTCTCAGTTATGTGTATTTGCGCTCATCTTGTAATTCGGGTAATTCCACCAACACCTGGAGACAGTGCTGATGAATATGCTAATAATATTATAATTAGCTGGTTTACTGCTCATCATTGAGGTAGCACATTGCTGCCTCCCTTCAAGCTCTGAGGAAAAAGCCGTTTCCCTGGTGGATGATCTTTTCTTTTCCTGCAATTCTCTCAAAGACCCTTTGGCGAGCACAAAATTATTTCAGTTCCATCTGAGCACCAATCCACTGTGCAGTCAACATTATTAACATAAAACACACAAACCTCTTCTCTGCGAGCGATTAAACATGCATTAGCTATAGCACAATTTATCCTTTGCACCAAATCAACTCGGAAAGTTGCTTTTATCTTTTCTCAGATACCCAGAAAACATTTCCTACATGTGAAACGTAACTAAAGTTGTCTTTTAAATCAACAGCAGTTAGTGCTTGGGATAGTGTCGCCCCCTCACAGTGGCAGTCTTGTGTGTATTTCTCTTACAGGTGGTGAACTGCATCCACCCAGAGAATGAGAAGAGCCCAGAGATCCAGGTGAAGGTGCTGAACTGTGATACCATCAGCCAGGTGAAGGAGAAGATCCTGGACGCCATCTACAAGAACGTCCCACACTCCCACCGCTTAAAAGCCTCTGACATGGACCTGGGTACGAATCTTTGTCTTGTTACATATATATATAATGTCAAAAAAACAGGCAAACAGTCTTCTTTAGCCCTATTTACACAGCACTAGTATTACCTGGGGACTCAGTGTGATTTAGAAATTACCCCCCACGTCTGTTTTGTGTGGCACACTCTCATGGGATTAGCAAAGACTGTATTTTACTCAAATTTACTGACATTATCCCACAGATATGATGTGCACCGTCATCTCTAACTCCACTCTACACAAAACAGAAACACTAAACAGCACTACTAGCATTGATGTACAGTGTTGACCTCCTGTGGGTTAAACAAACAGAACTAATACCTCCACACATCGTCACATCATCCGTCTCATCTTTTGAGATTTCGCTCTTCTGATTGATTCGAACTTGCTTTTCTGCAAACGGGTCTCCATGCTGTGTAGCGAGGTCAGCCTCCTGCACCAAAATGCTGTCATAACTTTCATTTATAATTGCCAACGCAGACTCTGGGAGACAAGTAGAAACAAGGTGCAAAGAAAACTAAAACTTGAATACAACCCCAAATCACAGAGATGCCAAATCATGCAGGACTAATATTATCACAAGATAATAAATAAGGTACATAGTTTGCGGCAGAGTTTTTACTTGACAAATTACAGACATGGCAGATTTGCACAGGACCAAGATCACAGACAACCTCCTCAATTATCTCAAATGACCAGAGGTCCCCAGGTAACACTAGTCCTTCGCAACTAGGGCTTTTGTTGCATTAGATTTACGGAAACGTTTTGTTTACCATGCAGATAAGCCTTCTATTTCATCCTCTCATGACTGGTTGTTGAAGAGTTTTGCCCTTCTTCATGTATTTATGTACTGATTACAGGATATTTCTAATTCTAGTTTCCACAATTGTAGTCTAGCTTACCTTGTAGTTACCGTACATCTTGTCAAAACATTTCTAACCACGCCGTGTTTCCCATCTATGTGCCTGGAGAAAAGCAGGCTGAACTTAGACACCCATTGATTTTTACAAAGGCTTCCCCACCCCTCCCAGCCCCTCTTAAAAAGTACAAGTCTTCTTAGATATAGAGAAGTAGCTTTCTTTTCAACCTCAGGAGACTTGACATCCTGGCTCTGTTGGCTCAGATGTCTGAGATTGGTCTCTCCCCTCCCCAAACTTCCCATCGATCGACTCTCATGTCGACTAGCGTCTGAGTCAGATGATTGATCAGCTAATCAATCGAGACACTCAGTGATCTCTTCCCAACGAAATCATTTTCCCAGTGTTCTTTCTTTCTGTCTTTCTTTCTCTTTCTCACTTACTTTCTGTCTTTCTTACTTTCTGTGGAGGAGGATAGGATGTGCAGGAAGGACTTGATTACATGAATGCAGGCGTTGGTTGCCATTTATGACCCCTTTGGGCGGCTACAGTATGAGTTTATTTTCCCTGCGTTGTGTAATTGTGTTTCTTGGGTATCTCAATTGTATCTAACTCAGGTCTAATATATTTGCAAATTACTTCAAGGTGCCTCTCACAGGAAAGGGTGCAATGATATACCTTTTCTGCAAGACACCCACTGATCAGGGGGCTGGGTTCACCTTGTGTGTGTGCGTGATACCAGTACATGTGCACAGACACGCAAGCTTGTGAGCATAACAATGTTATCCACGATTGTTTGTCTGCTGATATCTACGGGCTCCCTGCACCATGCGCCGTGCTTTTTATGGTTTAATATTGCCAGATGGATTTTCTGGGCCCCTGTTGTGTGTTCGTAATAGCATATTTATAACCAACCCCGGATCTAAGATGGGCTGAGTGCATACCGTGGGGAATCTGCCTGTGTGATAGCTAAGTGAAGAGATTGGTTTAGCCTTTTGACGACACCCCTGGATAAAATTGTTTTATGGCCCCCTTTGGGCAGGATGTGTTGTTCTATTATTGTTTTATTACGAAAGGGAATTGGAAATTGTCAGAGTTAGCCGGCCACACGTTCTGTATGTGTGTGATTGTGAGTGTGAGAGAGCGGGAGAATGACTAAATACAAGCTCGCAGGAGAACATGTGTATGCAGCATGTATCTGACATGCTGACACAGAGTAGAAGAAAGTTCTCCTCTAATCATAAGTACATAAACAGACATGAACATGATTGACATATTGTTTCACGCCTGTAGGTTTTCTTTTAATTTGCAAGTCATGCCGTTGTAATTAGCACTTGTCATAGGTCTTGTGTTATTTACGTTGACAATAATGCTTTAGTGAAACAGGTCCTTCCATTTGACTGATTTGTTATTTTGACACTTTGATTTGAAAAGAGGTGTGCTACGTATAAAGGTAATATCAGTAACACTTTTTACACAGATGTCGCACCAAAGGGCCGCTACAAAGTCCCTTCTTTATGCCGCTTTTGCAGTCCTACACAGAACTAAACAACGGCAGCGTCAAGCTGCTCCAGCGGGTGATTTTAGACAGCATGCCGGCATCCCCGAAGCAAAAAGGCTTAACAGATGTGACGTATAACACATCAGCATCCACCTCAAGTGTGACATGTAATATACGCATCAGCCTTCGGTGTTTTATAAACAATAACAATGGAGTAACATGGCAATGACAATCATTTACCCATCCTGTTACATGGCAGCAGATCTCATCCTCTGCTCGGAAGGTAAGCAACTCGCGCACTTCAGTGTCTACGCGCTTTACAGACATTTTCAGTCACTATTCTTCTTCTTTGAGTTAGCTGCTAACTGCTGCTAGCTGCCTCTGGATCTCCGAGCGGTGTATCACACACATAAGATGTCGTCAAAACGTCACACCTGTCCCGTCCGTGGTCCTCTCTGCTGTCCCTTTTACGCAGATGATCCGGCGCTGTTACTACCGCCACTGCCAGGTGACAAGTCAGACAACTCTGTCCCCCCATTCCATGATTGTACCTTTTATAGAGAACAGTGAGGTGGAATAACCGCATGAAATTCTCGTCTTGAACAGGCAGTGTATAAGGGCCTAGTGGCTCTCATGAGCTCTGATACACACACATCCATACAAACACACACACACACATGCACAGAGTGATTGCAGTTGCTGATAAGAATAATGAGATTGTGGCAGGTCTGTCCTGGGACAGATTGGCCAGGAGTGTTGTTGTCCCAGATATTGTTTTTGATTCCCCGGCGTTGCAATCCACGGTCCTCCACGGGGTTTTAAGAGAGGATGTGGCGAGAGAACAAAGGAGCTCGACCCCGTGTGTGTGTGTCTTTGTGGTATTGTGTGCGTGTTACCAGTAGCAAATGTGTGTCGTGCATCTCTGTGGAGTACAACAGTCACCTTCAGCCTTTCTCTTCACCATCAGCTTCCATACACTCCCCAAAGCCCTTATCTTTTAGGCTGTGTGTGAGTCTAAAATACAAGTCTACACACACACACACACACACACACACACACACTGTTCTCTTCCTACTGAGCAGCGACCACTGGATTTGGGAATTGAAGTAATCTCAGTTTGCTCTGGTTTCACACTAAGTTTATTCTTTTATTTATTCCTTTCTCTTTTTTCTCATTGCTTCATGTGTTTACTGAGCCTCGACTGGAGACGGGCGCTCATTTGCATCTTTATGGGAAGATGTACTGTATAGACAAAAACAACAGGAGAATCTTTATTTCCTGCAGATTTTTCAGATGCTAACACAATTCCGGTCGATCCTCCAAAGACAGGCCTCATCATGCACCGCAGTGATTGCTGCTTTGTTTTGCTGTTTGTGATCAGAATAGGAGATGACAGTGGCCGATGCAAGTGGGAAGCTCAGCAAGGAGCAGAGACACAATAACGTATTCACAAAGCCCGCAATGTCTGCAGAAAGAATAGAGGAATCATCTGCTTGTTTGTTTTTGAGATGGCTTTCCTTTTTCACTTATGATAATATTGCCGGGGTATTGTGAGATGCTTCTATCAAAGCTTTTGTTTTGTTTTGTGCTGAGCTTGCACAGATGTGGAAAGCCTGGTGTGTATGAAGCGTAGATGTAATTTGGTTGTAAGGTCATGTAAATCCTGTTGCTTACATAAAAGACGCTGTCACGTGCATGGGAAGTTACTTGTTGAAAAGTATGGAAATGAGGCGATCTGCAGTCTGCAGCTTTTTACTGTCATTCCAGACAGTGTTGCTGTGGATATGAGTCTGGTGTGCCTCCACCAAAGCTCCCAGCAATAACAATAAGAGCAGCGAGGCAGGGGGCTTAGAGCAGTGGTTGGGGGTTTGAGAAGTAGAAAGCAGGGACCAATAGCATGTTCAGAGAGCAGAGCATAAGGGCCGGTGCTGCAGATAGACAAGGAAGTGCACAAGCCCTGGGCAAGCAGCTGTAATCACACCCATCGATCGCAGAGGCAAAAGAGATGGAAAGGAGTTAAAAGGGAGAGTTTGATTCTAAAAAGAGTAGAGTGGGTGATTAATTTAACTCGCCTGTTGTTACTGTCTCTCTCGTGTGCCATTTCTCTCTTGGCTTTACACTGCCTTTCTTTTCTACTCCTACTCTAAAGATTTTATGTTTTCACCTCTTTTTGATTTCATTCAGGCTTTTCATGACAATGTGGGGTGATTGTTCTGAAGAAAGCAAAGAAAGGCGTCAGTAGATGACGATAGAGATAGTGACAGCTAGTTTTCTCGCAGACTGATTAGAAAAGAGTGATGGTTTCTTCTTTTTTTCCTAATGATTTTTCTGGTGTTGATGTGATTCATGTTTTCATAACAATTACATTCTAAGTTTAGACTTTTTTTTTTTTCAATCCGTGGGGAGAAATAGATTGCCATTGTATGCATACAACCCATATACATGATGTGAATAATAGAATTAGGTATAAGATTGAGGTTAGTCCCTAGTGTTGCGCTGCAATATAAGAATGTGTAATGATAAGCTTTTGCCAGTATGGACATGCTACACATCGTTAGCATCGTTCGCTTAGATTCTCGACAATTCAACTGCTCAGTTCAATCAAGGCAAACCACGAGCACCAAAGAATAATTCATTACAATTTACAGGCATAGTAAACAAGATAAAGAAAACATTTTGACTCCCTACCTTTGAAGGGTCATGGCATCCAAATACACATTCATGCCTCTGTTATTTATATTCCTTTAGTCTGTAAGGATCCACTGATGAAAAGAATGTTTTTTCAATGTTTTTTTTTGTTGTGAAGTCCATTGCTGACTGTGTATGCTACCTTTGTCAAAACAAATATATGGTAAACATAAAAACTGTCAAAAGATTTGTGTTGTCTGCATAAAACTTTGTGTTATGCTGATCTTTTTTTTCCTCCTTATAATTGCAGAATGGCGTCAGGGTCGAGGACAGCGCATGATCCTGCAGGATGAAGACGTCACCACTAAGATCGAAGGGGACTGGAAGAGACTGAACATGCTGTACCATTACCAGGTACGCCTATGACTTTATATTCTGAAATATGGACAACTGCAACCTGCATTAAAATAATGTTACTGTCCGCAATAAAAAATAATATGCTTCTGTCGGATCCATGTTTGCCTATGGTGTGGAACACCTATAGACGTGTGCAAGTTTTTGAAAATCATTGGGAATCAGAATTGACAGATACTATGTGTTAAACTTTGATATTTCAGTAAAATTTCAAAGCCCTTGAAGTTTGACGTTTTAGAAATACAAAGGATTTGTTAAGTTTCAGATCTCACGAAGAAAGGAGTAAAATAAAAAAAGATCTCTATCTGCAGAGACTTCGCATCCCCTGGAGCTTATAATGGATAGATAACATCTTTTAGTTGAAGGCATTCTTGAAGGCATCCATGTCTTCTCTTTTAAAAGAAGATATGATTGTTTTCATCCCAGTTTCACAGCAGATATATACAAACATAATGCTGAAATATTAAGAAAAACAACTGATGCCATGTACAAAGACCTAATATTTAAACAGGCTTGATAGCTGTTTGAACTTTTATGTCTTACCACCCATCATACCTCTATCTATAGTATCTCTAACTGTCTTTGATGCCCTCTCAGCTCCCCTCCACCTTCCTCTCTAAAGCTGTGTGACCTCATGATCTGCACTAAGCTCCAAAACTATCCAGTGGACAATTCAGTCAAAGTACTTTTCCACCCATTTAGTTGTGCAAGTTCTCAGCTGACAGGGAGACCCCTCACACACACACATGCACACACACACACACACACACACACGCACCACTACCACCGCCACCATAAGTCATCTGTCAGGTGAAAGGGAGTGAGGCAGGGCAAGGCAGGGAAGTGACCAACAGCAGTGACACTTAGAAGTAATCCCTTATGTGTGGAGAGGGGGAGAGGGCTCGAGATAAAATCTGATGTGCCGGCCAAGTGTCGTCTTCTTTCTGAAATGGATTAGTGTTGGCATAGATTTCATGTACAGAATAGACACATCAGCAGTCACAGTCAGACACAGGGTACTGTATGCACACAAATGCACAGTTAACAGCACAAAGGAAGGGATCAGGGTTGGACAATATGAGGAAAATGTGCGATATGGAATAACATAATAACATCTTGGGATAACAATACCACTTGTGATAATTAAACAGATAGTAAAGTGCACTCAGTCTTTGACTCAGACTATCACAGTGCTTGTGCCACGTCGTCTGTCTTGTATCCAAAATATTGCCCAGCAGCTGATGTGCAGTTTGTTTTTGGGCACCACTTCCTGACATTCGCACTTTAGTCTACATCCATCTTGTCTCGCTTTCCTCCTTCATGCCTTATTTCCCCATAGCTCTGTGTACGTATGCAAGTCAATAAGAAGTCGATTCACTCCTATTAAAACCCACGTCGTGTTTGCAAAACACCTCCTTCCATTTTTTTCTTTTTTTTTAGACTTTACCTTGAGTATGTTGAAAAAAAAATTACTTTTGCAGCAGATTTTGGCCTCAATATCATCTCCCTGCAGAGCCGGAGAGCCACCATTTCAGATGTGCGCATGCGCAAGTTCTACAGCCACCATTTTAGACTCGAGAGGGCAGGGTATCTGTCAGTCATTCTTAATGTGGCCAATCAGAGGCTTGCAATCCCCTCCCGTCAGTCAAAAACTTACCAGTTTTTAATTCAGCCAACCACTTCCCAGTTATGGAAGCAGTCAGCTAGCCAGCTATGCTAGCGCTAGCCAGCATCTGCCCATCAGCTCCCCGATCATAATGGAGTATAGTAACTTTAACCACTGCTCATTTTAGAAGGATGCAAGCTAAGTTAGCTAAAAACTTGTCTATTTCGACCTCTAATCTAAACAAAGAACACATTTCCTTGTAGCGGGCCTCCTAAAATGAACTGTGGTGATAAGGAGGCAGCTGTCAGCTAGTGAGCTAGTGCGCTAGGTAGTGAAAAAGTTTTCTATTTCTTCTTTAAACAAGCATTTGTGAACGCAAAGTTAACATTTTTTTTACAACAGAGATCTAAAATATGTATTTAGCAATCTCCGTCCGTACAACATACAACTGAGAGTCTGGTACTGGCGCATGCGTACGTCTAAAACTTTGGTGGCTCTCCGGCTCTGCAGGGGGAGGTTTCTCGATTTTGGACATGCCATGTACAACATGTCACATGAAGTTAGCATAAAAACAAATTAGCTAACAGATAGTTGAATGTAATACAGCTTTACATATACATTTTTTTCTTTGTGAAAAGTTCAACAGCATGTTTAGCTCGCTAACACTGGTAGCAGTGTGACATATAAAGTCTATGCATAGTGGATCATACGTCTGAACAAATATTTCACAAAAATGGCTACACACTTGACAGGCCAACCTGCTCACCTATTTGTTGCCATGCATTTTGCCCCCTTTTTAGTGTCTGTACTGCTCCATGTGTATATTCCACAAGATTGGACAGTGGAACAAAATCAAAATGAACTTTTCTGCCATTTCTACATGGTGTTTCTATCCCTCTATAAAGAGATGCATTTCCTAGCATTGAACACTAGGGGCATACTCCCTTTACTGCATGGAATACGGGCACAAAACATATTCTGATCAAATAGACAATGCGTAATGAATGATAAGATCACACATGATGACAACGCAATGACAGTAAAAAAGCAATATATTGTACGGCACAAAAAGGGACACATGCATTGATTAACAGACAGTAACAAGAAGATGTGCAAAAAATACAAAGACACTCACTTATTAAACACAGAAAAGCTTTTATGCAGAGCGTCAGACAAACTGGTATCTGCAGGTGTTTCGTGCCTCATGAGTAATGCCTGTCCATCCGGCCAACCAGATTGAGACCGGATGGAAAAAACCAGGCCTGCTTTGTCAACATGGTGTTAATAATTTGAGCAGCTAAGCAAGCAGCCACTGTCCCCTCCAAGTGCAGTTTGCGTGGTGCCTAAATTAAATGTCAGCACCAGCAAGTGTCAACAGGCTTGGAGTACGAGGCGCGGGTGGAATGGATTAGGGAGCTGATTCGAATCCGAGATAAGATAATGAAGACAGAAGTTAATTCATTTTTTCAGGCCAGGGAATAAGGGCGCCTTATCCTTGACAGACCCAAAGGAAAAAAAAAAAAGGAAATACTCCCATCCACTCAAATTTTGTCAGGTGGCTACGCAAAGAGGGAGGAAGGGAGGGGGCATCGCAATCACATCCAGACTTAAGTCAAGGGCAGCTGCAATTCAAAACTTAGCAATTCTACTCTTGTTTTTATTCTTTATTTTATTGAAATGTTATATCTATAAATAATTTCATTGTAGATCTTGTCGCTTTCTTAATCAGATCCATTATTGCACTCTATTGCTCGATGCCACTTCTGCCACCCGGATGCACTGCTGCATTTGGTCCTGGGATGCCCTGCAGACATGTTATCTACATATTTCTGGCCTCATTAGAAGCTAAAAAGTCCAACCAGGCACACTCTATAAAATTATGTGCTCTCCTCTATTAAATGAGTCTGGTTTGATCTACCACTAGCCAAACTCACCCACTCAGTCTGCCTTCGGTTACAATGTGACAGTTTGCATCACAAACTTTGATTTTTTTTGCTCAGGAAAACATCACATAGTAGCTACAAGCAAACATTTGGCATTTGCCATATCAGATCTTTCTGTCCCATAATGAGAGACATTTCTCTCCGCCTCCTCTCTTTGCAGGAAACTGCTCTCTGTCTTTATCCTCTCCTCCAAATGCTATTTCCCCAAATGCCACTCCTCCTTTTCATGTCCTATTGTGCTTTGCTCGTTTTATATCCATTCAACATATAAGAGCAGTGATCAGGGCGCATGCTTGAGGGTGTTGGAGAGTTGGGGGCTCCACACAAAGGAATAACAAGATCTGCCCTGTGGGGCCCCCTGCTTACAATAATATAAACATATTATGCATAAGGAGCAGATTGAGTGACTGGGTGACATAATGATACAATCTTAATAAGGTCTCGGCTCCCGCACACACACACAAACACACACGTATACGCACAAAAGGCCCCGGGTCCTTATTCCCTGTCCCATACACCCACACTATGATAGAGATCACTTCAATTAACCCTGCCTTACCCTGCAGCACAAGTAGCCAGATTATGCAGAATAGGGCTATCGTGTGTGTGTGTGCGTGTGTGTGGGCACGGCTGGGACAGTGCACATCCCAGTTGTGTTAATTGAAACCCATTCAGCTGACTGGGGGGAAAAGGAGGAGTGCACAACTGGCTCATTCATTCATTTACACACACTTATTTACACGTAGACGAACACAGACACACACACTACTTGATTCTTCACACCTTCGTACACACACTCTCAAACTCACACACTATCCAACCCCAGAGGAAAGGTTTTATTATTGAATAGAGACTGTGGGATATCCCCTCTCACACAGGCCTGTACGATGCTCTGCTAAACTCTCCCTCCCCCCGTCAGTCATCATATGTACATGTGGGCTCAATAGAGCACATAACGGTAATAAGATATTCTCTGTTTATCCAAATGAAACCAGAATAGATGGAGGGAAATATAGAAAATGACACCAACTCAGTGATCTATGGGATTTCTGATTGGTTGTGATAGAAATCTGCACAAATGAAAAAAATCAGTAAATGGCTTTTGTTTTGAGTAGTCATTTGAATAATACATGTGTGTCTGTTTTTTCAGGTACCTGATAATGCGGTAATGGCCCTTGTTCCCAAGCAAGTTACAGCCTACAATTCAGTAAACAACTCCACTGTGTCTCGAACTTCTGCGAGTAAATATGGTAAGCCGAACTGTTTCTGTGCATCTTCATGTGTCAGTAGTGTCTGTGTCAGAGAGCTATTTCAAAGCAGACCTAAAGGAATACTTCACCCCAGTTACCCACACCATGTTAAGCTGATTTTGTGAGGAAAGCGTTTCTTTCTTTTGCATGAATCCGATGAATGAAGGATCCAGAAATGGAGAGAGTTCTCGAATTGTCATTGGGGTCCAAGTTTGATGACAGCAAAACCAAGATAAGCTATAGATATAGTAAAGATAAGTTTAACTTTCAGTTCAGCCCCTTGTCGGAAAACGCTGCCTGTTTGGGAAGGATACGACAGGATAAAGTTGTGTAAGAATTTGCTGTTGTTAAACGCAGACCACTTTTACTTCAATTTATCAAGAATTTTTTAATGTTTTTGGATTCTTCGTTCACCAGAGGCATGTGAGAAAACACCAAGTATTCGTCTTGTATTTAAGGCAACAAAGGGTGAGTAATTTCTATATGAATGGGCATTTGAGAATGAAGTATTCATTTAAGAGTACGCGCACATGTTAGAAACCTACATGTGTGGTCATCTTAAGTCCTATACCATAGGCAACTGGACTTGCTTGAGTTCCTTGAAGACGTTTTACCTCTCATCCAAGAAGCTTCTTCAGTTCTAACAGACTGGAGCGGAGTTGCATGTGAGCTCTGAATTTCAGAGCTCACATGTGAGTTGTTGACCCACCCGGCTATCATGTGTGTTGTTAGGGTTAGATGGGAACAGATGAGAATAGGTATTAAGTCGTTTGGGGAGGGATCCCAAGACTGCATTGTAGGTTGGAGATAAGTGGTGTCGTAGGCCACCCCCTCTGTTTAACGATGGTCATTCCAGTTTGATGCAGATGGCTTCTTTCATGCCTCTTTAAAACTATTTGTGTTCTCTGGCCAAGATGTGAACATTGCTGTCCTCGAAGGAGTGTCCCGTCTCCTTTAGATATGCGTGGACAGCTGAGTCTTGACCTGACGAGCTGGCTCTTCTGTGTTGTGCCATGCGCTTGTTGAGAGAACTGAAGCTTCTTGGATGAGAAGCAAAACGTCTTCAAGAAACGCAAGCAAATCCAGTTGCCTACAATATAGCATTTAAGATTACCATTACCTTGATGACTGAGAATCTTCACTGATACATGTGTGGTCCTTATAAGCAGAACTGCGCTTGAAAAATAATTTAAAGTCATTTAAGTCAATACAATCATAAACATAATATAAATATCAAATATATTTCTATAAAGTTCTATAGTATTAGATAAAAATAGATAAAATCTGATCCCACAGTGATGAATGCTCCCACCTAGGGAGTGGAAATCTGGTGACAAGCATCCACAGAACCCTGCATGACAACACTGACAGACCCAGACAAACAAGATACCATTTTAGAGTAGCTGAAAGGATCTCTAAATCATAACAAGACACCAAATAGACTTTTCATCTGTTGTTCTGGCCTCTTGAGTCTCCAAAGCGTGTCCTCTCATCCTTCCGTGTGCCAGTGTTTTTTCCTCCTGTCCGTCTGCTCCACGTCTCCTTGAACCCCAGAAACCATCAAGTTAGTTGCTGATCAAAGGGCCGGCCTCGCTGGCCACAAACACTTCAGACACATCAAATGTGGTGCCACATTATTAGCATCGCCTCATCTCCATACGGTCTCACCTCGCTTCTGCGGCTCCAAATTAGAGCAGATAGGACAAGGTGAGTGGCGCAACAGAAAAGGGGAGGGAGGAGGCCAGGAATATCTCCCTCCGCAATTTTTTTTAAGGGATTGACTTCAAACGCAAGTGTGATCCACTTCACAACTGGTGTGGTACTTGAGAGTGACTTTGAACTCTCCGTGAGTACAATGGCCAGATAGTGAAGAAAGAGACAAGGCTGAATTTAATATAGCTGCTGAAGAGGGGCAGGGAGAGCGGAGCAGGAGAGAAAGTTGTGGAGAAAGTGGAGATTAAGACAAACACTGTGTAACATGTTGAGTCAGACTATGAAAGGAGAAACTCTGTGTCTTTGATGTGATGTTTCCATCAGAGAAAAATAACGCCTCCTTTGTGTGGATCAGAATAGAATCCAACCAGAAATCTCTCTCCTGTGTATCCCACTCTGCCTCAGCTTTCAAACTTCTTGAATAAACCATTAACACAAAATGAATGTGCTGCCCGATCCATCTCTCTATAAAGACGTAGCTCACATCCCCTTGCACCCACACAACCTCAAAAACAGCACAATTAGTGTCACACGTGTCCAGCGTCCCTGAAAAAATACAAGTAATAAGAGAGAGAATACTTGACACAGGTCTCGTCACAAAGCTTCAGTTAAATATCGCTCACTGAAGAGCCCGAAAGCGGAGACGAACATTTTCAGTGGATCATACTGTAATTAATTTTGAGCAGTCGACACACAGAGACACTCACACATTCTCTGTATCTGATGTCTCCAGCTGTCTCTTTCTCCCTGAACTCTCTCCCCCGTACGCTTCTCCCGCTTTTCTCTCTGGACAGATTGATTTCTGTCACGGTGAAAAACACTCTTTTTTTTTTTTTTTCCACTCCTCTCTCTAAACCGCACCCACTGATCAATTTTTTTTCACACTGTGTAAACATTCATTGAGCCATGTGTTTGGAAATGTCATCACCACTCCGGCCATTGGGTGGGCCATACATATTTCATCTCGTCTGACACCTGTTCGATTTTGTGTCAGGCTCCGATGCCATGTCTTGTCCCTGGGAGAAGAAGCCATGAAAAATTAACCATGCACACTTTCTAAAAGTTTCATATCCAATCTCCCAGACCTGTAAATTGGAAGCCACAAGCCAAAAAACTATATTCTTTTGCTGACATGCAGGTTATGGTTTTCTACGCTTGTTTAGTGAAGCGACAGATTTGTATTTTTAGTGGGTTTTTTTGTTTGTTGCTTTTTTGTTTGCTTGCTTTTCTTCTTGCTTACCTTACACAGTGCCCTGACTGAAGGGGCAGTTCACCCCCCAAATAAAACTACGTATTTTCCTCTTACCTACCTCCCATAGTGCTATTTATCAATCCAGCAGATTGGTTTGGTGTGAGTTGCCAAGTGATGTCAGCCTTCCCTCAGCTTGTGGTGCTCAAACTGTCCAAAAAAAAAGGCATCTGAAAAGCCCAACAGCAGTGTACCTTTCCAGAAATCATGACCCAGTACTTAAGATAATCCCCAGACCTTGTCGTCAGTGGCGCCCACCAGACATTTTTCATAGGCGTCGCCAGATGTGCCACTAAAAATATTGGGTTGGCACAGCGAAACCAAAAGCCATGACTGAATTCCAGGAATTCGCTTATGCTGTTGTATATGGGCCAGTTGAAAACTATGTCAATATGGAGATTTAAGGAATGGCATACTGATGTACTTTGGTTCCTTTTTTTTCCAGTTAATATTACTAGTTATCTGACGAACATAGACTAATACTGGTACAGCTAATATTTTGAATTCCACAACAATCCAATGTGTTTTGTATCTCTACATTAGGTGAGTCATTGTTCTTCAAATAGGCTGGTTGTCCTTTTAGTTTAGTTTAGTGAGAACAAGCCTTCTCAAGTTTAGGGAAAACTCATGGGTACCAGTAGAAGTCATTTTTATTCAGATATCTTGAGGTAAGAGTCCAAGGGACCGCTCTGAAAATGGCTATGCCAGTTGTTCCGTTGCCAAAATTTAGCCTAATCTTGAAGCATTATGTAGCTGCCTTACAGACGAGCCATGCCAACATGGTGGTAGCAAATGGATGCTTCAGGGTGTCTGGTTTCACAAGACAGCACTGCCTTTGTGCTAGCTTGAAGAATGAGTGCGCCACAGCCCCCTACAGTATTTGTATTATCGGCCTCCAATTTTCTTTATCTTGCGGCCCTCTATTGGGGGTGCCACTACTTGTTGTTTTCGGTTTCTTGTAGGATCTATTTTCTTTCTACCAAACTACACCTGCCATCTGTGTCACTGTGCAGAAGGAAGTGTGCATCTACTCCTGCACGAGAGGCCTGTGCTAATTACAGCAGAAGTTAGCTAGCTCAGTGGTACTAGGTGAGCTAGCAGTAGATGCACGCTTCCTTCTGCACAGTGATATGGCTTATGGGTGTATTTCGGTATGGGTGTATTAGGTAGGCGAGTCATGACTTCAGACATGTTGCTGTTGAGTTTTTCAAGTATATGTTTTTGGTGCTTTGAGCACCACAAGCTGAGTGCCATCTAGTTCCAATATATTCAAGAGACGGCAGACGTCTTTACAGCCGATATCTCCAACACTCGGCAACTTAACCAAAACAATCTAGATTGATAAATAGCTCTACAGGAAAGAGGGAAAATATGTATTTTTGATTTTGTGTCCAGTGTCCCAGTCCTCTCTGTGATGATTTTCTCTTTCTAATGCAGGCAGGGAAAACTCAACAAAATTTTCTTCAGTTTACAGATTTTATAGCTGTACATAAATGCTTATGAAATAAATTCCCATTATACATCATTACTAGAAGTCACAAACCAATGGAGGCTTTACTGATTATACAAGAAATTGGGCATTGTGGTTTTCTGATCAGTTGTATTAGTACTACATGAACGAATGCATGTTGTTGTTCACAGAGAACATGATCAAGTACACTGGAAGCCCTGACAGCCTGCGTTCCCGTACTCCTATGATCACTCCTGACTTGGAGAGCGGGGTCAAGGTTTGGCACCTTGTGAAGAACCATGAGCATGGAGACCAGAAGGAGGGCGACCGCGGCAGCAAGATGGTCTCTGAGATCTACCTGACACGACTTCTGGCTACCAAGGTGAGCTATCGATGTTTTAAAAGCATGTTTTGTAAGTTATTTCTCACTCTTTATTTGGACATGTTGAAGGGCATATTATTTAAAGGCAAAAAGGAAAAGAGTTTAACTGTTGTCCTTAACAGCATGTGAAAATTATTATTATTTTTCTTGAAGCAGTTCAGCAGGTGAAAGGCTAAAAGGTCACTACAACCTTCACCTTGTGTTACCATGACTCAGAACCCCTCACTTTATTTAAATATTCATATTTACTTTGGATGAGTCATCTCAGTGGGAAAGATTATTCAAATGTATTCCTCTATCCCCTCAGGTGAGAAAGAGAAAATAGATATTTCTGTTTGTTTTCTCTTTTCATTGCTGTTGCGTTGATGCGGCAGCATATCAAAAAGGGTAAAGAAGAAAAGATCCATGAAGCCAGCGAAGGAGTTTCTGTAATAAAAAAAATTATCAGGCAAAAATAGAAATGGCTATAAAATGAGTCTCTTTGAATGTGCCTCCCGACAATGGCCTCCAGAAAAAAAAGCAGTTAATTTGGTTTGGAGGGAAATGTGACTTTGATCCAACAGCTGAATGCAAATTTCCAATCCACTCCTAAATCACCTTCTTCCTCTTTTTTTTTTTTTTTCATCGAGACATCCATTTTATCAGACACAGACAGAGGCGTACAGGGAAGGTAAAACATAAAGAGAGGCTACGATCTGAAAATGTTCAGACTGTAATTTTTTTGATTCAGGAACATTTCAGTTTGTTTTTGATCCCCTGCCTGCCTTTGTTTAGCAGTTCACATACAGAACATCGACTCAGTTCTGTGTATGTAATGTAAATAGACAGTGGCAGGAGTCTGAAAGAGAGCGCCTCATACACACAGTAAACAGCCACGGAAAGACAGAAGCAGGTGAATAAAATCATCCATTCTTAAATGTCTTGCACTGATTAGCAGACAACATGAAACTCATGTCACGTAGGTTCACCAGCAGCACTAATCAGTGAGACATGTGTGACAAATCCACCTCATCTTTAAATCACTACCTCCAGATAATGTGCAAGCACAGTGGCCACATGTGGCAATTACAGCCTGATGCTTAAAGCTGCCTTCACACATTAGCATATGAGGAAGTGGACGTAGCCTCCAAGTCTGAAACGTGAAATCAATAGGACAGTCCCTTAAACCAGGATTCTTTCTAATGGCCAGCAGGGGGCAACAACACTGATTGCCAAAAAACATGTCTGATTGTATAGAAGTCTATGAGAAAATGGCCCTGCCTTCTCACTTGATTTGGTACCTCAGTAAACATTTTCCTAACGCGTTTATGTTCTTACTCTCTAGTTTAAATTCTTGTCCAATACAGCACAATGTTTGTTTGGTAAATTATGGTCCCATTTAGAGTAACATAGACAATAAAGCAGGATATGCTTGAGGCCGCAGGCTACCTCGTGATTGACAAGTCGCAACCACAGCTGTGTTCTCAGTCAGATCCACCCCTCACTCCTCCACAGCTCCATCCTCTTGTCCAAGTATGGTCACTTTTGGCTCTGAAAAACAAGATGGCAACGGCCAAAATGCCAAACTCGTGGCTTCAAAACAGTGAAAAGACAGTTGCTCTTAGCGACTGTGGCTCAGAGGTAGAGCAGGTCATCCACTAATCGAAAGATCAGCGGTTAGATCCCTGACTGCTCCAGTCCGCACGTGTCAAAGTATCCTTGGGCAAGATACCGAACCCCAAATTGCTCCCGATGACACCTAGCGTGCGAGTGGTTACTGAGTAGCAGGTGCCACCATGTATGGTAGCCTCAGGCACCAGTGTGTGAATGGATGAATGTGACATGTAGTGTAAAAGCGCTTTGAGTGGTTGTAAGACTAGAAAAAGTGCTATATAAGTGCAGTCCAATTACCATTCACCGCAAACTAAATAAGTATTACAATATAAAATGTGTGTTTTCTGTTAAAAAAGAACGAATGTAGGAGGACAGCAAGAAGGCCACCCACCCTTCAAGTGGTTATGTCACCAGTATGATCTCAAATGCACCGCTGATAACTTATGTGGTTTATTTACGTGATGTAACAGAAGTGCATATTTAATGAATTCAGTGAGGACAGACGGGTGCTTGCTTGCTTACTGTTAGAACAAGGTGAAATACTTTTACTGGACATTATGACCAGAGAGATTTAAACATGTCAGACTCCAGATTTTCTGGTCAAAAACTAGTTACTGGAACGACTGAGTATAGCGGCGCTGATGACAAAACTGCTTGCTGTGTGTGTTTGAGAGAGACAGTGAGGAGGTGGAAGGTGGACTACTGCACAATGTTTTCGTAGGTAATTAATAACAGAACACTGCTTTGTCTCTTAATGACCCGCCCACCCGAAATCCACAATATTTTACATCACTACCACTGGTCATACCACACCAAGTAAGGTTGTACCAGATTAAAAGCCATTAAATGTACTGAACTAAGAATGGTGCATTTTATTTCCTATGACTTCAACGTTGCATTCTTAAGAAGAAGAATGTGGATTTCCTCTTTAATAAGTTACGTAGTATTCCTTTCAGAAATCATCAGCAGACCACACACAGATGCAGTTAAACGTTACTTAACACTGGAGAAAATGAAGTGAAACACAGACATTACAGGCAAATCAGACAACCAACTAAACACCCTCTGTTAATACTTTGGAGAACTAATGACTGCAGATGTGTGTGCAGACGAACAAAATCAGGTGATCAATTAAATCAGATGACTCAGACAGGGCAAAAAACAACATGGCAAGAGAGGTATGACAGTGTGTGTGAAGCAGACATGATAAGCAACATGTGAGAGAAAATAAACAAACTGGAGACTGCAGAATAGGAGGCAGGAGCAGCTGTCACCATGACACATACTATATAGCCCTCCACACACATGCGCACGTCACCTCTCGGCCTCTGTGAGCCGCTCTATTTCCCTGCCATTATCCCATTCCAGAGTGCAGGAAGGTGGTTTCTGACTGCAGACAGCACATCATCTTTCCAGATGGATTGTTTTTGTGAAATAACCAGTTTATCTTGGCCGGCCATCTCTCTTGGTGAGAAATGATTGGGCAGACAGGCAGTGTAATTGACTGCGTTTGGCTTTCACCTTGCCAATAAATACCTCTCCCTGGCAACGCCGCTGACGTCTCTCATATTAGCTCCATCAGTGTCACTCTGACTGAGTGTGGGTACAGGGCGTAGTCATGTGTGTGGAGAGCGGAGGGGGCACAGGGAAGGATTGCATTTTCTTCTCTCACTGGTTCACTCAAGAGAGAGAGAGAGAGAGAGAGAGAGTGTGTGTGTGTCCATCTCTCCCTCACGTTTCCCCTCCTTCATCTCTCTATCTCTGTTTCAGCGCCATCCCCAACGTTCTGATTGTTTGCTCTCCTCTCATTTCAATGTGGAGGCAGATGGCATCAAAACATCCAGATGACACATTGTGTTTAGTTCGCCGTCTAATGACAGGGTAGATAGTCGGGGGGGGGACGATGTGTTGGCAGTTTCAGCTCCACCGGGGAACAAGAGAACCCTGTGATGATGACTGTGTTGATGCATACGTCCCCCTTGAGATAGAGGATGACGTAAAAATGTCACAGCCTCAGCACTTGTAGGCACACACGCAGGTTTCAGTGTCTCCACACACATGAATGCATGCACACACAAAATGTTCGGTCTTCCCTCGCCAGCTAATGCAGACTGTCACTTGGATGGCACGTGGGCTTGATATAGAGATATGTAATTCCATCTTCGTAGAAAAACGATAAGCTGTCTGGAATGTGGGCCACATTAGAATTATAGCCGTGATTGTCGGACTAACAGGATTCTCTCTTCCCACTCTCTTCTACCTCTCTTGACTCCGTGATTCGGTCACCCGCTCCAACCCAAATTGGATTTTTATTTGCCAGTGCCTGTACACACCTCATCTGCCACACTCAATGGCCTCTTTTCCTGATAGGAAACCTCTGTCGTTTCATTTCCATCCTTCGCCCTCGCCTTTTCCCGTGCATCCCATCAGCTCATTCTTTACAAGAGGATTAGATTCTCTCACTCTCTGTCTCTCCTCTCTCTTCTCCTCCTCCTCCTTAAAGTCGCCAACATTAAATCAAATTAGGGTCAATGGTGCAGTGTGGGAGCTAATCCGGCAGCACAAAGAGGCTTAGGAGATGCGCCTCCTGTTCCCAGATATTATTAAAAGTCAGCTGTGAAATAACAATTTCCCCCATCAAAGCTGCAAGCAGATTTAGGGGCCAGGTCTGCGAGATAGGAGTCAGACACATAAACATCGGAGCTCAGGGACAAAGTGACATGCACTGCCAACTCATAAACTCGCACAGGAAAAAATAAACACAAGTTTATACCAATCTGTCTGTCAACTTTAGGCTGCAAAATGTATTAGACAGTGACGATCTCATTCTCTGGTTCTCTGGGTCCAGTTCAATATAGACACTAGCTTAACATACGGAAATTGTACAGTTGTTGAGAGTGGAGCTTTTTATAATTGTCATATTAAAGTCACTGTTGTTGGCTTTGTTATTGCGCCCCTTGTTACTTCCTGTGTATGGACTGGATCAACTAGTAATCACCTGTAAGATCATTTGAAGGTCCAGTGTGTAGGATTCAGTGGCATCTAGCAATGAGGTTGCAGAACTGAAACTTCTCCCATGTATCAAGCGTACAGGTGAACAATGGTGGCCGATGCCAAAACACAAATGGCCCCATGTAAAGCCAGTGTTTGTCCGTATTGGGCCGCTGTAGAAACAACATGGTGGACTCCATCGAAGAGGACCCACTCCGCATGTAGATATAAAAGGCTCATTTAAGGTGTCGAAAGCTCAACAATTATAATCTAATGAAAACTTAGTTGTGATTATGTGCTATATCTGCCAATAGATGCCCCTAAGTGCTCCACACTGGACCCTTAATGAAGAACTACCTAGTTTAGGGCTTCAAATAATCTGTTTTCCATCTCTCCTCTCCCTCCTCTGCAGGGTACGTTACAGAAGTTTGTGGATGACCTGTTTGAGACCATCTTCAGCACGGCCCATCGAGGCAGCGCCCTGCCACTGGCCATCAAATACATGTTTGACTTCCTGGACGAGCAGGCCGACAAACACAACATCCATGACCCGCATGTCCGACACACATGGAAGAGCAACTGGTGAGTTAAGCAATTTCAGCACACCTGCCGACACAGAAACGTGCATACACACACACACACCTGGTCAGGAACACTTAAGAAAGTGGCGAGGCATTTACTTGGATCTTTGACGGACACAAAATTGATTTCATTATTAGCCGACCAGTGTGGTGCCTTTGGCGCTCCATTAATGGCCTATTTAATGCACTGCAGACACAATCAGTACATTTTGGCACATTTCACATGGCATTGCCCTGGTATTGCCCTGTGTCCGTGCCAAGCTTCACCACACGCCTCTTCCCTTCCTAATATCCATTAACCACAGGGGCGTGTAATCTTCATTAAAGCCAACCACAAGGGGCTAATCCAATTGGCTGCCAAGACTCTCCATCTATTATCATGGATAACTGGGCCAAAAAACGCCCGTCACTGTGGAAACCTCCATAGTGACAAATGGGGGCTCCCAGGTGAAGGAAGTACACCTCTAAATTAATATCTGCTGATTAATTTAGACCATAGTGACCTCTGCGAGCCCACCTTAAGAGGCTGGTAGGGGTTAAATAACCAGCAGTGCACCAGGATGTGGTGAGGAGAAAAATGAAAAGGTGAAGAAAGGGAAGTGAACTCAGTGGGAGTTAAACGCACACTAATATCTCATTAGCCTTCTGGCCTCTGCCAAGATCCCAGCATGCATCACTCAGCCCAAGGCTCGGGGGAACCATGGAGATGGGAGGATAAAACTGATGTGCATCAAGGGACAAATAGAAAGATGGAGGGAGGAATGGGTAAGGAGAAGCTAAAGACGGGGGAGAAATATTATTTACTTTACGCTATGGTCCTAATTTTGGTCCTTTTCCTGCGTCTGCATTATTGGGCCATTTGCAGCGTGTGTTAAGTGTTTTCTGAGAGCGCAACGGGTCGCTTTTACATTAGACTTTTAATGGAATGGGCTCTCACTAGAGGGCTGTGAATGAATAGCAATTTATCATAACACACCATCACAAAAAGCCACTTAGATTGCACACAACAGTTTGTGCCGATGCCACCGTAGATATCTTCTCTATGTGGGATGTGCATATGTCTGTGCCTTTTCACTTCTCACTGTGTGTGCTTACCCGTGACCTTTAATCGTCTCAAAAGAGTGCAATTTTGGCTGCAACAAAAGCGTTCATTTTGTCCGTTGGTACAGAATAATAATGCCAGCGCCCCTCCCATGCAGGGCCCCTGTCCCATTAAACCTACCAGGCCCATCGTCATCATACACACCATTAACTTCAACCCATCACAGCAGTGAGGGCCCCTTCATCCCACTACTACCCCCGCCTCCCCTTCAGGGTTTCCCCGTCATCAGAGCTCCACTGTACTTCCTCTGATGTAGCCCCCGAGCATGTAGTGCCTCAGGGCCCATATTGTCACGAGTTCTTTTATCATTATCATATCATACTATAATATCTGTAAATGACCCACTAACCTACAATGAGTTATTAATATTATCAGAGGCTTTATGAAAAGAGGGTTTGCTTTGCGTAAACCAGTGGTTCCCAACTGGTCCAGCCACAGGGTCCAGAATTCTCCTTAGTCATTAGGTCCACACAGTTTAATACATTCAGGGTCATACTAGCATTTGGCCATGTCATCAAGCTGGTTTGCTGTCTCCGTCAAGTAGCAACACTTCAAAATAAAAGCTCTGTGCTGGAAATTCACTGTACCAATTTTAGAAACAGTAACAAGCTCAGACACCTGTTAATTAGGAAGTACTCGTTTGAAGACATTGGGACTTTAGTATATTGTCTCGTTTGAGGACACTGGGACTTAATTATCGTTGGCAATCTTTGTTTTTTTATACTTATCGGGTCCTACTGACCCCAGATAGCTCGGAGAAAGTAAAAATGTATACCAAACAAAAGTTGGGGTCTCAGGAGGATACTGAAATTAGACTGGGGACAGTTTTTAAGCCACCACACAGTGATAGCTCTGGCATTATGATTGTAGTTTGTCTGTCCCTTTCTCAACACCGCGAATTCTTAAGAACACCTTAAAGAATTACAAAAAAAAATTTTGGCACAAACGTCAACTTGGACTTAACGATGAACAGGTTAGATTTTGGTGGCCTTAGGTCAACGGTCAATGTCACTGTGACCTTGCGTCCTTCTCATTTTAATGAACATGATATCTCAAGACGGCTTCAAATTTGGCACAAACGTCCATTTGGACTCAAGGACAAACTGATTAGCTTTTAATAGTCAAAGGTCAAGGTCACTGTGACCTCAGAAAGCATGTTTTTGACCATAAATCAATAATTGATATGCCAATTATGAAGAAAAAATTACACAAATGTCTAATAGGATAAAACGATTAAGTGCTGACATTTTGTATCCAAAAGGTCAAAGGTCAACTTCACTGTGACATCATAACATTTTACAAAAACACTTCTCTGGCGATAATTCAGCGTCATAACTCAGGAACAGAAGGGGAGACATTTGGTTGGATACTGACACTAATCTTGGGTGTCCATCTTGAAACTGTGCTGATTGTATAGATCTTCTGTGCTGCTGGGTTGATTATGTGTGTTAGGCGTCCACGTTTTAGAATTAGTCGCGTCTTTGTAGCCACATCCACATTTGAAGCATTGTCTGCTGTCATGGCAACATCTGAGTCTGCACAGACATGGATGTGAACTGTAACTGCAGCGTGACTGGTTCACAAAGGGAAACGGCTGTGAGGTGATAACTCTCGTCTGTATGTGTAACATCTGAGAATAGTGTGGACATGTATAACGCTTCTATAACAAGTGATAGACAGTAGTTGTGTTGGCGTGATTCTTGCTTCCAGAGCTGTACATTTTAGATTTTCATTGATTCAGTACAACGTCCACACACTCTTGAGACCTGGTGGAGAACTAAAGATGGTCTCCAGGGTTTACTCTAACCCAGAAAATTATCTGCGACCCCTTACGATCCAAGGTCATCTCTTACAACATCTGCCTCTGCCCCTTGAATTGAATTCAAACTACCTTTGTGTACAGTATATCAATGTTTTTGGAGTAAACAGTTTGGTGTCTATGAATTTTAATTGGGCAAGTTAAAATTCAGTTGTTTCTGGGCTGTGTGACAGAGCTGTAATGTGTATTTGTATGTGTGTACAGTGAGTGTGTGCACGCATGAGTCACTGGCTCCAAGAGCATCTCCAGATGGTATCTTTTGGATTAGCGGCAGCGTGTCAGCGTCTCCTCTCATCCTCACTCTTCTGTATTTGGTGTCTGTGTGTGTGCGAGTCTCTGTCTGCACCGTGTGTTTGTCATGTCGGGTTGCAACAGACGGAATTTTAATTATTGTGCAGAACTGGCACACACTCCTCTTTTCTGCATGCAGATAACCACCTATCTGCTGTCACACACCAGTCACACCCCACTCAGACTGTCAAAAGGTAACTTTAGTATCTTTCAACCTGGACCCTATTTCCCCATGTTTCTGTGTCTAAGTGACTAATGGGAACAACAGTTTCTGAAATGGGTCCAGTATTGAGCGAGAGCACTGCAGCCAGCAGCCGTGAAACAGGCTGCAGTGTAGCATTAATGGGCGAATGTGCACTGTCAATTTATGTCCACTAAAAGTGTTTGTTTTTTGCCACCGACAGGCTCAGATTGTTATACTAAGTGTCTGACAACATTATGGACAGAGTCCCATACAGAGACAGAGCATTGTGTTAAAGAGTAGGATCCTTTTTGTTTAACCAGCAACAGCCCCAAACTTGCTATCGCCAAACCCACCAGACTCCATTTAAATAAACTGTTATTTTATTATCATAAAACACGCTTCATTTGAAGTCGACAGAAACAAAATAAATCTCACAAAAACTGTCTTGGTTCAACTTCCCACTGTTCCAACAATGACCAGCTCTGGGTTGGTTGAAATAAACCCTTAATTCACCCAGTTAAATGTCAAAATATGTGGGCTTTGTTCATGCCAAAATTACTGTTTTTTCAAATGGAGTCTGGTTGGTTTGGTGATGACGATTTTGTGGCTGTTTCTGGTCAAACAAAAAGGATCTTACTATCATACAAAACACGCATCTGTGTCAGGATCCACTCCATAATGTTGTCAATAACAATTTGAGCTTGTGGCTGGCAAAAACAAACACCTTTACTGGGCGTAAATAGACATTGCACAAATGGTGGTTTCATTGCAGCCAGTTTTGCTACAGTCTTGCTCAATACTGGACCAGTTTAAGAAGTGGTTGTCTCCGTTAACATGGTAAAAATACATGTTAAAAAACACAGACGTTACCCTGTAATAGCATCATGAAGACTTCTAGGGTTGAGCTTATTCTCTGCAATCAGTAACAGTGCAACTTTACAGAAAGTTTTCAGTCGGTTTAGGCCCTCTGTCCGCACATACAGCTTGTTCAGTAAAGGATCGCAACTTGCCTCTCACATGAAAGGTTTCGCCTTCTCGCCCACTGAGGTCCAGCTGGAACAATGCCCAGTCAGGTCACCTTTATAAACCTGTTAATTCAAACCTTAGGTCGCTGCATGAAAAAGGTCAGCTTCGGTCAGTTCCCAGCCTGTGCTGTAATGCCTCGAATGGGATGCCCTGGATCACAACATCTGTGACCCGGGCAACTTCATTAGGCCCGTCCGCAGGAACGGGACAACATCCCACAACTGCAGATTGAGAGGCTCGCTGGCTCTGTGTGCCAGAAGTGTCAATCAGCGCAAACTGCGAGAGACAGCTAGACATGGTACTGAAGGACTGTCAGGAGACTTTGTTAGTGTGGACGTGTGTTCCTTTTGTTTTTGTCATTTGCAGTATAGTGCCTGTCAAAATACTTAGAGCTTGGTCTGGTAAACAGTAAACAGAGCTTGGGCTTGTTTTGCTGCTTGACAATTAGAAAAGTTTGTCAGTGCTGGTTTGTAATCTTTCCTTCTTGGGAAGATGAGATGCAGTAGGACTCACTTCTTTAAAATGGACAATGTACTCTGAGCCGTGAAATAGATTTGCCTAGTACATAAAGTTAACTGTTGGTAATACTGTCAAATGGGGGTAAACACTCTCTTAAACCGGTGAGAGTTTACAGTGTTTTGTATTCCTAAATCGATGGGCAGGGAAGTCTATTAATAAAAGGGCCTCTTCTGACTCTGCCAGCGTAATTTCCCAAGGATAAGAGATGCCCTTGATCTTGGCAGCTGATATTTAACCTAATCCCTGACCAAAAGGACTGTTCATGGTCATTCGTCAGACTCTTAACACAACTCAGCGTGAGCTAACTGCTGAAAACTGATGTGCTTTGCCTATTTTTAACACAATAGATAATATGTAGATGTTATTATGGCGATCATTTTGAATGCACCAAAAATCACGTGGGGCCTGCTGCCCCTTTGAAACACTGCGTACCTCAAAGCACGGGGCAGCTGGGGCAGATTGTCAACAATCAAGGCGGCACAGCAGTGGTGTTAATATCCCTTTGATCCGCGCATCTAATCCCACTAGATTCTTTGCTTAGATTAATTTTGAAGTCATACTGTAATGCAGAGTTTTCCCTTCCTCTGAGTCCAAATCCTCTTTTGTTAGATTGTACATCTGAATGGCTTTGTGGGTGCACTGGGATAAACGCTTAGTGGGATGGTAGGGGAGCACCGCCGGTATTTAAATGATTGCATTTCAGTTTTTATTGTTTCATTTTCCCCCTCATCCTTTGATATTGCGCCACACTGAGACACTCCTATGCAGGTTACACTGCAGTGTCCTTCCTGTTTGATTTTTGCCACGTCAGCTAAAAAGCTTATAGCCCAGAGAATTGTAAAGATATAGAGATCCAAGTAACACTCAGCTCTTTCTTAATACCACCTGAGCCCTTTTCACTGCAACACACAGATAAAGCTGGCCCTATATCTATTCATTTTGGCAGAAACAAGCCCGGCAAATAAACAGACTTGTATATTTTTATTATTCTGGACAGGCACAAAATAGGACCCACTTGCACAAACAAGGCAATATGAACTGTGTCACTGTGCGGCCCCCAGCGAGGACCCCCGGACACTGCTGGAAAAAACAAGAGCCAGCCACCACCTGGTTTTAAAGATAAAGGCTTTATTGAATTGAGCACACACATCAAATAGAGCACATCGGCAACAGCAGGGCCTGTGTACTAGCTTTGCAAAGTGAATGAATCCTCGTCCCCCTGCTGGCGCTTAATATGTTCATGTCTATTGCCTGACTGGCTGTAGCAAATACAAAAAATGGCATTTAGGGACTTAATCTCAGAGCAGTTCAAACGGACACACACTGTTGTTTTACTTTACACTCTTTGTTCCTCTGTTTGTACGGCTATTTGAGCACTGTGTCACTGAGATGTCACTGGACAATCTATGCACAAGTTATTTTAATGACAACATGCAAACAGTGACATATATAATATTGTCTCAGTAGCTCTTTGAATCTTTTTACCGCTTTACATTTTGTTACAAGTTCAGGTAAGGTGAAAGTACTTAACACACCTTGTTAAATTAGCAATTTTTATTGTGGAAATGTGGAATATTAAACACGTAAGGTCCAGTTTGTCGGATTTAGGGACGTCTATTGACAGAAATGGTATATAATATTCAGGACTATGTTTCCATAAGTTTAAATCACTTGAAAATAAGAGTCATTGTGTTTTTGTTACCGTAGAATCAGCCGTTTTTTATCTACAGACAAAGCAGGTACTCTTTGTCAGAGTCTGCCATGTTTCTAGAGTAGCCCAGAAGGGACAAACACTGGCTCTAGATAGGAGCATTTGCATTTTTAAATCAGCTACCATGGTTCAACTTCACACTAGGCACACAGGAGAAGTTTTAGTTCTGCAACCCCAACATTACATCACACTAAATCCTACACACTGGATCTTTAAAACTTCAGGAAGCACAAACTTGAAATGAGATTGGCTGCAGCACACCATCAACCATTATTAGACAGCAATGAAAAATAAATGCAGGCTTCTAAACTTGTATTATAGTAGTTGTGTATTTATAAGCAATTTTCCAAAGAAAGGCACATAAAAAGAAATAAATAACTGCAAGGCATTAAAGAAGAAGAAAAAAAAAATTAAGAGATAAACAAAATATATCTCTACCCTTTAAAGTTATCATATTTTATTAAATAATCTTTTCACCACTTAGTTTAGGCTATACAAAACAACAAAACAGATACAAAAACAATAATATTACATCAGCCTGATATATATTTACGCAAAGACACAAAAATAAAACAGATACAATGACAAAGTTTTAAATGTTTTATTCACAGTAATAATCATACCTCAGTTCAGCACTGAATACAAAGGCAACACTTAAAGGTAAAGACAGTTTTATGCACTCAGCAGATACATCTCTCTGAATTTTAGTTGTAAATTTGTTGAAATTCATGTTAGTGAGCACTTCTCCTTTTCTAAAGAATCCATTGACTTAACAGCTGCAGCATATCAAGATGCTAATTTAACAGCACAGTTACCACACAGGTGTGCCTGGGGATGGTCACAATAGTAGGCCACTCTAAAATGTGCAGTTTGATTACAACACAGTGCTACAGGTGTGTCAAGTGTCAAAGACAAAAACAACAACAAAAACAAAATGAATTTCCAAATGTTTCATACACTGTAACACTACTACAAATGTGCCACTCAACTACTTTGTCCTCTGTCTCCTCCTCTCTGCAGCCTACCTCTGCGTTTCTGGGTGAATGTGATCAAGAACCCCCAGTTTGTGTTTGACATACATAAGAGCAGCATCACAGATGCCTGTCTGTCTGTGGTGGCCCAGACCTTCATGGACTCCTGCTCCACCTCAGAACACCGCCTTGGGAAGGACTCGCCCTCCAACAAGCTGCTTTATGCCAAGGACATTCCCAGCTACAAGAGCTGGGTGGAGAGGTGAGCTGCTGATATATGTCCACACCTAACACTGGATAGATGAGGAGCGTAAGTGTGTGTGTGTATGTGTGGGATGGGCTCTTACGTGAGTGAAAACATCAGAAAAGCTGCATTAGCTATGTTTCATTCCAACAAACACACACACACACAATGCGACTGTAGCACTGTGATCTATGGGCCATGAAACACAATCCAAATTACAACACAGTGGGAATGGATGGGAACGCCCAGGGCATGAGATCTACAGTACAGAGGAGTTGCTGTGTTGGGAGGGTGCAGAAGTGTGTGAGGGGGAGAAAAAAAAAGAGAGAGGGAGAAAACATTTTTGAGAATAGCAGGCAGTAGAAGCCGGTAATTTGTTAAAATGAGAGTTTTATTAAATTTATTTGTCAGCAGGGGAGGCGAAGAGGTCCTGAATAAAAGATGGGGTAGTGTGGAGCGCTTCAGAGTATTTATGTGTCGGTAGCTTCGTCACAAGGCAAGCCTCAGGACAAGAATATATGTGCGCTGTTTGAACAGGGTGGAACCAAATGAGCAGCTTCAGGCTCAGGACCGTACTCATTAGTCCTGTGTGTATCTGCAGTGTGTGTTTGTGTCTGTGGTCTCCCAAAAACAAAATAAGTGTGAGGGGCCTCTGCTGAGTCATATATGGGTATGTTTGGATACTGCAAGCTGAAAAATGGTTGGTGTAGACAGAGAAGACAGAAAGTGCTACTGTAGGGGGCAGCACAAGCAGTAATTCAGCCTGTATGTAGCTGTTTTTTTAAAGCTCTGTGCACAGTGTTCAATCAGATATGCGTGTTCTCATAAACTAAATATGCATACTTGTGCTAATAGCCGTAAAAAGAAGTATCCCACTGTACTCTCTAGTATATAAATGATGCCTTCCTCGCGAGTGTAGTGGAGCAATACTGTCATCAGTGAATACCCCGCAGTGTGGCGGCGTTATTCAATTGGAAAAGCCTCAGTAATATAGTAGTGACTGAGTTAGGGTGGATCTAGTGCTGCTTCACTCTGCTGTCCAACCGTGCCAAAGTAAGGGTCATGCCAGGGAGAGGATTTAAAAGGCAGAATGCTGCAGCTATACAAGGAGACTGCAAAGGGAAGTGAGCACAGTAGATGTACAGAAGAGATGTCTTCTTCTCTCTCAGCTTCTTGCTGTGGTTTATTTGTAAAGACAGGACGTCCTCACGTGGAGAGCAGTCTAATGGAAACCTGTGTCTCAGTGAGGAAATCTCTGCTGCCTCTTCAGTGCTTCTGTGAAGAGACAGAACACGTGTAGACATTGAGTTTTTACCAAACTGCAGGCATTTTAAACAGGAAAAAGGCTTCTGCCAATAAATGATACAAGTCAATGGCTGCCCAGCACAAGTATGCATATTCAGCAGTTTTTAGGGGTCTTTTTGTTTTTTATATGTGGTCTGGAGCCAGTGCAATTGGGCAGAGCCGAGATATCCCACAGAGCTTTTTACTTGCCACAGTATGTTGATGTTATTAATTTGGGGCTGTGAAGTGAAGCCGGCTAGTGAGATATTGACACTTGCCTTGAATTTGATGTGGGAGTTGATGGTCTCCAGACAATGACAAATCCATCACGGCTGTCATAACGTTATTTATTTACAACAGTGTTTGCATATGGATCAGTGCATTTGCAAAGCTTATGTTTCATGGCCTTTATTTTTGCTCTTATTGCAACTGTGCAATAAAGCTATTAGGATATTTATTATATGGCAGCAGCTTGTCAGTTGAGTGAATGTTAGGGAATGAGCAGGGTGTATGCAAGAATCCTTAAGTTAACTTTGATACCTTCCAAGACATTTTTTAAAACCCTGTCCACACATTTTAAAACCTTATCGCCACTTCGAGTTCCTTACATTTACTTGACATTGACTGTAAGTGAAGCATGACAAAACACTATTAGGTTGTGATACCTCTATGGCATACTAAACTATGACAATGTGATAACAACATAATTCAGTTCATAACAAAGCACAAGAAATGAATTGAACGACTAGCTCAATGCAAGGTTTATTACAGAGCGCAACATTAATAGCACACATGAGCTATACATATATATATATATATTTATTATAGTAGCCATAGTGTATATGCCATTACAAATCATAGCATAGTATGCTTTCAAAAGACATAAAACGTCATCATATAATAGGTAAAAAAAAAAAAAAGTCATTGTATAGTATGCATAGTGCAGTAAGTCATTAAAAGTCATAGTATGGTATGTCACAAAAACTGATAAAAACCTCATAGTATAGTATTTCACAAAAAGTGATTAAAATGTCATGGTATAGTATGTTGGGAAAAAAAAGATAAAAAATGTTACAGGATAGTGTGTCACAAAAACTAATAAAAACAACATAGTATAGTATGTCGAAAAAAGTGATATAAACGTCATAGTATAGTGTGTCGTAAAAAGTCACAGTATAGTATGTCGAAAAAAGTCATAGTATAGTATGTTGTAAAAAGTGATATAAACGTCATAGTATAGTATGTCGAAAATAGTCATAGTATAGTAGGTCGAAAATAGTCATACTATAGTAGGTCGTAAAAAGTGATATAAACGTCATAGTATAGAATGTCGAAAATAGTCATAGTATAGTGTGTCGTAAAAAGTGATATAAAAGTCATAGTATAGTATGTCGTAAAAAGTAATATAAACGTCATAGTATAGTAGGTCGAAAATAGTCATAGTATAGTGTGTCGTAAAAAGTGATATAAACGTCATAGTATAGTAGGTCGAAAATAGTCATACTATAGTAGGTCGTAAAAAGTGATATAAACGTCATAGTATAGAATGTCGAAAAAAGTCATAGTATAGTAGGTCGAAAATAGTCATAGTATAGTGTGTCGTAAAAAGTGATATAAACGTCATAGTATAGTATGTTGTAAAAAAGTGATATAAAAGTCATAGTATGTTGAAAAGAGTCATAGTAGTATGTCGAAAAAAGTGATATAAACATCATAGTATAGTAGGTCGAAAATAGTCATAGTATAGTATGTCGTAAAAAGTCATAGTATAGTATGTCGAAAATAGTCACAGTATAGTATGTCGAAAAAACTGATGAAAACGTCATAGTATAGTATGTCGAAAATAGTCATAGTCTTGTATGTCGTAAAAAGTGATATAAACGTCATAGTATAGTATGTCGAAAAAAGTCATAGTATTGTATGTTGAAAAAAGTGATATGAACGTCATAGTATGTTGAAAAGAGTCATAGTAGTATGTCGTAAAAAGTCATATAAACGTCATAGTGTAGTATGTCGGAAATAGTCATAGTCTTGTATGTCGTAAAAAGTGATATAAACGTCATAGTATAGTATGTCGGAAATAGTCACAGTATAGTGTGTCGTAAAAAGTGATATAAACGTCATAGTATGGTATGTCGAAAAAAGTGATATGAACGTCATAGTATAGTATGTCGTAAAAAGTCATATAAACGTCATAGTATAGTGTGTCGTAAAAAGTCATAGTATGTCGAAAATAGTCACAGTATAGTATGTTGAAAAAAGTGATATAAACGTCATAGTATAGTAGGTCGAAAATAGTCATAGTATAGCATGTTGTAAAAAGTGATATAAACGTCATAGTATAGTAGGTCGAAAATAGTCATAGTATAGTATGTCGAAAAAAGTGATATAAACATCATAGTATAGTAGGTCGAAAATAGTCATAGTATAGTATGTCGTAAAAAGTCATAGTATAGTATTTTGAAAAGAGTCATAATAGTATGTCGTAAAAAGTGATATAAACGTCATAGTATACTATGTTGAAAAGAGTCATAGTAGTATGTCGTGAAAAGTCATAGTATAGTATGTCATAAAAAGTGATATAAACGTCATAGTATAGTATTTTGAAAAGAGTCATAATAGTATGTCGTAAAAAGTGATATAAACGTCATAGTATAGTATGTTGAAAAGAGTCATAGTAGTATGTCGTAAAAAGTCATAGTATAGTATGTCGAAAAAAGTGATATAAACATCATAGTATAGTAGGTCGAAAATAGTCATAGTATAGTATGTCGTAAAAAGTCATAGTATAGTATGTCGAAAATAGTCATAGTCTTGTATGTCGTAAAAAGTGATATAAACGTCATAGTATAGTATGTCGAAAAAAGTCATAGTATAGTATGTTGTAAAAAGTGATATGAACGTCATAGTATAGTATGTCGTAAAAAGTGATATAAACGTCATAGTATAGTATGTCGAAAAAAGTCATAGTATTGTATGTTGAAAAAAGTGATATGAACGTCATAGTATGTTGAAAAGAGTCATAGTAGTATGTCGTAAAAAGTCATATAAACGTCATAGTGTAGTATGTCGAAAATAGTCATAGTATAGTATGTTGAAAAAACTGATAAAAACGTCATAGTATAGTATGTCGTAAAAAGTGATATAAACGTCATAGTATAGTATGTCGGAAATAGTCACAGTATAGTGTGTCGTAAAAAGTGATATAAACGTCATAGTATGTTGAAAAGAGTCAGTAGTATGTCGTAAAAAGTGATATAAACGTCATAGTGTAGTATGTCGAAAATAGTCATAGTATAGTATGTCGTAAAAAGTGATATAAACGTCATAGTATAGTAGGTCGAAAAAAGTCATAGTATAGTGTGTCGTAAAAAGTGATATAAACGTCATAGTATAGTATGTCGGAAATAGTCATAGTATAGTGTGTCGTAAAAAGTGATATAAACGTCATAGTATAGTAGGTCGAAAAAAGTGATATAAACGTCATAGTATAGTAGGTCGAAAATAGTCATAGTATAGTATGTCGAAAAAAGTGATATAAACGTCATAGTATAGTATGTCGAAAAAAGTCATAGTATAGTGTGTCGTAAAAAGTGATATAAACGTCATAGTATAGTGTGTCGTAAAAAGTAATATAAACTTCATAGTATAGTATGTCGGAAATAGTCATAGTATAGTATGTCGTAAAAAGTGATATAAACGTCATAGTATAGTAGGTCGAAAAAAGTGATATAAACGTCATAGTATAGTAGGTCGAAATTAGTCATAGTAGTATGTCGAAAAAAGTGATATGAACGTCATAGTATAGTATGTCGGAAATAGTCATAGTATAGTATGTCGAAAAAAGTGATATGAACGTCATAGTATAGTATGTCGGAAATAGTCATAGTATAGTATGTCGAAAAGAGTCATAGTAGTATGTTGTAAAAAGTGATATAAACGTCATAGTATAGTATGTCGGAAATAGTCACAGTATAGTATGTCGAAAAAAGTGATATAAACATCATAGTATAGTAGGTCGAAAATAGTCATAGTATAGTATGTCGTAAAAAGTCATAGTATAGTATGTCGTAAAAAGTCATAGTATAGTACGTCGAAAATAGTCATAGTCTTGTATGTCGTAAAAAGTGATATAAACGTCATAGTATAGTATGTCGAAAAAAGTCATAGTATAGTATGTTGTAAAAAGTGATATGAACGTCATAGTATAGTATGTCGTAAAAAGTGATATAAACGTCATAGTATAGTACGTCGAAAAAAGTGATATGAACGTCATAGTATGTTGAAAAGAGTCATAGTAGTATGTCGTAAAAAGTCATATAAACGTCATAGTGTAGTATGTCGAAAACACTGATAAAAACGTCATAGTATAGTATGTCGAAAAAACTGATGAAAACGTCATAGTATAGTATGTCGTAAAAAGTGATATAAACGTCATAGTATAGTATGTCGAAAAAAGTCATAGTATTGTATGTTGAAAAAAGTGATATGAACGTCATAGTATGTTGAAAAGAGTCATAGTAGTATGTCGTAAAAAGTCATATAAACGTCATAGTGTAGTATGTCGAAAATAGTCATAGTATAGTATGTCGAAAAAACTGATAAAAACGTCATAGTATAGTATGTCGAAAATAGTCATAGTCTTGTATGTCGTAAAAAGTGATATAAACGTCATAGTATAGTATGTCGAAAAAAGTCATAGTATTGTATGTTGAAAAAAGTGATATGAACATCATAGTATGTTGAAAAGAGTCATAGTAGTATGTCGTAAAAAGTCATATAAACGTCATAGTGTAGTATGTCGAAAATAGTCATAGTATAGTATGTCGAAAAAACTGATAAAAACGTCATAGTATAGTATGTCGAAGAAACTGATAAAATCGTCATTGTATAGTATGTCGAAAATAGTCATAGTATAGTATGTTGAAAAAACTGATAAAAACGTCATAGTATAATATGATGAAAAAACTGATAAAAACGTCATAGTATAGTATGTCGTAAAAAGTGATATAAACGTCATAGTATAGTATGTCGAAAATAGTCATAGTCTTGTATGTCGTAAAAAGTGATATAAACGTCATAGTATAGTATGTCGGAAATAGTCACAGTATAGTGTGTCGTAAAAAGTGATATAAACGTCATAGTATAGTATGTCGAAAAAAGTGATATGAACGTCATAGTATAGTATGTCGTAAAAGGTGATATAAACGTCATAGTATAGTATGTCGGAAATAGTCACAGTATAGTGTGTCGTAAAAAGTGATATAAACGTCATAGTATAGTATGTCGAAAAAAGTGATATGAACGTCATAGTATAGTATGTCGGAAATAGTCACAGTATAGTGTGTCGTAAAAAGTGATATAAACGTCATAGTATAGTATAGTATGTTGTAAAAAGTGATATAAACGTCATAGTATGTTGAAAAGAGTCAGTAGTATGTCGTAAAAAGTGATATAAACGTCATAGTGTAGTATGTCGAAAATAGTCATAGTATAGTATGTCGTAAAAAGTGATATAAACGTCATAGTATAGTAGGTCGAAAAAAGTGATATAAACGTCATAGTATAGTATGTCGAAAAAAGTCATAGTATAGTGTGTCGTAAAAAGTGATATAAACGTCATAGTATAGTATGTCGGAAATAGTCATAGTATAGTATGTCGTAAAAAGTGATATAAACGTCATAGTATAGTAGGTCGAAAATAGTCATAGTATAGTGTGTCGTAAAAAGTGATATAAACGTCATAGTATAGTATGTCGAAAAAAGTGATATAAACGTCATAGTATAGTATGTCGAAAAAAGTCATAGTATAGTGTGTCGTAAAAAGTGATATAAACGTCATAGTATAGTATGTCGGAAATAGTCATAGTATAGTGTGTCGTAAAAAGTAATATAAACGTCATAGTATAGTATGTCGGAAATAGTCATAGTATAGTATGTCGTAAAAAGTGATATAAACGTCATAGTATAGTAGGTCGAAATTAGTCATAGTAGTATGTCGAAAAAAGTGATATGAACGTCATAGTATAGTATGTCGGAAATAGTCATAGTATAGTACGTCGAAAAAAGTGATATGAACGTCATAGTATAGTATGTCGGAAATAGTCATAGTATAGTATGTCGAAAAGAGTCATAGTAGTATGTCGTAAAAAGTGATATAAACGTCATAGCATAGTATGTCGGAAATAGTCACAGTATAGTACGTCGAAAAAAGTGATATGAACGTCATAGTATGTTGAAAGGAGTCATAGTAGTATGTCGTAAAAAGTCATATAAACGTCATAGTATAGTATGTTGTAAAAAGTGATATAAACGTCATAGTATAGTAGGTCGAAAATAGTCATAGTATAGTATGTCGAAAAAAGTGATATAAAAGTCATAGTATAGTATGTCGAAAAAAGTGATATGAACGTCATAGTATAGTATGTTGTAAAAAGTGATATAAACGTCATAGTATAGTAGGTCGAAAATAGTCATAGTATAGTATGTCGAAAAAAGTGATATAAACGTCATAGTATAGTATGTTGAAAAGAGTCATAGTAGTATGTCGGAAAAAGTCATAGTATATTATGTCGAAAAAAGTGATATAAACGTCATAGTATAGTATTTTGAAAAGAGTCATAGTAGTATGTCATAAAAAGTGATATAAACGTCATAGTATAGTGTGTCGTAAAAAGTGATATAAACGTCATAGTATAGTATGTCGAAAAAAGTGATATGAACGTCATAGTATAGTATGTCGGAAATAGTCACAGTATAGTGTGTCGTAAAAAGTGATATAAACGTCATAGTATAGTATAGTATGTTGTAAAAAGTGATATAAACGTCATAGTATGTTGAAAAGAGTCAGTAGTATGTCGTAAAAAGTGATATAAACGTCATAGTGTAGTATGTCGAAAATAGTCATAGTATAGTATGTCGTAAAAAGTGATATAAACGTCATAGTATAGTAGGTCGAAAAAAGTGATATAAACGTCATAGTATATTATGTCGAAAAAAGTGATATAAACGTCATAGTATAGTATTTTGAAAAGAGTCATAGTAGTATGTCATAAAAAGTGATATAAACGTCATAGTATAGTGTGTCGTAAAAAGTGATATAAACGTCATAGTATAGTGTGTCGTAAAAAGTGATATAAACGTCATAGTATAGTATGTCGTAAAAACTGATATAAACGTCATAGTATAGTAGGTCGAAAATAGTCATAGTATAGTATGTCGTAAAAAGTGATATAAACGTCATAGTATGTCGAAAAAAGTCACAGTATAGTACGTCGAAAAAAGTGATATGAACGTCATAGTATGTTGAAAGGAGTCATAGTAGTATGTCGTAAAAAGTCATATAAACGTCATAGTGTAGTATGTCGTAAAAGGTCATAGTATAGTATGTCGTAAAAAGTGATATAAACGTCATAGTATAGTATGTCGAAAAAAGTGATATAAACGTCATAGTATAGTATGTTGTAAAAAGTGATATAAACGTCATAGTATAGTATGTCGAAAAAAGTGATATAAACGTCATAGTATAGTATGTCGAAAAAAGTGATATGAACGTCATAGTATAGTATGTTGTAAAAAGTGATATAAACGTCATAGTATAGTATTTTGAAAAGAGTCATAGTAGTATGTCATAAAAAGTGATATAAATGTCATAGTATAGTATTTTGAAAAGAGTCATAGTAGTATGTCGTAAAAAGTGATATAAACGTCATAGTATAGTATGTTGAAAAGAGTCATAGTAGTATGTCGGAAAAAGTCATAGTATATTATGTCGAAAAAAGTGATATAAACGTCATAGTATAGTATTTTGAAAAGAGTCATAGTAGTATGTCATAAAAAGTGATATAAACGTCATAGTATAGTATTTTGAAAAGAGTCATAGTAGTATGTCGTAAAAAGTGATATAAACGTCATAGTATAGTATTTTGAAAAGAGTCATAGTAGTATGTCATAAAAAGTGATATAAACGTCATAGTATAGTATTTTGAAAAGAGTCATAGTAGTATGTCGAAAAAAGTGATATAAACGTCATAGTATAGTATTTTGAAAAGAGTCATAGTAGTATGTCATAAAAAGTGATATAAACGTCATAGTATAGTATTTTGAAAAGAGTCATAGTAGTATGTCGAAAAAAGTGATATAAACGTCATAGTATAGTATGTCGAAAAAAGTCATAGTATAGTATGTTGTAAAAAGTGATATAAACGTCATAGTATAGTATGTCGAAAAAAGTGATATGAACGTCATAGTATAGTAGGTCGAAAATAGTCATAGTATAGTATGTCGTAAAAAGTGATATAAACGTCATAGTATAGTACGTCGAAAAAAGTGATATGAACGTCATAGTATGTTGAAAAGAGTCATAGTAGTATGTCGTAAAAAGTGATATAAACGTCATAGTATAGTATGTCGAAAATAGTCATAGTATAGTATGTTGTAAAAAGTCACAGTATAGTAGGTCGAAAAAAGTGATATAAACGTCATAGTATAGTATGTTGGAAAAAATTATTAGTGTTGTGATGTGATAACAAACGTAGTATAGACATAAACCTAGTCATAATACAGTATGCCATAAAAGGTTTTTTAAAAATACCTAATATAGTATAGCCATGCAATCACATAACAAATTGTTACAGTAAAGTTTCTTAAAAACATCAGGGTATAGTATATCATAAATAATTACCTAAAATGTATGCAATAAAAATGTCATGAAGGATAGCATTTGATAAATAAACTTAACAGAATGTCACTATGCGCCTACACAGTGATTAAATCCTTGTCAACTTTAGCATTCTAGCTCTTTCGACAAATATACATATTGAAAACAAGCTACCTAATTTAATACCTCATATACTTATACTTTTAAGAGCCCTAATTGTTGCTAAATTGATTTCTCAACTTTTAGTATTTTTTAAAAGACTCTGTGGACACCCTCATAAAAAATTAAGATTATCTTTACATCATTTTTTCCTAAAAGCACACAGTGGAACACTTAATGAACATTAAAGGTTTGTTTGTATGTACTGCAGCATAAATTAATATTTTAAATGGATCTTAAAACAGGTATTACTCACAGAATAAAAGTTTTGTGACCAGCACCTGGAAAGAAGACTTGTAAAACTCGCTACAGGCTGCAGTTTTGCAAATCAAAGTTAATATGTCAATGCTAGTTTTTAGCAAACATACTTGAAAAAAATCTTTAAAAAATTTAGTAAAGTTTATAATCTTTAGCACTTTGAGAGGTCAGCTGGTCTCGGGCTATCATTGGAACAGTGTTGGAAATAACCTCACACCGCTTTTTCAAAACCTAAGATTTTAGTTTCATAAATATAAACTTTTCCTTGAAACAAGCACACCTGGTTGTTACACTAAGAGTCCCCTGCTTAGAGCTCCCTACAACTGCCCTGCGGCACTGAACAGGTGTTGACGTGTGTGTGACCTCTGTGCAAAGGCTACGAGCAACACCCACCTGCCTTTTCCTTTGCTCACTTTGCTCTGTAGACTTGCATCCTGGCAGATCCGTCTCCCCCGCACATGCCCAGAATTATCCAGCCAAACACCGGGTCCGTCCTCGAGCGGCTGCAGCTACAGGAATTTAATATGTAAATAAGCAGCTTTAATTAACATAGTTGATAGGGGCAACACAGCTGCTGCCGACAGTGACTGATTACTCTTACCTCCATACAGTGCGTGTGAATGTGCTCTGTTGTGGTGTTCAAGGTTGAAATCTAAGGCCTGTTGGTGTTTACTATGATTTCATTTCAGTCATATTACTATGCAACACACCTGTTGCCTCTGTGCTTCATGTATTAGCAACACATCTCCCAAAAAAAAACTGCAGTAAACCACTGCAGTGAGCTCCAAGGAAAACAACAACACTATCTACATTAAAACACTGGGTGTACTCTGTTTACCTCATCATTTAAGTTTCTCTAACAGCGTTCTCAGAAGCAAACATACCCCTAATAAGTGTTAATGTTGTGTTTTATTCCTTCCTGTCTGCTTTAATAGGTACTACTCAGACATTGGGAAGATGCCAGCGATCAGCGACCAGGACATGAATGCCTACTTGGCAGAACAGTCACGGATGCACATGAACGAGTTCAACTCCATGAGCTCTCTCAGTGAGATTTACTCCTATGTGGGCAAATACACTGAGGAGGTACGTAATCTTGCTGCACTTCTCTGTCATCATTATCTGAGATTTAGTGCAATTTAGACCCATTAATGTTTTTTGAAGGAAGAGTTAAAGGAATATTCCACTGAAAATTGGTCTGACATAATCTACATTTATATCAATCTATTAAATAACATACTAATGCAACTGGCTCCTGTGCTTTACATAATAGTAGACCTAAGAACATAATTACAAAATGCTAAGCAAGATTTTTCCAAACAATTGCCTCAATTGACGCTCTATTTCCTGTCACAGGTTTGGCGGCACGGTTAGGTGATAGTGTAGTTTAGTTTTGTTGTGAATAAACTAAAGGCGATTAATCGAATTATTTTTTCAATTATGACTTTGGCTTCCAACGGTTATAAAAACACGGCTGCATTCTGTCTCACATCTCTTGTTTTCATGTGTTATAAATCCAGCGCACCCCTTTTCTTTACAGCGGTGCACTATTGCCAACTTGGACAACTTTTTTTTTTGCAGATTTAGCGACTTCTCCGGCCTTCTAATGGCTTTATTTCTAAAAATAACCCGCTGTCACCGTAGCTGCTGCAGGTACAGCCTATTGAGCTCTCAATATGGTACAAGGCGGACCTCTTAGGATGGCTGTTGACATTTCATTTACGACGACATCACCAGAATGTGTCGATGAGTGTCGCAGAGCAAGACAGAAACAGACTGGAAGGCACGTCCGTCTCCCCACAGTGCTCGGGCAGCGTTCCACTACAGAGTCAGACTGTGCCAAACTAATAACGAATGCTATGGGGTGTTTATCACTGCAGATATTTGACCAACTCTCATGTACTGTATGTCGTAGAGAATAGTGAATTAAAGATCTGCTGCAATGCGCCTTTATGTGAGTCATGCCTGTTCTGTTATCAGGGGTTATCAAGGTCAAGATAGAGTCTCAGGATGGAGCATTACATTACATTACTAACAATTTGTGTTATTTATTTATTCATCCTGTTGCCAGTTGGAGTACCTCAACAATAAGACTTGTGTCCAGTGAGCCATCTATAGCTGAATATCTTTTAAGTTCAAATAAATCCACTGTTAGGGCCTGTGTCCACATAGCGTTTTTTTATGGCAGAGAAACATTGGAAGGCACTGGGGAGCATTTCATCCCAGCTCTTCATTAATAAAATGGTCCCAGCTCTTTTTTAATGAGTCAGAGTCAGCGTGGTTTTTAAACTCACATAAGAGACACTGTTACATTTACTGTAGACCATTAACACTATGATGTAATAGACTAACATGTTTTAGTTTAAGACAGTGCGGCAGCGCTAACATTAAATGCCATTAGCCTATGTTTTGACGATGTGCTAAAACCTTATAATGCAGTAGCTAACCTCAACACCTGCAGGCCCTTGGGGGCTCACAGCTTTTTTACCAGAGGCTAAACAATTTAACACAGTTTGAAAAAATAGTGAGATATTTTGTTTAACCAAAAACTGCCCCAAAATCGCTGTCACTGTTGGAGTGATACTTGACCAATTTTCAACTAGCTTTGTATCAAGACAGTGTGTGTAGTGTGTGTAAATTAACTAGATATCCCTCCTCACCCCCCAGTGAAACTCTGCCAGGTGAAGTAATGAACGTAATCTCTCAAACTCGAGACAGAAATCCGATCAAACGGTAAAACTAGGGAGTGCCAATTAAATATATTAAGACTATGTTACTGCACGGCCTATTTCTCACCTTAAATGTTCTTGAAAAGTTCAGAGATTTTCAACCAGAAGCATTCAGAGAACATGCACAAAAAAGCTGGAGGGCTTTGAAAATAGTCACTGGCACACAGAAAGAAACGCTATGTGAACACAGGCCCCTAAAACCAAATTTTTTGTTGGTTTGTTTGTTTGTTTTTTAAAGTTCAATAAAGGCATGATGTTTCAATAAGTAATCAGGTTAGATAATTGTGATGTCAATTTGGACCAAAATAACGGTGACTATCGTGCAACCCTAGTCTGAGAAAACTATGAATGCACAGTAACAGCTGCACATCCAGGCTTACATAAGCTGCTGTCCTTCACAAGGAGGAAGCTACAGTCTTTTCATCGCCACCTTTCAAGTTTACATTGAGTATTTGATGTTTAAAAGACAACTTTTCAGTGGAAGATTCCTTCAACACATTGTCAGCACACTCAGCAGTGATACACACCATCAGGAGAGTGTATTTACTGGAGTCAATATTTTCTACTGTAATGTTTATGTTAGAAAATACATTGGAGCATCTAGTTATCGCCTTAGATTAGTTATCAGGATATACCAGATTTGAAGTGACTGCAGTGTTGTCATGTTGAGTAACGTGTGTGTGTGTGTGTGTGTGTTTACCTCACTGTCCTGCCGGCAGATTGTGTGTTCACTGGAGCAGGACGATGCAGCCCGGAAACAGAGGCTGGCCTTCAAGCTGGAGCAGGTTGTGGCCTTCATGAGTCTGGAGAGCTGAGGACCGCACTTCCCAGGGCGCACTGGGAAAAGACCCCATCAGAAACCGAGCCGTGCCTGAGCGAAGACCTGTCCCCATCTTTTTCATCATGTGACTTCCTCCCTCCGCCTTTCAAAGATGATGACTTCTTCCTTGACCTTTTTTCTGCTTCCTCTTCCCCGAGAAATATTTTTCTTTTCCTCATCCACTCTGCTGCATAGACTAGTTTACCTGAAGATATCTGAGGGGTGGTTCGGGGCTGAGGTCGGCGTTTCCCACAATGCAATGCGGGGGATCCCTCAGCTTCGCCACAGGGAGAGCTTCAAGGGGCGATTGCTTGAAAGCTGGCCATATTGGCATACTTCAGTCCCCCTGCTGGAAGACGAGAGGGGAAAAAACATTTTTATGTTGCCTTCAAGAATTTACACTGATAGGTAATTCTTTAAAAACCACAATGTTGGGTGTCCATTTTGTTGAGAACTTTTTTCAAAAATAGGATAGTTAAAGTAAAACCATCTCTAGAGTCCAGTTTATTGTAGTTCTATATTCAATGTACGGAATCAAGAGGAAACATCAACAATGATGACTGCAAGCCAAATGAACACCTCTGAAGAAAATTTAATGCAAGGATGGTTTGCCAAGTTTACACTGTACCTACAAGCGAAGCATACATATCTGCGAAATTTGGGGCGAGTCCAGGCAAACCTAGAATGTTCTTGTGTTCTTTCAATGTAGCTGGAGTTGTATTTAAGAAAAAGACTGATGGGGGTAGGGAAGGATTAGTGCTTCTCTGAACTTTTCCTTTATCGAAACGTGACTGACACTAAAACTTTACAAACCAGAGCATCCCCGATCTATACCCCTTTGCAACATTCGCACATTGTTCCCTGCCCAGCATACATTTACTTCAAAGAAAACGCTCATGATTTCTGCTTCCATCTGGCTTATGTGGCTACTGCAAAATTAACCTATTAGACAAAACCCTGGAGGCCCCCCGACCCAAGTTGGATCCTCTGTAAGAAGCACACAACCAACCCTGGAAGACAGTGTTTTGACTGCTAATCCCAACACCAGGAGCAGTCTTTGTCTGGCTCACGCCACTTCCAATCTTGTGTCGCCACCGCGACGGTCTATCAAAGCACACACACATACACGCACAGATACACACACAATCAGCAGTTGCACAAGATCCCGACTGCCCAGATATCTACGCCAACCCTGGAGGAGGTAAAGGGAAAAGCTGACTGAAATGTACTGGGTAAGAAACTGCTTGAACATTTAAAAGAAGAAGAATGATTCAATACAGTGTAGCCAGAGACGGCTGACTGCTCCCTGAAGGGGCCCTGTTGTGAGAGTAGCACTTCTTTCCCAGGATGTTCTTATTTAAAGACTTTTGTGTGGAGAAATCAAACAAGATGGACTTAGTCGGTCAGCCAAAAACCAAAGGAGCTTGAAATTTTCAAAACGGTCAAAAATGTATTTGTAAAGTGCCACTGAGGAACTGACAAAAAAAAGGACTATGTAAAAGACAACCACTTCTAGGACAAAAAAAAATTATTGTGACTGGAACTTTAACAAACCTGTGTGATTTTTTCTGACCTCAGTGTGTCGAGGTGAGAGGCTCTGTGGGCGAGGTGATCCGATCCTCCTTCCTCTTTCCATCGTCCCGGGTCTCTCCGGCTCTCGGCACACCGTTCACCCTTGTGTCCGGCTCCTGACTTGCCAGTTTTCTTTTCTGTTTTGCACAAGCGTTGGAGATGGTAGCTAGTTGCATACGGCAAAACCCCAACTCTTGAGTGTGTAACTGTTGAGGCGCTCTTGTCTGTATTAGTGTAGTTGTCCTCAGTGGCGGCAGGGGGCGGCCTTCTCCAAGCCTCAAAAAAAAAAGAAAAAAAAAAAAATCTGATAAAGCAGAGCAGGAACAGAAACAAGACGTGAGCATCACGGCAGGATAAACAGAAAACGATAGACTTTAAAAAGTAGATACGACTTGTTGGAGAGAGCGATTGAAAGAGAGATGATGGAGGCGCCCTCCGTACCTTTTGACCTCTGCCCTTTCTTTTGCCTTGACAACGTGCCCCATGTGGTGATGTGAATGTGTGAAGACCGCCCTAGGTCCACCTTGGGTCCTTTATTGGCTTTTTAAGCGCATGTAAAACGTAAACAATTTAAGAAACTTATTTAAAAAAAAGTGAAAAATAAGAAAATTAAGCCTTGCAATGATGATGTGGATGTGTTCTTTTATCTTTCTTTTGCTTGGAAGAATCGAGATGGAAAAAGTGGATTGTTCATGTAATAAAAACTATAACTTTCGTTTAAGGTGGAACCTTTATCCAGCTCAACCCCCACTGCAGAACCTCATGCCCATGGTTTTTGTGAAGTGTTAGATGCTAATAAAACAGATATTATATACCCTTGCATGTTGACCTATTTGGATGGTATGAAATGGAACTGCCTTGCTCAAAGATATTTATATACTTCTACTAGTACTTTAAAGTCATTCACAAGCCAACTGTTCATTTTAAGATTATGGATCTCACATAAAGACAACATCTACTCTGTTTTGAATTCCTCGTGCCGTTTACAGCGTCCTCCATTACAGGCCGTCAGTGTTTTGTGACAGCTGTGTCTTTCAGTTTTGGTACACAGAAGATGCAAGCCGAGTCTTGCTCTGTCTTTGCTGCTATTACATCTTGTTTTGAGAGTCGTCTGCTGCATTACATTGATTATTCCATCATGATAATTGCTTACATTTTTTTAATCTCCATCAGTTGAGGCCAGAACAGAAACATTTTGAGCTGTGAAGCTGTTTTCAGATAACTGAAGATGGCCACTTAAGAAAGCAAACAGATGTGGTTCGACAAAGGTTCATTTCATAAAAGCAACAAAAGACTGCATCAGTTTGCCGCCATATGTCACAAAATAAAAATGTTCTCATCCCTTTTTAGAAGAAGCAGTGTACACATGTGATTCGTCGTACAGATAAACAACTTTGTGACAAGAGAGGCACATTAGGCTTGATAGTAGACTTATGTTTAATGCTGAGTTTGGCAAGTGACTGTTTCTTTCTTAGCCCTTGTGTCAAATGTATGTGAGATATCCAAGTCCATTAGTTCCTGTCTGCAGCTATACAGTATGATGAATGTCTGTTGTTTGAACTTGGAGGGGTACATTCACAAGGCGTTTGCTGGACATGTTATGTAGTAAACATATCAAACCTAATCGTATCCGTTATTGGAAAATGAGGGGAATAGGAATTGATTTAGCGACTTTAAGCTGGCATTGACATTGAAAGAAACTGAAACCACATAATTTCAAAGAAGCCCTTTCATTCATGTAGCCGATGTATACTCAGTCTAGACACCCAAAGTTTCCCCTCACAGCCGTGTGTTGATGACTAACACAAGGTGAGAGTCCTGGACTGTCATTGTGAATCTGCCCCCCAGTTAAACATCCTGTCTTTCATTTCTCCCCGCCCCCTGTCCCGTCCCCTGCAACAAAGGTCGCCTGCTAGTAGCCACCTTGTGTTGCAACGTCCACAGATAAAGTTTCCACCTTCAAACGTTTTGTAGGAACTAAAAATGTCCTCCTAGCTCAGTGTTATAGCAGGTGTTACAGAAACATGCTAGAAAAGACTTTTACTAGACCATATTTGAAAGATAAAGAGTATCTTATCGAGAGATAAAAACGAAACCTGGGGGATATAAGGCGAGCTTCTCTAACTTTGTTATAATTAATTGTATACCTGTGTATGTAAATATAATGCATTCCTATTTTGCAGTCAAGAACAAAATACTATTTGTAATATAGAATAAACTTTATTATGAAACCAAGCATTCCATGATTGTTTTTGCTCTTTGTTTCAGTTTGCAGACTGCAACACTAGCTACATTTGAATCACACCCTCGGTGACAATCAAAGTTTATGGGCCCAGTGTGTAGGTTTTAGGGGGATGTATTAGTGGGAATAGAATTGAAGTGTTTTCTTTAGTATCACCTGATAATAAGAATTGTGTTTTTGTTAACTTAGAATGAGCCATTTTATCTACATAGGGAGTGGGTTCTCGTCCACAGGCGTCTGCCATGTTTCTACAGTAGCCCAGAACAGATAAACCAAACACTGGCTCTATGATAGTGCCGTTCATGTATTTGCGTCATCAGTGTAGTTGGCAGCCCCTCTGCAACGAATCGAACAGCATGGGAAAAACACTGATTTCTAACATGAAATGGCTTTGTGCAGTGTTTTTACCAGTTAAAATCACCTTGTCTGTTTGTTTTGGAGAGGAAGAGACCTCTGCTGATAATTCGGCTCCAGGTAAAAACCTCTCGAACCTTTAGATCTTAAGTTATTAAAAAAAAAAAAAGGTGAGCACACATCAGCAGTTGCTGGGCTAGTGCCCCATTTGCAATAAGCCAAACAGTGTTGGAGAAACACTGATTTCTAACATGAAACTGCTTTATGCATTGTTTTTACCCGTTAAAATCACCTGGTCTGTTTGCTTTGGAGATCAAGAGACCTCAGCGAATAATTCAGCTCCTGGTAAAAACCTCCTAAATATCTAGATCTTAAGTGATTAGAGAAAAGAGCTAAGCACATATTAGCAGGCGCTGGGCTAGTGCCCCGTCTGCAATGAGCCGAACAGCATTGGGAACTGGTTTAAATCACAAGGGTTGTTTGTTTTGGAGAGGAAGAGACCTCTGCGGATAATTCAGCTCCCGTAAAAACTTCCTGAACATCTGGATCTTAAGTTATAAGAGAAAAAAGCTGAGCGCATAGTAGCAGGTGCTGAGCTAAAGCCCCATCTGCAATGAGCCAAACAGCATTGGAGAAACACTGATTTTTAACGTTAAACTACTTTGTTCAGTGTTTTTACTGGTTTAAATAATCATGTCTGTTTGTTTTGGAGAGGACGAGACCTCTGCAGATAATTCAGCTCCTGGCAAAATCCTCCCAAATATCTGAATCTTTAGTTATCAGAGAAAAAAGCTGAGCACACATTACCAGGTGCTGGGCTAGAGCCCTGTCTGCAATGAGCTGAACGGCATTGGAGAAATGCTGATTTGAAACATGAAACGGCTTTGTTCAGTGTTTTTACTGGTTTAAATCACCTGGTCTATTTGTTTTGGAGAGGAAGAGACCTCTGCGGATAATTCAGCTCCTGGTAAAAGCCTCCTGAACGTCTGCATTTTAAGTTATCTGAGAAAAGGGTGAGCGCATATTAGCTGATAGCGTTGGAGATACGCTGATATGAAACGTGAAGCGGCTTTGTTCAGTGTTTTTACCGGTTTCAATCACATAAGATTTTACTTATAAACATGGCATATGCACAAAACGAGGCCTGAAAGAGGCGTACACTACTTTCCACTCAAGTTGTGATGTATAAAAACAGTCTTGATGGGTGAAACACTGACGCATGCTTATGAATATTTTGGAGACAGGAATGGTGACGTGGATGGTGAGTTGGAAGCCTGATTGTAGAAATTGTATTATATCAGTGCACACAATTTTTGGCTTTTGTTTGTACGTACATTTTTAGTATGGATCCTACGCACTGTTTTTCAAATGAGACCCTTAGTCTGTTTGTCGTTGACGGAACAAGACCTCTGCGGATAATTAGGCTCCTGGTTAAAACCTTCTGTACAATGAACACAGAAGGAATCCTAACCAGAGTTTACACTTGGCACATTGGAAAAGTTTCACCTAGTTGAAATCTGCAATCCTCACGGCTAGATGCCACTACATCCTACACACTGCTCCTGTAGATTAACAAAAAATATTTATATACTCTAGTCAGAAAAACGATGCGCTGAATCTAAAAGTACGATGAGACAGATTTAGACCTTGACATGCCCCTCACCCCACTGGGAAACCACAGCCTCCTGCAAGATGCACATTTGATGATAAATATTTAAAGATTCAGTCGACCTCCGAGACCTCTTCACAGGCTACCTGTGGGTGGGGCTACACTGACAGTTTGCTGAAGTCAAAAATCATTAATGAGTGAGTTGTTCTGCTCTAACAGGTGAAACACAGCCAACACAGGAGGCTTGGAGACACAGTCCCAACATCAGGTACAGTCTGAAAACACCAGTGTGGGTGTAAAAGGCATTACAAGGGCTTTAAATTAAATGGTGTGACCATATTTTCTGGCTAACAAAAGCCCAGGCCTTATGCTACCTACTCAGTGTTATATAAAACCTGAAGCAGGGGCCAGTGACAAATAAAACAGGATAATAGCTCTGAATTCTTGGAATGCTCTCGCACACACAGACTACACTGTGTCTTGCCAAATAGCTCTAATTTTCCTTTCCATCTTAGTGACAGGTTCCAGCCAGACTGGGTGTTCGGGGATGCTGAGGCTATCTCAGGTCTCACACTGTCTGGTGCCAGACAGAGCAACAAAGAATAAATGCACAAAGATGCATAACAAACAGCTGTTACGCTCTATGTGCTGTCAACTGTAAGCAGAATACACCATAACAAATGCCACACTCTAACAGCAGAACATACCCATCCCATCAAAAGAAAGCCCTCTGATTTTTAGACAGATGCATAATGGCCCAAATTATTTTAGACTTTAAGTATCCAAATTATTCAAATTATGGTTTTATCCAATTAATTTTAAGTCTATGGTCTGATTTTCCACATCACCACTGGGAGGAAACCAAGGTTTGGAATAAATCTGCACAGGAGAAGTCACTCTCTGAGTACACACACTGAGTAGTCAGGGAGTAAATCTCCAAATAGCATGTTAAACAGCAACAGTCATACTGTTAGCCTACCTCTCAAAGAGCAGAGACAGAAACTTAGCCCACAGTGACGACTTCCAGTTCAGTCAAAATCACTGTTATTATAGTCATACACAGTGACTTCTCATACTGGGCAAGACTAAGGCTGTGTACTGGCAACAATCTGGCGATAAGCTGTGTATCACAATACAGGGTTACAATTTAATATACTGCAGGAATGTAAACAAGGCGATATAATGTCTTTTTTCCTAAATCTAATCTGAGGAAAACTGTAATAGTATAAAAAATACACCAAGATATGCCTACATAGATGGGTCACTGTACAGACCTACCAGGCACAGGCAAAATGGAGAGGAAATACCAGGGAGAAAATGAGACTCACAACTGTGAAGAGACAAAATGAATACAAATTGACCACTAAGAGACATGAAACAACCCCAAAGAGACCCAAAATGACCTCTAAGGGTGCTTTCAGACCTAGAGTTGTCTTGCTTTGGTCTGAATCAGGGACTAATTTTGTGACAAAGTGGCATAATTACCTAGAGTTGGTTCGTGTTCTCACGGCAGCATTTATAAGCGGACCAGATCAAATGCTTTGTACGACAAAGCTGCTCTTGATTGGTCAGAATTTCCATGTGGGAAAAATCCAGGAAGTAAACAAAACGTTGAAGAAGTTGAGGATGTGACACTTTCTAATGTCACAATGGAGGGACAACTACGCAGGATGATTTTAGCACTGCTCATCGTGGACTATATTGCTGTCATTGTTCATTTGAGTCAAAGCATACAGTTTGAAAACGAGGCGCGGCTCCAACTAGAAAACAATGTTTTGATGCATTGGATGTGCTGAATGTGCATATTAAGGCAGTACAGGAGGAGGCGCACATTAATAATCCTCCAGGACTGTAACATGCTCATGTTTAACCCAAACAATGTGTCATGTGACTGCAGTTGGTTCGGATCGAGGTCGGAACACGTTCTCACCACAAACGAACCGCACCAGAGTTCCTTTGTATCCAGACCGAGACCACCTCTTCAAGAAGGTCTCAGTCCGGTTGTTCTGGTGCACACTCAAGTTTAATTGCTGTGTTCACACCTGCCCAAACGAACCGCACTTAGGGGGCAAACAAACTTGAGTTTGACTGAATCAAACGAAACAGGGCAGGTGTGAAAGCACCCTAAGAGATACAAAACAACCCAATGAGACTAAGAATGACCACTACGAGACAAAAAACATCCACAAAGAGACAAGAAACCACAGAGTGGTGTGCAACGACTGCAAAAAGACGCAAAACAAACAACAACAAGAGGCTGAACAACTATAAAGTCTGAGTCTTGCTCCTTTGTAGGAGAGGTGGTGGGGCCTTCTGCATGTCTGTGCCCAGGACTATCTCATAATCCGCCTGTGGATGTTACAGGGGGATCTGTATTTGTATTTATCACAGTCCAACATCAGAGCACCACTTTTGTGCAATCTGATTAAAGGAGTGAACAATTGCCTTTATCAGTGATACAAAAATTTAGACAAATTAAGAAAATAAAAAATCTGTAGCCAATCAAAAATCAATACAGTGGGCAGGAAAAAAAAACATCCCTGCAAGCTGGGAACAGAACGAACAAAGCTGGGCCCACAAATCAGCTGCAGTCGACTAACACTTGAAGGCTGGGTGGGTCTGTTAGAGCCAGCTGATAGTAACAGTAGATATTAGATTTATGGAGCCAGGTGTTTATGCAAGCAGGTGTGGAGCTGGCATCTTTATACATGATACTCCTAAACTACTGTTTTTCCAGTATAAGTTTAAAAAGTTTGGTCCAACTTCTCTTAATGAGGGAGACTTAAAGAAACAAGCAGCACTCGGCAGCTGAATGTACATCTCACAGATGTAAATTTACATACATCCTCCCAACTCTGACAACTTTTCCATTCCATCTTCCAAGTTGGATTCGGTAGTTAGAAACTGGCTGATGGATTTTCTAATTAATGAGTAAGGCTGGCTCACTGGGCCTGGACCTCTCATTGTGTTTGGCTCTGAATCAGCCTATTACTACTCCAAGTGATGCAAATGCTGCTTAACTCCTAATCTGAGTTACAGTGAAATAAGCTCCATGGGGTAAATCCATGGATCTCATTTATATTGTCAGGAGGCAGGTTACAAAAGCTTCTCTGGTTTAATGAGAGGTGTTTCCTGACATGATGCAACCCTGGTCATTATAATGCAGGGAAGGCAAATATCTGCTGCCAAAATAATTAGGAAACAGCAGCACTGGTGAAGATTAGTTAAACCCTCCTTCTCTTGAAGCCAATCTAGCAGTCCTGAAGCCATTCAGGAAAATCAAAGAGGGAAATCCCTGCCTCTAAGCACATATCAGTCTACAAAGCTTAGCTGTAGTTCAGCAGTAAACACAGAGCTGGTTTATTTTACTCTACAATCTGCATTATTCAGTATCATACATCAAAGGCAGTCAAACACATTTTAATGTACTAATTTTCTGATTTTATTTTTCAAGTGGCAGCTTCGTTATCTCACAAAACACACGGTTTCCATGTCTGACTTTTTGCAACATCAACTTTTTTCAACTGGTACAGCTGCACAATAGAGTGCTGCAAGGGTGATGTTTATTTGTAGGCCAGCTCAGAAGTTAACATCGCCCTGGTTCCCCCGACAAAAAGTCGATGTGATTTTTACTTTGGATTTTGGTTTACTGCAGAAAATAAGCTCTGTGGCAAGTTTATGACACTGACACATTTTGTTCAACAACATTAACACCACCTTCAAGTGTAAATGTAATAGCGACATAAAAAGCTACCGTTAGCAAGGCTCAACAATAAGAATTGCCTGGGGCATGTGAAATGCCATGTTATTTCCATTTGCAGTATTGTATTTAACGGTATGGCTCTGCTAGGCCTTTGCAGAAAACCACTTCCACGTGCCTACATGGAAAGCCTAGGGTGGAAAGAGCACATCTCTCTGCCCTTCCACGTGCAAACAAAGAAAGCCTGAGGCAGAAAGAGCAAACTTTCCTGCCCTTCCATGCACTTACATGGAAAGCCTAAGGCAAAGACAGCACATCTCTCCGCCCCTTCCACACGCCTACGTGGAAAGACTACAGGCAGAGAGAGCACATCTCTTCACCCTTTCATGCGCCTACACGGAAAGACTAAAGGCAGAGAAAACAAACCTCTCTGCCCTTCCACGTGCAAACAAAGAAAGCCTAGGGCGGAGGGAGCACACCTCTCTCCCCATCAATGAATAAGCGAGTAAAGCCTGAGGCAGAAAAAGCAAAACCCCCTGCCCTTCCATGTGCCTACATGGAAAGCCTAATGTGGAAAGAGCACACCTTACGCCCTTCCACGTGGCTACGTGGAAAGACTAAAGACAGAGAGAGCAAACCTCTCTGCCCTTCAATGTGCAAACAAGGAAAGCCTGAGGCAGAAAGAGCACATCCCCCTTCCCTTCTATGCGCCTACATAGACAAGTTTACTTATGTTGCTCAATATATGAGGTGACGACATGAATCAGTCAGCACAACTTAAATTTCAATGTGACAACTCTGACCATTACTTTATTTTTTATTTTTTTGTCTCTTTTAGATGATATACACTTTTACTAATGAGTGGATCTTCAAGTGTTTAAATATACTAATTGGATGAAATGAGCTGCATATATCCCAATCCTCACTTAGAGAATAAAAAACATTGTGGAGCATCGTTCCTGTGGGCTCAGGCAACACTAAACCCCTGAGCTTGCCTGAGAAGGACTAAACGCTGAAACCCGGTATTTTTGAATATCCCATGGAGAGAGACTCTCACTGCAGCCTGTTTTATTTTGTTCTGAAAATGTCAGCGTGCAGCCTCGTTCTGTGGCCGATAAACGAGGCGCAGACTGTCAAAGGAGGAAATACAGTGAGTGCTGGACGGAGCAGTGAGTGACAACAACCCCGCCCACATTAAAAAGTACTGTTTGCGGTGGAAACACTAGGGTCTAGGTACCACCTGAAGGGTTACTTTTGGTTCCAAAGGTATCATACATAAAGTGTTTGGTGGAAACGGGGCTTTTATGTTGTAAAACAAAAATGAAAGTCTCTTAAACTTGTGTTAACCACAGACCTTATTTCAAGCATCTAACTGAAAACTTGTTCAAAAAACCCATTGACTTTGAGACGAGAGAACAGTAAGTGCTTCAATGCTAAGTCATTTCCAGGCTTAAGGACTCAATCCTGCAGCTCTCTCTATAAAGCACGTCTTTACCTCAGTACAACAAGGCCATCTTCAAACACCTTACTGAGACACACAGACTTTAAAAGTCAGATGTAAGCTAAAAAAAAAAAAAGACACGTAAATGGAAAACAGGAGTGACAGATGAGGAAATAGAAAGTTCTGTGTAGCAAAGGAGGGCAGGGGAGGTGTGAAGTGTAGAAAACAGAGTGACAACCCGCTGGAGGGCTATGCCCACGGACCGGAGGCTGCGGCACTGAGTGGCTGACGGGGACGAGAGATTGAATTGGCCCAGTGTCACCCTCCATATACCATCCAGTGAACTGGGAGTAATGGGTGAGAAATAGAAAGGGGGACGGTGGAAGGAGAGAGAGAGCGAGAGGTAGGGAGAGGGAGGGAGGGCCGCCAAGTGTCACCCTAATTTTCTGACTAGTGGGGTGGGGATAATGGAAGGGAGGAGAGAGGCAACTCTGAGGGGTGATGGGGTTGAGAGAGGTTGGATGGAGGTAGCGAAGGGGGCAGGATGATAGAGAGCTGGCTATGATTGCTTCGCACCAGGGGTGGTTTTCCACACTCCCATGATCACTGCAGCCCTTTCACCCCAGACCCCCACCCCGCCGTCACATCCACACACACTGATGTGATGTGGCCATGAGAAAGAAAGAAAGATTAGAAGGTCTGTCCACATGGAGATGGAGTGATGGACAGAGGAGGAGGAGTAGTGAGGAGTTTGGTGCTGGTGAGGCAATCAGTGTTAGAGGGCATGAGGGGTTACGGGATTGGATAATCAATAAGGCTGAACCTGCAGCTTTGGGGACTTGAACCCATATTCATCCCCTGGCCACCTCAGCTTAAAAGACTTATCTTCAAGACAAGGGACTATTAGATTTACTGTCAACAGAGCAATTCAGAAGATTAATATCACTCACATCACCCCTCTCACAAAGAAAGACACGTTTGAGTAACAGGTCCAGGTAGGAAACTAATGTTACAGAAAAAACAGGGTTGCACCAACAGCTCAGTTATCTTGGAGTATAAAAACACTTCAAGTTTAGTAATGGTTTGGCCCGGCTAATGGTGCCAGCCTGTCTCATGTTTGTGATGTATCTCTAACACTCATTGGCTACAGAGCATGAAGACGGCGAGAGAAGAAGGGGATTTTATCTGAGCATTAGAGGTGTCAAACTGGAGAAGGTGCAAAGATCTTAAATCTTTTCTTATTATCTCTTTCTTCCTCTTTTTTTCTATTTTTCTGAAGGTTGCAGCATTTTAAAGGTCACTCATTTTTTACTGTTCTCACTATGTTTTCAAGCTTTCTTCAAAGATTTGGCTCCAATCCCAATACACCCCTTCCCTCTGCCACTGAGCCCTTATCCCTCCATTTTGCATGTCTAGGGGTAGGGTGTCCAAATTCTTGTTGGGATAGAGGCTCGGGCTACATGTCTCAGACGCACACGTCATGAGAAATCATCAGCAAAATGGCTGCACAAGCAACAAAAGAAACATTCAACTGTATTTTCTTCATTAATAAATCTGTAAAAACCAAGATAAGCTTTGTATTATCTTAGGCTTAATGTTGTCTCAATGTATTACAGTCCTTGTCTTCATAACAAGCATAACAAGAGAGATCAGTAGTATGCCAATGTCTCAATAGCTAACTAGCTAGCTAGTGTTTAATTGCTGATTTGTGCATGTCAGTCCTGTATTTTGACATATTTCCATATTGCATTTCCCCCATTTGATGGCTTATGATGCCCAAAATTAACTTAAACTAAACCAAAGGCTTGAATCGCATTGAGTTCTCGTCAATTTACAAGTGGGCTTCTTTGTTTATTTGCTGTTTTTTTCAATGAAACTGGCAGTTCTCGTGCATAAATGGCAGGAGTTTAAATGGACTGAATCAATGGGGAAAGAGAAAGAAAGAAGGGAGAGTGACAGAACAAAGGAGCATTATAGTAGAGACCAAGGTAAGGGAGATAGAACGTGCACGAGAGGGAGACGAAAAACAAAATAAAGGGGGGCTGCAAAGTGACTTGGTTGGCAGAGTTTGCTTCTGCCTCCTCAGTAGTGGGAGAGATGTACGTAACATGCACCAAAGAGCAGTGATCATCATCTGTGCGTCACATTGCCATGGACAGCCATGCGCACCAGACAAACCAAGGGGTGCAGCTTGTTCTGCTGAACCTGTCATGCACAAGACGACAGATGATTGAAATAACAGAAGAGAAGAAGAGGAAGTGGTGCGAGGAAACATATCAGCCCTTAGCTTGTAATGAACGTTTCAATATTAAAAAACATATTATAATAAAAAAAATGTTTACAAGAGAAATTCTGGCTTTTAGATGGGTTCAGGCCCAAAATTGCTGCCATGGGTCAGGCTTGGCTTGAGCTTGGACTGAAACTGTGCGGGTTCATAAAGTGTCAGGCCTGATTTTTGGGCTCAATCAGAGCTCTACTGGCAGGGTAGGAGCACGTTAGTCTACAGAGCACCGCTACAGGCCTAGGTAATGAAGCCGTCTTTTTTATTTGATGACTTGTTTGAAGTTGTGAACAAAACACAAGCGTCCCGAAAACTGCAAAAGGTTGCCTGCAGCCCACGCAAGAGAAATCACTACTGCAGAAGACGGCATATTCGCAATGTCAAGCAATACTTTACATCCATTTATGTAAACACTAGCATACCAGTGACATATCAGGGTCTTGAAGGGTTTCCCCATTTTACAGGTCCAATTTCAACCTCTGCCCCTCGTAGCTTTGTTTCGAGAGACAACTTGGCACTCCGAACAAGGGGCAGGGATAAGAACATAAAATGGGATTGGGCCTTTAAGTTAAAATGTTTGTTTTTTTGTAGTGAAATACTGCCAAAAACCCGTTTAATAGTGTTAGATAATGCAGGAAACTGTTAGTGAAAGATCTGATTACTGCCTGTGATGTTGAATTCTGGAGTGAGGTTTCTCACGTGGTTCCTGTCATGTGGATAACTGGCTGCCGTGTTGACAGGATGGATGGACTGATGATAGGTAGTGCAGCTCGGACACTGGCTGACGGTTCTAATTTCAGGAATGTATTTCGAGATATTGACAACTGTACGCAAACAGATGGGAGCAATTACCGATATTAGTCCATTCTCCTCCGTCTGCTGTGTCTTGGTAAACATTTGTGTGGCTGGTTTGGCAGCAGAGATAGAGTGGGAAAGAAATCAGACAGATTCAATGTTATAGCCAGAAACACCCTAAACACTACAGATGGAGAATGAAGATACAAATCTGAGCCTGTCAAAAGGTTTCAGAACAAAGAGTCTGAACACTGAAGTAACCTTCAAGCTGAGACAAGGTGTCTGCTGGAGTCAAATCAATGAGTATAAACAAGTGTGTGATAATTCCTCTTCGGGGCAGATACTTGGATCCGACTCCTATTAAATGTTTTCCCCTGTTTACTCCATTAGAAGCCAATATTAGGTAAAACTGCTTCAAGGGATACTTAATCTCCCAAATGACCATTTGTTTATACATTACTCACTTTATGTTACACTGATTTCGTGAAGATTTTTTTCCGTTTGCCTGAGGTGAATGAAGAATGCAAACTCAGAGAAAATTCTTGATGAGCTGAGGTCATAGGCGACCGTGTTTAACAGCGGCAGAACTGTATCAAAACATGTTTGCAAACCCTCACACAACTCGTGCAGTATGATCCACGTGTCATTTATCCAATCTAGGGTGTTTTTTTTTTTAACAAATCATGTTTTGCTTATTTCAGCATCGCAGGCAAATAGTATATATGTGGTCCTGACGTTTATACAGAAAGGCTTCACTCATTGTTACAAAAAGAAATTAAAAAATGGATAAACTAAATTAGATAAAATGTTTGTGGTAGTTAAGACCTCACAAATTCAAATTTAAGACTATTTAATGACTTTTAAGGCCTTATTGTTGTAACATTGGATTTAAGAAATTTTAAGACACTTTAAGGACGTGTAGACACCCTGCAGTCGTATGCTCAGTATTTCTAAAACACAGGGTGTCTACAGGTACCAGACACTTACATTAAATGTTTATCATATCTTTTCAAAATTATTTTTACCAAATTTCAGACAGATTTTTGGAGAAATCTCCCTTTCATCACCCTTTCAGGGTTCATTTCACAATAATGACCCGCCTGCTGTCAATTACCCCGTATATTACTCGGCTACTCGCTAAATAAATCAATAATTCTGCCCCAGAAATGAATTTTAAGAGGATTTTACATCACTCATAGAAATAGTCTAGGGCTGGGCAATATAAGAACTACAGTATGTGTGATATATCGCTATATTTCCAAGCAAGATATAGATTTAGGCAACACTGTTTATATCCATACAGGGTCAAGTTGCATAACACTGTTTTCCAGCAACACTAAGAGAGACACAGAGCTGCTCCTCTGCTTAATCCGTCTGTTTATTCGTCTACAGTGTGACATCGGTCCCGGTCTATGTGTTGCATGCCATGCTAAATCAGTCTGTGAGATGAATGAAATGACCGCAGTAGCACACATGCAGTCCAGCGCTGTGCTTTATGTGCAGGAGACAGAGCTGCTTGATTGTGTCAGGTGAGTGTTTGCTTGCTAGTTAGTGTGTGAGGTGGATCATAGCACATCGCTGTTCTTCTTGGTAGCTGTAGTCTAATGTGTGACATTGAGACAGCGCCTGGAGGCAACAGATGTGTTTAAAAAAAGGCAAAACTAGGATCAGCTGAGTGAATAGAGTGTTCAGCAAAGCCGTGTCATAAAGTAAATAGTACATATTTGATCCTGTGAAGAGGAATGTTTAGATAAAATTTATATTTTGCCAACAGGTAAGATCAGGTATAAAGTAATAAGACATTATTAGGCTCAGTGGTAGGTTTAAAGATTTGTAACACAGGAAAAATGGACCTTCACGCAGAAGAGACTCATTTTGTCAAAGCACATTAAAAGATGGTAGAAGATGATACTAATTAATGACTTTCAAGGTCTAATATTTATCAAATTGAATATTATAACACTTTTTAAGGACCTGCAGACGTCCCTGTTTGATGGGGAACTGAACAGAAAGAAATGTAATCACTGACAAAACAGTATTTTTACCCTACTGAACACGAGAGCTACTGGTAGCAGTTCTGATTCACTTAAGTAACACAACAGAAACTGCAGATTGAGGCAGCAGTAGATCAGCAGCTCTTGCATTCATCAAGGTAAAATTAGTGTATGTCATTGAAGTCTGGCTTTGAAGAGCGCATAGCTAAGCTTCACTTCCAGTTCCCCGTCTGAAAGGTCTGTCTGGGAAGTACTGAGGATATGACTGGATAAATGAGACTTGGATTATACTGCACAAGTTGTGTGAGAGTTTGCAAACCAATGTTTTGATATATATTCATCAAGAATTTTCTCAGTTTTTGGATTTTTCGTTCATCAAAGGCATGTCAGAAAAACAATGTTTTCTTCCCGAATTTAAGGTAACATGAGGTGAGTAACTGACATACAAATGATCATTTTTGAGGGTGTTCCTTGAACATGATGATTTCTATTTATGCTCAAATAGTGTTTTTGATGTGATCATTACCAAACTGTTTTGCTGAAACCTCCTCTCCAACTGCAGCTCCCTTGACCCCTACTAACTGATAAATCAGCTACACAGCACAGGGTCTAGACATTGCAACTGATCTTACACAACCTTGCCTCTCTCCATACAAACACACACACACACACACACACACACACACACACACGCAGCATGTTCTGAAGTCTCTCCTTTACGGGCTCCACAAATCTTCTCCCCATTTCAGCTCCTAATCAATAACAACCATGCAATTCCTTCTAAACTGCACATTTGCTCCTCGGGCTCCAGCACCATATGCTCTCACCGAAACACGAATTACCAGAGCAGTGTGAGCCTATACAACACAGTGAATTGATTATCTGGTTGAGAAGTACATTGAATTTAATATTCCTTTATTGTCCGCCTACATGTCCAACACGTTCCTCGTGTTGATAATGGATTATAGCTGTGCAACAGACAGGTACGACTGAGAAAATCTCTCTGCTCCATAAACATGGAAACATGGATAAACTACAGGAAGAGGAAACAGCTTTCAGACAGTAATTGATTTGGCTCAACACTGTGACAGATGTACACTTTACTGCTCTTCCTCATGTCACAATTCCAGGCTATTACAAAACACTGAACTTCACAACTTCACTCAAAACAATATGGAAAAAATGTAACTTTCTATTTGAACAGTTGTTCCGCTTTTGTAGCTAGTGTGTCATGGCACGGTGGGTTTTTCCATTTTGCTCATTAACACATACTTTACATGATTAGTTACATGTGTTTGCCATTAAAGGGACAGTTCACCCCAAAATTAAAAATACATATGTTTCCTCTTACCTGCAGTGCTTTTTATCAGTCTAGAATGTTTTGGTGTGAGTTGCTGAGTCTTGGAGATATCGGCTGTAGAGATGTCTGCCTGCTCTTAAAAATAATGAAACTCAGTGGCACTTGGCTTGTGGTGCTCAAAGCGCCAAAGAACAGCATTTTTTTTTTAAAAATTAACAGCTGTATCTATTTCCAGAAATCATGGCCTGGTCACACAAGAAAATCTACAGACGTTGTTGTGAGCAGCTTCCAAACTACACCCGCAAACTGTATCACTGTGCAAAGGAAAGCAAGCATCTACTGTTAGCTCACCTAGCACCACTGAGCTAGCTAATGTTACAGCTCAGTTGCGGAGGACTCAACTCAACTCAACTCAACTTTATTTATATAGCACTTTAAAAACAACCACAGCTGAAACAAAGTGCTGTACATAAATAGGCAAAACAACAGGACGCCATTAATGTTTACATCTTACACTGTCATAAGCCTCTCATCCACGAGTAGATGCACGCTTCCCTTTGCATAGTGATTCAGTTGGCGAGGGTAATTTAGTAGAGAAAATAGTTCCTACATGAAACTGCTCACAACAAGGTCTGTGGATTATCTTGAGTAACCAGGTCACGATTTCTGGAAAGCGACATTGCTGTTGAGTTTTCCTGATGTATTTTTTGGCACTTTGAGCACCACAAGCTGAGTGCCATCTAGTTCCATTATATTGTATGGAAGGCAGACATCTCTACGGCCGATATCTCCAACACTCACCAACTCAAACCAAACCAATCTAGCTTGATGAATGGCTCTACAGGTAAGAGGAAAAATACATATTTTTGATTTTGGCGTGACCTGTCCCTTTAACAACAAACTGAGACAGTCAACAGTTTAAATGTCGTCAGTATTAACTAACAGAATAATCTTTATGACAGCAACAGTGTAATTGAATTAGAAGCGTGCAGGTGTTGCGTTCTGTTATGTCAGTAATATTACCATTTCCAATCAAAAATAACCTCTTATGGTGCTTTCACACCTGCCCTGTTTGGCTTGGCTCAATCAAACTCAAGTTCGTTTCCCCGCTAAGTGCAGCTCTTTTGGGCAGGTGAGAACACAGCATTCAAGCTCAGGTGTGCACCAAAACAACCGCACTGAGACCTTCTCGATTCGGACCAAAGCAAGCGAACTCTAGGTCTGAAAGCAGCCTTAGTTTTGCCATTGCCCTCTCTGAAATTGAAGCATCTATTCTCAGTTGAGATGGTCATGCTCCCCGATTAAGTAGCTATAACAATTAATCGCAAAATGATGCATTAGTGCCATGAAACAGGAAAGGAATATCTTGAGTAATGCATCAATATGGTATATTATATAATGCATCATTGCTCCTAAACAATATGTTGTAGATAAAAGAATATAAATAAAATAGATGTTTTAAAAAGGCATTTAAATAATATTCATCTGTTTAGTACAAAGTCAAACACTGTCAATGATAACATCTGAAAAAAATAAAATCATTCATCAATCATTGTCAAAGGAGTCCGTGTTTCTGTGAGCTGCTCCAGTGGGGCACCAGACAAAGGGCAGCCCTCTATCATAGTCAGCCACCTGTGGGCTTTTGTCACTGGCTCAGTCACACTCCTCATTCCCACCCTGTTAGCCTGTCTACAATGGACAGGAGCCCATCAGCTGGCCTCAGAGCTGGCCCGTCTCTGTAGGCTCACTGCTGCATGGCACACAAAGCACAATCCCGCCAGGCACACTCACACAGAGATGAACACAAATATCCCCCACCCCCACCCCAAAAATTAACACACTATACATGAACAAAGCAGCGCACGTTTTCGCAGCTTCTCCAGCACCAACATGATGAATATGAATAACCCTCGGGCCCGGACTTTAGCAGCCTGTGCCATTCTGTGCTGCGTTCAAGCCCTCAAGATGTCAACACAGAGACAGAAGGGCAAACTGAGAAACAAATCTGACAACACAGTGTGGGCCGGCTACCAGCTATAGGCATTAGCCAGTGATTGGGGGCTAGGAAAAATCTTGTCCTAGCATTGTAGAAATGTGCTTTATTTAGCAGAGACAATCTGAGCAGAGCACAGTGACTTACACTGGTTGTACACGCAGCAAACGTCCATGTGGCGAACTAAAAGTTTGCATTTCAAGCGGCTGACTTGTCAGGAGACTTGTGACGACAGCTTGCTGAGAGGGCACAGATTGTAGAGGCGTAGAAACGATGGCAGGAAGATCGTCCTCTAATCCAATTCAGCGGCAGCCATTTGAATAATTGATGTGGGGACATAAATTGGTCCATTCCAGATGTCCCCTGCTCCCTTAATCAATACTGATTCCCTTAATCAATGGTTGGCTGGCCAGCCCAAGGCTTTGGCTGTTCTCCCCCCACACAGCCATGATGCAGCCAAAGCTTCCCACAGTCCGAGTCACAGGTGGTTGGCTGCAAAGTGGCTGTTTGCGGTGATAGGCTCTGGGTAATTGAGGCTCTTACCCGGCGGGGCTGGGGTGGTGAGAGGGGCAGTGGGGACCGTAGATTGGTCTGGTGTCTGGAGGTGGCACATGGCTTCCACTGGGAAATGACTGCAGAGAGACTGGCTTGAAAAGAAAACTTTCATTGTGGACAGACTCATTTGAAGACGGTCGGTCGGTAGCCAGCGCCAGTGATAGCAAACTGTCTTGGAGATGGGGGAAAGGGCACAGGAGAGACTCTCATACTGGTTCGTGCTGCATAAATAACCTGAACCTGCTCATTTCCATGCTAATAATCTTCAACCGTAACGACTGACAAATGTGCAGTACACACACACGAGCAGATAATGGTGGGCAGAGGGAGCCGAGTGCCAGGATGCCAGGACAGAGTGGAGCATAGCAGTGTGTGACAGCTGGGTGGCACAGCTGGGGGAGACAGATAACCCTCAGCCTGTAGGAGCTGACAAAACAGCCACATCCCTCCTCAGAAGACTGAACATAACTTCACCTGGCTCTGCTCTCTTTCTCATCCTCCCTCTGTACCCGTCGCTCTTGTTGTCCCTCTAAATGCCTCTCTCTTTAAAGCTGCCTCTCATTTTCTGCCTTCACAATGCCGGCGCCCGTTACATCCCTCACCCTTTCAGTGTCCTCTTCATATCAGTCTCTATTCCAAATGTACCCTACGGCTGACAGGACACCGTCAGAGTACACCTAGCCAGAGTGGTCCTCAGGCTGTCAGCAGGACATTGCAGTGATCCATCAATGTTCCCTCTTTTTTGGCCAAAAAACACATCTCTGTATGCTCCAGACTCACAGCACATCAACAGGTGGGAAGTGCAGAAGTAAATTCGTAACAGAGCAGAACAATGAGCACAGATCAAATGACTGCACCATGTTTTAGCCTAATGAGCAAACATGCTGCTGATAGGAACTCGACGTACATCACATGACATAAAAAACCAAAGCTGTATTAATTGATTTGTGGCAGCTAGTGGTAGAAAAACGCCAGCCTTAAAGTTGTGTCCAATAATTTGTTGTAAAACAAATACCCACTTACACATTCACCAGAGCAACATTTGTATTCAGGACCTCATGTGAACATAAATCCGATTTCAGTGGTCTCCACCAGTCCCTGAGAAAATGTCTGGGTCCTCACCCTGCTAGATATTTAATGTTTTTCACCGGCTAGTCGCCAACTTTGTCTGTCTACTATTTGGTGCTGCAGAGCTTGTTTGCAGAAAATGGCCGCCCATCGGCCAGGGGTCATCAAGTACACTTGTCCAAGAGCCAGAATGTTTTAAGCAAACACTGTGGGGGCCGGATTTTCAATAAAAAATAAATAAACAAAATGTTGAATGACTGATTTGAGTTTGTCCCCATTGTTGCATGAAGATATCTGGATGGATCAGGACCTTTAAATCTGTTTACTCTGTCAAGTTGACCAGGACTGATAGAGGGGAAGAGAGGGTGAAAGGTGGACAATATTCGATACCATTTTTGATACCATGGGAGACACTTGACATTGAGGGGTTTTTCTTAAAATATAAATATGACAATATAGCATGGCGGCGACTTTTCTTTGTTAGTAGTGAAGAACAGCAGAATGACTGTGGTAAACATTAATAATAAAGGCTGGTACTGGTGTATCAATACTGCAGAAAATCAGGATTCAAACTGTTCTAAATATTCAGAATTAATATGTATCCATAAATTAATATTTTTGACAACACTACTTTCAGATAGGCTATTTGTAACTTGCTCAAAATGCTGCTTTGTCACTTTTTAACACATTACTACTACTCGCTAACAATAAGCCGACAGATGGATTTAAGACGTCTTTAGTACCTGCAGGTGGAACGCACATAAATGGGGTTGGTCAGTCATTCCTAATAAAATGATTTCCATCTCAGCTGTTTTTAAAGCTGCTTCAATATCGGAACAAACTGCTATATATTTTAAATAATAGAGCGCCATTTTTTTAACCTGAGTTTTTTCTGAGTTGATTAATAGTCTGTGGGCAAGATAGGAAGCTTTGGTGGGCCATTAATGGCCTGCGGGCCACCAGTTGATGATCACTATACAGTGTCCAATAGGGGTGTAAATCACCAGTTTCATCACAATACAATATCATATTGATTCTTCGGACAACGATACGATTTTGGCCAGTGTTACAAAGTCTCCCGATACGACTGCGATTCAATGCCATTCAGGGGCCTGTGATCGATATGAAACGATATCATCTGCCCATTGAAGACAGTTGGTTAAAGAAGAAGCTGCCACCCCTTTACTTTTTGCTTTTGGCCATAAAAGCTAAAAACAGCACATAAATAATGTAAGTAATTATAACCGTTTAAGTGCAGTTAAGTTTACTTTAAACTGCCACTGTCCCCCCGGAGGCCAGCAGACCAGAATTTTCTGGACCCTCATATATTTTCACTGCCCAGCAGCCAAAAAAATAAAATAATTTTTTCCATAAATTTTGGGATTTATTATATATAGCATGTAGAACAGTGAAGTTCCCTTTAGATCTAGATGTTTTCCTTTCGTAGTAATATGTAATGTTAATGTTAATGTGCAAAACTCTGTAAACACACCATCTTCCTTGTTTTCCATATTTTCATTTTCATTATAAATGTCATATCTATTTTGGACCGAAAAAGGTTAGGAAGCATGAGCTTAAATGTAAATAATAAATAATGATAAATGCCATATGTAAAGGAAACTGTGTGTAAGATTTAGAGGTATTTAGTGGCATCTAGTGGTGAGGATTGCAGACTTCAACGAGATGAAACTTCTCCTGGTTAGGATTAATTCAGTGTTTAATATTCAGGTCTTAAGTGTGAGCCAAGTTATCCACAAAGGTCTTTTCCTCTCCAAAACAACTGGACACAGTGATTTAAACCAGAAAAAAAAGCAGTTAAATCTTACAAATTAGTGTTTCTCTGGTGCTGTTCAGCTAACTGCAGATAGTCAGCAAGCCTAGCACCTGCTAATGTGCACTCACCATTTCTCTGATAACTTAAGATCCAGGCGTTCAGGAGGTTTGTACTAGGAGCCATATTACCCACAGAGGTCTCTTCCTCTCCAAAACAAAGTGACCAGGTGATTTAAACCTGGTAAAAATACTTAATAAAACAATTCCACATTGATAACTAATGGTGGCCAACACCAGGACACAGAAGCACAAATGGCCCTATCTAGAGGAGCCAGTGTTTGGGTTTGTCTGTCCCGTGCTACTGTAGAAACATGGAGGTGCAACATGGCAGCCTCTGTGGACAAGGACCCGCACCCTGTGTAGATATAAACGGCTCAATCTAAGGTAAAGAAAACACGATTCTTATTTAAGGTGATTATACACTAAAGAACATATACTTACTACATTAAATTTCATTTCAACCAATATTTCCCACTAAATCCTACAAACTGGACCTTTAACAAAAGAAGGGTTTGTCTACAAAAATGTTAGACATCTCTAATGTCTGTGACATATTATATAGGTAGAGATATTTAAACTTTAATAAAAGGTGTAATGTTGCTGGTATGATGTCAATATGACCATCAACAGATCTTTTTCACTGTCTACTTTTGCTGAGAGCCGCATGCGTCTTGTGGAAAAAAATATGACAACACATAAGCATGTGCTGTATACATCACATGTATGTAAACTGTACGCTTGTCTATGATGTACATAATGTTCAATACCAACTCCTCTCCCTCAGACGTGGCCCTTGGCTCTGAAGCAACTGTTTGGAGCTGCTGGCTCCCTGACAGCATCCTTGGAGGGAGGTGTTGCCATAATCGATTTACACAGCAATCACAGATCTGCACACAGCGACCTTCAACAAGTCCTTGAACACAATCTCTCTCTGCTGATCAAAAGCCATCAGCAGAAAGTGATTAATGAATTGGTTGTTTATGCGCGCATTTAAAGTCACAATAACAGCAATTTGTCAATAGCTCTGCCGCAGCAGTGATTGTTACACTTGTGTCTGACAGGATGAAAAGAGGCTACATTATGTCTGGCTGTCTTCACCGGCAAATGTCACCTAAATGACAAGCGAATCACTCTGAATTTTGGGAATGAATGCGAGAACGAGGATGTGACAATTGTTAAGAGTTGAAATGCAAAACAGAGCAGGAGCACACACAGAGAGGAAGAGAGAGAGAAGACAGTGAAGGGAGGTTGTTTCTTTTGAAGTTATTAAACATTTAGGATTGAAACCAAGTCCCTTTTATAAAAAGCCAGCTGCAGCAATAAAAACCTGAGCTGTCTGAACCGCAAACTGCAACAAACTCATGGTAAAGCCCCATTATTTGTGACTGCGGTAGAAAAGCTGTCAATTTCATACTGGTATTTCCTCCCATTTCGGTGCTACATAAATCCCTATAATGTCTCCCGTTTATTTTACTGGCTACCCACCGGGGGGAAAAAAAAACTGGGTGAAAGCTTGCTGTATTCTGTCAAGGAGGAGATATGGCAGAGCGAGACACTTGTTGTGAGACGCTCGCTCACTGTCAGTATCCATCTGTTTACCTCTCTGCCAAAATGGTGGTGGTGATGGAAAACAAGCGTTCTCTTCAAAGGCCATTAAAAATGAATGAGGAGAATGAACAGATCACACCGGGCTTACCGAAGCACCACTCAGGCCATTTTATGCCTCAGGTTGAGAGATCACCACTCACACTGTAAAACATCTCACCATAACAAGATAATATCAAATCCCCCGCTGCTCCAAGACAGAAACACACACACACTGTTAATGAGCCAAGCAATTAACTTCCAAACGTGCAACAAAACTTTGTCACCAGGGAGATAAACAGACCTGCTGTCTGTGTGCGGGGAAATATAAATGATTGCAACTCTGTTTTAATCAGTCTTAAGAGGGGAGAGTGAGTGGGAGGACAAGGTTTTGGGACTCAATCTGCTAATCGATCATCTTGACACAGGTGCTGACAACCTGTCATCGAGAGGTGACAGCGTAATGTCCAACAGCTCGTCACATGAGAGTATGTGACAGATCTGGTGTTGGGTTTGACTCTTAATGGGCCCTCGGGTCACACCGCAGCCCGCAGTGCCATTTAGGGGTCCAGAGGTCGCAGTCTGGTCTACCAAACACACACAGCCTCGGCGGTAAGCAGGGACATCATTGTCAGTGGGCAGGGAGAAGGTGTCTGTGTATGTGTGTGTGTGGAGTTTGTGTGTGCGTGCCGTGACAGTGTGCAGATGGAGGGGGCTGTCTGTAAGGGAAAAAGAACAGATTGACGGAGCGGAGAGGGAAATGCACTTTTCAAATGTCACCTTGCCTTGCCACCCTTTACGCTGAGAGAAAGAACGGTGTGAAATAGAGCACCCAGAGAAAATAGCTCGAGGAGAGAAGACAGAACATTTTCATTTTTAGAGCTTCATGGCACATACTAAGTGGAAAATAAAACTCAAATTTGCAGAGCTGTTTTCCATCTTTTGTTTCAGTGTTCATTCTTTTAAGCTACTGAGTAACACTAACCATAACAATCCTGTTATATTTTCAGCTTTAGTACCTGTGATTTTACCAAACTTCAACCTCCGAGGCAGAAAAATGAGCCAACGCCAAAGTGCCAAAAACTGCAATTCCCCTTGAGGGCTGACTCCAAAACAGAGTTAATCCCCATAGACTCCCATGTTAAAATGCCCAACTTTACAGCAGAAAGAAACACGTTTATAACCTGGTACAAAAAGTTTGGTCACTATAACTAATTTTGTCATTCATGACAACTGCACAGGGGGTGAACTTTTTTTTTTTTTTTACTTACCCGTTTACATATTAAGGCTCAGAGTTACGCATTTATAAAGGCTGGGTTGCTTGAGTGACAGGCTGTTTGTGAGGTGTCTTGCGACATGAGTCAGAGCCACGCCTTGCTCTTTCACAGCTCCAGCCTCTTGTCCCAACATGGTCACTTCTGGCTCCAAAAAAACAAGAGACAACGACCGAAATGCCGAACCCGGGGCTTCAAAACAGCTAATATTAGTTAAAATAGTTACTAGTCAACATATCCACATACAGCGATTCGTGTGATATCTAACAAATTAGCAGTCCTAAGTGTTGGGTTATGATGGTTGGGCGTAATCGAGTTACATACCAAACGTAACGTTACACACTTAACTGCCTCCTTACGCAGACTTTCACTCTTTATACTACTTCCTTACTTACTCCTGTCGGTGCATTCGTCATGCGATCACAGCCTTCACAATTATGTAGATTATATACAAATTACTGGCTCATGATGACGTGGATTATATACAAATTCTGGTGCATTATTTTTCATAGGTAGACATATGAACAGTGCGTGAGAACAGCCTGTACTAGTACAGGACATGGGACACGAACATCAAAAATGTACACTGCTCAAAAAAGTTAAGGGACACGTAATGGTCACTGTGTAACACCAAGTCAGTTAAACTTCAGGGACATGGGACACGAACACCTGTCTCATAGGGAAAAGTCCCAACCACTAACCAAACCTGCCTCCTTATGTGGACTTCAGGAAGGCTGTGCTAAGTTACTTTTTACCTTTCCCAACTCATACTGCCACCATGTACCACTTTCTATTTCTATTCATCTCTCGCACATTAAACAAAGTAAATTCCAACACATTTCAAGAAGAAAAAAAAGCTCCTTTTCTCGACATAGGGTGAAGAATATAAAGTGATTCACTGCACGTGAAGTTACAACTGACCTTCAAGGTATAGCTGAAAAGCTTTCAAACTCAGAGTACTGTATATAATGGTGCACAGCAGCTGAAAGGATTTGAATGTCACATCTGTGGCACAATAGAGTCTTTGTGCTACGATAGAGTGCGGCACATTATTGAGAGAAAGCCTGACATTATGATTCTACTGCACACTTAAAACAACAACAGGTTGTTTTCCCATGTTCCTGTAATGAGCTCAACTTCGGTAATATGTACAGCACAACATTCACTTTGAGAGGGTTGATAAGATAATGCACAGGTTTCCATTAGCGACCATACTGAGAATTGTCCTGGTAAAGGTGCACGTGAAGGGTTTGACATTAAACGAAAAGCTACTCTGTGGCTACCAGATATCATCAGATGGTGTCCCCCTGTGGCAACTATGTTTGATCAAGTCAGACTGCATGTTTCAATATGTTTACCTGTCTAAATAAAGGTTCAATAAATAAAAATCCCTATACCGCAATCCTTCAAGGCAACGTTACAGCCCCACAAACAATTCAATGCATTGCTCCTTTTAGTTCAACACTCTACGAAAACAGTGAACATTACTTGTTACTGGCTAGCCAAGGCCAATTTATAGAAAATATGTCTGGGACGACCAGAGATCTTCCCCAGGATGCCTCTGGGACGAAAGGGGTTTTGTATGTATGTATAACTGAGGCTGAATCGAGCCTCTGAATCTTCGTGCTCTTATCACTGGGAGGAGAGCTAGTTAGTTCTGCAGTGTGTTGGCTGATGAAGCTAACAGCTAACTGAGCTAAAAGAGCTAACAGCTAATGAAGCTAAAAGAGCTAACAGCTAACCAAGCTAAAAGAGCTAACATCTAATGAAGCTAAACACAGCACGACAGGGTTTTTGTTCAGAGGAACATGAAGCTAGTTTGAAAGAAGTTTAAAGTAAATAAACGTAATGTTACAGAAGTACTTCAGCTGAGTACAGTTTGAAGGTAATATTGAAAGTATTTACAGACACTTTCCATCTGTGTTTACATTTTACCAAACTTTTGTCTGAGATGAAAGTCACCAGAGGCGCTTCTGTAATGAAGTACACTGCTAAAGTACTTGATTACAAAGTGTTTTACATAAACTAAATACAAAACAACAAGAAACAGATATAATCTGGATTATTTTAAAATCAATTTGTGTCTTTTAGTGTAGCTTTTTTTTCTACAAGGATGGCAAAGTAAATATAATTATTTATTTCCTCAACATTTTAATGGTGTTTTTATTATGCCACTAACAACTGTAGAGAATATTAACAGAGTAAAGAAATTACAGACTGTAAACTAAGAGACTGTGAGAGAATACGCTATATGTTTACAAAGATATTTTCATTTTGTTAATGTCTTTTCATTTAATGAAGTGGGTAAATGAAGAAGGCTGTGTTACGTTGCGTTAAAATGCCTTTTCTGTTGGCCTTTGCTTTTACATAGGGTTGTATTTGGGCCATCAAAAATGTACTTTGGCCACCATCTTTGGGGGCTTAATCGCCTGTGGGGCAAGTGCTAAAAAATATTAGTGTCTGTCCCTGACACGGTACAAGTAGACCTATCAAAAGGCTTCATTTACTGACTTGAAAACCATTTTTAATGATCAGAGTTGCTGCACGAATCAAACTCATGATGCTCAGTAGACTTATTAACGATTCTGATAGTGTACCCTTTCTTTCATAGGGAAACACCTGGCTGGTGCAGTAGATCCACACACACTGTTGAAAAGTATATCGCTGATCCCAGCTGAGCGCCGCAGTGTGATGTGTGATCTATCTGCTCTATGCCAGAAAGGAAGTTTGACACTGGCTCCCCCCGCACTTCAAAAACACATCAATCAAGTCAGTCAAAAATGTCAGAGACCTTCTACTTGTCATTGCGGGCTACTTTGCTGTGATTGATTGTCCGATGGTCGTCTCTCACAGTCCCTAACCCCCCCGCCCCCCCATCCCCTCTTACCCATGCATCAATTTGCACACCATGTGAAAAATAACAAATGATAACGTTTTGAAAAATGATTCACAATATCCTCTAGCAATTCAGATAAACAATTCCCTTTTACTAAAGGGAGGGAGCAAAACAGAGACAGACGGCGACGGAGAGGGAGAGAGGGAGATGTGCCAGCACTGCTTTATATTGACATTTATGGCTTAGAGGCTGTGAGAAAATGTGCGTGAGGGTGTCTGAGGGTATGTGTGTGTCTTGACAACAGAAGATGCTTTGAATATTTGATGCAAGTTGAAGACTGCAGTGGCCTCTATAGGCAGTGTGTGTATACAAAGACCCATTAAGCTGCGTTCTCACGGGGAAGGTGTGATAGGCAGAGATTCAGACTGCCAGCACTGTCTATACACATATCTGTCCACTCAAACTGGCCTCAATATGAAAACCCTCGAGGTTTTATTTTCTTTCCCTCCCTTTCTTCCTCATTTATTTGTCTTTCACAAAATCTATTCAACTCTCTCTGCCTCCATCTGCCACTTTCTAAAACGTTGTCACTCATTTTTCTCCCGTCTTGTTGCTCTCTTCCCTGCGTCTCCTGCTAACATGATTTGTCTGTTTCGCTCAGTATCCACATGTATCCTCTCTCTAGCATTCTGTTTTACATGCTGTTACCTTCCGTCCGTCGCACCATAATGCTGCTCTCCCCCCTTCCCTCCCTCCCTACCTCATTCCCTCGCTCAGAACTGTCAAATGGCTTCATGAAATGAGCTGGAGAGATGATGAGAGAGATTGCAATCCTAATGGTGTGACATGAAGCATTGTCCCAGGCCCCTTTGATAAATGAATTTAACAGAGCACTTGCTCTGTGGTGAACCATGCTAATTAGGCACGGCAACCCAAACAAAGATGTCTCCCGGTAATTGAGGTGAGGTCAGAGGGATTGAGAGGAGTGTGGACATGCCTGCGACTGTGTGTGTGTGTCAGAGAGGGAAAGCTGTGTTTGCGTGTTTGTGTTCCCGCTGGGAATTGACTTGATACCCCTTTGGGGAGCTGGTAATGGCGGTCTTTCCCTGTGAGTATTTGCTCTGTGGCTGGAGACAGAAGGTAAGTGGATGACCTTGTTTCCCCAGTGCAATGAGACTTGTCCCCTACACTGTAGCACGGTTACTATACCACTTTTGCCATTATAATTCTAGTGGGGATCTGTGTGAGGTCAGTGCGAAAATTGAAAAAGCAAGGGCAAACCACTCGCTTCATACTCAAATTACATAAGCTCACTTACACATTGATTCCATCTATGCATTGAAATGGATCAGTGGAGGAACAGCGGGCTGTACGCCGCCCAGTTCGGTCTCTTAAATAAACACTATTGACATGTTTAGAGCCAATCCAAACGACCTCTGCTGTTTAGCCTCCCATTATTGATATTATTGGCGTGTTTACAATAACTGAGCTGTGCATCTGTCATTCCCAGGATATCCATATGTTCACGATTGATCCGGAAATAATCAGAGAAATGCCTTTAGACAACAATATGCTCTCAGGTCTTGAGGGACATGAGAGAGAGGTAGGAGGAGGGATGAGGGAGGTGTGGTGGGACTCAAGAAACAGGCCTTCAAAGATGTAAATAATTTAAGACCATAGATGCTTAATCAAAGCACAAGAAATATGTTCACGCGCATTTAAACCATAAACTTCCTACTTTAACTGAGAGAAGGGGCTGTGATTTTACTTTAAATGTATTTTGATGTCTAGACGAGTGTCTGCCAGCCAAGGCAAGGTTACATACTGAACACTGTGCCAACAACAGATGTGACAATCTTTACTTTGAAAACATGAATCACCGCTGAGGACCGTCCCAACCAACACATTGACAGGTGCCATATTATCACCAAATATTGGCTTATGACAGATATAGTGTATATGCTGGCAGATATGCAAATTAAAGTACATATAAGTTACACAAGGCTGCAATTGTATGTTTCCATCCCATATTTTTGGGCCAATTTTTCTGTCCTTACAATATTTGCAGGTGCACAGCTATGCAGTGAGCTAAACATACTTATTACAAAAAAGGTTAAAGACAAGGTGTCGGCCTGCACAGTTCACAAGGGAAGCCATTTTGTGACTAAAAAAACAGTACTGCCCAAGACATTCAGTGTCAGAACATTTGAGAAGCGACAAACAATGGTATTGTGAAAATGAATTACCATTATAACAAGGATCTACTGGATGCACAAAATTAACTCAGATTAGCTACTTTAGAGTCACCAGTTTATCTAACCAGCATGTCTTTAGACTGTGGGAGGAAGCCGGAGTATCCCAAGAAAACCCACGCTAACACAAGGAGAACATGTAAACTCCACACAGCCCCCTGGGGGATGGGGGAACCCTCTTGCTGTGAGGCGACAATGCTAACCACTGCACCACCAGGCCATTTAAACTGTCCTATCAAACAAAGGCAAAAGGAAAGTTGCATAAGGCTGCACTTTTATGTGTTTTTATCCTGTATTTTTTGAGCCAATTTTACTGCTCTTACAACATTTCCAGGTGCACAGCTATGCAGTGTGCTAAGACAAGTTATTGGCCTGTACAGTTCACAGCGGCAGTAATTCTGAAACTGTGAAAACAGTCCTGGACAAGAAATTCAGTGTCAGAAAAATCTGAGAAGCCACAAACAATAGTGCTGTGAAATGAATTAGCATAATAACAAGGAAACTGGATCCACAAAATGAACTCAGATAAGCTACTTTGTCACACAAGAGTACAAGTGCAAAGAGTAAAAAAGCAGAAATTAGCATTACCAGTTGCTAAGAATGTTTTATTAGCAACACATTAGCTTGTAAATTTAATGGCTAGCTTAGCTGCAGTGAACTGATTGCAGGAAAACTGATTCAACATATCACAAGTCAACAAGCACAAAACAGCTACAATAAAAAGAGTTACAACAGATGATGCTCCAACAAGGGCATTTAGGGAGCAAATATAAGATGCATGTCAATATTTGCTTGGGCAAAGATCTGACAAAAGGCTGGATGTCAGTTAAGCAGTAACTGATATATAACTGTGCCAGCAGCAGTTGCTTCTAATCCCAAAATGTTCATAATAAGAGTAGATCTGGAAGTCTGATAGGTCAACTCCACATTTAGAACATGATCAAATCAGCATGACAGCACACGTTCCTCATCACTAAAAATATGACTCCACCATTTCCATTGCAATATTTTAACTGCCAGTGCTGAATCAAAAACCACTAGGCTATGGTACAAAAACAAAATGGATCGTTTTAAATCAACTTTGTTTAATAATTTACAGTGCTGTTAGATTGCTGCTCGACTGCTCTGTTAATACAGTGGTGTGCCTCCCTTTGTGTGCAGCAAGCTGGAGAGCAAATTGTTTTGTCACCACAGTGAAAATGTTGTTTTTTAAAAGGCTAAAAGCCAACAAATATGGATTAAAGCAGAAAATTTTGTTAGATAGAGATGTGTTGTGAATTCTGGCAATGATTATATCTTTCTTTTTTTCAATCATATTTGGCTGTTGGACTTTACAGCTGCTCTGGAGTTAACTTTTCATGGAAATGTTTGCATCACATCAGCTGTGCCAGTGAGTCTGTGACACAGTGATATCTTAAAAATAGCCAACTTGTAAAGTTTGTGGACATAGTAGCTAAATCTGTCTATGACTAAAACCTTTTTTTTCAGTAGATATCTTATTTACAACAAGATTAAGCTATCATGGCAGTTTTATGTTTTTTGGGAGGTATTTATTCACTTTGGAGAACCCTGCGATCTCTACAAAGCATTAATGTTAGGTCAAGTTGTGTTGAAATCGCCTGTGTTGCCAATTCATTACAAAGGATTTGCCTACTTGCTGGAGAAGTAAATTAGGTTTCATTACAAATTGGGTGTTTTCACATATAGTCCTTTTTAAACAAACCAAAAGTCCTCTTAAAGTGCACCAAAAAGTGGACCAACAGAAAAAGGACTCAGCTCTTTTTGTTTTCAGATTCTCAGCTCATTTAAAAGAGGACTCAGTTCTCTTTCTGGTCAACGTCAGCTCTGATGGAGCCTCAGTTCTCTTTCTGTTCACATTATAGCCTATATAATATTAACATAGTTTTGTTTATACTTTGACGCAGTGTGGTTATGAAGCCCCTCGCTTTCAGATGAACTTAAAATTGGAGGTGAACCTTGGCGTTTCTGTGTGCTGTAGACTGCTGCCACTTGATGTATTCTACATTCCACATCTGGAGACTACACCTCGTCCTGCGTCCTTGCAAGTGCTACAGGCCATTGTGGTTTTGTCTGTCTTTTGAAGTGTCCCAGTGCAACAGTATGTGATCTAGAGGGCAAAATACAATGACAAAGAGAACCTGGAGCGCTTTGTGTTCACAATGCACAGGTAAAGCGAACCGCACCATGGACTTGAAGCGAACCGAACTCAGACCACCTCCCGACGTTCTCTCCGAGTTTTCACATGTGCAAATAATGCTGAGACACAGCTTTGAGTCCATTTAGAGGGCTGAAAGGACCAAGTGTGAAAACACCCAAAGAGTCTCATGTACTTCCATGATAACTGAGATAACATAAGCAAAAAGTTTGGGGTTTTTTTGAGAGCTAACTGCCTCACAATATGAATAACATTTGATTATGTCTTTCATTTTGTTGGTAACTGTTGTATAATTGCGATATTACACTCGAGAGTGAGCTTCACCATCATTATTGGCACAACAGTGATGCAGCAGGGACCGAAGCACACCCTCTTGTGCAATAATACTTAAACTAAAACCGACTGCTGGTGGCAGACTAGTCAATACATTTAATATTTCTATTTATATCCAGGTATTATCACCATGTTTACTGTTAACTGTCATCATAGATAGATTTGTGTTGGGCTAAAATAAAATTTCCTGCGTCTTTGTCACTACTTTGTTACACAAAAATGTTTAAGTTGTCTGTTTGTGTAAAAAATAAACATTGGGACAGACTGTATATTATTGTCAGTTCATTTAAAAGTCTCAAATATCAGTATTGGTGTTAAGGATGCAACACGTTAGGTACAAGTGGCCTATTTATATCTTGTTTGACAGTAATACATACTGAACATACATTGGCTGATGAATATGAAGTAAGGGCATCTAGCTGGACTGTCAGTGTACACTACATACACAGGGAATACAAATTGCACCTGTCAGGTAATATGAGGTAAGACAAAGTTTCTCATTATAATGGGAACTATCAATTTCTATAGCAGGAGTGTGTGTGATATTTACATACTGGCATCACAGGAGCTGACACCCTACCATCATTATGAATATGAGGTCAGGAGGGGCTTGCTCACAGCAGCCAAGACACATTTTTGACAAGTGCCTCCCTCAATGGTCTATTTCACAGAACCTTGAGCAAAGTGTTGTCTTGGTAACTCAAGGTGCACTGTCTCATTTGTCAAGCGGGGGGGCAGGGGTGTAGGTTTGGATCGGGGGAGGAACTAAGGGCCATTAAAACCCCACTGGGAGGGCTCATGCATATTTAAGTGGGTTAGATTAAAGGTTGGTCGTCTGGAAGCAGTTCGTGCCGACCAAGACTGAACCTTCTTCCGTGACATGTCATTAACCCTTTAATTGACTAATGGGTGGTGAGGTTGCAGATATGAGCTAATGTAGCCGTTTCTAAATGCAAATGCCGGCAGTGTGTGCACACTGTGCTGCAGCGATGGGCTGTAGAGGTGATGGGTACTGACAAATGGACTCCAGGTGAAAAGGTCAAACTGTGACACTTGGATCTCTGAGCATTTTTCGTTTTATCTGCTATTGCAGATATACACAGGCCCTCCAGATAACTGGCAGGGAAACTGAACTGATCTGAAATAATGCTTCTTTTTTATCTCTTTATCAGGTTTTCTAAACAACATTTTAATTCATTTGCCCTAACACGACTTGGGCCTGATCCCATCTATTATTTTCACCCCTACCCCTCATTTTCAAGTGCCATCTTGCCCCTCAGAACAGAGTTACAAGGGACAGAGGGTAAAATCTTCCCATATGAAGTGGGACAACCCTTATATGTCATCGGTAGTTGTTGATGCTAGCTATTACCGAAAGAGACGCGACATCGGACATTGTGAATATGCCAACTTAAGCAGCAATTACTACAAAAGTATATTAAAGCATGAACACCCTAAACGGCTGGGGACTTCTTAACCAGTTGCAGTCATACCCATTTACACGGTACTGTATTTTCCACTTGCCATTCGTTTCTATTTATGTTGTTTTTCCTAACAAACCAGTGTTTAGACTAATGGAAAAAATGTCTCGGGAGCAATTAGTAGTTAGCATTAGGATGGTCTAGTCTCTAGGTTTTTGGTTAGTCTTTGGAGTTCTGTAGGTTATACATGTTACTGTATATCATATGCACTTTCTTCTCTTAATTCAAGACAACTTGTTCATAAACACATTTTAAAATACAATTTGTGTCATGTCCTTATCACATCTCTATTATTCTGTACATGTACTTTTTTCTTTGTCTGTTTTTGTGAATAAAATTTGTAAATTTGTCTACTGCTGTGGTGATTTCTCTTGTGTGGCCTATGGGCCTTCTCCGGTTGTCGGGAGGCTCGTGATTTGTTGGCAACTCAAATCAAACCAATCAAACTATAGGCTACCTATAGGCTAACGTTAGCAACCCACACTCCTAACCTGCCGTGCTGCACTGACATTAGAGGAGCGGTAGCAAATGCTGCAACTTTCCTACTGGAGTTTAGTTAGATTTAAGGCATCATATGCCATCAAAAGGGGGAATACGGCATTGAAATGCGTCAAAATTCAGGACTGTCATGCATAAATCAGCCATAACCTAATGTTAGCTAGCTAGCTAGTTAGCTACAGAGATATCAGCAATTTCTTCTGTTATCCTCGTTATAGAGACAAGAACTATAACACATTGAAAGGCATTAAACTAAGATGATAAAATTGTGGGTTTTTTTATCTTTTTTAAGGAAAAAAATACATTCATTTGTTGGAGTGTGCCTCTGAAAAACCTCCATTTGAAGGGCCATGAAGCCCGAACATTTCACTCTACCCCTCTATCCCAACAAGAATTGGGACATGCTACACTTTGACGTGAATGGCAAAACACAAGGGTAGGGGCTAAGTGGTAGGTGCAAGGGGTGTATCAATCTTGCCCCCACTGTCTTTGACCTGCCTCAAAAAGACAGCACTACATCCTGCTATATTCATCTCTGTGCACTCACACTGTTGTGATGATTTTGTGCATTTGCCATAAAAGATATTCTAATTTCAACCAATTTCCCCCAAATTTCCCCCAAATTTCCCCCAAGGCAATGGTCCTCAAAATAACCCAGTGCGAGTCTAGAGGGGGAGGCAAAGGAAAACAACATCAAACAAGCTATAATACACACAGCCTTGTTGTGAGCAGGACACAGAGTAGGAGTGGCGACATTTCTTCACCTGTCACGACTGTCAGAGTGTCTGTATTTGTGACAGTCTGGCTGGCTGCGGTGTCGCCACACGTCTATAAAGACAACCAGCGAGCTCTGTCTTTCTATATGCCAAAGTAAATTATAGGGCTTTGTGTTTGCGTGTGGGAGAGCAAGTGCGAGAGGGTTAGATTGGACTGTGCATGAGCATGGGAGTACAATATCTCTCCCATCTCAAATCTCCTCCTAATCTTGTTATAATTGCCTGGTGAGCCTCCCTGCTATCCTCCACCCTAATGCCTCCTCTTCCACCTGACCTTGGTACTTCACATTCACCTCTACAACAATAAAACATTACAGTTCATAAAGTCGACACAAAACTTCAGAGTTAAACACCAGATAAAACCTTGTACTTTCTCCCTTTGGAGTAACTGAGCTTGTGTAATCCTTAGTAAGAGAAAAGGGAGAATGTTGCTTTTTAGGAGAGTAATAGATTCACCTCCTGTTAAAAGTCAAGCAATAAAAATATTGAGACTATGAGCTTGTAACAGATGAGCAAAGATTCTATATGTATTAATCACTCAAGTCTACGTAACTTTAAAAAAACACATCTAAAGAACATATATGCACTGATTTTTTTCTCTGACAAACAAAACCAACATCAAAAAACTGATAGCAACCAAGGCCGACTGTTGCATTGCCTACCATCGTCTGTGTTTCGGCCAAAAATGTGTACCTGAACACACTGCAAATACTATAGCCAATGGCCAACTACCATGTACATTCTGATGAACTCAGAGTGAAATCAGAGTAATTTCATTCATCGACGAGCATTCGCTGTCTTGGATGTCGACTAAACATACTGAGTCTGTTGAAAAAAGCCAACAAGGGCCAACTAGTGCCAACTAGTGCCAAAAGTGCAGGACACACCACAAAAACTAGGGCAACAGACACTCAACGACAGCCTGACATTGACCAGCGGCCAGCCGTCACCTTGGTGTGTCAGGGCCCTCGCTTTCCTCTTTGAAACACACAGAGTTCACAGAGAATCACACACACCTTCTCAGCATCTAGCCCTCTACCTAGGGCAAAGATTTTGGCCAGGCAAAATACCTGTGGTAGGTCAAAAAGAAAACTTCCCCACATCTGCAGTCTCTGTAGCCAACAAGTCTGTTTAATCAACATGACTGCATTCTGAAAGACCAGCCAAATTTGGGAAAGGCCCAACATCGATGATCCATGGGGACCAGCCTCAGAGCCAGGAGAGAACTGCTCCATCTCAGCCAGGACAACCCAGCTCGTCTCGCTTCAGAGCAGTGACCTCAACAACCACCTGTACCATCCAACACCAAAATGTCAGCCTCATACAACACGGAGAGACAAACGTTCCCCTTTACTCAATGATCTACCTTCAAAAATGTCTGGTACACAATCCACTGTGCTCCCTACTGTTATTCTAATGTATTCATATCATGTTGCTGTTTTAGTACTTTTTGTAGGACATCAATCAAAGGGAAAACTTTCTTAATTCAGATTCCTGTAATTTATCCTTAACACTAAGTTGAGCTTTTTCACATATCGGAAAACATCTTAAATAAAACAACGCAATCACCAGAAGAAATGCTGGCATACATTTCTGCAAACCATAGGTACATTACATTTACACATTATTATGTAACAACTAGGTTGAATCTTCATGTTTCAACAACACTGTGGTTCATGTGGGGTTAGGTTAAGGCAAAAAAACACTTGGTAATGGTCAGGAAAACAACATGTTTTGGTTCGAAATATTCGGGTTTTGGGGGGCACTATCCCCACAGAAAAAGCAGCAGTGTATTGGTTAAAAAACAACTGCTCCTTGTGCCACTATCCCAGCAGGAAAAGCAGTGATGTATCAGTAAAAACTGCTTTTATTTTTCCTTTTTGTGCCCCAAAAGCCGCTTGAAACAAAGCGACAGGCCAAACACTCACATTTGGTGCTTAAAAGGCCACTGGGAAAACAGCAGTGGCTCACTAAATTACAACCAGTTTTGTTGTTTGTTGGTCTTGAACATGGAGGTATGAAGTGTCACGCAATACGCCACCCCCCCCACCAACAGATGACAAAGTCAGCTCATATACTACATCACTTTAGAAATGTTGATATGATGTGTACGAAAAGTGCAAATCTAACGCACTAGTAGTTTGCAAAAACGTACAATGCCAACATTTTCTTCTCACGACTGGGCTGTTAAAACAATGTAAAACCAAGCAGACAAACTTTGTTCACTTGGCATGAATTTTTCATCAGATCTCCCACAATCTTCTCACCTTGTATGTGAATGTGTGCAAGTGTTTGCAAGTATAAAATTGAATACGAATGTTTGGGGACAGGAGGAAGTGCAAAGAGTCCGATATGCCTGAGGAAGGGAGATAATTGGGTGTGGAGATGCTTAGAAGCTGCTTTTGTTGCCATGGCGATAGACTTATAAACACTGACCCATCCAATCTTCTTATGGAAGAGGGAGACAGAGTCGGGAAAGGGAGAGGGAGATAGACAGAAGTCAATCATTCAACAAGGCAGAGAGAATTAGACGTAAACTCAGGCAGACAGCCAGACAAATGCATGCACAGAGACACCACACACACACAACCTTTCCTGTGGCCAGGTAGAGACTTTGTGCTGGGGGTGCTAGAGGACAGTGTTGTTCCAGAGAGATTATGAGGTACATGGGTGGCACAGATCCCATCATGGCCTTGGGCATGCAGGCTAAAGTCAGTCAAGTCACTAACACCTATGCAACGCCCGGGGGAGCACAGACAGAATTACATTCGCCACATTCAATCTCTGAGCAGGGCCTCGAGATGCAAGTGTTTCATGGAAATAATGTAGAAATGGGAAAACAATGAAATTGAGGAGATTAATGCTCACTCTCCAGCCTCATCTAAATTCTGCTCCCACCGGACCTATGCAAGCATTTTCAGAGATGCTACCTTTAAGTGGTAACCTTGTTTCTGGGTACCAAGGAACATTCCTAATTCAAACCCCTCGGGGACTGGGGCCACTCAATTCAGTAAAATGGAATATACTGAAATACCACTGCATTTTATATTCATAATATTGAACATGCTGCACACATTCCCAAACACCGTGGCTTCTGAAATGCAGAAAAACAAACATGTCTGCTATAAGTTGGGGCACAGATACTTCAAGCCCTTCTACAACCAAAGGAAGAATCTACTAATTCTTCAGAGGTTTCATCTACTAAATATTGCTTCAAGCTTCAGTTAGCAGCTTTTATGAAAATAACTTTGTGTCATATTTGCTGAGACTGTTAATGCATTCTCAAAGAAGTACATGAGACTGTGAAAAAATCATGACCCTCCTCCTTCTAATGGCATTAGCTCAAATCAACCATGGCACTCCCAAAACAACCACCAAGGCTGAGGAGTCTCTATGTCTGTAAATCCTGTCAATGATTCTTGTGAACTGTGGTCAAACTGCCAAACTAGGCAGTGCTGATCAAATATGAATCAAGATTCTGTCACTGCATTGCCTATTTCTCGCTTTGAAAGTTTTCAGAAACACATTTAAGGGCTTGTGTACGCAGCATTTTTTTCCGACTTTTTTTTTTAATTGATCCCAATGAGGAGAGAGCATGTGCATCACATGCAGCTGCCTAGAGCAGTGGTTTTCAAACTTTTCGTGCCCAAGGCACACCAAAGGGCAAGCCAAAATTTCACAATAGCCTCTGTAACCTGTCGTCACTCTTATCACAACAAAAAGGTTAGTTTTTGTTTACTAATACCAAATAAAAATTGACAACCAACCATTACTTGTGAAATATAATTAACATGTGTCACACACTTATAATTCCCTCGCAAATAGGTTCCCACCGTTTGAGAATGACTGGCCTAGAGTAAGGCCAGCATCTTTTTTTTCAGATTGCTATGTTTTTTTTGCGTGGCTGTTTCGAGTGCTTCTAGTGGAAAATCTCTGAACTTTTCAGAGATCTATCCTGAGCTGTAAGAAACTACCAGATTGACCAGACACTAAATGTTGTTAACTGTGTAGTCAGCTTCTGTTACTGGCTTTACATCAGCTGCCTAGCTAATGGGAATGTCAAGATTTTGTTGCTATAGAAACGAAACCAATGAGCAGCGCGTCATTAAAAAAAAGAGCTGCGATAAAACGCTCCCAACATCTTGCCACAGCTTTTCTGACAAAAGAAAACGCTATGTGTACTGTTTAGATGTTAAATGAGAAAGTTTGTCATCCAGCCACCATGTTGCAAATGGCTGACCATAGTACCAAGCACTGCCCACCAGCCAAACCAAACTTCTCATTTTACAGCTAAACAGTACACTAAAATATGTCTGAAAACATCTGAGGCAAGAAATAGGCAATGCAGTGACAGAATCTTGATTCATATTTGATCAGAGCTTCAACAATTTGACCGCAATTCTCAAGCTGTGACTGACAGCTGCATGACAGACTCCTCAGCTCTGACTGGTTGTTTTAATTCACATGCAGTAAGGCCATTAGAGGCGCTACAGGGTAATACAGCAGGCAGAGGAATTATTTTTTTCACAGACTGTCTCATTTAGTGCTGTGTGAATATAGTGACAGTTTCAGCAAATATGACAAAAGTTATTTTTTATTACTACATATAACCAACTACAGCTTTAATGACCTTCTCACAACGTTGTTGGATTTGGATGCAGAAAATAGACCTTTTAAAACTTCAGGCAATCACACTAAAACAATGTGAGACCACACCCCAGAGGAAAAACAGTGTTTTTCAATTTATATATAAATATATATATCAGCGTGTATTTGGTATTATGAAATGCTTGACCATCACAAAGATAATGTGGCTGCTTTGCGTATCAGTGCCCATATTCACGCCCAGCCAATCTACAGTATCACTGCTGTATTCAGTCTATAAGCACTCTCTCTTTGGCACTATTCAGAAACTAACCAGATGGCAGGGCAGCAACGAGTTTGCTTGCGGTGTGACTACTTATCTCAAGAAAACTACAGTTTTACAATGTGACTGCACAGCTGTTTTAACACACTGTATAATGCATAGTCTGTCCATTATTACAGTAATATTGTATCATCATAAATCTATTTACTTGCATCAAATTTATAGGTCCTCCATGTTTCTTTACAGCTTGTAAAACAAGAATATTTTACATACATCCCTTTTCAGAGCCTGTGTGTGTGTGTGTGTGTGTGTGTGTGTGTGTGTGTGTGTGTGCGTGTGTGTGTGTGTGTGTGTGTGTGTGGTAACGGAAGGCGGACCATCTCCATGTGTCCCCTCCATCTGTCGCCTGGCGAATCATTGAGTCCAGGGGCCGTGATCCAGCCCCCCAATATGTGGGATTGCTGGAGGGAATGAGGAGGGGTGGGTCAACATACATGTCACACTAATGGATATGGGGCCCACGGCTGGGGTGGTGTGTGTCTGATTTTCTTAATGCATGGATGAATGAATGAATGCATTCATAACTGCAGGCACTGTTATTGTCAGTGGGTCTCCCAGAGAAGGCCGTGACCTCCGGAGTTTTGCTGACAGACAGATGGACAGAGCTACACCGGCAGCGGGGCAGACACTTTCCTCACCCCATAGCAGAGGTCATTAACTGGGACCATGATCCACAACGGCAGTCTTTACTGTTGGAACTGTGATCCCCAATCTTGACATGCCATAATGTCCAGGCTGTGTATGGCGATGTCAATAAGACAGAATGACCCGTTTCAGTGGTCATTACATGGAAGCCAACGGGTCAGCAGCTTTGGGGACGGATGGAGGGAGACTGTGAGGAAGACTGAAAACAGAGGGCAGCAGACATATTGTCATCGACTGTAATTACAGGGCAGTGTCCATTCAATCATGTGATTGGTCACTTGGCAAATGTGTGTGACTGCATGTGTAGCTGTGTTTGTAGGTTGCAGTGTGTGATTCTGTGTATGTTTATGGCTTTTCCATGTCACTTGGTGCATTTCAATGAAAAATATTGTAACTTTTACCATTTATATATTTGACAGCAGTAGTTCAGGGTACCCACTCAATTTAATGAACAAAATTTATAAACATTGCCATGACTTTTCAAGGACCGACAATAAAAATTTCCATGACTACTCACAAAAGATAACATGAACGTAACTGTAAAGTACACTTTACTCCTAATGTTATTGTTATTATTATTAGTGGTCCGCAGACACAGATTAGTAAAGATCCTAGAATGGGGGAGTACCAGGTGACAATAAAATTGGCCTGTTGTTTAATTAGCTCCACACCTTCTAACTACCATTCCCTTCTTTCAGAGCATTCATTGGGGGGGGCAGGGTACACCCTGGACAGGTCACCACACTATCACAGAGCTGACACATAGAGACAGACAACCATTCACACTCACATTCACACCGAGTCACCAATTAACCTGCATGTCTTTGGACTGTGGGAGGAAGCTGGAGTACCCAGAGAAAACCCATGCTGACATGAGGAGAACATGCAAGCTCCGCACAGACAGGCTCCCCCACCCTGGGGTTTGAGCCCCCCACCCTGGATTCAAACCAGGAACCCTCTTTCTGTGAGGCAACATTGCTAACCACTGCACCACTGCAGTTAAAACAAAATCAAAGTCTGCATTTCACTCCGAGGGACATTGAAAGCCCTAGGCTACCCATGTCGATTGCTCAATCTCAAAAATGCAGTACAATTTAAAAGTATTAATGGGGCATAGGTAAGGAAACTTTGGGATTCATGACCCTACATCTTAAATCAACCAAAAATAACTCTTCTACTTTCATTCCTTTAAGGGTAATTCTGACTGATAATGATATATATTCTGTAATACCATGCTATAACACCACAATATTTTCTGAGATGGTTAGCATACCACAAAAGTCTCATACCGTTGCAACCCTGTTCCTAACTTCTCGCTGGTGTACATGATACATTTTTACACATAATACATGTATGCCATTGAATATTGAGACACTTGCTAATGTCTCCTACACACTCACTATCAGCACATGGACCTGGAAGTTGATCATCCTTTGTCAAAGTCAGTTTGTTTTGGTCGCATTCGCATTCTTTGGTGATTAAAGCTCTTGAATAGTTTGACAAGCTGTTGCACTCCGCCACACTTCTGTTGCCATGTGTGTGCACCCTTACGTTTGTCATCATTATTTACAAACTGTAAAAGCGGCTATAATGACCTTATAAAATACTCTGTTGCACTGTGAAATAAATTCAACTGCTGCACAGCATATGCAGTAAAGTAGTTTAAATTAGCTCATTCTCTACTAACTACAGCTTTACCTTTATGTTAATTTATCATGAGCTTTAACATAACAGTGATAAAGGTCACCATCTGCACAGCGGTAACTTATGGGCACTTTGCTGAATATACTTACATACTTGTGCTTATGTAAACATAAGATAATAGAGTATTCTTACAATGTGGCTTTGCTACTTTTACTTTAGGATATTAATTCTTCTTCCACCACTTCCGGCTACTTAACATTCATGGCAATTTCCATTGTGACTAATCCTATATTATTAAACTGGGGAGCCCGAAGTCTGGCTCATACCAAGCAGCACGCCGTCAGCTGCCTGACTTTCCATCTGTTCATCAGACTCTTTCCTCAACAGTGTTGGTGGTGCTCAGAATTTGATTGCAACCTCTTAGCGCGCTGTTTTTTACGTGTTTATTCCAGCTGTTCCAATCTGATAGGCAGCTGGTCTTTGTGTGTTTATGAAAGGTGTGCCTGTGCGTGCTGGTGTTTGCGTCTGTGGGAGTGTGTGTGTATACGACGGGGCAGTGGAAAAAACAGAAACAGACAGAGTGAGCAGAGCATTTGCTGTTAGTGACAGAACCAGGAACAACAAACCGAACAGAAGAACACACGGCTGATTGAGCTGAAGATAGCAATTAGCAAATGGGCTGTGAAATAGCTCCACAATGCCATCACTTCTCAGACGGTTTGCTCACATTCTTTTAAAAATAACATATTTGGGACAGAGCAGTGTATCGGTTAACAACAAACACGAAGGGGCCATGGCTCTGCTGATAGTGAAAATTAAGCTGCTGCCAGAGCCTTGAAGATGAGCTCAGGGAGAAAGAAAAACATCATGAGAAGAATTCTGAAGCACTCTCACAGTGCTGAAATGCAAAAGCTGACTAATAGCATTACATGGTTTCAGTGCAATAGGCAAAGAAAGGGAACTTTGACAGCTTATGAAAAAAAAAAAAACCTCACCTCATGAGATGCAGGCTTGTAAACATGCTTTGTGTGCCAGATTTGTATGACTGAGGATGTGCCACTTAACTCCTGGTGCAGGTGTGGATTGATTTACATGCATGGTGCGCAAGAGTGACATTAAAATGAAGTCGCTGCAGTGCCTCAAGCTGCTGCCGTTTTGCTCTCTTTGGCCAAAGTGGCCTCCTGGACCAAACAAATGATGATTATTATGATTATTAATAGTGTATTGTTGTTGTTGTTGTTACTGCTGCTACTGAGGAACCAGCTTTTTTCCCTGTGCTCTTTCTTTGTGTGTAAACTATCTGTATCACGATAAAGGCAATTTAGTCAGCAGGTTTCCATGTGTGTGTTGTAATAATTAATCTTGAAACATTCTAATTAAAATTTGGGGAAAGTTTCAGTGTTTCTCTAATTAATTAGGCTCTTTTCCAGGTTCATACTTGTATTTAAGGTATCTACTAGAAAATGTTTACATGCTTTAATGGTCAGAAACTTATTTTCCTCAAACTGTTTGTGCTAGAGTACACGTAATTTGTCTGAGATGCTTCGTTTTAGCGCCTGTCTCTTTAAGCCCCCCTCCCAGTCTGCCCTGATTGGTTAGCGTTTCTGGGTCTTTTGAAACTAATTATTGCAGCCAGAGAATGACTGTAATGGACAGCAGTGGCACTTTTTACAGTGAAAAATCACCATTAAAACCTCTAAGCCAAAATCTGAACAACTGAACATGTTACAGCAGGAATATGATCTAAAATCAGGGAGAAACTGTCAGCACTGGCAACCACGATTACATGTTTCCCTGACCTTAGCATGTAGCTACATGTAGCAGTGTAGGCTACGTAATGTAAACAATTATAGTAATGTGGTTGGAGCAGATTATCTTATAAAGAAATCCAACACACTATAACGCCATACTGTAAAAGTGCCACAAGCTGACAGTAGCTCATCTCGAAAGTAAAAAAAAAAAAAACACTTACTCATACTGTCTGTGCTCGAACACCAAGCCCAGTCTGCTCTGATTGGTCAGCATCTCTGGGTCTTCTGTATCTCAGCGTCTCTGCACCAACACCTCAGCCAGGGAATGACTGTAACAGAGAACAGTGGCACTTTTAAACCTCAAAGAATCACCAGTAAAAGCTTCTAAACACAACCAGACATGTTCCAGCAGGAATATGATCTGAAATCTGGCACACTATTACATCATACTGTAGCCAGAGTAGAACAAACAAAGTTAAGAAGCCTGAGGTTTTTGGGATAAGTCTACTTAAACCTATATTTACCTCATTATTTGAAACTGTGCCTGTGTTTAATATGAACATCCAACATTTTAAGACAATATAAAAGACACAAACTGGGGAGAAGCATCCCCATATTAGTCCTCATTCTATTAAAACTATGAAGCCGTTCCCTTGGAGCTTACAGCTGCCGGTAACTGCAGTAAGCAAATCATTGTCTCGATTTTAAATGAAGCTTCACACTGGGTGCTTCACATTATTAACCGTGACTGGGGTTGCCCTTTTTTTTTTAGCGGGTCGCTGCCCCCAACAATGTGTGTGACGGCCCTGATGCAAAACATAGACAGTACAGAGAACATTGCACTGTGAAAAAAATCCCCCAACTTCTCTTTTCATATGCCAACTATGTTTTATCAGGCCCTGAAACCCAATTAAAAATAAACTATGCAAGTTCAAATCAGCATGCGTGTCCAGGGGAAAGCCAGCCACTCTTCCTCACGATGAAAAGATTTCATTCAACAAAAGCATTCTACCAACTTTCAGCTGCATATTCTCTGAATTGTTATAATTTCCCTCACTTGCCGTTTTATGAAAATATATCATGCGGCTTTATAGCAGCTCCTAATGTGAATTAAATTTCTCACTTATGATAGCTGGCCATATCTTCAGTCTCAAGAGAAATTTACCACAATTTGTTACTTTCCAAGATCTTAAACATATAATTAATTCAATTTCCTTGTCAGGGTCTTTTTCTTCTCTTTAATTAATGACATATCTCGGGCTCCATAAGAGGGGAAGCTTCGGCTTGTATCAAGTCATCGTTAGAATTATGAAAGGCATTGGCGACACACCAACAGAGAGGCACAATGAGAGAGAATCCGAACCTTATTGGATGAAATGACAAGATAGCATAATTGACAAATGACTTCACTTCGCATGCATATAATTTAATTGTTTCTGGAGAGTGGTTTGCTTTAGTTCCGTCCGGGCTAATGAGATATACACAAAAGGTGATTAGCATCGCTTGCTGTACAACCTCACTCAGCTTTTTATAAATTCATTTTACACAACACCTCTTGTACTTGTTCACATTTGGTTAAACTGAAGCTGCCAACGACAATCATTAATGCAAGACAGGGCCCACTGAGAAGTCCGAAATCTCCTCTTGACCTTGAGTCCTGCACGGCGACATTCTGTGTCTCTTCTGCTCCAATATAAATATATCTGTACCCACCACAACTTAATATTCTCACCCTCTCTCATAAACACAGCCTCAAACACATTCAGTCAGGAAACAACCCTCCCGTAAAAGTCAATCATGGCAATTAGACACAAGTAGTCCGCTCTATGAATTTATCCACACATTGATGTATTCATTGAATCAGGCCTTCTCCTGGTATGGGTGGTAATTAAAGGTTCTTAGTGGAGTGGTCCGGGGTAATCTGGGGCCAGTTAAAAGCCTTAACATCCAGCACTGTGGGGCTTAATTGGTACTGTGCCATTTACATGATTAACAGCCAACCAAGGTCTGCCACCTAAAAAGCACTCTTTACTCCTGGCAATTCATTAGAATAGAGAGTACTCTGGACTCTAATGAAAAGAAAATGTGTTGATACAATAGCCTCGTTAATTTCCAGAGATCATATTTGCTGCGATCCTATTCGCTGATTATCAATCAATTTCATTGCTATCTGGCCTTCGGGGCACGGAGGCAATGTACTGTTTTATGGTGATATGTGCTTATTTGTAATTCTGTTGATGGACAAAAGGAATCATTTGGGACTACCATTAGGCAAACAAAGCAATGTGGAATAGCATTTGGGGAAAATAGAAAATGTTAATGGCTGTCTTATAGAAAGGAGAGGCCTTATGTCCTATTATATTTTTTTCCATGTATAATTGTGTTGTGTGTGCGTGTGTGTGAGTGTCTGGGAGAAAAATCGCAAATATAAATGTACTAATTTACAGAGCCATTACTGGATGGAACTCTTTACCAAACCACGTTATTAAAATAAATACAAAAGAGTGTTTAATGCAATTAACTGTATGAATGAACAGTAAATGATTCGTCTTGCTTGCGGATTTTTGTTTGTTGTGTCTAATATTTATAAAGATTTTTTTTATGTAACGTGATATCTGAATGCATGTATGGAATTGCTTGTTAATCTGTGTGATTTACGTGTCAGACCCCAAGACGACGAGCTAACGTCGGGGCTTTAGCTAATGGGGAGTCTAATAAATTAAGGTGATTGTACCGAGTAAGCTTTTCTTACTGACACCCTGGAAAAATAGCACTTACATCAAAAAAATATACATAACGGTTACTAATCTCATATATTTTTTTCTTTGGTTTCTTCAGCAAAAATATAGAAAAATATACTGTGTTAAAACTTTGCATCTGCATTTCAAATGCTCAGTACATAGCTATGCTCCGTTGCAGTCAGTCAATAGAAATTTATGAAAATCAGCTGCTCTGTTTTCCACCTTTCTGTGTGACATGTAAGCACACGGATGTTCAACATGTATCAACAGTCGTATATGGAGAGACCTACAACCAGTCAGAGCACCTAAACATGTGACATCGCGCTAAGCAAAGGACAAATGTACACAGATTACAGCGTACAGAGATGAACATCAACATTCCCAGGAACCTGTATTACCAGGAATTTATTTACCTGGGTAAAAGAATTCCTGGTAGTTTATGTGGTTTGCGTTTCCACTGCACCTCAAGGTTCTGGAAAATGTATTCAAATCAGGCCGATGACGTAGATGATTCGGCGTGTGCCCTATATTTTGCTCCGCCAGCTTGTTGGCTGGTAACATAACATTAGTGCTGGTAGAGAGAGGAAGGGCTGTTTGTCTCAGCCAGCAGCTAAGTTTGAAAGTATTTTAAGATAAGTGTCAAACTAAGTTAGTCTACATACAGACAGCTGTCATTTAAGCATATTAGTAACGATTCGCTGCCCCGGGGCTAATTTAGTACCAGGTTTCAGTACCCATCTTTAATCAGAACACAAACAAAGTGAAGCTGGTAGAAATGAAATAAAGTTTGCAGCCACACTGGCACGGAAGTGTGGAACATTGCAAGTGTGTGTTCCACCAATCAGCGTTCTTCAGGTAGAATTCCAGGTAATCTGAAAAGTCCTACCCACCTACAAGGTACTTTCTTCCGGGGAAAGTTTGGGGTTTTTCCCCAGGTAATTTCGGTGGAAATGCACCGAGGTATTTCAAAATCCCGGGTAAATGGAAAAAGTTCCTGCGGTGGAAAGGGAGCTATTAAAACAAAGTTCCACATCAGCTTCAGCCATCTTGGTTTTCGAAAATGGCATGAAACGGCACTCCTGTTTACTAAGATGAGTTTATACTCGCTTTAGTGTCCCTGGCGTAAGGGTGCATGAGTCAAAACTGACATCATCGCCTATTTTGGTTTAAGCGTGCAGGCTCTGCAAATTGTCAGCCATCGTATCAAACCCACCCATATTAGATAAATAAGGAGAGGGACCAGATGTATCTGCCAGAGCAAATAAAACATTAGCTTGTGGATCTGTTTGGCTTCCAGGCTACTTCAGGATATCACCACAACTCAACTTTGATAAATGAAAACAATAACTTTTAACATTGCTATGGGTAGAAAGTGATATTCTTACTTTGGTGCCCTCCAGTGGTAGTATTAAGAAGGACACTGCAGTGGACAGCAGGTCACACCACCACCTCAAGCTAATGCAGTCTAATAGCAACAGTCCTGCTATAAATCCTCCTGTCATGAAGGGTATAATGTTCAGTTTTGGTTAAAACTGTTTGAGAGAGGTGCCGATTCGACTCTATGATCATGTTGCATTGGCGTTTTTGTACCCTCAGTGATAAAAATACAGTGGACAAAATGATAGAAATTATGTCAGTATACTGCAATTCAATACAATGCAATATAATTCACAGCTACAGCTTTCAAAACGACTCTCCAAAATCACAGCTGAATCAATGTAAATTGCACCAATTTTCAAAATTCCACAAAAAGATTTATGCTATCAGAATAATTTAAAAGTTGATATCCCATAAAACTGCAACACATAGTGGCTTTAAGTGTTGTCACAAATACCAAAAGTGTGAGACTGAAGTGCAGTTATTTAAAAACATGTGCAATTTTCCTAACTTTCCAGCCTGCAGCTGTTTTCCAGTCACTTTTCATGCTAAAATGGCAGCTTACAATCCACCTGCGTGACAGGTGTTGGAATAAATTTTGTGAGTGAGTTGATGAGTGCAGAGGGGCTTTAAACAGACGGAGCATCAAGTGCAGAAGAGCCATAGAGTTATAACAAACAAATGTCCTCAGCGCTACTCCCATAACTAAAACCACACAAACAACTGGACAAAATCCACGATGAAATGGCTCACAGCGACAGATTCTTCTTCCACAGCTCTGCACACAGTAATTACCTTTGACAAGCACATATGCTTCCCTGTAGGACCACTCAAACATATTACAACTAAAGTATTCTCTATGGAGGATCATAGACTGTATAATAAAGATGGACGACATAACAGCATCCAAAAGTGAAGCCAGAACATCTTGATCGCCCCCTGGTGACTGGCTGCAGTATAAGTCATAAAACCCACCCCCTCCATGTTGGCACGTGGGACATGGGCCAATCTAGAAATTCAGTACACGTCAAATTAACCTTTCCTAAAGATGGTTTCTGCTATTTAGTGTGGTTGTTATCACACTGATGTATGTTCAAGTGTGAGTTCCTCTGATATGTTTGGTTATAAATAGTTATTTGATGCTATTAAAAGGGGGTGTGACATCATGGTTGACAGGTGTGTAGGGCTGCCCCCTAGTAGTCAACCAAATGTTAGTCAAGTAGAAAGGTCATTAGTCAGCACAATTTCATTGGTCGCTTAGTCGCAGAAAAAGATAAAATAAAATAAAACAAACATGAAAGTCTATCAGGAGCTGCACCTTGTAAAAATAAAACCAAAACATTAATTTGAAAGGAGACACACAGGAAGAGGCCACACTCAGCAGTCAGACAGGAGTCACGTTACAAATCAGTCATGGCCGACAGATATCTTTCCTTTCTTCTGTAAATATTCAGTCTGATAAATATGGAAAAGTTGATCATGTTAGTGCAGGGCTACCCAGAGCTTTACATCTGTCCCACGGACGATAGGCCTACACACTACAGAAGATCAGCTCTGCGCTAAGGGTTTCAGCAACCTACAACGCAACCTGCCACAGCATCCTTGAAAGCTGGCGCAGAAAAAGGCACGTTTTCAAGGCGGTTAAAGATGGTCCCTTATTCACAGGTCTGGTACCTGCAGCTATTACACAGGCTAGTTAATAACATGTCAAGCAGGAAATCCAAAGTGTGGGATCATTTTGAGAAGGTGAAGGACCAACCCAAGGTGATATGTAAACTCATCTTCATTGGTCGACTACAAACATGACGCATCATCTGAAACATGGAAGTAGCTACATGCCCATTACCCACTTAGCACAATCATTACTGCTTTGCTGACAGCGTCATTAACAGGCGGCTCGCTCAGTGTGTGACGTGCACTTGTAGATAAAATATAGGCCTATATTAATGAAGGTTCATTAGTGCGGTTTTGTATTTCTCTGTAATGTAGCACAGTGTTAACAATGTTACTGATACTATTCTTTCTCATTGTGTTGCCAGGCCCAAAATATATAATTTAATTATTAAATTAACATTGTAAACAGGCAGGCGACTGGGAAAATTCTTAGTCGGGGGCAGCCCTACAGCTGTGTGTGCTGATCGGGGTGCTGGCAATCAATGGCGCTGCTCACAGTTGGTTGGACAGGTTGATGGGTGGTAACACAATACCATTGAACTTACTACTGCACAGACTATGGCTCAAAATGATGTCACCTAAACAAGATGGCTGCGGCCATATATGGGATATTTTGGCTTCATTTTTATAAAGTAGGGAGAAGTGGAAACACGTCTTTATTTAAAGTAATTATTCTGGACATTGTGCTTTGGCAACATTAAACACTGTGTATTTTTGTGAAGACTAGTTGTATTATTCTTAAAATTAAATAAAACAAATTGAAAGATTTCTTGCCACAGAATGAGGCAGATACTAAATATACTTTCTGAATCATTATCTGTAGTTCTCTTTTCTTAAATCAAAATTAAGTCATGGTGAGAATCAAGAGGACATTGAAGATATAATCCCGGGAAGTAGCAATTTAAAAACCACAGGACAACCCTCAACCCTAATCGGATCTGCTATTGATATATTGCTGCAATAATGAAAATATTATATTTGGTGTAACATTCATGGTTATGGTGGTTGGCTGACTTTGTAATTAAGGTTTAATCAACTCATCGAGATTGAGTAATGTGTCACAGCGGTGATGTGTGTGGGTGTACGAGTATCCAGTGGAGATCATTATCTCAAAATATCATCATCTCAATCTGATCTGAGGCCAGGATCTGACGTCTTTGTTTCCACCAGTTCTGCTCACACACACACCACAGCTGACCACTCACTTGCCTCCACACGAGTTTACAGTATAATCACAATTCTACAGTCTTTGTGGACCTGACCTCTTCCAGTGATGAAGAGAGGAGGGAGAGTTGCTACTTATCAGCCCGACCACGTCTGCCCACTCGACCGTCTTTGCGTGTTTCGCCATTCTGCTGCAATGCAAAGCTCTGCGAGGGGAAATCAACTTCAATCAGTCACGCTTTCCTGCTGCGTCGGGGAAGAGAGTCTACACCTCTCAGTTTTGATGAACACGGACTTGGCTGTGTGATTCTGGAGTAAAGAGCCAAGTGCTTGGGCCTTGGATCGTACCCAGCTGTCACTTTTCCATCAAAGGTGGAGATGCGCACACACACATGCGTCGCTTATCACTTCTCATGAGGAACGGCGGCAAATTGGATTTTTCATATTATCATAAATGAGGTGATTTTTAGGGCTGTTGCACTCGTAACATATAATTTTCTCGAGCTCAACTGATATTTGTGTGTGTGTATTTACTGTACGCCTTTTTGAATTTGTATGTCAGTGTACTCTGGGGGTGTGTGAGAAGCAGCATTTGCATGTGTGTCAGCTGTAGATAATTTTATAACCTATTTCCTCCGACTATAGGTGAGGCCTTAGTGTCTAAAGAACTCCAATTACCAAGACCTTTCCTTATCTCCGTCTATTCTCAACCCACGCGGGCAGTCAACAATCATCACACCTTAATGAATTCACCCACATTATTTGCCTGGTTTAATGACCTGAGACCCAGGCTCTCTCTATAAATGAGCCAGACCTGGGACAGTCACACTTAAAAAAGCAATTACAAAGAGTGTACACATCCTCATTTCCCATATTACATCCTACTCTTTTTCTCTATCTGAGCAAAGAGCTTTAATGAAACTAAACCTCCACAATGGATGAGTTTTGGATGTAAAGTAGGCTGCACAGGAAATAACTAATCACACAGAACAAGGCTAGGTTACTGTATATGAGAAAAGCAGACGAGTTACAGTAACCACATGGAAAGAGACTGTTCTATTGTTATTAGTTTAGCTGCACAACACTCTCGCATATGGTAACTGTAAAATTCTGTAAAAGGTTTTGAATTCTTTTCATACTTTCTTGTGCAGCAGAATTGTTCTGTGGTCATTGTAAATGTTCTGCCCCTGACCAACACATTGTTATCTGTAGAACTTAGAGATATCCTGTGTAGCTTTCATATAAACAAAGAGAGTTGTGTTTACATTCAGTGCTACACACTAAAATACATCATGTATATCCTTGAGGCTTAACAAACACATTGAATGCATTGGCTTGCTCATAAAACATCTGCAAAACTGCTTTTCTCAAATACTTTAAAACCTACATTGTTACATCCATGTTTGCTAGGTCACAGTTTTCTTCTACGTTTCTTGGTGTGTTAGCGCCACCAACTGTCAGGTGAGCAGTGTAAAACCATCAGCATGTATGTGTATCACGTTACCCACAAGCATGCAGGATAAAAACAAAACAGGGATACACACATAAAAGCACTGCTAAACCACTACTAGTGGTCAAAAACTCCACAGGGTATCTGTAAGTGATGGAAAATTACATATTTATTTAAGTTGTTTAAATGTAAGTGCACCTCTTTTTTCATCAAGGCATTAAAGGTATATTTAATATCTTGTGTTGCCCATATAAAGGTTTTGATGGTGATGACAGATGTTGTTATAACAGAGAGGGATGGATTCAAATTTAGAATACATAAGCATGATGTCAAATTTGAGGTTTACTTATCGATGGATCTTCAAAGGGACAGTTCACCCAGAAGTAACATATTTTTCGTCTTTCCTGTAGTGCAATTTGTCAATCTAGATTGTTTTCGCGTGAGTGTTGGAGACATCGGCCATAGAGATATCTGCCTTCTCTTGAATATAATGGAATAGGGGTGCAATGATCTATCGATTTGGATCGGCATATCGATAAAATGACCAATGATTCAATGTCATTGATGCAAAGTGAAAAAATCGATCCATATCGTCATCTTTGGGCAGACAGACCTGAAGTTTTTGGAAAAAGACGATGGTTTTAGAAAGCCCTGAAGGTTAAGGATGCACAGATCCGATATCTGGATCGAATATCGGCCCCGATATCATCAAAATAGATGGATTGGGTATCGGAAAATGCAACCGATACTTGAGCCGATCCTTTACCTTTAAATCTATTGCAACGCAAGCTACGCCATACATCAGCAGCAGCACGTGAGCCGCATGCCGCGAGAGTTGATTAGCCTACCTAGGCAAGCGCAAACAACATGGAGCGAGGGAGAGAATCTGCTGTGTGGAGGTATTTCACCCTGAACACTCCAAAGTATATAGCTTTTTAGGTCAACCAAGGTATCGGATCAGTATCGGCCGATACTCAAAGCCACTGCATTGGGATCGGTATCGAAACTGAAAAAGCTGGATCGGTGCATCCCTACTGAAGGTTAAGTTATCCCGGCCATTTTATGTGTGCTAGTAAAGTCGTTAAAGTAGTTGAAATCATATTGTGGCAGACTTTGTGCTATCGGCAAATATCATATTGTTGTCCAAAGAATCAATATAATATCGTATGACGATAAAACTAGTGATTTACACCCCTATAATGGAACTAGATGTCACTCGGCTTGTAGTGCTCAAAGCGCCAAAAAAAAACATTCGAAAAAAATCAACAGCAATGTCTCTTTCCAGAAATCATGACCCAGTTACTCATGTTGGATTTATTTTCTTTCTATCAAATTACACCAGTCAATTGTACCACTGCGCAGAAGGAAACGTGCGTCCACTGCTAGCTCACCTAGCACCACTGACCGAGCTAATGCTACAGCTCAGCCAAGGAGGACGCCATTAATGTTTACATCTAATGCTGTCATGAATGCACAAGCCTCTCATTCATGAGTAGATGCATGTTTTCTTCTGCACGGTGATGTAGAAAGAAAATAGTTCCAACATGAAACTGCTCATGACAAGGTCCGTGGATTATCTTGAGTAACCTGGCCATGATTTCTGGAAAGATACATTGCTGTTGAGTTTTATCTATCTATAATTTTTGGTACTTTGAGCACCATGATGCAAGTGCCATCTAGTTCAATTATATTTGAGAGAGGGCAGACATCTTTACAGTTATTATCTCCAACCCTCGGTAATGCAAACCAAAACAATCTGGATTAATGAACAGCACTACCAGTAGGAGTAAAAAAGAAAAGCTTCTAAGAGGGTATGCACTTTCATAGAAACATGTTATGCCTTGTACATGAGACCTCCCATTCAACACTGTTTTTTCATATACAGAATGTTTTGCAAAAAAAGTAAACTCAAAAAAGTTGTTTTTCCCTTAAAGTTTAGCACAAAAATATCTGCATCAAATGTATGCCGGGCACATTTGTGTCTAACAATCACACATCGTAAACACATTTAGCATTGTTTTGTTCTGAAAAGGCATTATTTCAGATAAAAGTGTTCCTTTACAGAGATGTCAAATCACACAATCAATAGTCTTTTTTGTTGGATAAAGGGATGATAAAAGAAAAGAAGAGGGGCTGATATTGTTGTGAGCATAAAAGCTGAGGGAAAGTGAATGAGACCAAAGGCAGTAATGATGGTGACCAAGGATACAGGGACACTGACAGAGGAATGAGGAAGGATAGTGATGGAAAGGGGGACAGAAAGATATAAATTGGACTAGGATGGGGAAAGAAACAGAGCAGTGAGGAGGTGAGGAGTATGGGTAGAGACAGAAGGAGAGAATGAGTAGAAGAGGAGGCAGAAAGAGAGGGAAGGGAGATTAGCCACAGAGCTGGGAGGGAGAAACAAAGAGAGAGAGGGAGAGGAGGAGGAGGAGGAGATCTGCTCATAATGGATTGATTCTCACATTTCTTTGAGGGCCTGTTCTTCTTGTCTCCTTCCAGATGAATGGTAATTGCCCCGCCGGCTTTAATCATGTGTTGAATTGGCAAAAAAACAGGAGAAAAGCGCTTCTACGGCAATTGAGAATCGATCGCTCTGGAAGTCGACCTATTGCTACTTCGCTTTATCCGCCATCACACAAGCACACACCCTCTTACACACACATGCAAAGACTAACACGTGCGCACCTATGTCAGAGCAAATGACAGAAGCACTAATTACGGTGATGGCTAGGTGGAAAAGAAGACAAAAATGTGAAAGGGGGGGCGAGCACAGGAGAAAAGTGGAGGTGGTGAGACAGTTGAACAGTGGGGCGCAGGCTCCCATATTGGCCTCAGAGTGTCAGCTGTGGCAGCAGACTGAGAGGAGGGATAATTGTTTCGTCAAGGGTGTGATTGCCATCACTTCCCTTATTCTCCACGAACAAAGCACCTTTTAACATTTGTCTCTCATTTAACTTCATGGTTGCAGTCTGACAAGCCGATGCATTCCAGCCTTTTATCCCTTTCATCAATACACCTGAAGCTTGCAAGTGAGTCAGCAAGAGATAAACATACATGGTGCTGTATTGACCCTGTAAATCAGACCTATAGCAGGTTCAAAATGCACTCAGATGCATCATAGACTTTGATTTTTATCACCGATATGGAACAAATATGAACATAAAAACATACAGTATATCTCTACTTCACTGAGGGAAGTCAGATAGACAGAAGATTTAATTCAAAAATAATAATTATACCATTAACCCCAACAAATATTGCAACTGTTCTTGAAAGACGATTCCCAAGATCTTTATTCCTGTTGTCTTAAAATTACATCCAAGAGGCTTCAAATGGTTCTATAAATGAATACTGTTGTTAATAAACTGATATCACGCAGAGAAACAGAACTCTAAAAATCTGGAGGCTCTGTTTGACGGCCAGTGACAGAAAAACTTTCAGACATGGCCAACTTCTCTGGGCCAACCAGCTTGTCAACTATCCACAGGATTTTCCTGGTTGTTCAGCCTTAACAGGAAATTAATAAACTCTTGCCGCTGATTGATTGTGTTGCTTGCAGCATGAATGTGAAGCTCTCCACCGCAAGTACCATTTAAACAAAAACCAGCACAAAGTCAATGGGCTTTACTGGGATTAGATTTTTTACCTCCCATACTTTAACCTTTAAAGGTTACTTCCAGAGGGATGAACGATTTTGCTAATGTTTGCCATTCCCTAACATCAATGTTTCTCAGTGCTTCGATTTTCATTTGTAGAGATATCTGATCATTTTACATTTCTTATTAGGGGCTTAAGAGTGTAATAAGATCATAGTAAAAAGGATAACTACAATTTAAAGCTGTAAAAAGCTTTGATCTTTATTGTGTTCCAAGTAGCTGTTGTAGTCATCTCACTTTAGTTAATCTTTTGGCCTTTCAGGGTGGCAAAAGATGGGAAACAACTGAAAAGAGTGTTACTGTAAATCAGAGGCCTGCACAGGTCTGATTTTCAGGACCTGCTCACCAACTGGAACTGTGACATACAAGTCTGCAACCTCCACAAAACTGCAAATCTGTTTCCCTGCGCTGTTCAAATAACTCATCTGGCAGCACGTTTAAAGTTTTTGAGACATTTTATACGTGTAAAACTAAGATATATTTTAAACTAAAGTAATTCAGGAAATACAATTTAAATCAATGTCTTTTGCTGATACTCATGATATTGAGTTGACATCTCCACAGTTAAAACGCCTGTTGGTAACACACCTAATTGAAGCAGCTCTCATACTCCAGGTGGCACAGAGGACGGAGCGGACACACAAAGTCAACAGTCAGAACATTAAAACATTTTTTTTCTCATTTTATTTTGATACTTTTATCATCTGACACGCATGATCAGACCCACATGTTCTTTTTTCACCCAAAACCAAACACAGAAAAAGAATTAACATATCACATACCACCTGCAAACCACCTTTTTTGCAGGTCACACCAAGTGCCCAACTCAGTGTAGGACTTCATTGTATATGTCTCTACTTTACTGCTTTATATAGGAAAGAAAACAGAAATTCAGACACATAGTAAAACCATGTGAACTGGAAACTTTCTGCGATTTAGGATTAAAAATGACTGCTCCATTAATCAATTACTTAGTCAACAGAAAATTAATGAGCAACTATTTTTATAACAGAATAATCATTTATCGGACAAAAACACCAAACACTCCCTTTTTCCAGCTGGTCAGGTGCAATAATTTGCTGCTGTGCTTTGTAACAAGACAGCTTACTAAATATTTTTTGTGGTTTTGAGCTTGCATCGATTTTGTGCTGGTGGAGCGTAACTAACAACTTGAAGACATCACAATGGCTTCTGGGAAATCAACATTTAGAAAATATTTTTTATTCATATGACACTGATCCCAAATTTGTTTTTTTTATCCCATTTTTCACAGGTTTAAGTGAAACATTCAAGCCTTTTTTAAAGCTGAGAAAAAGCTTATTTCTCTTACATTTTGGTCCCAAATTTGTTTAAATTCATGTAGGTGTGACCAAACAATACATTTCTGTAGTGCTTGTCCTGTTCAATTCAATTTTCAATTTCATTTATAAAGCCCAATATCACAATGTGCCTAAGAGGACTACAGCATACAACATCCCTCTGTCCTTGGACCCTCACGGCGGATAAGGAAAAACTCCCCCTAAAAAAAACCCTTAAGCAGGGAAAAATGTAAACATTAAATTTAAATAAAAGTATTTTTCAAGATAAAACTGCACATTTTATAGTGGCCAGCCCAAGGCTGGGGAGAAGTGCTCACTAACACAGATTTTAATAAATGTGACTAAAATTTAAAATAAATTTTTGTTTGCATAAAAAAAGTCTATCTTTAATGTAAACCTGTGAAATACAGGAGCAAAAACAAAAGTTTTGGGTTTGAATTTGTGTGCAGTGTATATAATGGACATATTTTAACTATTTTCTGACATTTTATAGTTGAACATTACATTAATATGTAAAGATCTACTTTCAGAATGTACAGGTTGATAGCTTGGTGACGCCTTTCTGCAACTTTGCTTCTGCCAGCTTCTCATTTACAATGATGGATAACTGAACCTTTGCAACCCACTTCATTGTAATTAAGTCTAAAAGGTATAAAAAGACCTTTTCTCTGCTTTAATCATGGTGCTTGCATGTAATGGACTTTACAAAGTTACTGAAGATGGAGAAATTGTTTGAAAATCAATTATAATTGTGTTAGACACCATCACATGCCATTTACCTTCCATTTACAAGACGTTGGCTTTGTGTCTGTGCAGGAACTATCATCCCTCATCTTAGGACAGACACTCATCTTCTCCTATCTGATGAGGATATTAAAGTTCTCTATTATTCCCCCGCCTTTTATGAACATGTCCCTGTTGGCATTAATTACCCGTTGCAATCAGGGGCCCCTCCAGGGTCACGGCCCCTTATCAGGGAGGTTGAGTGGTTGGATCGAGAGATTGAAGGGGGGACAAAGGGCTGGAGGTTAGTGGCGGTTGATGTGGCAGGTCAGTTCATCCAGTTACACTACATTAGTCTCTGCTGTTGATTTGGGGTGTCAGCACTTCTGCGAGACTATCACCATGTGGATACCTGCTCTGGGAAAAAAGATCTGAGGGGGTAAGGGGTCTGTTGGACTCGTGAGAGAGCATCCTCTGAAATGGAAAGACCATGTTTCACCAAATAGAGACTGATGGACAAGGTGTGACACTGAGACCCAGCCACTTAACAGGCGCTAATGGCTCTACCAGATTACCTGTCGTAGCCAGCCCGTTGCCATCCAAATCGCCATCTCAAATTGATAGCGCCAGCAGTGCCAAAGAAAAATAGCTCCGATCAGCCCGCTCTCAACCTCAAACCTCCATTAGAAACGCCATTTTCCCACCGGTGGGTTTCAAATTGAGTTTGGGCATGCTTAATATTCTACTGCTTTGATACCTATGGGCTGCGTGTGGGTGGTGTGTGACATTATTCATCATTTAAGTATAGAATATTAGATTGTGTCACTCGTTCCAACTTCATAATGCCGCACAGTGAGACAGCAGGTCATAAATCTACAGACGGACCACCAGTAATTTATCACATCTCAGAGACAAAACAAGAGTGAGACAACCCGAGTTCTTCACAAAGTTGGAAAGATTGAAGCGGTTCAGAATTGGAAGATGGGATGTTTTTTCAAGCAGAGGGGTAAGTGCATCGCCTCCACTGCCTCGAGATATTCTCAGCTTGGAGTGCTGTGACGCAATTTAACAACTGTGAAATCAACTTTCAAGAACACGGAGCCTGAAGCCATTATTAGAGGCACCCCCTTCTAAAGGTATCACACCTAAGTGCTGTATTATTGTGAATCTGTTTCTCTCCATTACTACACATACATTCAGCATTTCCCGTGAAGCCATCTCTCATGTGAAACGCTTTAGGTTTTTAGCAGCAGGAGAAAATAAAAGTAGTCTGGTGACTTTCCAGGGACAAAAACTGTGTCAGAGGGCCAATCCTATTTCATATTTCTACCCTAACCACTTGTTTTTCAGAGCCACCTTGCCCCTCGAGACAGAGTTACAAGACGAATGTTCCCCTATGAAATGAGACAACCCTCACACATCCTCAGTATGCTGGCGTTTATGGAAACAGACGTGACTAGTGTTGCTGGACATTGGGAATATGCCTACTTCTGCAGTGGAGATTAAAGGGGAACACAACCTAAATTAACAATTCTAGTATATCATTTCCATGGCCTGGGAAAGTTCAATCAATATTTCTGAACATGAGCTGCTCTCTCTCAAAGCCTCAAACTTGTGATGTAATCAAGCAAAGTCTGGAGTTGCTTCATGGACAGTGAATGGGAGCCTGATTTTGTGGAGCCACAGAATGTTAATTTTCCTTTTTTATAGCCAAATTAGCTTTATTATGTTGTTGTATTGTCACTTTGGAAACAGAAAATGTACCCATATACTCAGAACATTCCCCTAGGAGCTCTCACTGTCGTCTATAGCATATTTCCCAATTCATTATCAACGGAGCAGCTCCAGACTTTATACTCTACTAACATCACAAAGTACTGTGACCATAGACATAACATGTACGAATTTTGAAAATGGGCGTAGTTCTATAGGCAGCCTCATTTGTTCACATCTTAAGTTTAACACTATCAGTCAATCAAACAAGCCATTAAATAAAGAACTAACACTGCTTCATAACCAGGCCACTAGCGGTGCTCTTTAGACTTATACAACTTGTGCTCCCACTTTGCCAGTCTGCACTGATATTTGAGCAGCGGTAACAAGCAAAGCAACTTCACTGCTGCACTTGAGTTAAACTTCAGGCATTGTATGCCATCAAACTGAGGGTAATGCAACATGGAAATGTGTCAAAATATGGGACTGTCTGCCCTCTTTGGCACCACCAGAGAGAATGATGTACACCTGACACCGATCTAATACCATACACTGTCTTTTGCCTCTCTGCTGACCAGACGGGCAGTTCTAGTGGAATGGGGAAAAAGATTTCATGCTTTGTTTCCTGTCGTATATATGCTTTAACTTTGATACCTGTTGTGAATATGCATTGTGTAATCCTATTAAAATTGAAGAAAAATATTCTTGATTAGAACATGCAGGACTGTCATGCACAAATCAGCAATGATAATGTAACATTAGCTAGCTAGCTAGTTGGCAGGGTAGGAGCACAAGTTGCTTACGTTAGTCTACAGAGTGGTAATGAAGCAGTGTTTTATTTTTATCTGATGACTTGTCTGATTGACTGAAAGCATGAAACTTAAGGTGTTAACAAATGAACTAGCTACCAAGACATCAGCATACTAGCAATGTCTTTTGTTATGCTTCTTATAAAAAAGAACCACAGTACATTGAAACAACATTAAACTAAGATGATATGACGGTTATCGTCACTTTTAAAGTTTAATCACCAAAGAAAATACAGTTGCGAGTTTCTTTTGTTGCTTGTGCAGCCATCTTGCTGATTATTTCTCATAACACTTGGTGTGGAGTGTGCCTCTGAAAAACCTCAGTTCAGAGGGACATGTACCCCTTAAACTTTGGCCTACCCCTCTATCACAACAAGAATCGGACACCCTACCCCTAGACGCAAAACAGAGGGGTAAGGGCTAAGTAGTAGGGGAAAGGGGTGGATTGGGACTGGGTCTTAAACCTATCAGAAAGTTCATCCTTCATAACAAGGCTTCAAAAACTGGACTTTTCCCTTGTAATGACTGATCCAAATGCAAACATTTATAGAAGTCTGATTTAGAGTCAAGGCTCAACAGCTCAAAGCTCAGAGGAAGAAAATCCACAGGTGCTCAACAGCATGTCATAACAGCCACTTAGGAACGAGGTAATTGAACATAAAATGGTAGTTCAGAGCTCATTCATTCAGAGATAAGGAGTTTTGTGAGAAGTGCTACGCTACTAAATTGTTGACTCTATTCACTTCAATCAAGCTCAGTGTTCAGTCATTATACCTTATGCAAACACCGTACGTTATATTAGGTATGAGGTTTTGGAACTGGGCCAGGGACGCAGCTCGCAATATGATGATGATTAACCAGGCAGCAACAGGTGCTATGTGTGCTTCATTCTAAACACAATACAAAGGGAATACACCAATTACTGTTGACACAGTGAAAATAAAAAGAAACTGAAGCTAAAAATCATTTTTGTGCAGTGATGACATTACTTACTTTTCGTATTTACTTTTAGTCTAGAATTTTATTTAGTATCCTTTGATGTCTTCTGTCAGTCCATCTACTCATTCATCCACTGAATTATGCATCCTTCCATCCTATCACAATCATGGGCCTCATGCAGGAAGCGTTATATGAGCAACTTTCCTCATATTTTTGTTTGTATCCACAACTTGTTTTTACTTTGTTAGTACTCATTGAGTCACCAATGTTTTCTTATTTTTGCTCTTTTGGTAGGTGGAGAAATTTTTATGAGTAGTCGAGAGCGCTCTTACCAAGATCAGAGAAAAACATCTTGTTTTCACAGTCCACAAGCTGTTGTCCAACAGGAGGAAACATAAGTTTTAAATATAATGAACATTATAAAAAACTGCATGAAGATTATATAATCAAATTTACATTGTGGTATTTTTTGGAGTAATTATCAAACAATCAATCAATCTATTTGCCACATGAAATTGTATTACAAAATGTATGAAATGAAATGTAATCTGTCAGTTCTTCCTTCCTTGTGTAAATAGTCTCAGATAAAAAATATCGGATTATGGGGAGGCTAATGAGGTTAGGAAAGGTCTTCATCATTCAGTATCCTTATGGCCTGATAGTAGAAGCTCTTCCTGAGTCTCTCAGTGTTGACCAGACCAGGCAGTTATCCAGGTGGTTGGGATCTTTAATGATTCTCCTGGCCTTACTTTTGCTGCGCCTGGTGTAGAACGGCACCTATACTGTGTTCAGCTCAAGGAACCACTCTTTGTTGTGCTTTGTGATCCTGTTTGGTGCTGTTTCCGTACCAGTGATTTTCCCCTTTAGGATGGTCTCAGTGGTGCAGAAGTAGAAATTACTCTGTATTTGGGGGGATATCCAGAATATCCTCTGGCTTCTAAGGTAAAACAGTCTCTGCCTTGCCTTCCTCACCACTGAGCCAGTATGCAGCACTCAGGTCAAGCCCTTGGTGATGTGGACACCAAGGTATTTCAAGGTATCCACCATCTCCACAGAGGACAGGTTGATATTAACGGGGGTAGAGTGCCTTGGCCACTTCTTCCCAAAGTCCACTATCGGCTTCTTAGTTTGGGTGACATTCAGGGTCAGGTTCTTGTCCTTACACTGGTGGTTTAGGTGCTCTACTTCTTTCAGGTCTTTTCATTGGTACCTCTGATTAGGCCCACCACAGCTGTATCGTCAGGAAACTTGACGATGGCGTTGGAGTCAGGAGTGGTTACACAGTCGTGTGTTTAGCAGGAGGAGAGCAGGGGGCTCAAAACGCAGCCCTGGGGTGCTCCTGGGTGTTAAAGATGAGGGTGAAAGAGGTGTGTCCACCCACTGCCTGTCATGAAGTCAAGGATCCACATGCACAGTGAGGTGTTTAATCCCAGTTCCTTGAGCTTTGTGATGAGCCTAGAGGAAACTTTTCCAGGTGAGATAGGGTGGTGTGGAGGATGTGTGCTATGGCGTCTTCTGTACTTCAGTTGAGAAGGTAGGCAAACTGTAGTGGATCCAGTGTGCTGGTTAGTAAGGAGCAGATGTAATCCTTAACCAACCGTTCAAAGCAGAATGACTGGATTGTTAATTTTGTGGGCTAAGGAATATTATTGGTACATTGATCCCAATTAAGACTATAAAAACTCATTTTTTTCCTGTCCATTTTTATGTCAAACTATTTTCCTTTAATTTCTGGTACTGTGTGTCCCTCTGCTGACACAGCAATTACAGCATCACAAATGTTTTGCTGTTGTCGGATTTCAGATTTTTTTTATCGATGCTCTGGTAAACCATACTTTAAGTTTATTCAACAGTATGTTAATTTTATTACTGCTGAAGTTCTTCGTCTTCTTACTGCTATTTTTTTTAGTGGCATCTCACCAAGTCTTGGGCATGTGCCAGAGTACTTGCACACAGCACAACATCTGCCCTTATACAATGTTTACGGGGTGTTACCTTGGTAATAGGTTGCTTATGATCAAGTGGGACTCATCACTAAGAACATGTGGTGCATCTGGAGCTGGCTCATTTTTTCTCTTAACAGAAAATAGAGGAATTTAATCAAATGTTGCTGCAAGAGTCCCAGTCCATGCACTGTTTTTATTGTGAGAGCTAGACCAATTAATCCGACGATCAGGGATTAGAGTTGAGAGTACATTTCGTTATTATATTCTGTCAACAAAGTCAGAGAGTTCAGAGGAAAATGGGGCATTACAAACAAAGAAGAGAAAGTTTGGGTCCCCAGGGATAGATGTGGTTCAAGAGATCAAGCCACCAAATAAAATCACAAAAAAGAAGATATTTAACTACCGCTCTGCCTCTTTCTCTCCTTTTGAAACAGAGGAGGCAGAGGACTAAATTTGTAGCACTACTAAGTTACTGCAGAGATATTCTGAGCTTGCAGTGTCATTATCCCATGGATTAAATGACACATTTGAGCTAAAATAGCCCAATTTACGCCAGCAGAAAACAAAGTGTTTCAGTGTGTGCCCGGACATGAACGTGAGATATAATCCCTACTCTCAGCACAACAACAGGGTGGTTGCTTGCATTATGATGGCTGCCAGGGTGAGAGCTTTAATTACACTTCACCAGTCCACACAGTTTGCAGCATGGAGTCTAATAAACTGGAGTGTCAATCTCAAACTCATTTAGGGGCGAGATGCCGCATCTCTGGTTACATTAATCAATGATACTGAGGCTGAATGGGAACACGACACCGTGATGGATTCTCCCCCTCAGCTGATAGAGTTAAGAGAGTATGATATGGAGTACATCTGATCACAGAGTGAGAATGATTAACACCCTACTCAACTTGTATCGAGGTGCACTTGGGCAAGGCACTCAAACCTAAACCACTCTGCTGCAAGTGTTCAGCCATGAACAGTAAAAGACTGAGGTTACTTAGTAGTGTCATTTGGTTTTCAAGGTACACAAACTGACAAAAAAACACACAAAAAAATCCATCCTCTATTTGAGACACATTTATGTTCAATTTAAGACTGCACACTGACTCGACTGGTCCAGAGCTCAGTTGGCTAAGATTAGCAGTGATATTGATCCTACGTGCAACAAGTGTAAACAGTCTTCGGCTACTTTACGTCACATGTTCTGGTCATATCCTAAACTACTTCATTTCTGGGATTTAATATCTAAAACTTTTTCAACAATGTTTGGACAGCTGGTTGCCCCATCTGTGTCCATGGCAACTCCTCTAAATGTGAACTTAAGTAGAGCCCAAGCGGATATTGTCTCTTTTTGCTCACTTCTGGCCAGAAGGCTCGTCCTGTGTAAATGGAAGGACTCTTCACCTCCAACATATGGACACTGGATACATCACTTACGATTGGAGAAAATCTGTTGTTTTATCAAAGGATCAATTACACGCTTCTTTGCCAATTGGCAAGCATTTTTGTTGCAAATATAGAAGCTGAAACACACCATACTCCCCTACTTATGTCACACAAGTTAATTAATTGTCGCCATGTTTCTTCTTTTTCTTTCTTTATTTCCTCTGTATTGGATTCTCTCAGGCTGGTCTGGCATTTTCTCTTTGTTCTTGTGTTATTGGGTGGTGGGGTGGTGTTTTTGCCCTTTCTGGTTCTGTGTTTGTTTATTAATACTCTGTGTATCTTTACTGAATTGCCAATAATAATACCTTGTTCAAAAAATATTCATAGCAAGCAAGGATAAAAGGGACAAAATCGTACGTGTTCTGTTTGTGACGCTGACCAAATCATGTTTACTTTGTTGTCATTGCCCTAGTTAGAGCAACTAACATCATATTTCACAATAATGATTGATTTAATTTATTCTGTGGGACTGCCGCAGCCCCGAGACAGTAACATTAGCCTACTGATGTTAGCAATGTCAGCTACGCAGTGTTTACTTATCTAACATCCCCAATTTTAACTATTAGTTTTTTTCCAAAATTGAAGTTTGCCATCACTGTTGGAGCAGCTGAGAACTGCACAGGTTTTTCCTGATGTTGTCAAAAGTCATATCTTGCATTCAAACGTGAGCTCTTTGTAGGGAGACACTACCATAGTAATAGTGTCTTGTTACCTTCCCCGAATTTGTCTATAGTTCATATTAATATTAATTATCCCCAAAATTCTGTTATTGGGTATGGACACTGCTGACACAACCCCATCTCCTTAAAATTATGTTTGTATATAAAGATGTAATATAGAATACAGAAATCAGTCAATGTTTACGATACGTTCAGTATGAATATTTTGTGACAGGTATGCTCATTATAAACATTTCCATTATTTTATCAAAAAGAAATCTGAGTGACATAAGATTTCTTTTTAAAAATGCATGCGGCTGCAAATTAGCAGACGGGGCTGTCTGTCAAAAACGAAACTAAGACGTGAAGCACTGAGTGAAAACTCTATCCAGACAGAGCTGGACTCACCAAAAAGAGAGTCAGTAGGTTACAGTAAGTCTGATTGAGTGATATAAATTTTCATTTTGATTCTCACGGCGTGAGGAGAAGAACAAGCGAGTGAATCCCAAACAGCTCCTGCACTGCTGCTCTGACCCTGACCCCTGACCTCTGACCTTGGTGTGAAGAAGAGGCACAAAGAGAATTTCAAATCCTCATGTATAGGTTTGTTTTTGATTTCACATACAAGTCCAGTTCCTGCGAGTGTTTCATTTACTTTACACACTGTTATTTTACAACCGAGACAGCCAGCAAGGTAGACAAGCACTTGAGTTTAATGCTGTTTAATGCTGTGGTAGTGCTTATTATCTTGGAGGTGGCATCAATAACACATTGAGTCACCACTGTGAATGTTTTTAGGAACAAAAAGCAGAGAAGCAGCTCATTTACAGAGAGACAGTGAGAGAGGTATGAGACTTACTCGAGTCAAGTATTTGTCCTGACAGCAGCATATTTTTAAAAGTTGGATGAATGTGCAAATGAAGTAAGCATCAGCGGGAGAATACAAAATGAAAAAATAATAACAGATGAAAAACGCATCCCCAGCTCCATCTAAAAACGGCCATCGAGCTCCTTGAGGTGTTATTTTGCAGACAGAAACACTGCGAGGCCTGTAGGCTATCAACAGCACAGTCTTCATGGGTTTATGCATAATGTGCTTGTTGCCTGAATGCAGGAGAGCCCGGTGAATTTTGATCACTCTCTCTCCATTATCTTACTTGTCATTGTCAATCATCGGTCTCCCTTTTCTCTTCATTTCCCCCCCCATTATCTTTTTCTTCCACTCCATAATCCATTATTCATTCTTTCTGAAATTTACATCGTACTCTTCTTTGTGCCCTCACTTTTTTTTTCCAAAGCCTCTTTCACTCGAGATGGGTAACAGATTGATGAACATTTCCAATTAAATGTTCTCTTTTTATTTATCTATTTTTACTGCCGACTTGAGACTTCATGTTGGCATGCTGTTCATGAATATGTCCCTTGTAGTCTTGTATTTTCTAGCAAATCCTGGCACTCGCACTGCCACATCTGTCATAGTGAGGCAGTACAACTTAACAGACTGTAGGTGTGGGAGTGCTCCTGCCCACACACACTCCGCCTGGTTTAGGGTTCAAGTCGGTGCCAGTTAAACATCAGCTGCTTGAGCCCTCGCGGTGGCCTCGGCAGCCCGCTGTAAACCAGGCCAGATGGCATCATCCACCAGGGAACACATGGCACCTCATGACAGGGCCCTCCAAACGTCAGCATCCTCTCTGAATTATGGAGGCATGTGAAATATGGAGTGCTCTCTCTTAAAATTAACACTTCAGTGTTCTTAATGAGATTGGGTATCCATGGAGGCTGTGGCAGTCGCCTCTGCCGGCATCCCGAGGTGGCGTTCTCCGAGCCGTATTTTAGCCATCTCTATTGCATTCTGAAACTTTATCAGTGGCACGCAGGCCTCGTCTGTGCTGCTGCGAGGGCACAGTGTGATGCTATCAGAGGGCGCGTTAACTGCTGCGTTAAGCTTTAATGAAGAATAGATTAGGACATTAGGATGCAAAGCACATACCATCCCCGCGCTGAGGGGAAGGACCGTAATAGGCCTGATAAGAGCTTTTTCTGCTGATCTCACACAAACATGGATGGTCTCCAGGGGGCTGTTTTGGCCTGGCTCAATGTTTACAATGCCATTCATCACTGAGACAAGTTTTGTTTGCTGACTGGGTGTCACAAACAGTTACGCGCACATACGCAGCGGTCTCCATGCACATGCGAACATGCATACACACAAGCAATCCCCGCTCTGCAAGGAAGTGATGCATCTTGACCTTAGAACCTCTAATCACCCACCTCCCACCCTTGAGATAAGCAGGATCAGGTTCAAGTCCTCTCTTTGTCCCCTAATTAACTCTCAGAAGTCCCCTTGACCTGGATTTTACACTTGAAACCCTTCAGCATTATTTTCCGCTCAGACAAAGAAAATTACGACAGGGGCCCATATGGCAAACCTCAGCTCCCAAGTGCTTTTGGAACTATTTTTTGCACCTCCACTCAACAAATATGTATTCAAAATCAGAGAGCCTCTTCAGTGACAAAAATAATTAAACAGGCTAGGGCTGCATGATATACCATTTCAGCACTGACACCGCAATGTGCACATGCGCAATGGTCGCATCGCAGCACGTGCAATGTCAACTTTTTTTCTGCTTTCACAGTTCTCATTTTCCATAAATAATGTTACCAACCAAGCTTTACCCTTTAAGACACATCATGTGCTTATGTCACATAGCTTGGTGGCGTTTTCTATGGGAAGCAAGACTTTTCTTTACATGTGTATGTTTGTAGAAAACTTTTCTATTTGCATATTCGCTGCTAAGCCTTGTTCACTTTCTTATTTCGAAAGCCTGAAAAATGCTCAGTTGTTTTCGTTAGCTCATTTCTAACTACTGTTGTTTGCTGACACACAAGATAAAAACACAATACTGCTAGCATCACAATGGAGCGCTTGAAATGTTCATTACACACTGACCTCTGACCTGTGACATACGCACCAATCATCTGCATCAAAGTGTGTTTGCATCACAGTAACAGGAGGACACAGCCAAAGAATGCATCTCAGGCACATTTATCACTAAACAAGAGCCCAAAAACAGGATCTGCTGCTTTTGTCACAATTTTATTTTCAAGATAGGATGATGTATCTTTGAAAAAAAATGTACACACAGTGTGTACAGGATTACGGCTGCTGGCACCAATGTAGAAAAGTGCCATAACCAGGCCGAGAGATGCCACAGACCCAGTGTAAAGCATGCTTTCTGAAGCTACAGTAGCAAACAGAAAATGTCAAGATAAGTTTGAGTTCCAGTTTAACGACTGTAAGAAGGGCTGTGTTTTGTGCTGCACAAAAGAAATAAAGCATCTGTTTAATGCAATTATTACAACGTCTGCCAACCATTCCTCACCGCAGAGTTGCCAGACTGTAAAAGCTAGCTACCAGCCACGAGCTAGGCTGAAGCTAATCGAGTTAGCTTAAAGAAACCAGAGGTCTCCCAAATATGGTTTGAAGATAGCATCAAGTCATGGTAATCTACAAGAGAAGCCAAAGCATGTCCTGCAAGTAGTCAACCGCAATTGGAAAAGGAGCAAGGAGTAGGTCTGGAGCACTATTAAGGAGGCAGGCATTGTTAATATGACAAGTCAGATCACTGACTTTAGCCTCGATTGATAGAGGAGCATTACGCACATACGTTTTATTACAAAGGCAAAGTCACTTACTCATCACTGTATTCTTTATGATTTGGTGGGTTGGACATCACTGACCACTCGCAGACAACACTGGTATATTTTTTATTAATAAAGTAATATTGGGAAAACTTCTGGCCTTCCTCTGCACCCTTCTGTGTGTCAGCTCTGGTCGTTACCAGCTACGCTACTCCAAGTGGTTGCTTTTCAATGTACCCCAGGTTTTAACAGATCTGGGGACAAGTGCATTTTCCTACTCTGCACCTTGGACATGGAATAATCTCCAAGAAGATCTCAAATAAGAAAAACTTATATCCATTAATGAATTAAGGGTGTCATAAAGAATGTGGTGATAGAGACATGTGCTTGTTTTTCTTCAGAGGCTGCTATGTTTGAATAGTTGTTGTTTTATTGTGGATTTTTGTATTATATGTTGTATTTGTTGCATTTTAATGTGTTTTGATTGGCTGCAACCTCGGCCAGGTCTCTCTTGTAAATAGACTTTCAATCTCAATGGGACTTCCTGATTAAATAAAGGTTGGATAAATAAATAAATATGAATACAGTCGTGTCATGGTGAGTCAACCAGTTTATTAAACTACCAAATATCTCTGTCCTATCCCTCAGAAAAGAGTAAAATGGCATTTTTCAGCTTTTATTTTCATTGTTAATTCTGTGCAGATGCACTCCCGACAATATCAAACAATAATTCAAGAGTGATTAATTGTTTTTAAAAAAAAAAGAGCTATTAAAGCCATCTGGTGAAAACCCCTGTATTTTTTTGTATCACAAAACATGTCGCGGAAAAAATACATATCGCAACGTCAATTTTTTTTGCGATATTATGCAGCCCTGAAACAGGCACATATCACTGACGCCCACACTGGACATAAATGGGTCTTTCTTCCTCAGTTGTGGCATCACAGTTGGTCACTGGGCTTTCTGCTTGGAAACAACGCTATCAATATTACTTCAAAGCACTACAAACATATTCCCTAAAGCATTTCTTTCCCATAATTTTCCTCCATGGCAATAAAGGCCAAACAAAATCAAACCCATCCCGAAGCCATTTCCTCTCATCTGGGTCCATCATCATTCCAGCCTCCTGTGTTTTCTGCTTTCAAACGTCAAAGGTCACTCTGCACCTTTACAGAGCTGCTCCAATTTGACTGGGACTCGCTTCAGTCCATAAACATACACACATTCTACCAGTGAATGATGACATACATCAATAGCTGTCCATCACTCACTAATGATCTTGACAGAGCATTAGTTGGAAGGTATGCCAGCTTATGGGGAGGGGGGATAAAATAGAGACAGAGACGGAGCGAGAGTGTGTGAAGAGGACATGATATACGAGATGGTGTGGACTGTTGCACCTTTCATCATCTCCTCTATAAAGTCCAGCCAGTCATGAAATGAGGATGTTAAAATCCTACAGCAAACACAACCATCAAACTGTACAGCTAGCTCCCGGACAGCTAACATTTCTGTACGGATGACTGCGGCTCTGATTGGTCCACAATTCAAACAAGACGTGCAAATTCAAATATTACAGAAATGAAGATAATGCACACGGCTGTCAAAGAAAAAAAAAAGATATGACAGACGAGGAGAAGTCCTCCAATCCTGTTCAGACTGTAATGCAAATATATTAAGATCTCTGTTCAGGTGTAATGCAGACTTGAGCTACCTGTGATGCAATGGAAAATGAGCCCTAGCTCACACTACAACCCCTTTCTCACTGTATAAAAAACACTAACACCCAACATCTGGCTTTTTTCTTTAGTGGGAAAGGTTACAACCAGCACTAGTTCTCAGGACAAATGACTCTTTATTAGTCACAGGTATTTATTGGCTCTAACAGTGATGGAAATATGACACCCAGGTAGTAACTTTTTACACAGAGATTGCACGACGGGGCCGCTACGAAGTCCCTTCATTGTACCACCTTAACTTTTTTACACAGAGCCAAACAACAGCATGATAATGCTGCCTCAATATGTGATTTTACATAGTATGATGGCATTCCAAAAACAAAGAAGCTTGATGTGTAACATCTTCTGCAGAAGAACTTAAAGCTGCACTCAATGATTCCTCCAGGTTGTTTCAAAGCTCTGTTGCAGGATTTTTGTATGCAGTCATCTATATGCCAGTGTCAGGGTGTATTTTGGCTGGTCTTTGTAATCAAGTGTAGTTGCCCATGTTTGATGTTTTATGGTTCATTGACAGCATATATTAACATACTTCTTGGCTTTTCTTTAAAGTAGTTTCATTAGATGTTTTATATTGCTTGTTTTAGAGCTGTATATTTTTATTTTGTATTGTTGTTCTATGTTGTCTGTCTGTAACTTATGTTGCTGCCTATCTTCGCCAGGACACTCTTGAAAATAAGATTTTTAGTCTCAAGAGTTTTTTTTTATCAGGTTAAATGAATAAAATAAAAAAAATAAAATAACAATCATTTATCAGCCCTGTTATATGGAGCCAGATCTCATCCTCTGCTTGAAGTGTAAGGAGCTCCTAGACCTCACTGTTTCCTCAATTTGCAGACATTTTTGGCTGCTGTTCTTCTTCAAGTTAGCTGCTCACTGCTTCTAGCTGCTTTTTAAATGTCCCAGCAGTTGATCACACACATAACACATCGTCAAAACATCACATCCGTCCTGTCCATGGTCCTGCCACAAAAACGTCGATTTGGTGCTGTTTCTTACTCCACTGCCAGCTTAAAGGTGAGATAACACTGTCCCCCATTACACTATCATACCTTTTATAAAGAACACCCAGGCGACATAAGGGCGCAAAATTCCCGCCTTGAACAGCCAATGTAATAGGGACCACTATCAGCTCAGCCATTAAAGTCATCCATCTTGGTCAAAGTAGCACTCAAACATCATTCCACATTAGTCAGCACCAAGTTTGAAAGAGAGACTGAATAAATCACAGACACAAAAAGTAATAACTACTGTAACATTTTCACTGGTCTCCATGCTGCTTTCCACTGTTTACTAACCCTGGTTTCCACAGTGTGTTTGTGATATCAAACGTGACACACCAGAAACAAAAAACAGAAAGGCGTACTAGTCTACTGCAGAGCTTTGTACATGGCTCTGGCAATGGGAAAGGAGTCTATGTTAAACGTAGAATTATAATCAAATTAATGGTTTTTATATACAATAGAGTACATGCTTGAATAATAAAGTTGTGTTTTATCCACACACAAAAAAAGTTTCTAAAAAAAGATCAGAGACAAAAAAAAGTAAGTAAGAAAAAGTGCATACACGTGCTAATTTCTTTTTGGAAAAAAGAAAGTGTTCAGGTTGTAGCAGAATATTAGACACTGCCCTTAAAAGAGATTGATTTTGTTTGAGGACAAACGAATCCATATTCTGTCTTTTCATCTTTCAAGAATTCATTACTTCTTTTGCTTCATCAAGAGGGTGGTGTCGTAGTTTAAGTACAACACCAAAAACACATATAAAGTTCTTCCGTCTTTCATTTAAACCATACGATTAATGTTTTGGTGTCCCAAACTTCATTACTAACCCAAAGGAATGAGTGTGACATTTACATTTCAATGTGATTCATCCTCACCGTTTTGCACCGAGATAAAAAAGAAGAACTTGTAAGAAAAGGTCAGTATCTTGGGATGTGGAGCGTGTGCATGTGTGCACGTGTGCAGCGGGTAAGTGGGATTTATGGAGACAGTAAACCCGTGGATGCTTGTCGATGCCTCTGCTGCAACTCCTCACATACACACACACATACACACACATACACACACACACACACCCTACTACTCTACCTCCCCTAGTTTACTGCAATGCGCCAGCAGTGGTTAGCACATAAGCACTAGGAGACAAAAGAAAGACAGAAAGAAAAAGAGGAATATGGTCAGCTACAGAGAGGGAGCACAAATAAGAGAGCAAAACACTGGCTGGTAGTCTGCTATGGACTTTCTCCTTCCTCTTCATTGATTCTTCAGATACATTTTTTAATACACCCTCATCAATAGCACTGGTGGTCTGACAAATGCATTTTTCAAACATTTGCCAGTCAATAGTCATTTAGTCTGTATCTTTGTCCCTTGAGTAAAGGGTCTCGATCAATTGAGGTGATGAAAATTCAAATAAATCAGAAACAGGAATGAAGCGGAGCACTCCACTGTATCCAGTGGAGCACAGTACAAGCGGCTGTATGAAAAACCAATATGTGCTGCTATCTCTTTCAATGGGAGATCAGTTAGAGCTGAGAGTGAGGTGGAAGAGCTACTGCTAGCCGGCTTAGGCATTGTTAAAGCATTGGAGAGTCAATAGGCTATTACAGACACATATTTTTCTTTTGTGTTAAGAGCATGACGCTGCTAGAACCAGATAAGGCGTCCACATGGGGTGGAGGGTGAGGCAGAGGTAACAGGCTACAGGGGAGCTGCTCAGCATTTGTACTGCTCAGACACTAGGAGTTTTAATCCTATCAAAGGTACCTAAACATAAACAGTATGTTTTAGCATTGCAAAGAGTGTGCATTCATGTGTCGACAACATCCATCTGTGTTGGCTGGGATGTGTTTTAGTTTAAAATACTGCACAGGGGTTTATAATACAATCGGGAGTGTCCACCTCTGGTCAGATATCACGACCAAACCTTTAATCTTTCATCCCAACAATTACAAGGTAAACAGTAAAAATACAGTGTTCACTGTTGCTGTGCAAAGTAATCTATCAAGCTTGCACATGCATACAACAGTTCCATTTAAATGACTGCAGGGGCTCCGTTTTACCTCGCAGAAAATAATGATAAATACCTATCACAATTACCCAGAGCCCAAGGTGACTTCTAAAATGATTTGTTTTGGACAGATGATCCAAAACCCAAAAATATTAAATTTACAGTGACACTAAGCCACTGAAAAGCAGCAAACCTTCAAATTTAAAAAGTGGGGCTTTCACATCAAGGACCCGAGCCCAGATAAGAGTAAACTTGTACCTCGAGCCCAATTTGCTTGATTAGTGTGAACACTGTTTACCAGACCCGGGCACAGCATGCTAATCTGTGTCAAAGTCCACTTGAAAAGGTGGCCTCGAGTATGGTTCATGTGTACTCCAGTATGGTACGCATCAGGTGTGAACACAAACTGTGCCAAAACGCAGAGGTGGACTGCTTTTTGACGTGATTACTAGGAATCATTCTATTAGGAACTGTGCCTTGTCTAAATAAAGCAAAACTCACATGACTGGACCATGTGGGGACAACCATATAATAGATGACCAAACATTAGTCGACCAGAAAGGTCATTAGTTGGCAAGATTACATTGGTTGCTTAGTCGCAGATAAAAAATAAAATAAAATGAAACAAACATGACCTCTATAAGGATCTGCGCCTTGTTAAAATAAAACCAAAACCTATATTCCATGTGGGGATTTAATTTGAAAGGACAGACACAGGAAGTGGCCACACTCAGCAGTCAGACAGGAGTCACGTCACAAACCAATCACAGACGACAGATATCTTTCCCTTCTTCTGTAAATATTCGGGCTGATAAACACGGAAAATTTGATCATGTTAGTGCAAGGCTACCCAGAGCTTTACATCTGTCCCACGGACGATGAGCTCTGGAAGAAGATAAGCTCTGCACTCAGGATTTCAGGTAAACAGGCTATACAATGCTTGTCAAGGTTGCTTAGCAACCTGTTGGTTGACTAGGAAAATTCTTGGTTGGGGGCAGCCCTAGTGATTGCAAGTAGTTTTTAACCAGTTGTGAAACAGTCTCAATTTAATAGTGATGCTTCAATATCAGACGCCAGCGCAGCCTGCCATGGACAGACCCAGGTCTGGTTTTGCTGCCGCCTTTGACCTGCAGTCGGAGTTCGGGCAGGAGGCGGAGAGCTCTGCACCTGACAGCAGCGGCTCCTCCTGCGGCAACAGCAGAGCTCTGCCTAACTGTTCTGCTAGTTCCCACTAATGGCTGTCCTGCCGGCAGCAGCGTCCATACACGACACCGTTTTCTACACAGTAGCACAACAAAAATGACACGTAGATCGCACAAGTGTATTTAGATACAGAATAACATTAGTAACGTGAAAGCTGAGTGGCGAGGGAGTGGGGGGCATGGTCTGGCATGGTATAAATCAATCACACCTTATATGTAAATGCCCTTTGTTTAACAAATAAACAATCGAATATCAAAAACTAGATGATTAATTTTCTGTCAATTCACTAATTGACTGGTCATCGAGACACTAATTCAAAGAAATGTTACCAATATTTTGCTTGAAGTCCACATCTGTCACATTTGTACAAAAACATTTAGCCCAATCTGCTTCTTATCCCTAACAGCCTGACTGCATCTGGGGCACATAGGAGAACACCTTCAGTGTGACTGTGTGTGAGAGATTTCCGCTTTCCCCACTGCAGCTCCCATTCTGCCATCCTGCTACCATTTAAACTGTAAAACTGCAGGACAATTAGAACCCGTGGAGACCTAATTACAGCCAGGACCAAGGCTCCGGCTTCTTCTAATGGAGTAGCAGAGCGCATCCCCAGGGCAAAATCTTCCTGCCAGTTAATTATGCCATTATTCCATTATTGCAGACTGACAGAGGGGGCCGAAGCTCATCCTGACCTCCAGGACCTAGACGGCGAAGAGAAGAGATCCCCTGTAGAACCACGCAGCCCTGGATGACTCCATGACTTCCTGGCTGCTCCCTCTCCACCTCTTCCTCTACCTCTCGCCAATAAACAGTGAAGAAGATGAATAATGAGATGTTGGCCCTGGTTCAAATTAAGCGGGTACACCCTCCACACTCGTAATCTCCCCTCCCTGCTCTTGCCTAATAAATTTGGTTACTTGCCGACGACAGCAGTGGGTTTTACATACGCTGATTGTGAATATGAATGATAATGGGGTTGAGGTTGTGGAGGGGGGGCAAAGAAGGGGTTTATGGCCTCTTCCAAGTCAAGAGAAGTGCTGGCCCTGCAGTATAAACGATTGGCCCTAAAGTTTCACATGCTGTGTGGTTAGACACAGAGATAAAGTGCCTGCTTTCCAGATGTATTCAAAGCCAGGGGTAAGGAGGTAAATACAGGTGTTACATACTTAAAATACAAAATATGAGTAAATGTATTCTGTCACACTTACAGTTTAAATTTGTGGTATTATGAATTAACTGGCTGTCATTAAAAATAGATTAGTTGAAGGGATTACTTAATTTGTTTTTGTTTTAACTGAATGCTGCATGCATAGTTTTTTATTGCTATGTTCAAACTGGCTGCGCTGCCATTTTGAGCTGAACTTATGTCAGATGCTCTGTGACACCCTCTATGCATTACTGTCACTCGTTTTGAGAGCCCCACAATGTATGAGGCACGGCTGATTCATGAGGCTGAAATGAGTTATCTACATAGCGCGTCCTCATTTCACCACAAAAACCTTAATAAGGTGGCAGCTGACTGGAGGGAGATCACCAGGGAGCTCAAAGTCTCTGATAATGACCATCCCTAATAACAGCCTACTTGCTGTCGGCTATGTTGTTTGTCATTTCCAGTAAATATCACAATATATAACATGTTTTCTGTTTAAAAAGTACGAACACAGAGAGATAGGAGGCACTCACACATCTTTTAAGTGGTTTCTTCTCCAGTCTAGTGCACAGCTGATAAGCCTACGTGGTTTGTTTACATGATGTAACAGAAGTGCATAATTAATGGATTCAGTGTGGACAGAGAGCGAACCTCGCTTACTGTTAAAACATGGTGTATAATTCATATGATATGAGGCATGTATTTCTCATACAGAGATTTCATTTTTAGAAAAGTGTGTGCAGTTCACCTGCTACACGACAGTGGCAGAGGAGATACACAGCCAGGACACTGTGAGAAAGGTGTTTTGGGTACAGATATATAAGATTCAGACAAGTTTGTTTGCCCCCCAAGTGTGGTTCGTTTGGGCAGGTGTAAACTCAGCATTTGCACTCCGGTACACACCAGACCGAGACCTTCTTGAAGAGGTGGTCTTGGTCCAGTTACAAACAAACTCTAGTGCGGTTCGTTTGTGGTGAGAATGTGTTCCGACCTGGATCTGAACCAACTGCAGTCACATGACACATTGTTTGGGTTAAACATGAGCATGTTACAGTCCTGGAGGATTATTAATGTGCGCCTCCTCCTATACTGCCTTAATATGCACATTCAGCACATCCAATGCATCAAAACATTGTTTTCTAGTTGGAGCCGCGCCTCGTTTTCAAACTGTATGCTTTGACTCAAATGAACAATGACAGCAATATAGTCCACGATGAGCAGCGCTAAAATCAACCTGCGTAGTTGTCCCTCCATTGTGACATTGGAAAGTGTCACATTTATCTTGCAAGTGTACTCTTCTTCAACGTTTTCTTTACTTCCTGGTATGGAAATTATGACCAATCAAGAGCAGCTTTCTCACACAAGGCATTTGATCTGGTCCGCTTGTAAATGCTGCCATGAGAACATGAACCAACTCTAGGCAATTATGCACTTTGTCACAAAATTAGTCCCTTATTCTGGACCAAAGCAAGACAACTCTAGGTCTGAAAGCACCCTTAAATGCACCATGGAAACAAGAGTGGGGGTGTGGTTTTTAACTACTGGATTTTGAGTAGCCTGGCTAATGACTACTGTAAAACATCATGGCAACAGGAAACAATTTCTGAAATCAGGAAAAGAGATAAACAGAAAACACAGCTGTTACCACAGCTAGATAGGGTTTAAATAGGTTTTAAAAGTAACCCTCTGAATGCTGTTCAAATCTCTTCACTGCAAATATCAGACTAAAATGTCGTGTTTTTAAGAACACACCCTTGACCCTAGATCATCCATCATGTATCGCTGTACCAAAGACACCACAGGCCATTTCTGATGAAGCTCACATCTCCTTCTTTCTTCCTGCTCCCAGAGAGAGTGATGTCACTCAAAGACTATAATGGACCTCTAATGAACTCCAAATCCCATGCCAGTACATTTACACTGCATTATCGCTTCCTGACCCTTGACCTCCCGGTGGAGTAGAGCGGTGAGCGCTTCTGTCTGCGGAGCTCATTCAGTCATTATGCATTCTCACCGACCGCACAGCATGGCGCTAGAAAAGTGGGTATTATATTCATAATGGAGTGTGTGCAAGTGTGTGAATGACCAGTACATGCTCCCAACCCTGCCTTTAACCGCTGGACTCGCTCCCAGAGTTGACTTATAGGCCAGACTATACTTATAACAGTGTAGACTCTTATGAGGACCTCCATTCACAGCTAAGTGGAATGTTTTTGATATGTAGCCATGGTTTAGAGGTAAGTGGTAATACATGTGCCCCAGGCATTAGAGCAGCAGGGAAAAGAGGAAGGGAAATGTCAAGGAAGAGAGCAGAACGTCAGGGAGTGGGCACTCTCTTTTTCTCACACTCTCACTGTACCTCTCCCTCTCCCACTCACATAAAGACTGAGCAAAAAAAAAAAAACCTCCAGAGAGGAATCCAACTCTCACTCTTAAATTCTGGCATTCAAAAACAGCAAACTGCTTTGACAAATTTTTCTCATCAACCCCGGAGAAACACTCCATCAAAGGCGAACCTGTCGTCGCATTACTCACTGTTAACAAATGATGTGCCCGGTGTTGTGCCGTGGCCGGAGAGAAATGGTAGAGGAGGGGTGAGGAATGGGAGGCAGAGTTCAACTAATTGCCTGATGATGGAATTTTAGTGTCTCCTTCATTATAAAGCAGCTTCTAAGTGTTATTGATCCTAGGAGGGGTGTCTCAGAGTCATGTGGTATTAGAGAGCCCAACTGCTCTGAGGCCATGCATTATTCAACAGGCATTCTGACACGACGCCTCGCCAGGGCCTGCTGATTCCTCTCGGGTGGCCTGGGAGTAGCCGCAGCTTTCTACCCACCCCACCCCTACCTCTACCTCTACCTCATCACACACACGCGTTCCTCGTGAGAAAGCAATAACATACAAGCTGCATGCACATGTGAACACACACTCAGTAAAAACACAAAGTCTTGACTCTTCCCCTCTGACTGGAGGTTGTAGATTGTTGTTTTGCTCTCCGATCGACCTCACACTCCACTGAGGGGTTAATCTATAATGAACTGACTGATGCTGCTGTCTGCTTCTATTCCCAATGAGTCATTTGCGGACGTCAACCCTTCCCTGCAAACACACTGAGAACAGAGAGCATGCAGAAGGCGATGAGGAGGCAGATGAGAAGAAAATAAAGAAAACAAGAGAGTGAGACACAAAAAGAGAAAGACAGAAATGAAGCTTGTCCTCAGCTTAAAGACTCACATTAAAGTTAGTAAGGCTGTATTGAATGTAGCTGCCCATAATGTGCATATACAGTTTACTTAATTCTTAAGCTATCATCTTCTGTGTGGCTGTTTAAAACAGGATCAATACCTTTTGTATTTTTGGAGATTCTGACACTCTTGAAAATATGTCATTTGCTCTGCAATAGATCACAATTACAACTTGCACAATGGTAATTGCTGCGGGGTCGACTTAATGTATATGTAACATTTTCAGATTGCTGCACTCCAGAAAGAATCACCACAAGCGTTAATAAACTCTGACTTAAAGCACAAAAAGCAATTTACAGCGTAAGATTCCACTGCGGTCTACTGTACGCTTGCATCAGTCCCCTTTCCTAGAAATTATGTTCATATACAACTAATTGGAAACAGAAAATATGTTTTTCAAGGAAATGTAATGCCAAGCAAATTACATTTTCACTGTACATAATGAGGAAATGTTGCTAATCAACGTAACTGGCAAATTGAAAAAATGTTGACGCTGAAGGTTTCAGCAAAATGTTCACCAACAAAGTATTTCTGTTGGTTTTTATTCACCAAAAAAAGGCAATCTTGCTATAAAATATTACCTCATAGTGACTACAGCTTTATTTTTATATTACTTTTTTTTTTTTTACTTGGTTTTCATTTCAATTCCGGCAATTTATGTAATAATTTTTAGAATTTCCATGATGTTTTTTCTCTATTTTTTTTTTACAGCTAAGTGGCTTACAGGCAAACAACAATAAATTAAAATAAACTAAACACATCCCAGCTTAAAGTACTGATTTTGAAATAAAACTTAGGAAAAAGGAATGTTGGGAAAAAGACTAACAAAAAAAATGTAAAGGTTAGGGAGAGGAGTTGCATGTGTGTGTATACAGTGGCATTAGTGTATGTATATGCATCAAGAGGTGAGTCATGTAGGGGAGATAGAGATTCATATATACTGTATGTAGGCAATTTTCGATCACTCCACTATGTTAATATGACGATAGCAGGCCCCTATCTAAATTTCCCATACCTTCTCAGTCCACATATTATATGTCAGGGGGTCAGGTTTTAACCACTTACTTGTAATGCATTCAAGTACTTTTTTGCTCTCCCATCAATGCCCTCCAGTGTTGGACCCAATAGTGCTATCCTTGAATTTTTTGGGAGATTTTGGTAAAATATTTTCCCAAAAATCTCTTCCCAAAACTTAGTGCATGTCCAAAATACATGGGTATGGTTGCCAATTTGTATACCAGTTTCTCCAACATTTATTTGAGTACATTGAGCCCATTTTAAGCACTACTTCTAATCACATTACCACCTTCCATCTGAATTCCCTCAAAGTATTTGAATTGGCTACCAAGTGTGTACAAGTACATACTTCCTCCCATTTGTCCTGTGGTATGTCTATATTACCTTTTTTATTAACATCAAATTGAACTCACAATCTTTCCCTAACCCTTTCCAAAGTGCATTTTTTGCCTAAACCTGAGACAAGAGCTTGGACGCAAACCTAAAGTTCTGGTGTCAAGGTCTTGTACTTTGCAACTTTTTGCAAAGCTTATGTGGTACACAAATGTAGTGTTCTGTTACCTAAAAGAAACGTCTCTGAACCCAATCCAGGCTGCAATTACATTGCAACAACATTATTAACAAAGCAGTTTCGTCACATACAAATGTAACATCTAGGAGACAGTGTTGCTTGCATTCTGTATGAAGACCGGCATGTGTTCGCTGTTGCTCCCTTTGACTCTTACATGCAAGATTTGACCCTGAATACAACTAATAACGCACTTACAGTATCTCTCTTTACTGCTACAAAAGGCAAAGGCACTGATGAAAACGTTGCCCTCGTCAAACAGGATTCAATCAGTAGGAAACTAATTAAAAGCACCTGACTGATGGGGGAAATTAATAAAAAGCTTGTCGATCTTAATTTACAAAATAATACCAGAGCTCATCCTTGCAGGTGAATGCTACCAAGTTGGAGATGCTATTAAATGTTCCCTCGAGGACGCACAGCCAAGAGATGTGCACAACAAAAGCACATCTCATCCATACGTCCATTCATCATTGTTTAGCCCTGGCTTCTGGTAAAAGGGGCTTAGTCTCATATAATGTATCTTTGTTTTCACTGATTGCAATTATCTAGGAGATCAATGGGTGTTATCAATACCTTACAGCAATTAACATTTAATATCCTTCCACAGCCACTTACTCCATTAATGGCTGATTGATTATGCGAGGCCTGGGAGCCCCGCGGCTGGGAATGGCATGGATCTATTCTGTCTGTCTGTCAAAGTAAAGGCGGGCTGCTCTGCTGCAGAACCTCTGACTCCAGCTAATACCGTATCGATATGAGGTTACTTCAACCAGAGAGGGAAAGATCACCAGATCCAGTAATTTCTTTTGTTTGCAGACTGTCTGTTTCTCCCATCATGCCACCAACATTATTTATTCCTCCCTCTTCCTTCCTCTTCCCACTTGACTGTTAGCACAGTACGTTTTGCTTGCATTTCACCCTCATATCTGCCACCGCTCCGAACACCCTCCCTTCCACCCCTGCAGTTCTTCGTAATCTAATCAGCAGTGATGTATTTTCAGAGCAAGAAGGCACTGCTTTCCATTTCAATCAAATTCAGGCCTTTCAGAAGAACCCATAATGCAATCGTTCCGTACAAAATTCAGGCCCAATTTAAGCCCTATAGACTGCAGATGACTGATAAACACTCCACTCCACGTCACTCTCATCCTTGTGGCTCTACTTTGCTGCAGTGCATCGTCATAAATAAGAGCTCTGTGCTCTCTCTTTGGGAATAGTACAGGCCAACTTTAAATTGGCAGTAGAGGTGGACTGGGTAAGAAAGAAGGTGAAGAAATGCAGAAGTTAGGAACCCTGACAGGTGGGACTTTGCTAAAGAAATGTAATTGGAAGACACGACAAGTCTCAGCTGGGTGGACAGGTCCCAGAAACAGGCTCTCCATTACCAAGTGAGGGGGATAGCGGAGCGGAGAGGGGTAGGGTGGGGGAAGAAGGAGATTGGGAAGGTTTCGCTTAATAAACACTTTGTTTTCTGCTGACGATCAGAGGGGCAGAGCGAGGGATACATCGACAGATCGATAGACTGATTTGTTCCGGGCTCTCCATGTTCATCAGACCCATACTTCTCCCTTGGGGAGTGGATGGACTGAAGAAAAGACGAAAGGATGAAGAGAAGGAGGAGGGGTGATTGGAAGGAGGAAACAGACAAGTGAAATCAAGGGAGTAAAGAGTAAAAAAAAACAGCAGGAGAGTTGAAGAGTCTGGAAAGCAGACAGACGGATGATGATGGGAGGGAGTAATGGATGGAGAAAATAGCGATGGTGTGGGAGGGAAAGAGACTGTAAATGGTGAGAAGAGGAGTGGGAGAGGATTTGGATAGGCTGAGGGTCAAGTGCGAAGGTAAACGCCAGCAGAGATGGTAGGAGGGGTTGGCTGTGTAGGCGACATACAGAACAGGAAATCCCTTCAATCTCCCAGCTGGATCACTGGCTCAAGAACCAGCCCAAATACATTTTTATATCCTCCACTGTTCTGCAGATAGATAGACAAGACAGACAAGCACACACACGCATACACACACTTCCGCTCAACACTCCTCTTGACAACCAACACAGGTTTGTCTAAGGCATCTTAAAAAGAAAAAAAACCTCCACTCCCTGCTTATCTCACTCTCAGGGCAACTTTATTCAAGAAGAGATGATGAGAGGAGGAGGGGAGCGGTTAGATAATAACATAGCAATTTTGTGTCTTCGCCACAAAAGCAAAAGAGGCCCTGGTGCATAATGGCAGCGAGCAATTGTATCTGCACAGATTTCCATTGCCATTACAGCATTGTTCGCCATTGTAGGATTTGATGTCAATCAAAAAGCTATAGCGCTGCAAATCACTCTGCCTGTGCCTCGAGGTTCTCTTGGCTATAGAAAAGATGCATTATTGCTCTACAGTATATCCATTTTGACCAATAATTGCACAGTTCATAATTGTTCCTGCCTCAACTCTCGCCAATTAGCAATGGAATTACACCCAGAGAGGGATCGTTTCAAAGGTCGTGAACCGACAGGAAATTACAGTGATCTTATCAGGGTATGATTACAATTCATTCAAAAAAAAAGGCCCGTGATGAGCCCTGTACTTTAGAGCCTCTTCATTCAAGACCTGAGAAAATGCTGATCTCATCCTTTGATCGGTCTCGTGTGGCAATGTATCTCAGCGGAGGCGGCTCCACTTCACCTTAACCTCATCATCAAGTTGTAAATTACTCCGCAGGGCACAGTTCAGCGGTAAGGTCATTCTCGTATTTGTCATAAGCACTCAAGCAACATATATCAAAGACAGCCAAAGTGACCAAAGACAGCACTGAAGATAATATGCATAATACGCAGGAATGTCAACGGAACGTCACTAAAAATAGCCAATGACTTTGACATATCTCATCTTTAAAGGTCTGTGTGCACCACAGGCGGCAGTGCAATATTGGAGTTGCAGTGCATGTAAAATACTGTCTCTTGTCAGCTATTTACCCTCAGTCCCCCTCATCCCCCGCCCCCTAGCTAAACAAAAAAACATCAAAGTTATGTTGTGTGCAAGGTTGCACGTCATTTCATGATACAGGATGACAGCTATGTTTTTTCACTGTTTGTATTTTTCACTGTTTGTATAATTCAAATTAAACTGGTCCAATGCGCCAGTGGCATTACTATGGCTCCCACCAGGCTTTGGTGGTATCTATTTTTTCATACCTTCACTCCTTCCTGACATTTCACCAGCGTATACGGTATATGATGGTATTACTGTGCACTGACCAGCTACTTTGCTATGTTTCGCAAGCTCTCCTAACTTTTTTGTCCAATAAATTAATACAAACTCACAAAATGTCAAGAGAAGTAATATTCCTACACTTATTTTCCCTTTTAAAAAGAGAAATATAATGGTACAACTTCTGAATTCAAGTGTCTCTCACTGAACTATGACTAACAGTAACTTAAATGATTCGTTAGCCTATTCTAAAACACACTTCAAACTCTACAGAAGCTAAATAAAACACACCAAACCTTAGTTACTCCACTCTTCCCATAATCAACAACTCTGGTTTGATCACTATAAACCCTTAATACACTGAGTTAGATGTGAAAATATGCTGTAATTCCCCACGGTCTCTCTCTCTCTCTCTGCTGTTGCTGGTCAGCTGTTTACAGTCCAGTAACGTTATCCCCACACCCCTATCCCCTGTCAGCTCAGCTGCATTCCACCTGTAGTGACTGGAAACTAAAATCTGGTGGTGCTTACACTACATACACTACGTACATATGTGGACACTCAAGGAAAGCTGACAGAGGGCCCTCAGCCGTGGGCACGAAGCATCTGACCTTCCACTCGTTCTCTGGCAGAGGAGCAGAGCAAAGCCTAGGCCAGTGGGGCTTGCTAGAGGCTGTTTAGGGGCTGTGGGATAGAGCCAGGCGGCTGAGAGTTAAGCCAGGGCCCGTGGAGCATGCTGGAGAACCAGCAAAGGGCAGGAGGTCTGCAGGGTCAGTGCCCACAGCCGAGTGCCCGCTGTCGGCTATACTCCAGTTTGCGCATACCTCCAGATGTGGAGCCTTTAACAAGCTCTGTGGGCTCTGGCTCTTCTGTCACCCGCTATGGCTGCTTCTCTAGCACCGGGCAAGCCTCCAGATTTTTACAAACGACATATTTGAAGAGTTAATAAAATATAATGTTTGTTATGAATTTAACTACCTGCAATAGCAGTGGAAAAAGCTGCAGGCTATGATCAAACTTGCATTGCTAAGCTTGAGCATGATGCCAGGCCAACAGTAATAGTTAGCTAACCAAAGGTACACAGTAATCTTGCTAACTAGGCCTTAGCGCTAGCTGGTAAACAGGCTACACTTGAACATACTTGTGCAAACTGTTAAACTTTCACATCCCTTGCAGTTTGTTGAAATACTCTGCTGTGTTACCATACAGCTGTATTAATCAAAAAATGGGGCAAAATGCTGAGAGGTATTACTTTTAATTTTAGACCATAGTAACAAACTTGCACACTAGATGGTGATCGACATACACCTATTTTAATTATCGTGCAACCTTGTGGCGTTTCAGGTAAAAAATGAAGACACCAATCAGTGGATGTATACCAATGGGAATTTAACCCTTTCTATTTACCACTTGTTAGTATGGAAAGTATTCTAGCTTGGATTTTGTAACAGTAAAATTAATATTTGCAAATGTCAATTAACATCTTCCTTATTGTATTGTATTGCAGAAACATCTTTCTTATTATTTTCCTTATTCCTTATTACAACATTAGGCAGACAGACAGCATGAAGAAAGGCCAAACTTTTAAGAGTTTTGCCAAAGCAAAGAAGGACACTGACATTTGCAGCAAAAGGAGCAAAAGCAAAGGGAAGTCTTTCAAAATTTTGCTATTAGAGCCGTCACTTTCTTTTCCTTTGCCACCTGCTTCCATCATTAATTCCCTGGAGCTTTTCTCCACAAGGTGAGCAGCAAAAAAATGAATATGATAATAGTAAAAATACACAAAAGGCAAATCTGCCCACATAAATGAGAAACACAGCCAGAGGTGAGTAGATAAGAAGCAACACATAAATGAAAAGTGTAAAGGTATAAATGTTCCTCAGACTGCAGGTATAAATATGTATTATGAACCTGCTCTGCTGGTGCATTGCTGTGGGCTTCCATTTTTCCACATGGAAAACAGCCACGGATGCCGTGTTTTAACCAATCAAATTTGCCCCTGGGCAGGTCGTTTTTGATGCAGTGGAGCACAGTAATCTCAGCCAATCCTTTTGTGTGACTGCTGGGGCTTCTGGGTCAGAGATGAGGGGAGTGGTACGAGGAGAAAGTCGCCAGGCAACTGCATTCGTAGCCTGTGGCTACAAATATGCAGTAAACCCCTGAAAACTACCATTTCTGTTCAAGTTCATTATTGCGAGTTCTCCTGATTGTATCCAACAGACCGTTTTATATTCCTGTCATGCAAAGGCAACTTCTGTCCTTGTTTACATGATTTCATAATGCTGTCTCACATTTGGGAATTTAAGAAAAGGAATGGAACCTGCACAATATGATGGTGTGTATTTTGCTAAATAGCCAGTGTGTGTGGGCTGTAAACAGACGAGCGGTAAAGTTTTCAAAGAGGAGATTTATCTTTGTTTGCTTTTAGGTGCTTTCTATCCTTCACTGTGGCCCAAGCTATTTGACAAACACACAGAAAGTGTACCAGATATGTGAAGTTTCTGTAGTGGTCAAAAATCCAATATGATGCTTCGCCTGATTACACCAAACGAATGGAAGCAGAGGATGAGGGGTCGACTACAGAGTCACAATCGCAACTCCAAAGACCAAAATTAATAGATCACGAAGGCCTTTGCTTTACGTCAAGTAGAGGTAAACTGGTTTGCAAAAATTGTATTTTTTAAAGTTCACTTTTAGCATCTCTTCACATTGTTTGTACCTGATACTTTCATTCCAAAGAATAAGAAAAGGGCAAATGTAAACTTCAAAATAATTTTGACCAAGAGTGCTGATTAGGGTGCTTTCACACCTGCCCTGTTTGGTTCAGTTCAATCGAACTCAAGTTCATTTGCCACCTAAGTGCGGGTAGTTTGGGCAGGTGTGAACACAGCAATCACACTTGGGTGTGCACCAAAACAACCCGACTAAGACCTTCTTGAAGAGGTAGTCTCGGTCTGGTTACAACTGAACTGGGTTTGTTTGTGGTGAGAACGTGTTCCGACCTCGATCCGAACCAACTGCAGTCACATGACACATTGTTTGGGTTAAACATGAGCATGTTACAGTCCTGGAGGATTATTAATGTGCGCCTCCTCCTGTACTGCCTTAATATGCACATTCAGCACATCCAATGCATCAAAACATTGTTTTCTAGATGGAGCCGAGCCTCGTTTTCAAACTGTATGGTTTGACTCAAATGAACAATGACAGCAATATAGTCCACGATGAGCAGCGCTAAAATCAACCTGCGTAGTTGTCCCTCCATTGTGACATTAGAAAGTGTCACATTTATCTTGCAAGTGTACTCTTCTTCAACGTTTTGTTTACTTCCTGGATTTTTCCCACATGGAAATTCCGACCAATCAAGAGCAGCTTTCTCATGCAAGGCATTTGATCTGGTCCGCTTGTAAATGCTGCCGTGAGATCATGAACCAACTCTAGGTAAATATACAACTTTGTTACAAAATTAGTCCCTGATTCAGACCAAAGCAAGACAGCTCTAGGTCTGAAAGCACCCTTAAATGCACCAGGGAAACAAGAGTGAGGATGTGATTTTTAACTAATGGATTTTGGGTAGCCTGGTTAATGACTTCTGTAAAACATCATGGCAAAAGGAAGCAATTTCCAAAATCAGTTAACACAGCTAGATGTCTGCCAAAAAAACTACATTGCTTGCCATTTATAAACACACATATATTGACGGGATTCCAGTTTTCTTAATGTCACAGCAGAGAGGGAATGTATCGAGTCAATGTTCTATTAAAATGCAGGGTCAAAGGTTTTCATGTGTATGTGTGCAAGTAAAGGTTTCTGTGTACATGTGTTTGTGTGCGTCTATACACACGCAGCTATTTTCACGTGAATGCACTCGGTTGCATTTGTGAACACATACATAATGCAGGTCAGCTACTATGCAAATTACTACAAAATTGTTATCCTGTTAGAGCTTGAAGGACAGAAGTTCAAGCTCTGGGGTGCTGCCTGCCAAGCTAAATGTTACCGTTTTTGTCTTCATGGATGTTTATTTCTGTCCTGTGCTAAACTTCCTGCTTTCAACAGCCTCTATGGATTCACTCCTGACAAAAGTAACTAATGTTATCTATTAATATAAGGCATTATGCAGCTACTGTACATACATTTGTGCTGTTGGGCCATATTTTTACTGTCCCACAGAACAAAATGATTGTAATATGCCAGCAGGGGCTTGAGACGGTGGCTGTTCAATACAGTATAATCAAGATTACATTTATTATTGTACTGTGAGTGACAAACGACACAACACATATCAAAAAGTAAACAACAAAATGCTGTTATTGTGAATTGTGGTGAATTCTCTTCACATTTTAGATAAATTCTCATAGCTTATTTACCTTTAAAACATGCCTTGTGCATTTTTTCATGACTAACAATATCAAGAAACAACAACAGATCTTTGGCTGTCAACAGGTGATGCAACGTGACATACCCAACGCTCCTTTACAAAGGCCTGATAAAAGCATCAGCTGTATTCTTTTAACACTGAATAACTGAAGTATAACTTTACAACAGCCGCTGAAGGCGATAGATGGATTTGCTTGAGACAGACACCCTTTCATGTCAGCTGTACAACAGCTGATACCTTTCTCCTTCACTCAGACATCAACATGAAGCTTTCCTACACCTGAATGGATGAATGCATCACTGCCGAGCTGTCACCGATCATTGATTCCAGTTTTTAAACTGGAAAACATGGCTGGCAAGTACAGTTATGTAATTTCTGGAAAAAAATATTAGGTGAGAGGGAAGCCATGCACTCGCTGAATTATATTTTATGTGTACAGCACTTAAAATAGATGTTGACAAACAGGGCTGCCCCCCCTCAGTCACAGTTTCAAAGTCAGTCGATCAGCTACTGCTGGGGAAATTTTGGCCCCAAGAAGAATCTGCAGAGTCAGCGCTCCTTGCTTTTATGCTGCTCTCTCAAGTAAAATCATTACACTACATGCAGTTGTCCCATCTGCTAGCTGAGGATAGGTTCAGGCAGCTGCAGACTCGGACCCAGGGTGAGCAGCTGCCCAGAGGAAGAGATGCTTTGCCTGGCCAGGCTCTGGGATAACATTATCTTCTGCCTTCTGCTTAAATTTCTATCTCGCAGCAACCTAATACGATACAGTCTGTGGCTTTTGTTTGGTATCTAGTGTCTGCAAAAAATGTTGTTGCCCATTCACGATCTGGTAACATAGTTAGCACACATTAGCTTGAAAGGCTAACTTGGCTTGTTTACTATATTACATGAACGTCGCTGTCACCCTGATCATCCTGCTGAAATCTGGCAGTTCAGTAGTGTTGCTTAAAATTCTATATGAAAAATAAACCACCAAACAGTCAAATCTGATTTGGCTGACATAATTCTGAGTCTGGTACAGCCCTACTAACAAAGTTATGGAGTTTTGAGATTTGGCAAGCAATGTAATCATCAGTCACTCCCCACAGTTTGCTAATTGGCCTCATGCGTGTCTGGTTGGGCTCAACTATCTCACAGTTAATGTCCAGACTGAATGAGCTGATTCACCAGTTTTGGGGTAATTGAGTTTAAAAGTGAAATGCCTTAATGACTTGGCTGTGTCCCACGTCGCAGCTGTTAGAGGACTTTAATCATGTAATGCAACGACATATGGAGTTAGAAGTGACTAACACAATTGTTTTGCAGCAGTGAAAAGAGGCAGTGGGGTATGAATTGGGTAAAGTGACTGGCAAGGTGAGCAGGTTACGGACATCGATCAGGCAGTAACAGAGATTAGGTTTAACCTCTTTATCATATTTTACTGAAAGCTGGATTTTGTGAGAAGATACAGAAATAAGCAATGTATCAGCTCATGTTAGAAATTATGACAACCAATAACAGGATAAATATAAATGACTAATTACTGAAATGCAATTAATAGTTTGATGTTATAATGAAATAAATGGAACATTATTCAGCGCTCAATAATTACATTGAATAAACTCAAATATCAGATCAAATAAGACTATAATACAGGTAATTTGAGCAGAATAGTCAAGCAACTTCTATTTCAAACTTCATAACCATAAATAAAATTCTGCTTGTATATTTAGAGGTAGAGCAATTAGTAATATTTGTAAATATACTTCAAGTGTCCGCCTGCACTTGTAAGCTCAAACAGTCACCCTATGTGCAGTTTTTAAACTTAAATACTACTGTCTTCTGTCTTGGGCACTAGACCATGCACTCGCCACACGCTGCTGAATGTTGCAACAAACAACCGGAGGGACAATCCACTTACTGCACAGCACAACTTCATTTATCAAACCTCAGAGGAATAGCAGAGGTCTGTGGACATGGATCAGACTTTATTTGGATGGTCAACCTACAGACAGTTTATAAAGTATTTGTAACATTTCAACATCTTATTAGCTCTCAGGTTACTCTGAATTATTATTCGAATTACTTCAAATATGTGGGTATGTTCATAACATGCCATATACTCTATGGATACTCTAGACAATTGGTAGGCGTACTCTCCAAATAAGGTGCGTCCTGTTGTACTTTTTGACGCACACTGTCTTGGAGTTTAGAAAGCAACTAGGTTGCGATGTTTCGGGTAGGTTTTGTTTTTTTTAAACTGATCAGCGGACATGACAGACACCTGTCACCCCAAATAAACTCGCCCACCAACTGCCATTCATTGAAGGGTTAGAGGGAGGTCAGGTGGTTCCCGTGAGCCTTTCAACAGCCACTCTGGAATCTGGATACCGTAAAACATTAATTAATAGCCCGGGCTAATATGTGCTTAAATCACTTAAGTCCACAGGCCTATATTTGGGACAGGCATCCATATGATATAGGCCTTTGTATTTTCCATCTTTCCTGAGCAACACTTTTGTGTGAAAGTAATTAAATATTTTATGTAAACCAACATGTTTATTATTAAATTACACTTAGTTACAGTACTCGAGAATTGCGGCACTTGGCATACTGACACAACAGGAATATGAATAACTTACAGGGTAATCGAGGAATGGGCACATAGTTTGAGGTAGCCAACAACCCACTTCTATGTATTTAATAGGTCTTCTATTTAAAAAACGAACTGCTTGGCAACCAGACCAGGCCCCAACATGTAGCCACACCAGACTAGTAAAAGGGACAGGGTGTTTAACTGGGACTAGGCTTTTACTTCCTCATTCTTCCAAAAGCTCAGGGAGAGGAGCTATCCGGGCTACAGGCCTGAGAAAGGTCCAGTTCTTCACTTGAACCTCCACAGAACGGACAGATCATCTCGGTCAGCCAAGGTCTCAATGACATGACCCATTTGCTAGAAAGCCCGAGGCAGTTGTGGGTCCACTATCACAACTACTTGGCCTTCGCTCAGAGTTGCTGTCTTCTGTCTCAATTTCCCTCTGTGCTGAAGGCTTGGTCTGTAATCTCGAATAAATCTAGGCCAAGAGGCAAATGTAAACTTTTTACAGGAGAGGTTGCTCGCTGCCATTCTGAGGCACTCTCACCATCAAACAACTGCCTCTTTCTAGGATTGCCACTTTTGCTCTGAGGCAACAATAATACACTACACGGCCAAACCCATACATACAATTTCTCCACAAGCAGAGCATAATGCAATGCAGCCAAGACATAGTTATTTGCTTAAAAAACACTGTGTAGGATTTTGTGGCATCTAGTAGTGAGGACTGCAGACTGCAACAAGCTGAAACTTGTCCTGTGTGCCATGTGTGAACTGCAGCTTAGGATTCCTTTAGTGTTCACAGTTCAGACTGTTTTTACCTGGAGCCAAATTATCCAGAGAGGTCTCTTTCTCCAAAACAAATGGACCAGGTGATTACAACCAGTAAAAACAATTAATCAAGCAGTTTCATGCTACAAATCAGTGTTCCTCTGACATTGTTTGGCATGTCTCAGATAGGCCGCTAGTCAAGCACCTGCTAATAAGTGCTATCCTTTTTTCTGATAACCTGATAACCTAAGATCAAGACATTCAGGAAGTATTGCAGAGGTCTCTTCCTCTCCAAAACAAATTGACCCAGTGATATAAACCGATAAACACAATGAATAAAGCAATTTTCACCTTAAAAATCAGTGTTTTTCCAGAACTGTTCAGAGGCTCCTAGCGGCCAACACGAAAACAAGAATAGCCCTATCTAGAGCCAGTGCTTGGTGTGTCCGTTCTAGGCTACTGTAGAAACATGGCTGTGCATTATGGCCGACTCCTGCTCTGTATGTAGATATAAACAGTTCATTCTACAATAACAAAAACACAAAGCTGCACAACAACCTCCAAAACATTAGGTGACAGTGGCGTTTCTGTGAGGTGCTAGAAAGTTGAGTTGATTCAAAACACACCTAAAACACACTTTAAACATGGCTTAAAAGACATATTTCAAACACAAATACACAAATCTGCTTCATCATAATTTACAGCAGTCAAAGACAAAGCACTTGTCTTAATCTGGACACATTTTCCACATAAATACAACATACTAATGTTTTTAGCACAAACCTATGGCATTTTACATTGTATAAATTAGCCTAGCGGCTAGTGTACTTTCTCTACTCAAATGAAGCCAGGGACAACAGCAACATTTAACAAAGGTAACGTTAGAAAATTCGGCTCCATTACAGCTCACAAGGTTCACTGACAAAACAACTGTCTCATACTAAACATGTTTTCCAAACAAGTATAACATGCTAACATTATTAGCACAAGCCTATGGCATTTTACATTGTATAAATTAGCCAAGCGACTAGCAGAGATTTCCTCTGCTCATATGAAGCCAGAATAAATCACACAGAAGACTTAAAATGCTATTTTTGTGGAGGCTTTATTGTCTTCACAATTTATTGTTTCTTATCTGTGAAATTAAAGTGAATAAAAGCTTTGTTTCCACTGAGGGAAATGGTTTCAGCTTACAAAAATAAACAGGAGGTCTGCGTCGCTGCGAAATGGAGTTACATTTCTAGGGGATGCACGTCAGGCTAGGGCTCTAAAAAGTGTTACTGGAGAACTTGTGAGTGAGTGGGGCAGAGCTGTGCAGAGAGTGTGAGAGAGAAGAGATGCACACTGGTATATGTTATGTAATGCAATGTGACCCTATATCAATATAGGTTGCCTGAATATTTATCTTGATTGAAAATATATCAATATGGCATACGTAGCCATTATATCGCCCACCCCTAGATCCGGTGATACACTAAAGAAAACATACTTATATATGTTATATCCCATTTCTGCCAATATATCCTCCTAAATCCCAAACACTGGACCTTTAAGGGCAACAACAGCCATTGCTTTTAAATACAGTGATAATGCATGAAAGAGAAATATATTGGGCCTTGCATGACTTTATTTGTCCAGCTCGTAGTGTCTGGTGGTACAGCAGTTCAAATAAATCTCCAATAGGAAGCACCATATCTAACACAATCTTCATGTCTAACAAAGGGAAAAGGGGCTTAATCTTGTCAAACACAGCACAAAGCAATCAGAGGGGCTGATCTTTGATGAGGGAGATGGATTATAATCAAATAGAGGCTCCGAGTCTGGCTATCATCCTGTGGAATTAACTGTGGCTGCGGCACCTCCACAGACCGCAGGAGTGTAATGAAAGAATAATATCACTAATATGAAAAGGGTTTTTGTGGATGAATGTTTTACTTTTTAGGACTGCTTTTGTGCAATTGGCAGAAACAATTTTCAACAGAGAGACAAAGAGATTACAGACAGACAACTTTCTGGGGATTACAACTTCCAGTAATGCCAGTTGGTGGGAAAAGCAAAAGTCAGTTGGATGAGCAGGTTTGTGACCAAAAAGACACTATGTCACAACACTCAGGCTTTGAAGGAAGACATTGTGAAGGTTTTTTAACTGAATGAAAGAATGACGTCGCTGAAAGAAAGCTGAATCGATTTCTTTTGGACAAATAAAACATATAAAATGCTTTAAAAATGAATCATCTGTAGCTAACAATGTGAATGTAAGACAGACAGTTTTCTAAATGACAGTTATTTTACACACACACACACACATACTGTAATGTCTACCAGCTATGACTGAGCTGAGCAAAATGCTTTAGCCAAACATTGGACAGACATGCAGAGAATCTCAGCAGTGGATCAATCAGTATGGTTACACAGCGGGCAGTTTGATTGAGTTCAACCCCTTGATAAGGTGCGTTGCATTATTTATGGTTACCTGTAGAAGCTATTCATTACCCACCTTTCAATAGCTGACACAGATTGATGGATAGTTATCTTGTTAGAAGAAAAAAATATTCAATAGGCACATTACACAATTTTAATGGATGGTTAGATAATGCTGAGCACCTGACTTGTTAGCTAGAAGCTTCCTAATTAACATCAATATCTTTCTGAAGTGTCCGCAAACAGAGAGGAGGTGAGGGATTGTGTGCTGAGTGAGGAGAGGTTGAAGGAGGGACAGGGAGATGTTCAGCTCTACTCTTGTTTGTAGATGCATGCGGTCCTGTCTAGCTTAAGATTGTGTCAAAGATGATTTGTTTTGTTTAGAAGGAAAGAGACAGGTACTAAAACATTAAAACATAATATCCTGTGATTTTATCTTGTGATGTCTGTTATGAATTCTGCAAGAACTGGCAGAATTGATGCCAGACATAAGACAGACAGTACAATCTGTACTGTACAACAATTGGCCAAATGAATCGTGCGTACGCAATGATTTAATTTTAAATTGTGCGTTCATCACTTGCGTACTTCACGCTTGTTCTTAGGAAAGATCAAAATTTTGTGCCCTAGACCACATGTAAGTCAATACTCACAAAAGCCAACTTGTGTTTTGTGCTGTGAAACATTAAAAATGATGAAAAAAAGCTACTTACTTGTTGCAAAGAGAAAACAAATGTCCTACATTTATTTATTCATTAATTCATTTTCTGTTAGAGGTCACAGATGTGCTGGAGCCTATCCTAGCTGACACTGGGTGAGAGGTGGGGTACACCCTGGACAGGTCGCCAGACTATCACAGGGCTGACACATAAGCCCCGTTTACACTGCCAGATTTTTGGCGAATGTTGGGCCGTTTTGGAGGCAAGCTGCGAGCGTTTAGACACACAGAGCCGGACTGGCGACTTGATCCGAGGTGCCCAATTTTCCGCTGCATAGGGGTAAACATATTGGCAGAACCTTTTTGGTTTAAAAAGAGCGAGGCGTTCTGCCGCCACAGGAGGGGCTGTTGATGACTTGTGGGAGGAGCTACTGATGATGCCGCACGTGCAACCGACTGGCGGTGGACTAACAACAAACAGCTGATAGCAGGAATGAGCAGCTAGTAGCAAGAGGGAAATGCAAACAACGTCGACACCAACCTGAAAGAAACTGTAAAGATGAGCAACTGGGGAGACAAGGAATTGCGCACCCTCCTTGCCCTCGCAAACAAAGAGGCCATTAACTGTCATATGACGGGAACAGTGAAGGACGGGCCAACTTATGAGAGAACCACCGAAGGACTGACCAGCCGCAGCTTCCCTCAGAGCAAGGCGCAAGACATCACTGTTTATGTCACACACTGAGCTACATGTTTTGTTACTTGCTCACGCCCCCCATTGCCCCAAAAAAGGCACATTCTGTATGAACAAAAGTAGGCAGGCGGCATTTCGCTGCACTCCCCAATTTTGTTTTTATACTGCCAAAGCTGAATGAGGACTGACTGGGCTTTCCTTCAAATTTGCACAATTCCTATTCAAAAAGGGCTATAGAGACAGACAACCATTCACACTCACATTCACAGCTACGGGCAATTTAGAGTCACCAATTAACCTGCATGTCTTTGGACTGTGGGAGGAAGCTGAGTACCCGGAGAAAACACAGGAAGAACATGCAAACTCCACACAGAAGGGCTCCCCCACCCTGGGTTTGAACCAAGAACACTCTTGCTGTGAAGCGACAATGCTTACTACTGCACCACCTGGCCTAATGACAACAAAATTAAACCAATACAGCCGCATGCGCACACACACACATACACACGCACCACCAGCCCGCGGACTCTTTTGTACTACAAAACAATTCAGTTGTTATGCAGTTGGATCAAGGTGCTGCTGAAGATGGGCGACTTGCTGGTAAGTGTTATGATAGAATTTTCAGTCTGCATCATGAGTCTACCTTTCAACATAATTCCAGCTTTTAATTTAGGTCATCTGGCCTCTCCGACGATGGTATCTCCGACTACCGTGGCTTATGACACCACTTACCAACTCTTAGACCCAGCATGCGGTTGCCTATAACCAGAAAATGACGCATGCACTTTAACTTTTTTGGTCTAAGTTTAACATTACCTGTCAAATGTCAGTAGCTTGTTGGTTTGTGGTTTGCACACGGCACTTAAGTGTGCTTCCCTTTTATGGGTTTATTGGGGCGTTTCCTTTTGCCAATTGCAAATTATCTTGCACGCATATCCAGTTCAAGATCAAACACAATTCATCAACATATCCAGATGGGTAAGACCAGAATTGTCTGTCAGCGCACGTTTCATGAATCCCACATAGTATTTTCTTTTTTCCCTTTAATTGCTTTGAGAAAGGAAAGCATAATAGAAAAATAAGATTCATGCATGAAGCCCACTGACTCTTAATAATGATAAAGTTCATGATTTTAATTTGAATAGTTATGGAAATCTGTAATTTGACTAAATATGCGTACTACAGTTTGATACATGATTGACAAAAGTCATCTTGGTAGTGAAACTTTTGAAAACCATGGTGTGTACGTGGGCTGCTGTAAGTATGCAGAGTTTGAGTCTTTATGTATATATCCTGAACTTTACTGTGCCCTTGCACATGTCCTTTGCATCTTCTCCCTTAGGCCTTAAGTAATTGTCACGGGTGTCAAGCTAAGAGAGGAAAAAAGCAAGAAAGCAGAGGACCATATCCAGGCAGCACACAGAGGACAAAAGCCCAGACAGGCGCTGCCTTGTGGGGTTGTGTCGACTATAACAGGACCCTTCTTCTCCAGAGAACAAGAGGAGCGGCCCTCCGTTCTCAGAGGGCAGATCTTCTGAGTCCTCTGGGTTACATCCAGACATGGTATGTGTATCAACCCAGACATTAGCACTGATCCCTGCCTTTCAAATACTGACTGATGGATTTGGGCGATAAGTTGAATTAGGTTTTTTTGGGGTAAAATGTTCATATCATGGGAAATTTAGATTTTGTGATTGCACAGATGATTATTTACAGTCGAAAATAACAAAGAAGACATCTGGCTATGTAAGCTTTTTGCTGTCATAATAGTATAGTAGTCACAATATTTACTGAAGATGTCAGTTTACAGGACTGTGATGTAAATCTAATGAAATCTACAGGAGGGATACACTGAAAACCAACTCTATACTAATCTGCTCGGTTTGTGTTTGTTAAGATATTTTCTGTGGTTATAAAAGTTGAAAAAGAAAAAGGGTGCAGATTATAATTTGTTCAGTCAGTCTTCACTCTACGTGGTAACTAACACACACTTTAGATTTCATCCTGATGTGTTCTTAAGAAACACAATCAGTAAGAGCTGATAAATTAGTGAGCAGACTTTCAGTTTTTGCCTGCCTGTGCTGAATCAAAAAGTGTGCACACATGTTCTGCTGCTCACTGTTTTGCAATAGTGCAGGGCTTAAAGTCAATGCAATCACAACAGAAAATGTTCACATTCTAGATTTCTGCAATCTACACATACGTTACATTTGTACGCTATTTTATAGCAGATACATTGAAACTTTACACCTCATTCACATGCTGTTAACATGTGGTTTGGTTTAGGCACAAAAACCATTTGGTTATAATTAGGAAAAGATCAAGTTTTGGCTTAAAATTAGTGATACACGACATTTGATTTTTTGCCGATATGCCAATATCTAACAACTCATTTGACTGATAGCCGATAACGATGTATCCACTTTTTCCCCCACCTAATTTTAGTGATTATCAAATCTCTTCTGTTGTGGAATTAACATCATATTATACATGCATACTCTTATCATGATGGCCCACCAGCAGATGAAGACATGAAATAGATTGCTTTTCAATGTCTGTAATATTCGTTAAATTTAAAAAAAGCATGTTGGCCAATTCTGATATTTCATTTTAAAGCCAATATCACCCAAGACCATTGATGTGCCGATATTATCCTGCATCCCTACTTAAAATAACAATTTCGGGGGGACAATCCTCACTGGAAAAGCATGACGTCTTTATCTAAAACAACCACTTTTCATGCCTCTATCCTCAAATGAAAAACAGAAATGGGGCACAACAAAACATTCAAATTTGGTGACCAAAAAGCCACTGGAAATGGAGCCATGGGTCGCTATAAAACACCTGTGTTTGGTCACTAAAAAGCTGCTAAAATCACAGCCATGGGTCACTAAAAAAACACTTATATTTGCTGACTAAAAAGCTGCTGGATTTACAGCCACATGTTGCTTCAAAACACTTAGATTTGGTGAATAAAAAGCTGCTGGAATCACAGCCACAGTTTGCTAAAATACACCCACAATGGTGACTAAAATGTTGCTGAAATCACAGCCATGAGTTGCATAAAAAACACCCAATTGTGGTGACTAAAAACTTGCTGTAATTACAGCCACAGGTTGCTAAATATACTCATATTGGTGACTAAAAAACTGCTGAAATCACAGTCACAGTTCACTAAAAAACAACCACAATGGTGACTAAGAAGTTGCTGAAATTTACAGCTGAGTTGTATAAAAAAACACCCACTTTTGGTGACTAAAAACTTGCTGTAATTACAGTCACAGTTCACTAAAAACACCCATGGTGGTGGATTAGACAGCTGCTGGAAACAGCCACAGGTCGCTAAAACACAACCAGTTTCACTGTTTGTTGGTCTTTACTTAGGTGACACACCATCCACCATCCTCCTCACATCCAGATGACAAAGTCAGCTCAAACTACGTCACTTCAGAAATGTTTATGAAACGTGCAAGTGTAACCTATTTGTACAATGCAAACATCTTCTCCCAAGGACTGGGCTGTTAAATAAAAATGTTTCAGTCAGGTTTTAATCTATATGTATCTGTGAAGAAAATCCATTAAATCTTGAATCCCACCCAAGCCCATAAAAAGAGTAATCAAGATTTTGGGCCATTTTACCCAGCTCTACAGAGCGGTCAGCTATCGGGAAATGGAACACAGGACTCAATACTAACAAAACACACTTGATTTTCTCCTCTCTTTTATGTAGGGCGAGTAAAGCTCCCCAGGTGCATGTACTGTATATACACTCCCCCACAGCACTGCTGCACAATCATGCACACACTATACACAAATCTCCACCTATATATACTAAAGCCCTCTTTTTCCCTTCAATGCACACACCTATAAGTAAATAGGAGATGGAGGACATGTTTGTGAAATTGCCTTGAGCTTTGAGCCCCTCAATAAGTCATGGGTCGAGTCAAGGAATTTAGGTTTGTGGCAGCAGAGACACTGGAAAAAAAGATAAACATGCTCAGCGCTTTCCTTTTAGGGTTCATTACTCTGCTGTCCCGGGTGAACCAGAGTTGAGAAGAGGAGTTAATTCCTACCGAGTGAGAAAAAAACACATTAACTGAGACCTATCCATCTTCCCGGTGCTGACACCTCCATTTAAATCTCTTATTTCTAAAGGATGTAGAGGGGAAATCGTCTGCTCAATGTATGAGCCTGCACATAGGGGGTGTGTAAATGTGTGCGATGCCTTTTGCAGTAAAAATCTTTCATTATGATATTTTCAATTTAAAAAGAGGCCAACATTTCCTGCTCTTTTGAAAAATTAAGTGGCGTTTTCTGTGGATTAATTTTAGACATCTGGGAGTATATTCATAATGCTAATGCAGGTTGCTGTGTTTTCATTTGCTCCAGGGAGTAGAAAACTGCGATTTGGGGGTGGGTCTCTATTAATCTATCCAAGGCCCATATTTTAAACATGGGCCACATTAAAATTACACTTGACATTTCATCAACAAGAGGTCTATAATACCTTTAGGGCGAACTATATGTAAAGATGAAAAATTACAATAATAGTTGCTCAGTCTTCCTATGAAATCTTTTATGAGAAAGTTTTTATCTTTCTCTCCAACTTTTCAGTGTTCCTCCGCCCTCTCATTAATCTTTACCTAAATCTCCCAGTACCTAGCTATTATATATGCTAAGTGGTCTTGTCACTGGGTCCCCGGTTACCCGGTGTAATGAGCAGCTTTAGGAAGGGATCTGCTGGCTTTAATCAAATCAGCCCCGGGTGTCACCAGCTCCCCAACGACACCAGCTTTGTGCCAGGGCTGCCAATATTATACCCCATTAAGAAACAATGCCCAGCGCACACACACACACACACACACACACTGATTAGCACTAATCAGAGAAGAATTAAGAGTGCTGGGGAGCCCTGGGTCGGCATCATAGGAGTATTAATAGAAGAAAGCCAGCGTGATTGATGTTATTAGACATACAATACAGTATGTCACGTTAAATACGCACTGCGGTTTTGGGGTTTGTGAAAAATAACCTCAATATTATGTTACAAAAGGAAGGTTTAACCTGTTAAATGCACTTGCCACTACGGTTTCTACAGTTTAAGGCGTGACTGTTTAAATGCCATTCAGAAAACAATGTAAGACCAGTTTTAACATTTTAAATGACCAAAATCAAAGTTAAAAAAAACATAAACTAAATTCAGTAACTTAGGATTAGGGACAAAGTTGCAGAAATGCTTATTGAGATTTAAAACATGATTCTTTGGTCCTGTGGCAGAGACAAAAATAGAACAGAACTGGGAAATACCTGCCATTTGTTGCCGTTTATTTTCTCGCCAATTTTGTGTTTCCCACTCTGCATGTGGGTTTTCACTGACTTGATTCCCATGGTGCTGAGTTTGAAAAACTTTTTGCATAAAACACATCAAGGCTTGTATGCATCGCCTTGTATCTAATCATCAAAATCTTGATTAAATAGTCAAATTTTGTTGAATTTCCACCTCCCCATGTCCTCCAGGGAGTTGGTTTCGCTATCCTGACCTGTGTGACATTAATACAAGAGGCATAACCACTGTCAGAAAAACAGTATTCAGAAAATCCAACTTCCCATGTCTTAGCACTTTTAAGACTTTTGAAAGACTAATTTTTTAAGGCCCTGTTTTTAGATTAATGAATTCAATGCCTTTTAAGACTTTTTGAGGATCTGCGGGAACCCTGAGCTGTTGCACTACTGCTGCACTTTTACACCATGTTTACACGAAAACAATCTGCTGAAAACTGAATCATTTCTCATCAAAAAAGTTCCGCGTTCAGATGACAACGTTTTGATAACAATCACCGTGCATACGGATCCAGAAAAATGACCAAAAACGCTGTAGTATACATGCCAGGCCAGTAGTTGGCGGTGTGACTTTGCAATGAAACAACATGCACCTGCGCACATGCTCTTCCCTCTACAGAGCGATGATGTATAAACAAACAAAATGGCAACCGCATGAACGTTTGTCTGGACGGACAGCAAGGTGGAGGTGCTGCAGTAAATCTACACTTCGCTGGAGAAGCGTTGATAAATTCAACAGGGTGAGCAGCACAAACAGAGCTCGGGAGTCCGCCATTGTTGTTGTGATGGTTTACTTTCTCGCAATGCCTAGTGACTGGAACCGTAATGCGCATGTGCGAAAAGTCTCCGTTTTCAGAGGAACTGCATGTTGAAAGTTTACATGACAACGGAGATTGTGTTGTTTCTAAAAAATTGCACTCTGGAACCAGTTTTCAAAATGTCGCGTTTTCAGGCACCCAAAACATGTAAAAGATCGGCCAAAACACAACTAAAGTTTACCGTTTTCTGTTGAAATCGTTGTCGTATAAACAGGACCTTAGTTAAGTATAAGAAACCTCGACAACAAAATAACTAGTTAAAGAGTTTTCCAAAGCAGCTGAAGTCCTTTAGGAATCCAGTTGGGCTTCAATAACAATTTATTAAATCCAAATCCAGTATCAAATCCACTTTGCACATCTGACTCCTGTCAAATTCCTTATCGTATCTCAAAACATTTAGCTATCATCGTTTGCAAGATACATACTGTAAATTATCAATAACTACAACTCAAAGATTCAGTTTAGATTTGATCACCAGCTGTTGAGCAAGAAACCAGAAAGACTACTGTTTTTTAGTGGTAGCGATCAAATTCACAACATTAACATTAATTAAGTTAGCCTAATTAAATTTCACAACCTGTGGTTACAACCTGAAAATGAGACGAGCAGCAGAAGATATGAAATGTTGATTGTTGATATTGATTGCTCTGACACACTCAGAGCAAACTCAGCGGTTCTTATTCAGAGCTATGAGGTTAATGAGTTCAAAATATTGATTTGACATGCATAAAAAGTTTAACAGGGACTCTTCTGAATCATATCAGCTAATCATTTCTCCAGAGAAGACTTGCCACACGGTAACATCACTCTACAACCGCAAGTGAACTGTGGTTTTGAACTTCAACAGAGTGATCTGTCTTTTCACTCACAAACAATATTTGGCAGAGTGAAGTCAGCAGCTTGGAGAGAGCATAATAACGAACAGACAAAAGTTTCTGAGTAGCTGTTATTAAATTGACATGAATTAGCTGCAGTTGATGTAATCTACAGCTGGTGACGTTGGTCATTTCAACCGCCAAAAGCAACAGCCAGTGCTGGCTATAATCTACAAGCCTGGCCAACTTTACCTGCATGATTTCAATATTGGTCTGCGCTAACAAAAAATGACAAGGCGAGATGAAGGTCCGAGATTAAGAGATTCATTAGCGTCAGAGCTTAACGAATCCAAGTTCTCTGCTCGTTGGCAACCAAATCCTAATCAGCTTTTGGAACCCAACCCTTCTGAGGAGGAGTAACAGCAACAGGAAGCCAATCTACAGGATGGAGACTGGAGCCGATCCAATCATTTTTTGATGGCTTAATGTTGCTATATAAAAACATTTATTTACAACTGATATTTCACAAAATACCTGGAACATCACGGAAAAATGGGAATTAGAATTAAATACTAAAACTGATAAGGAATCAATGGTCAATTATGGAAAGAGTTTGATTGGAAAATAAAATCAGATGTCTTAATACTCCCCTCATCATCTCATCTCATATATGAAAGAAACCTAAGTGGCATTGTGTTGGAGAAACTGTGGAAAAATTGTGGATCACACACATATATTTTGGGACTGCCCAATAATTCAAGGGTTCTAGGAAAGCATTAAAAAAGAAATTGACAAATTTATGGAGGTAGATGTCCCGCCAGAGCCATTAATATTTCTGTTAGGAGTTATACCTAAAGAAAGATATAGCATGGATCACAGATATATACTGAAGATACTCTGACTGATTGCCAAGATTTAAGTTACACTAATCGATAGGAATAGGTTATTGTAAAACATTGTATGATAATGGAATATCACTCAAAATGTCATTGTTGTGTTCCTCTGTAACTGCACCTGCTCTGTTTTAAATGCAACCCCCCTTTGTAATTCACTGTTTGGTGTTTATTTAATTATATTTTTTTTCATTATAATATACATAAGTATATTGCTTACCTCGTATTGTTCTGCTTTGCTTTGTTTTTAAATACATATTTTTAAGAGGCCCTATGCCAGGGAATGTTCTGTTATCTGAAAAACTTGAACACTAACTAAAAAGTTCAAAAAATAAATAAATATTGCTATATGAAGCTCAGTCCACTGCCAATCCTTTGTTTATTTGCTCTGGGTACCCCAGCTGTCAAAATGGCCCTTTGAGCTCTGTTAAAACACTGGAAGGTCTCCCAGCTCACAGTGCTGTGGGCAAGACAGCCAGCAGTTTCAATGACTGATAGGTATTGGCAAAGACTCATTATTAACGGACTCAGGTTGGGAATCAAGTCACAAAAATATGATCAGGGCATCTCTATCAACATCATTATAATTTTAATGTATAATTTAATACCACAGTTTTTAATACATTTCTGAGAGCCAACCTTTAGTCTTAGTTTTCCTGGCAGTGAAGTTATCACCCAGCTTCTTCTGAAATATCAATCTTAAGGGAATGCTAATGTAATTACCAAACTTTTTGAGTTCCCAACAATGGAGAACACAACCTCTACAACATACTATTGAGTAACAAGAGGCATAATTTACTTTCCCTTTCTGCTGAGCAAGAATTGAACACCTATGGTGCATTGATTACTACAAATCTACTGTATTTGGCACAGCTCAAACTATACACACACGTGCGCACACTCCCACCGGACCTAACCTTCAGGGAAGCAAGACTTGCCTTAACAAAGTGGAAAATAATTTCCAATACATATTAATGAAGCAGAGTAAAATCGATGCCCTTGGAACTTTATGATAGTGTGTGCCAATGCAATGCTGCGACAGCAGCATAGTGTATGTGTGGCTCAGATTTTTGGGGGGCGGGGGTGCTGGCTAACTTGGCTCAACAATAAGAGCCCTCATCTATCATGCTGAGCTCAGAGTGTGATGGGGCCTCATAGGTCCATGTGAGTGACCCTGACTATGAAAAAGCCTATCAAGTCTGGATAGAAGAAGTAGCAGTGTTTGAGTGCTTCACTACTGTATGTGTAAGCAATTTTAAATGGTGGGTTAATGACTCAAAACACACAGAGATTTCATCAATGGTGTTTAGATGTGCAATCGTTCTCACGCGCACATAGTTGTGTTAACTACTAAATGTGTCTGCACTTGCACATGTATACACAAACACACACACACTATAAAAACCTGCTTCTGCAGCAAATTGCCCCGACCAGCTTGTTCATCAAGGGCCGAGTGTGTGTATTGAACAGAGAGGGAATTACAACCCCTGCAGCACTCGTGGATGCCACAGCCACTTACAGCTTGACCAATAGGCCATTTGCACTCAATGAATCACATATTTAAACACATTAATAACTATGGCCACTGACTACTGTGGGGTGAGAACAAAAACAGGTGAGGAGACAGGCAATCATGACTGTGCACACACCTGTAATTTAAAATTGCGCCTAAAGCCACAGAAAAGAAAAAATGTAAGCTTTTGTATAAGCTTTTCAGTAATTAATAATTGTGATTTGACACAGCGTGCATGCAGACGGTGGTTTGAATCAGTATTATTGGGTCTCACGGGCATGAATTGAAATGTGCGGGACCATGTTGATTTTCCAGAAAAGAAAGACACTTAGGACTGTAATTAAAAAGTGTCTAGCTGCAGTAGCTACACACACACACACACACACACACACACACACACACACATACACAAAATGCAGCATGGTTAAGCTTGTTGTTATTCCTGTGCTGCGGTGCCACTGCATGATCATGCTGATACCCTGGGGCAATTTGTTATGGACATCAGAGGAGCAGGGAAGGTCACGAGCAAGACAAAGTATCCAGCCAGCCTATCATAGGCACTGCTGATTCAGCACTTTCAAACACATCACCTGCCGATGTCGAGAAAAGAAAGTGACGAAAAAGAGACTAAAAAGTCAGGGACAGAGTGATGACATGCAAAGGGGGTAAAAAGAAGTATGTCCATCAAGACCAAGGGCGTCAGATTTATGCCACATTGTAAACATAATGGGATTTAATTTAGTTCTGTAGGCAATCTGTCTATTATTGGCCGGTCGAAGTTTTTAAATGTCACCAAGTGGAGGGCATCTCATCTTAACATCTTGAACTTAAAGGGGCCCTACTACATATTTCCGCATTGTGTCTTATATATATTGTTACAAGAAAGGACGTTCACATGAAATGTGGCTAAAGTTTTGAATAATGGCGTAAACGTACATAGATATAATTCAAAAAACTCAGGCTTCAGACCGTTACATTACATAGCCTACACTGCGAAATGACGCTATATGCTAGCACTCTTGCTAGAACATGTCCGGTTGTGTTTAGAAGCTTTTATCTGTGATTGTTCACGGCAGTGCGTGACAGTCATTACACAGCTCTGCAAGGACACTGCTTACATATATGGAGCTACATGCTAATGTCAGGGAAACATGAAATCTTTGTTGCCGATGTTAACTTTTCTCCAATTTCAGATCATGTTCCTGCTGGAAAATGTCTGGTTGTGTTTAATTGGTGTTTTATTGATGATTTTTCACAGTTAATAGTGTCACTATTTTCTGTTACAGTCATTCCCCAGTTGCAGTGGTGGCACAGGTGCCATAGGCTTGTGCCAGTAATGTTAGCATGTTGTATTTGTTTGGACAACGTATTTAGTATAAGACAGTTGTTTTGTCATGAACCTTGTGAGTTGTAATGGAGCTGAATTTTGTAAAATGACCTTTGTTTAATGCTGCTGTTGTCCCTGGCTTTATATGAGTAGAGAAAAAATATGCTAGCTGCTAGGCTAATTTATACAATGTAAAATGCCATAGGCTTGTGCTAAAACATTAGAATGTTGTATTTGTAGGGAAAATGTGTCCAGATAAAGACAAGTGCTTTGTCTGTGAATGCTGCAAGTTATAGTGAGGCTGGTTTGTGTACTTGTGTTTGACATTGTCTCTATTAAGCCATGTTTAATGTGTGTTTTAGGTTTGTTTGACTCAACTTAACTTTACAGTACTTCACAGAAACCCTGCCGCCCACTAGTGTTTTGGAGGTGTAACTGTTGTGCAGCTGCATATTTTCAAACAGGGGAATAAAATCCCTGTCTTTGCATTTTATTTTGATCACAGTCTGTTTTTATAAAACTGCTGGTGACATCTCAAATGACTTTGACTTGCAACTGAAAACATGTTGCCCATTTCGTAGGAAATACCGGGATACATATCGTGTATCACCAGTCAGCCTGTAAATACTGAGATATTAGTTTTTGTCCATATCACCCAGCCCTAGTATGAACCTGAAAATGAGCATAATAGATCTTTAAACAGTATTTGTTCTGCCATTACTACACAGAAAAATTAGGAAATCTAACAGGCCAAAAAAATCTAAACTCTTGACTCTAACATAGTGTATGTAGTTTTATGGTTTAGTGGGCATCATGATTAAGCAGAGGGATAAATAATTAAAAATGAAAACACAGAAGACCAAGGAAAAAACCCAAATCATCTGAGGACTTCTTCCCATTCATCAATTCATTCAGTGCAATTATCTGTAAAGGCCAAACATATCCTTAAAACGATAAGATGGCATTTCACAGTCAATTTACCAAAAACAAAAAAAAAAAAAACACTGAGCCATCTGACTTATACGAGCTGGAGAAGCTTCTGCATAATCCATATCTCAATTACCTCAAAGCCTCAAAATCCTCCTCTAATTCACCTAGTTTTTCACCTATAGAAGTTACAATTAGTAACTCTTACAGGCTAGTGGGTCACTATTGGTGAACTTGTGATATATCAGTCTCCCCATTTATCAAACAAAAAGAACATCCTTTTCAAGTTTTTCTTTTTAAACTACCACTATGTGGGGACAGATAAGGGCACAAATTCAAATGCAGACATTTCTGCCTGAATCAGGGTATGAAGGATTACAGGCACTGTGGCCCCTTGATCATTCTAATTAACACACACAGCAGTGTCACAACCCCCAGCTACCACTTCAACAGTCAGCCAAAGCTGGGCAGATATCCACAATCTCCACAAGTGGGATTAAATTGGTCTGTCTTGTCATAAACTCAATACTTTCTGACCACTACAAGGCACTGGAAAGTTGAGAATTGGGGAACTGATGAAATATTTGACAGTGATAACGCGACCTCTAAAAAAAAAAGGCACTGGATGGAATGAGGCTAACCGAGGCTCTTGGGGGCAAAAGTCAGACAGAGAGTGAGATATCCTATAAGAGTTTGAAGAGAGATCGAAAGAAGTGGAAAGACAGAGAGAGCGCGAGAGTCAGAAAGGCTTCCACAGGGGAGAGGGAGACAGGAAGAGCGAGGAGTATTTAGGTCTCTTTAGTGCTGAGTTGCAGCCACTACTTGATTGGGTGCTTTGGGAGGAAATGGAAAAGCTCTCCAGCCAGGTGCTTATCTCTGACCAGAGCTTACAGAGTCAACCGACCGCCAAACTGCTTTACCCTGACTGCCAGAGACACTCACAGGGTAAGTTCCAATCAGCCTGTGAAGAGCAATGTCCAGGGAAGATATTTCCACCAAGCTAGTGTAACTTTTCAGTGGCAGATATGTGCTTTATAAACTTCTATGTGAGTTCAGAACACTTACATTTATGTTTCAAGCACCGTGAACTCCTATTTCAACATTTTCACCAAAGGTACCAACAGTGCTCGAAGGCAGAAAGATGACACACTAGTTATGAAACATCACAGGTGCATGGATCTGAAAGGCGTAGCTCTAGGAACAGGTTATGGACAGCATCTTCTGTCGCATCAACAATACTGCAATTGGTTGTGGTTGGAGTGCTATAGGAAGCAGGAAGAGAGCAGATGTCCGCTCTAAACACTGAAAATCACAGACTTAAACAGTGTGATCAGTGCAGGTGTAAGAAGGTGCAAGGGCTCCAAATGCTGCAGACAGAATGGGACAGCAGCACTTTGTAAAATCCATGCTACTTAGACAGAGGCAAGTAAAGCACAAGGCTCTTATTTTGTAGGTAGCTGTTTAAATAACGCTGTTTGATTCAAACTGATGGAAACAAGACCACAATCAGGAGTTCACAGACCAAAGGACTAGACAAAGTGCTTGCTGTTACACGAGTAAATTTGCTATCGGCCCAGTAATTGTTTAAGGTTTGCCCACCTGTACGGAAAAGATCTTCCATTACCAGTGCTTTCTCTACTTCTGAACTTCTGTGGAACTTTTGGTTGGATAGATCAATGTATGGCCACTTTTTGTGATTAAACAAAACACTTCAGAAGGCTATAAAACATTGCATTCCCAAGTAGAGCTCTACATAATGTCATTTTTTTTTAAATCCAAAGCTTTTACTGAGTTTTCTTTTAATGAAGCTTCGGATGTCTGTAGTCATTTGTTTTGATCTGCACGCAATGTTTCTGAAAGTTATTAGTAACTTACTTCTGATGTTGCTTTGTCACTTTCTGATCTGTCCGCTAGAATCTGTTATATTTATACACTAGTGAATTAAAACAAAAAAAAAAAAAAAGCAGTCAGCCATGCGTATGTGAGCAAATATTGATCAGTGACAGTGGCAAATCTTCAATGGCATATCAGAATTGTTACCTTTTAAGTATGCAATAAATGCCATTAGCAACACTGTAAACTCGCTCCCCGTTATTACGCCTCCTTTCCACTTAAGTATGTCACTGGTGTCTGTAGATCTGTAAAAATACGGATAATCCCTCTGGTGTCCAAAGTGAGGAGTGTGTAAAGTTCTTTACGAATGGATAGAAACCTGACAGAAACTACCTGTAGCATTGGGGAGAGGCTCATTTAGTCCGTTTTTCCCCCCATCTAGTATTTGGAATATGCTCTTGGGACATTATCTGGACAAAAACAGGACCAATATTGCATGGCAACAAATAAGTGAAGATGTTAGCTTGTCTGGTACGTAGCATGTTTTGTGAAATATTTCCTTAAAAAGACTGAGTGAGTCATATGCCTCTAGCATCCTATGTTAGCTAACCTGTTTATAGCTAATTATGCTTTTAAACGTTTCACTTAAATGTATAAATACAGCTGTACTGCTCATAAATCAGCTAATCTGTCATCGATTATTGGTTATTTTGACAGGTGTCTGACTGTATTTCATATCAAACTGATAAATCTGACTGTAATGTTAGGCCAGTTCATATTAAAATGATAAATCTAACTTTATTTAGTATCAAACTAATAATGACAATCTGACTGTATATAATGTATAACCATATTTTAGCAGAACATTACTCAGATTCACACTGTGTTAAAACTACACAAGCAACTTCTTTTTAATCATAAAAACTCACTTGACAATCAAGACAGGCAACTGAATTGAGGGAAATAGCCTGTTAGCTAGTTAGCAGCCTGTTAGCTAAGCTAACACACTGTCATACAGTCTCTCTGAAATATTACAGAGGGGAGGAGTTTCACAGGCACTGGGAATTCTTGGAGATTCCCACAGGAATGAATGGACTTCCGGTTGACTCTTCTCCGTACACATACATAACTGGAAATGGCTTTTAAATCACAATGGTGAGCTAGTGGTCAATGACTGGCTACTTAACCCCACTTTACAACACTGGAGTTACTGGAAATGTTGGGTCACACGAGGACTAATTCTACGCAGCCACCACTGGAAACTACTACTTCAAATATTATAATACTAATAATATCAGAGACGCCTAATCTTTCTCTGCAGTCGTGCAGAAATACTGAGTTTAAACAGAAGTAACAGAGACATAAAAAACTATTAACAAAACTTGTGCTGTGCAGAACCAGAATGTTAATACAAAATTTAAATGTCAGTGTTTTGAATAAAGCTTCAAGCTATCCGGTGCAGCCCAATTCCCAAGTTAACCTCTGGGTAGAAAAGTCACATCATTTTTTAGTCTACACATCTGCATATGAATCCATCATTATGGCATGGCATTAACTTCATATGCGAGGCTTTTTAATGGAAGAAATAAGGTGTAAAAATGTCAAGACATCTATTTGTGTGGATTACTGAAATGAATTCAGAATACTGGATACAGTGCTTTTAATATGCCTCTCAACGATGATGCAGCTAAACAGCAATGTGCATCTGCATTAGACGACTGATGACTCCGAGGAGCGTTCAATGAAACATGACCTATTACTTAAATACAAACAACAATGCTGAACATGTAGCTGTCGTTACGGTTCACAGTCTGTCTTTTTTTCTATGACTACCTGCAGTGGTGATTTGAAATCCCATTATCCTTGCATGTATGAGATGTGTTGACAGTCCCACAGTGGGGCGACGGAGCCGGGGGGGCGGCTGGGCTGGATGGGGGGGCGGCTGATAGTGAAGAAGAAAGAAAAGGTAGGTTCCAGAGAGAGCAGAGGAAAAGAAAGGCAGATAGAAAAGTGAGATAGAGAGGTGCGGTGTGTGTGTGTGGGGCTACGGGCCTCTGTGTCCTGCAGGGGATTACAGATGGCCCTCAGAATTAAATCAAAACTGTGCTGACTGCCAAGGAATGGGCTCTGCGACACATCGGGTGCCACATGAGAGGGGGGTAAGACTGGCGCAGAGGGAGGAGGCTGAAGGCGAGGGCTGCAGCCATAGAGTGAAAATCGCCTTCAAATGAGTTTTTGAAATATCTAAAAATAAATTGCCTTTGAAAAAGCTCAACAGACAGTTGATATGCGGGCTGGATGGGGGCCAAGTGAAAAGTTGCCCTCTCCCTCCATTTCTCCTCATCTCAGCCTCTTCTATACCTTGGCATCATTCATTTTCTCACGTCTCATTCCCTTTCTTGCTCCCGCTCACTCAGAGACACGGACACCGGCATGCATGCAGGTACTGTACTAACACATGGGTTTAAACAAAGGTCAAGTCTCTCATTTAGTTACCAATTAACAACAGTTGGATTAGAAAATGAACAAAGCGCCTTCTCCTGGCTGATGATATTTATCTACAAAACATTGTACACGGGTATTCATTCCAAGAGCCCAACAGATGGTAAAATCTATTTTTAGAGAAAAAGATTGAGTAATGTATAATTGCCTCTGTTTGCTCATCATTTCTTTTGTACATGCTGCGTATCGCACCGTACATTCGGACAGCATAAACCTTCTACCTGGCACATAAAGGTGACTGTTACTGTTGAAATTAAGGTATTAAAGCTGTAGTTAACCATTTTTTTACTACATCCACACAGTAGTAGGGGTGTAAATCACAAGCTTAATCACGATGCAACATGATATCGATTGTGTGGTCAACATTACAATATTTGCTGATCTCACAAAGTCTTCCACAATACGATTTCAATTCGATTCAATTCAGTGGCCTGCGATCGATATGAGAGTGTCCTCATTTATCTTTTTCTTGGTGGTTTACCATTGACTGCCTGGCGCTAACCCCCCTCGCAATGTTTGAATGTTGAAGAAGGAAGTGTGCTTTGAAAGAAAGGGTAACACAGACATGCAATGGGAATTTCGAAATAAAGGCGTGTCCTAAAGATGATGATACATTTTGATGTTTTCGATGTTTTCTATTGGCTCACTGATCAGTGTAATGATATATCAATCCACACTGATGGATCGTTTACACCGCTACACAGTAGTACATGGTACAGATAATCTGAGGAACAAAATCACATTCCTCTGCCTCCTTGTAGTGCTTCTAATGGCATTTGCAAGAATTAACAAAAACAACCAATGAGAGCGGAGGAGTCTCTAACACAGCTGTCAGTCATGTCACTGCTTGTGAACAATGGTCAAACGGTAAAACTACGCAGTGCTGATCAAACATTGATCAAGAGTCTGTTACTGCTAGGGTTAGGTACTGTTCACATTTGAACAGATACCGGGACCAGTGCTGGTATTTCAGTTTCAGCACTGGTACCCAATAGTGCCTTTTTTGGTACTTCAATCTTTCTGTAGGGCTAATAACAGAAAATGTAATATTTGAAGAAGCTGAAGTCAATGAGCAATTCTGCTCCTCTGCTCTTTCTATTTACACATAGAGCGTCTCTTTCTGTCTGTCTGCTTGCTTCTGCTCGTCTCTCTTTAGACACTACTGACAAATATGTGGAATACGTACAGAATTTTAAAAAACAATCACAAACAGCAGAGATACAAGGCTTTTTCTAATGGGAAAAAAAAAAAAGCAAACAGACCAGATAGGCGCAAAGTACCCCGAAGCCAGGAAGCCAGGCCAAGGACTTGCTTTCAGCTTCCCAGCGAGCTGAAACTATCGCTGCAGCACCGACAGTTTCAGTTTGCTGGGAAGCAGACAGAGCACCAGGGCCAGCGTCCTGGCTTCAGGGCACTTTGCAGTGCTTCTGCTTCCTTTCTGAACCTGGCAGCTTCGCGGAGCTCCACTGTTTGCGCCACAAAGCCAGAAGCCATGAAGCCAACCATGGAGTTGCCCAGGTAGTTTCCTGGCTTCGGGGCGCTTCTTGATGTTTCCTTTTCCTTTTGGAACTTAGCGTTCTCACCCAGGTACGCTTTTAGGTACTGAATTTAGCACTGATTGATTTAACATGAATCAGTGCTTAGTAGTACCGACGTAATTTGGGCAGTACCCTTAAAAGTACTCAGTTAGGTACTTAACTCTAGTGACTGCCTTGCCCGTTTCTCACCTCATGTTTTCAGAAACATAGTTTAGTGTACTGTATCACTGTAAAATTACAAAGTTTGCATTGGTTGATGGGGGGGTGCTTTGTTTTTGACTCTACTCACTCACAAACACTCTCATTTGACAGAGGCTCATCAGCTCTAATTGGTTGTTCTGGAACAGCCACAGTAGACTCTAACAAATGCCATTAGAAGCCCTACGAGAAGGAACACGATTTTTTTCTTAAAGTTACCAACACTACCTTTAAAGCTTCAGACGTTACATCATTATACACTTTTATTAAGTCATGTATTTGCTTAACCTGAAAAGTTGTGGAGTTTTGTGAACAATTTAATACACCTGCAACTTGCATCTGCTCACTCAGGTAGCCACACTTGTGTCTGATGTCGCTATCTCACTCACAGCCTTGTGGAGACTAACTTCTAAGAGCAGTGTGTAAATGAAAATGTGGCATCTATAAAATGCAAATGAACATGCAAATGAGTCAAGGGACATTATAAGACTGACTTTTTAAACTCGGCAGCTCACAACTTTGATAAAAGTAGGCATACTACAATGATTGATAAAAAGTGTTGAGTCTGGCTGAAATGTCAAGTGTATAGTAGCATTCGCACTTGATATTTTCATCATCTGACCATAATTCCTCTAGAATAGCTAATGGTAAGTGCACGTAAGGACATGATTTCCCTTCAAATGATGCATTGTCTTTATCAGAGAAAACTGATTTGGCTATATGTATGGTAATTCCTTACAGAAAGCAAACCCAGATCATGCAGCTACCTAATGACCCAAATGTTTGATAGCAGAATATGTGAAACTGCTTCAAACTAAAATTGTCCCATTTGTTCAGATTTGTAAACACTTGGTTGTGCACACTCTGCTCATTCCTGAGGCACTAAATTAATTCTATTTCCCTAGGCTTACTGTCTCTGTGTTATTGTTTTCTCTCGTTTTCTCATAGATGCTCTAATGCTACAAACTAGGTACTGCCAAGCCCAAACTAAAAATAATGAATCTCTGGAAGAAAATCAGAAAGCTTTTGCCATAGATATAAAAGATAAATATTCCCATAGTCTATCCTTGGAACATATATATACTGGAAGTAGTTAACTTTAAAATAGCGACAAATAAGTACCATTAACTTTTTCAACAATATAGACATGAAAAGTCTGCTCCACATACACACATGCACAGAAATACCCTTTTTTCACCAAACTTAACACATTATATGCAGGAATATATGGCGGCCCGCCATAGTCTAAATTGGCCCCCACAGTCTCCAAAAAGTCGTCCAGATATAAAATGCCTCCGGTAAATGAATGCCACTCTGTAGCGCACCAGCTGGAGCATGTAAGAGGAGAGGAGAGGGCTCCATCTTATCCCTTCATAAACTAAATAGGCTTATGTTATTTATCTTATTTACATGGTGGCATGTCATTTCTGTCTCTACATGGTCACACGTTTACAGTTCTCCTTTGCTCTCTGTATCACGCATAGCGGACTTCCGCCCACACACACACATACACAAAAAGACACGTGCGCACACACAGGTGGCTCGAGCTGCATTTTCCTGACCAAACCTGATCCGAGTCTGAGACAATTATAAGCGAGCCCGACCCGAACCCGAAGCAGTTTGTTACCTGACATAGTTAATGTTATGTCAGTGTGTAAATGACCATCAAAAGACTGCTGTTACTCACAGTCAAACACGCCGCTCGCACAACTCTTGCGTTGTCACGTCAATAACAAATTCCAGCACTTGAATACTCTCCAAAAATCCTGTGGGAAACACTGTAGGAGTTGTGTCACTGCTCTACAACAGACAAGTATGCCTTTCTGTTTCCTTTTCTGGTGTGTCATGTTCGACATCATGGACAGGCCGGGAAACAGGTTAGTAAAGAGAAGAATGCAGCATGGAGGCCAGCGAAACAAAATTTTGAACAATGTTTGAGTACTGCTTTGATGGAAAAAAAATGGTATTTTGTCAGTGTCTTGCACTGGAAAAGGGGCCTAAAATCAGTGTGTCCACCCACATATTATATTTCTAACGCTGCCATTCAGAGCTAATCAAAGCTGGAGCCAGTAAATACCCCTGATGACTGCAGAGTCATTTGTCCCAGGAGTGAATGCCAAATGTAACCTTTCTCATCAAATACAAAAGCCAGACGTTATTTGGTGTTGGTGGGTTTTTTTGTCCAGTGGGAAAGGGGCTAAACACAAAAATTCCATCTTCTCTCATGTCCACTTCATCTCTGCAGTGTCCATCTCTCAACGGTGGGTATAAGACATGAGGTCGCCATCAACCACAGATTGAGAGCACTGAGGCTTGTTGGCCTACATACACTGGTGACCCCACTAGGGATGGGACGGGGTAAGATTTTATTGTGGCTCACGATAGAAAGCACTCGCAATAAGTTGACTGTGGTAAATTTCTATTATTGAGATAATCATGAATATCATGTCAAGCAGCACCCAAAGAGACTGCTGGGCAACCAACAATAATTGAGACTCTGCGAAAACAGACTGTATATGCACCAGCCTAAAAAAAAAAAATACAAAAGATTTGAATCAAGCCTTGGCATATTTCATATTCAAAGACAGGATGCCATTTCAAATAGCTGAAAAGCCTGGCTTTGAAAGATTTTTGGATTGTTTCTTTTTCACAAAAGGATGTTGACTAAAAAAGATGTCCTATCTGTGACGCAATAAAAATATTTGTTTCTTATAAAGGTGTACTACACAATGTATAGGCTCATATAGAATTAATCCCTCTCAATCATGACTTGTGACCCACTACAAGTGTGTGACGGTGTATTTTTCTGCAGAAACTCTGCCCTCTGTCTGTATATTCTTATTGTCTTTTTCTTTATGTGTATGGGCGTGTAACCCCACAGCACTCAGGCGAGGTCAGGGCTTTCCCAGACCGCAATATAACGGGGCAAAATGCTTTTACACTGCTATCTTTTTTTAAATAAATGCAGTTTTCCTTTATAAACAGTCCTATTAGTTTCCTAGTGCAAAAACACACCTGTATGTTTCAATAAGGCTTTAAACTAATACAAATTACAACATGGTCAATGCACACTTGTAAACTGTTTGTCATTTATGTGTTGGTTGAAGTTCTCTGATAAATCATTTAAAAAAAATAATTTCATCATTTGCCATCCACAATCAGACTGCCACCTTTATTAAACCTGAATCACACTAGCTGGCACTTACAAACACAAAACGCTGGCATCACTCACCAGTTAGCGAAAGCACTGATCACGGAACTCATTAAATCTGCAATAAACATTAACAGTGGTAACAGTTTGATTATTTATTTTACAATAAATGTGCTGCTTCTATAGCCTGTTTTCACCCATTTGGATTTGGTTGGTGTGTAACCTGAAATCTGTCCCATAACGATAACAGGTTTTATGTTCTTTACTCTGTGTTCAATCTTGATAATCAGACTGATTTGCTCTTTCATTTCACTTCATTATTTATTAAAAATAAAGATATCTATTTGAATCGCTGCAAAAAATCTGAGATGTGGGCAGTGATTCACAGGCCTGAAGCCAGGCTATGTGTGTCTAACAGTGCTATCCTGTCGCAGCAAGAGTAAAAATAACTTCAGCTTCTTAGCATTCACTCTCTAATGAATGCCATTTTCAACAGGATGGATGGAGGCTTTACTCTCGATCACTGTCCATGGTACCAAGACACTTTATTGGCCTCAGTTGAAGACCCTCCTTGCTCCTCTTCCACCCCCATGGTTAGTCTTGTAAAACTAAATCTGCTCCACTAGTGCAGCCAAGGAGCTGTGTCTCAGCTTTCTCCCACCTCTGACCTGACAAATGGTAATGCCTCATTATTTGTTATTCACATTGCTTCTAAATAAGCTGAAGACAGATTGTCGAGGACAGTACAAACAGAAATGTCTCCGCATAGAGACAGACTGGAAGACGTTTGTTGAATCTGCATTGCGTGCAAAGCAGTGAGTGATAAAGTGAGTTGGCAAAGGGAGGTGTTGCAGGCTTCTATCAGGTTATTGCAGCTTTGCTTTGTCCAATATTTAGCCACAGGCTGTTAAAAGTCAGCCATTTTTCATGCTTGTGAAGTTAAACTTTATTCATTTTGGGCATAATACAATAAATAATATTAATAAATGGCATGTCAAGTGACAACAAAGTTTCATTGTTCTAGTTGAACACTAAAAAGGATTATACTGCAAAGGCATGGTTGCATGTGCTTTCTATAGTACCCGCCTAGCTTGGTTAGCCTCAGGGGATCTTGAGACGAAACAACAACAGCAAAGCATTTACAATAACAAACAAGGTTTCAGCTTTTCTGCACTATGGACTTGCATTGATAAGGATAGGATGGCGAGATAACATGAGAGTCTAGCACAGACACACCACATCTACCATGTCTGACAGTTGGCTAGTTTCCCAAAGGCACCTTTCTTTAAAGCAAAACAAAACAAAAAAAAAAACATTTATATCTGTTAACACACTAACCAGATCAGCATCACAACCGGCCTCAGAAATCTAAAATGACTGTGCGGGGAGGGGTGAGAGGAGACGACGAGGGTAGAAAATACTCAAAATGGAATGCTTTTTGTCTGTCTGGGATGATGATGATGACAGTGAGCATTGGAGGATCCGAGCAGTTTATGAGCCACTTTAAGCTGTTTCTTAATGCGCTCCACTTCAATGCGGCTCCCCAGTAAAATAGCCTATTAAAGCTGATCATGAAGGCATGTCTGCCATCAAAATGGTCTCTTTTTTGTGGTATTTGCCTGTGAGGGAGTTTTCCCCCTTCATTAAATTGACAACAATGATTCATCCTATGCATATGCAAATAGAGAGAAATCTAAATAAAAATGCAGCAGGCGTCTTTACACTTGCATCCTGTGTCTGCATGAAACAGACCTGGGGTTTACAAAAGGTGGGATTTGGAGCAGGGGCCTTTGCTCTCTCTCCTTTAGACAGTCCAGATGTACTTGAGGACTCAAACCAAACAGAATACAGATTTATTTAAGACTGAGCCTCCTTCTGGGGATTAATTCTAACTTGCAATAGTGAGAAGGCAGATGCCTTGGCATGGACAGAAAGCAGATTTACAATGGCCTCAAAGGAGACAGTGATCAACACTATACTCTAAAAACTAATGTACATTTTTCAAGGGCAGCACACAATTGTTCCAAATCCCTTTGGCACCATTTGGCTCCACTGATAGCCATAAAGAGAAAGAAAAGGGGAGGCCGAGAGACAGATGCGTTGAAGTGCACGTGGCCCAACAGGGCTGGCCTAATAACAAGATTAGCCATTTTAATTTAGATTACTCGAGACTTGTTGGCATGTAGAGACGCCCGCTGTCGCTCCGACTAGTACAAAGGCATAGTGTGAACATCAAAAAGATGAGAGAGTGACATGCTGTTTTCCAGTGGCGCTTTGGTAAGCCCAACAGCTGGGGAAAATGCTTGGAGCTGGCACAGCCCCCCTCTGAGGAAGACAAACGGGAAAAGGTCACTCATTTGGCACCTGATCACACACGCTTTAGGGAGGTTGCATGAAAGCAAACAAACCCGGTTATCAACTCTGCACATTAGGATACAAATCTTAGCATTTGACATGAGGTGTAGTGGTTGTTGGTACACAGCCCCCTGAGGGCGGCACAATGGCCAAGAGAGGAAACAAGGTAGTATTCTCAGGCGCAACATTATGTTCTGAGTAAACCTAAGCAAAATCAAAACTGTAATCATCAGACTGCTGAAGTGCTGTCAAATTCATCACACTTTTAAGTGACAGGATTCATTTAAAAAACTCTTTTGCCCTCTCAGCAGAAAGCGCAGGGACTTAAGGCCCGGACACATCAAACCAACATCTAAGAACTAGTGGCCAAAAAGTTGCACTTGAACAAACAGCAAAGACTACAGCCAATGGCCACCTGGATGAAAGTTTGACGCCTGCATGAGAGGAACTCTCCATAATAGCAGGTGGCAGTGGTCTGTATTCATCATTCAAAAACAGAAACCGGAAGAGCAATAGGACAGATTGAAAACACTATTTAGCCAGTTAGCACATTAACAACACAACCTGATATTGAAAAAAAAAAACAACAACACTAACAATTTTAGTCCATTTCTGCCAAAGAGCTCAGTAGCTAAAAACAAAATTTTACCTAATATTTTTTTTAAACTTTAGCCACCAAAAATCTTAGCCAAACTGCCAATCAGAGTGATTTCATTCACTGACAGGCTCTGCCATCTCAGACTTGTTTAGAAAAAGCTGACAAGGGCTAACTAGTGCCAACCATAGACTGTAAATAAAGATGGACAACATGACAGCACTCCAAAAGTGAAGCCAAAACATCTTGATCGCCCCCTGGTGGCTGGCTGCAGTACTTGTCATAAACCACCCCCCCATGTTAGCAGATGGGACATGGGCCAAACTAAAAAATCAAAGTGCACACCAAACATATTTTTCCCAAAGACTGTTTCTGTCATCTTAGGTAGATGTTATCCTACTCATACATTTTCAAATGTTAATTTGTCTTTTAAGTTTGGTTTTAACTAGTTATTTGATGCTATAAGAAGGGGGTCTGATCTCATGGATGCCAGCTGTCCGTGCCAATAAGTGGACTTGCATTCAGTGGTGCCGCTTGCAAGTGGTCCCACGTGTGTATGGGCAGGAACATGATATCATGGAAATCGCTACTGAACACACTCTGGCTCCATATGATGTCACCAGTACAAGATGGCAGTGGCTGTATCCCAGATATTTTAGGTTCATTTTTGTACAACGGGAGAAAGTGAAGATGTGTCGTCCATCTTTATCTACAGTCTGAGGTGATGGACAGACCTAAAACTATAGTGACAGATGCTCACCGACAGCCTGACATGGACCAAGAGCTGACCATTGGCTTGGTGTGTCATGGCCCTAAATGCTGTGTCTGGAATAAGAATCATTCTGAAAATAGATTGTGAAGATTCAAGCTAACAGTAGGAACCTGTTATTTCTTTCTACAGAATATGTCAAGACATATGTAGAAGTCATGTTATTATCAGATCTTATTCTGTGAGCTTACAATTACATGCTAACATGTCACTGCCTATTCTTACATTTAACTATCACAGATGTGCACAAGTATGGTGCATTTACATGTCCATGCTCATGAGGGTAGAATTAGGAAATCCCACGGTGATGATCAATCTAACATGACCTTAGGCCTTGTCATAACATTGTCACACTATCCAACCAACACAGGGGCCACTGTCCATGAGTAATAAAAACTGACACCGTCTCAATTTCTCCAATTACACACACACACACACACAGACACACACCACCTCTGGCAGTGCAGTAGCAACATTAATACCACATTACAACTGCATTTCGGAGACATTATGAATAAGCAGTGATTCACAGCAGCTGCATTCATTACGCAAACATGATTAAAGTGGCGGACCCCTCGGGCGTCCGGGGGCCTAATGATCCCACTCTGCCTTTTGTTATTCACGTTGGCTGAGGGCACGCCACTAAGCAGCAGCCCTGGGTGTCTGCTTGCGCCGAATGAGGCCTCATTAATAACAGGCCATTCACAAACCTTGCGTTCATACTCAGCACCCGGCCATGGTAAATGAAAGAGACGGAGCCCCCCCGGATGCCCCGGTCTACCTCTAGCGCAGATGGGTCTACTCGCTCTCCTGCATGATGATGCTGATGTCCACTTGTGTGTGTGACAAGCTGACATATGTTACCGGGCATTCATCGCTGGCTGTTAAATTGCCCTCTTTGGATGCTCTATTCAGCCCCATCGGCACACTCTCCCTCCAGAGACTGGCAATGTACATATTTACATAATGCTCTAATGCAATAAAACAAATGAATACAGTCCTGGCTGTGTACTGGGCGGGGGGTGAGTCCGAGAGAATAAACCAGCACACACTATTCCTGCGTTGTAGCTGCATATTCAATGATTGTCTTTAAACGGCATAATGCAGACATTAGTTTTGTATATGGTGAAGCATCAAAACAAACCTGCATCAACCACTGCAACAACAGTGCTGAGCTCTTAAACAGGTCTACTCTCTAACTCCCTCCCATATGTTTTATGAGATTTGGACGCAAGGTAACACAAGTACGATTCAGTTAACTTTAGATAAACATTCTCATCCCCATCCCATCTCTCTGATGCAGTCCTTGATCACAGGGATATGCTGAATATGCTTTGCTGTGTTACACTCCTGTCATCCCTCTAAGGTCCAGTTTGTAGGATTTAGGGGCATCTATTGGCAGAAATTGTATGTGATAATCATAAATACGTTTAGAACCACCGGAAAATAAAAATCGTTGTGCTTTTGTTACCTTACAGAGCGGGTCCTCTACCACAAACTCTGCCTACTATAGCCAAGAACAGACAAAAAAATGCAATTTTGCACTGGCCACCGTAGTTCTCCTACATGCTTGGCACATGGGAGAAGTTCCAGTTCTGCGACTTTAACACTAGATGCCACTAAATCCTACACTCTGAATGCTTAAAAGGGCCAAGCCTACTGACTGCACCACTATGCCACAGCATCAAAAGACAGATACAAACAAGGTGAATGAGTTTTAACGAGTTTTTCTATCCAGAATCTTCCAAAACTGTAACTGATTGCCTATTACACTGTACCAGTGCTTGGCAGTAACACATTAATAGTTTAGTTTAGATTCATTTATTTAAGACGGAACAATTCAAATGGTATAACAATGCCAGAATTAGCCAAAAGGTTATTTTTCATCTGTAGTCCCTTGGCTAAAATGTTACACAAGGCTAGCTAAAATACAACAAAACAGAAAAAAGCAAACCAAAAAAACAGCACACACACCAAAAACCTGACACACAAAAAAAGAAAACAGGGCATACAGTAATAAAAGACTTTAAACACATCAACAAGACATGATTGCAGTAATAATATCACCTTTCTCAGTAACAAGAAGTTTAATTAGTTACTAATAAGATGTCAGTAATAATATTAAAGGTGCCCATTAAACTCTTTAGAACCTTACTTTTATTGTCACCCCTTAACTGATTTGAAATCCAATCAATCATATCCCCGGATTCATTTTTGTAACTGTCGCGCATGCACATGACCAAGCAGCAAGCTAGCTTGGAAGATGGAAATGCTTACAGTCAGTAGCTGGGAAAATTCCCAGTACTCTGATTTTGTCAGGAGGAAAGAATACAAGAACATTGTTCCAGGTAGTGACACTAAGACTCTTTCCACTGCAAAAACACAACCTCAAATTGCCTAAATCACCTACTGCCAATGACACCACAACAATGTAAAGCTCATGAAAATACAACCGACCAAAGGTGAGTCCTCTGCGGCCAACTGGCTAAACAACTCAAACTAAATTTACATTATGGACAGCTACAGGCTACAAGCAACAAATATCTAACAAAGCTTGTGGCTTGATATGTGGTGGATGAAATGTTACCTATCTCCAAATCCTTTGGAAAATATCCGTCACAGGCAGCAGAAGACCAAGCAGGAAAAAAATAATTTGCAAGCTATGTAGCCTTAAGGGCACTTAACAGAGACTACCCTGACATTCACACAGTGTCACACGTGCGAAGTCTGAATTTTGAGGAGAAAGGACACAATTATCAATTTTGTGTAGTGTAACAGAAAAGTAGTATAACCAGTAGTGTAACAAATTACTGTTGGCAGGGAGTAATAGGAAACATAATGATTTTACTTTTCAAAACTGTAACGAGAAATGTGTTATAAACTACATTTTTCAAGTAACAAGGCTAACACTGGCTGAAATAACTATGTGGAACTGAGTAATGTGGACAAAAACTAAGCGACAACCAAATGAATTTTTGACACTGATAGATATATGTACAATAGGTATGAAAACTTTTTTCCCCAGACATCAGAATTGGAGTGACCTGACTAAGTAACTAATAAGCATTTTAGACCTAAATCTGTAGCAGAACACACACTGAAATAGTAACTCTACTAAATAATTGTAATAAATAAACAAACTGCCCATTTCTAATGACTATACTACCACAACTCTTGCTACATGCTAAATCTCAAACATGACTGTATAGACTCAACCTCTGGTTCACATACTGCTACAATATGCATTTTCATGTCCGTTCAAACTTCCTGCGCTGGATATACCTCCTGTGCTCTCTCTGCCCATCAGATAGATTCTGGATCACCCCTGCTGCTGACCATGCACTAAATTATTCAGTTGAAAATAAGTCCACATTAAAAATGCATTGACTCACAAGAGTAAGACACTGTAGAGCAAACTCCAGTGCTAAACATGTAGAGGTTTTATCATCTGCATTGCTAATTTGGATCAGGTGCTTCCAGAATACAGGTGACAGCAGCATTTACAGTGTGTGTACATTTTTTCATCAGACACAAAGCATAAAGTGAAAAGAGAACAGGTGAGGTATCAGGACACACAGTGTATCTACAAATGGAGGTTATTGCTCCATGAATGCAGGAAGCTGTACAAATGACAGGATGGTGCAAATGTATTCAAACACAAGAGGCTGAGAAATTTACACATTTAGTGTATTTTTGCAACATGATAATTCACATTATCTTGTTCCCAACAGAAAGCTATCACACCAGTAACCTCTAAAGTGTTGTTAGTCCACACAGGCTAATGAGACACATCACACACATATATGCACAACACACACAATTAACACCCGTGAGAAAACCACAGTCTGCAGCAAAGCAAACTGACCAACCAATATTGTCAACCCTCCAAACTCCCATCTGCCCTTACAGGTAGCACACTGGGGATAAAACAATCTTGACGTCATATCACAATAAATCCTATTTGATACTGTCTTTGATGGCTGGTTTACAGAATCCAGCCAATTAAGCTGCAGGTTGTACAATGCTGCCATTCTGGCATCTGTTAGCTGGCATACACAAAGCACAAAGTGCCATGACTGGGATAAAAGGTAAAAGAATAAAGAACTAACAGTGATAGGTAGAGCAATAGAAATCTATATTCAAGTGTAAGTAAATTTTCCCCAAATTAAAAAATGACTCAAGTGAAAATTACCATTTGTGGGCCATTGCTAAATAATAAAAAAAGAACAGCACTTGTTTATAAAACTTTTTTAACAAGGTAGAAGAGATAGGCCAATCAAACAAATTAGGAGAGCATCTGACATATGAACAATCTCCCACTGTCTTTCTACCCCTCTCTTCCTTATTTTACCATGAAACATTAATGTTACACATGAAAAAATTAACTAACGTTAGCTTACTGAAATGTGCTTGTGTAGGCTGTAAAGAGGAGTACAGCAAGCACTTCATCATGTCATTGTTTTTTAGATTTTGGTATAAAAAGTGTGGCTGGATGTGGCTAGGGATTGCTGCAAGAAGCTGCCTCTTGTTCTGGGTTTTGCTCCGTCATCATTGCATCGTAGTCAGAAGACAGGTGGTGTTTCATTTTCTCTCAGCCAGCTGGCAACTTGGCACCTACAGTAGAGGTGCTCCTCGCACGCTTCCCCAGCCTACACTCAATCCCCATTTTTAGAGCAGGTGTGTTGTAATGAAGGTATGAATGGGCAGGGTAGCAAAATAAAAAGTAGACTGCTGGCTCAAAAATAGCTCAGAAAAAGAGTAAAAAGAATACAGTTACAAAAAAAACTTTTCTACTTGTGTATTACTTGTAACACATTACAACCCATCCCTGAAAACTAGCAGAACTGAGAAGATTAATGGAAGTCACCCTGCACTCCAATCTTATTAGCACAAAAGGGTCTAACATCAATTATGCTCAAGTGTTAATATCCTAAAAGTAATAAGACTCAGACAAGACGATGTGCAAAATACGCCCTCTGTAGTGCAAACCAAGATGACAAAGATAACAAATCTCTTGTGTCATCAGAGAAGCTAAAATGACTGAGTAGAAACCCTATGAATTACTGTGTCAAACATGCATGTATTAGTGGTTCTTCAGTTACAGTACTTTTCTCTTACACACTTAACACGCCAATGCACAGTTTCCTTCAAATTCCTGTGCTGTCTATACATATCAATAACCCTTTTAAAACAGGGACTGTACTGCCACAAAGTCCCTTTGTTACACGACCTTTACTTTTTTTATGTATGACAGCATAATGCTACCCTGGTGTGTGATTTTTAGATAGCATGCTAGCATCCTGTAATCCTCTGCTGTGACATATAACATGGGCATCATGCAGTCTGGACAATTACTGGACACTACTAAAATAATTACATAAATTATGAACATGAAATAATTTAATTTAATATATTTTATTCCATTCTTTGCTGACAATACGACATCACCATTGCAACATATTGTCATGCATGTTTACTTTTTCGTCCTGCCATTAGGTTGGACTGTTTTGTTTGTTTTTTCCGTGCTGTCAAGACAGTGTTTTCCATCTGCAATCTGCCTGATTCCATGTGAATGCAGCATGTAAAGCTCCCAGACCTCATTGTCTCCCCTGTTTGTAGACATTTTCTGCTGCTGCTCCTCTGTTTTGAGATCTAGCTGCTTGTAAATCACCCGGTTGTGGGACGCACACATAACACGTCATCAAAACATTACAGCCATTCCGTCAATGGTCCTGTCCTGCAGGCTGTCGCTTTCACACAGACGTCAATTTAGCCCTGTTACTATCTCCACTGCCAGCTTAAAGTCAAGAAATCTCTGTCCCCTCATTCTGCAATCTTATCTTTTATAAAGAACGGCAAGGTGAAAATAAGAAAATTAAAATGACTGACACAAATATACCAAACAAAGTTGCATCACGTACATGGCTACACATCAGTAAGGATCAGCATGTAGCATTGTGAAGATAAAGGTGCTACAGAGACACATTGTTCAAACCATCTCTGAAGGTTGCTGACAGGCCCAGACTCTGACTTTGCTGACTCTGGACCTTCAGACCTCCCATGGACCCGTGGGGGTGGGCAGAGGGGGGCTCAGCAGCTTATTAAGCCAGGTTTAATGGCCTTGACCCTGGCCCACAACCCCGAAGAAGAGTCCTGGAGGAAGAAAGGTCAAAGTTCGTATAATATTAGAGAGCAAGAGGAACTCAGAGGTGTGGGATGTTTGGCACGGTTCCACCTTTGCATCGACTAGAAAGCGGATGGAATTCTGTTAACCGAGACTTTCCCAAGTTTTTCTCCTTGAAAATGTGCTTAAGCTGCACTCAAAGCCAGCCAAGTTTGAAAGTACCACATTCAGTGACCTTAGCCCACAGCTACAGCCAATTACAGTTTTATTTGTTTTGAAAGATTTTTGCTTTTAGAAGACACAAAGAAGTTGAAAGTGAAAGGGGTGACAAAAAGGTTCTTGGCCAGATTCAAACCCAGACCGTGAGCTTATGTTACATGCACTTCCGACTACTTGACACCTAGATAGCTCTAAAATTATATATTTTAGATGAGGGCACATTAATGTACTCCACTTAGCCTATATTAGTGTCACTGAATTTGACATTCAAGAAATGTGGGTACATTTACATTTTAATAACTGCAAACTGTGGGACACTTTTCTGCATGCTGCTTTTATCATTGGAAATCTTTCGTAATTCATTTGTGCCGGTATCGATTTATTGATTCCTGCACACTGTATCAAGCAGGTTCCTGAGCAAGACCTGGTCTATATAATCACATTTAATCTACACTATAAATTGTTTTCATAAGGGACTGGGATTCATAAAAACATCTCGCCCTTCCTGATCATCTATTCCCCAGCTGACTCTCTGCTTCCTTCAATATTTTCCTCTCCATCCATCTCTCTCTTCCTCTTGCTCCTCGCTCTCGCTAAAATTCTTCTATTCTCACTCACTCTGCAATCACAGTCCCCACCGTTTCCTTCTCTCCTCTTCAGAGGCGTTACGGACGGCTGGAACGGAGAGTACAAGCAAAGCAATAAGGCCTGTTGTGAAACGGCCATGAGATCAATGGGGGTTTTAAGGAGGCAGAACACGTAGCCACAGCTGGTCAATTAGAGAAAGGACAGCACACACACATATACACACAGTGAAAGTGGCTGGCCTTTAAAAACAGAGTTACTTTTCGCCTCCCGTCAGCTCTTTTTCTCCAGCTTCAAATGGATCAGCATCAGGGAATCTTGGCTGAGATAATGCCATTGGTTGTGGTGTGAAGCAGATTTGACTGTAAGGACAAATAGCTCGGGAGACGCTGTAAACACAAGAAAGACTACTTTGATGGCAAAAGTTGTCCTGTCGACTAAGTGTATGGAGTTAAGTGCTAAACTGCATTGAAACACAGTGAGATACGACATGTGGGCCCTCCGCATGATCCTGGAGAATCTAACGCTGCTTTATGGTGATGTTCTACTCTGCTGCAGTCCCTGTTGCTGAATTAGCACTGGAAAAAAAACACCTCAAACTCAGTGGAGTCAGAACATAATGAAGCTCATTAAATCCAAGAGAAAACACTGTGCCATTAAGTATGACAGAGTGAGTCACTGGCATCAAAATATGCACTTCTTCCAAGCATTTAACCATGGGTTAAAACAGGTGAATCTATTACCGTGTTTTATATTACAGCTTGACAAGAATTAAGGTCTTGGTGTTAGTGCACAGTTTGTAACTAATAGAATTTCATGCTGAGTATTTATTGCGTAAATGGAATTTCAACTAGGCTTACCAGACTCCTGCAGCGAGTGAAAAATCTTACTGGTTGGGTTGGAAATGTAATGACGAAGCTTAGGAGATTTGTGACTATGCAGATGTGATGCCAGGGAACACAACAACGACCTACAATATGAGTAAAGACAGTTTCAGTTGGAAACAGATTGTTCCTGTTAGGGCTGCAACTAACTGTTATTTTCAATGCCGAATGATCCGGCGATTATTTTCTTGATTAACTGATTGGTTGTTTGGTCTATAAAATGACACGAAATGGTGAAATAATGTTGATCTTTGTTTCTCAAAGCTCAAAATGATGTCCCTAAATGTCTTCATTTGTCTACAACCTAAAGATATTTAGTTTACGGTCACAGAAGAGTAAACAAACCAAAAAATATTCACATTTAAGAAGCAGGAATCAAAGATTTTTTTTTCACTTTTTTCTTAAAAAATTAGTCAAACTGATTAATTGATGATCAGATTGGAGATTCATTTTTTAGTTGACAACTAATCGATGAATAATTACAGATAAGAGCGCTGGTGTCTCTGCTAAATTTTAAAGCCCTCATAACTCCAAGGGTGAATGAATTAGTTGATACATTGTGCATGGGTATTTTAATATTTCAACATGTTAATGTGTACCCTCTATGTTTTTCTTGTGGTTATTTTTGTTTGTCCAAAGCTTTTTTTATGCTGCTGTCCTGTTGACTTATCTCATGTCAACAAGGTGGAGGAAAAATTGATAGAGCATAGTATCCTGATATCTGGCATGGCAATACTGCATCAATATATGGATACCAAGTATTCATTTTTTTATTACATAAATTATGAATATTGTAAATACAAATTAAACCTTTAATAGCCAACTTGAGTTAAAAAAAAACAATTGCAACAATTGTCAGTCAACTACATACATTTTACTGTTACTAAAATTACTGCCATGTGGTTGTATGCCTTCACACACCAGTCAAGTTGCAATTACAGTTTACATCCATGTCAGTGAAAACATGGACGCTCCACACAAATCTTCCCCCCAGCAGCACAGGACATCTATACAATCAGCACAGTTGCAAGATGGACACCCAAGATTAGTGTCACCAATTCAGTATCTGACCAAATGTCTCTCCTTCTGTTCCTGAGTTATGATGCTGAGTAATAGCAGTAGAGTTTTTTCTGCATAGCATTATGATGTCACAGTGACTCTGACCTTTGACCTTTTGGGTACAAAATGTCAGCACTTCATGATTATATCCTATGAAACATTTGTGTGAAATTTTGTTGTAACTACCATATGAATTCTTGATTTATGGCCAAAAACATGTTTTGTAAGGTCACAGTGACCTTGACCTTTGACCTTCGACTATCAAAACTCCCTCAAGGCCCTCTTGAGATATTGCATTGACGACAATAAGATGGACAGAAGGTCACAGTGGCCTGGACCTTTGACCTATGACCACTATAATCTGATCAGTTCATCCTGGAGTCCAAGTGGACATTTATGCCAGATTTGAAGATTTTGAATTAAATTTGAATTCCCTCAAGGCGTTCTTGAGATATCACGTTCACAAGAATGGCATATACAACCTGAAAACGTAATGCCTTCAGCCACAGCTATTTCCAGCGCAGAGACTTAATAAAAGACGTAATAAAATTGAATTGAATTTCATAGTTGTCAAATAATCTATAAATTATTGTCTACACGAAGTGATTATTTGTTTGTTCTTTAAAATGTCAAAAAATGGTGAAAAACGTTGATCAGTATTTCCCAAAGCCCAAAATGACATCCTTAAATGTCTTGTTTAATCCACAACCCAAATATACTCAGTTTTCTGTCACAGAGGGGTAAAGAAACCAAAATAATATTCATATTTAAGAAGCTGGAATCCTTAAAAATGACTCAAACTGATGATCAATTATCAAATTAGTTGGCAATTAATCTACTAGTTGACAAGTAATTGATTGATCGTTGCAGCTCTAATCGAATATATTGCAATATGTTATTGCAATACTCTGCAGAATGTTTAAAAACACAATAATATTGTATTGTTACTTAGGTATCATCATGGTATCTTATCATGGAGCCTCTAGTGATTCCCAGTCCCCACCTTTTCTTTGCTACCCACAAGAGTTTCTGGCTAGTCAGAGTTTAACCACGACAGGTGCTGAAATAACAATAATAAAACCCCATCGTCATAGTAATCTGACCATGTCACTGCTGTAGACATTCACTAAACTCAGCACACAACAGAGATTGAAGAGTGAAGATAAACTCTCACGTCTTCTCATGTATATTTTATCTCCAGTTGTCCGTCCTTGCAGTTGAAATGTCACCTTTCTTGAGAGCTAGTAGTTACTTTTACAAGATGCCTTGCTAGGCCTAGCCTCGCAACACTAGCTCACAATTTCTGCTGTGCTCATGATGTTCAATCTTGCAGTAAAAAACTGAGCTTGCAAGATGTACAGCAGCCTGGCTTTACGAGGCTATACTCCCCTGTTTGGCAGGTGTTTAATGAGCATTCATGGCACAACACAAGCCGACAGGGGCCCAATTATCTTGGTCACAACAATCAGCATGTGTGAAGAGACATCAAAGTACACCTGCGACATATCTTTTTACATCAAAGTATGCACTTTGATGACAATGATATTTTCCCTTCCATAATTCTCAATTGTCCTTCTTCATGTATTTCATTTCCTTCTATTCTCCCCTGCACAGCTCTCAACCTGGATGTCCACAATACCTTATGCTAATGCTGAATATTGTAATAATGAGTCTATAAACAGGTTCATTACCTACACTGCATTTCCAATTAGGCATGGGAACACATCGTGAAGGAGGAAGGGAGACAGACACTTGATAGCGAGACAGCTCACCGATAGTTGTTTCATTCTGTCTTCCCTTTACAATTTCTGCTTGTTTTTCCTGTCAACCTGTTTTTCTTGTCCTTTATTATCTTCCTCTCTGCACTCCTGTTTCTATTGACAACAGGCTGTGCTTGGAGAATAAAAGCAAAACCTTGACTTGATTATCTGTAATGAAAACACTGCTCTCCCGCCTTTCTTCCCAACTCATATACAGTGGCGAACTCACTCTCTTTCAAATTCTTGCATTTACTCTGTTTTGAAGCATTGTACTCAAAAAATACCGCTGATAGTGAAAGGACAGATAATACTTTACAAGACACGATAGAGGGAGAGCGGAGGAGAGCGGCAGAGCAGATGGCTAGAGTGAGATTGAAACATGAAGAAACATGCATCTTGCAGCAGGTAAACACAGAAAACCAGAGCCACAACATGGAATCAATACCAAGTGACTCATTGGTTTTCATGTGTGTGAGATACTTTAACTCCTCTCTATCTATTCACACTCCCTTACAACTGAATGGTAAATTACAGAGACGTAACACGAGAACTTCCAATGTAATATCTGGTCAAACTGCAAAAAAAAGCATTCATCACTGACGACATCTTTCACCGAATCCTCCAGGGAGCTGGATTGCTGTTTCAAGGAATGCCGCAGCGGCTTCGTCTGAGCCAGCCAATGACAGGAGGGCTGTGAAGTTGTGTGATCACCTGGAAACCCCTGGCTGCGACATCAAAGCAGGTGATTGATGTTGTATCAAGGCATTCACACCTACTCACCTAAAATTTCTCACGCTTTAATTTGTCAATCCAACCACTGCTCACATTCACCGACGGAGTCCTTGTGCTCTCTTAGAAACACTTATCTGGCCTTTGTAGGTTATATAACAATTAGTAAAGCCTAAAACATTAAAAAAAAACATCCAGACTGAGCTGTATTAACTATTAATGACTATATATGTGAAGCCACTTTCAACTCCCACACCATCATCAAGTTTCCTGACCACACAGCTATAGTCGGCCTGATCACAGATAACCTGCAAGAAGTAGAGGACCTGACCTGCTGGTGTCATGACAACAACCTACTACTGATTTTGTGATGAAGCAGAAAAGGAATATGCCCCCTTAAATATCAATGGGTCCTCAGTGAGGGTGGACAGCTTCAAGTATCTTGGCGTCCACATCACCGAGGGCCTGACCTGGGCGCAGCATACTGACTCAATAGTGAGAAAGACAAGGCATTATTTATTAACCTTTGACACCTGAGGAAATTCTGGGTATCCCCTAAAACACTGACAAATTTCTACTCCTAAACCATCAAGAGCATCCTGACTGGGAACGTCACTGTCTGGTACAGAAACAGGACCACAAGGCCCAACAAAGAGTGCTTTGTTGATCTGAAAATACAATAAGCGCTGCTCTACCCTGTCTAAAGGATGTTTACGCCCGTCGCTGCAAGAATAAGGCCAGAGGAATCATTAAAGATCCCAGTCACTTAGATAACGGCCTTTGCCCCCTGTTGAGGTCGGGAAGAGGGTATCGGTTACAGCAAGCCAGCACTGAGAGGCTCAGGAAGAGCTTCTACCCTCAGGCCACAAGGATCCCAAATGAAGATAGTGCCTCAGGGCCGCGTCTTTCACTGCCTGGAAAACAAGAGGCCAGGCATTGGGTGCTACTCTTGTGCCTACTCTGCCAGCTTTCAAGGGAGGGGCAGGTGGTGCCTGACATTGCTAAGTGACCATAACCAGCACCATATCACAGCCTACTTAGAGTTTGGAATTGATCTTCTTCATGGTGTTGTTTTTTAAGTGTACTACAATGATCGACTTCCCCTTCATATTAACCACGAACTGATACTTTCTGAATCGTGTAAAAACCCATGTTGGCTGTGATTGGTTGTTGCTCATCACTTGATATGTCCTGCACGTTGCTTCATTCCAAAACCGCAGACATCATGCCCTGCAAATAGGCACTTGAGAACACTTGCACGGCACAACAGTGTCGCTCTCACTTTTGAGTGAGACATATATTGAACACAATGGATTTCGAGGCGCAAAAAAACACACGGCATGTGTACAGGCCCTAAGACTGCGAGCCTCCCACCCCCTCCCCAAAATCATACACATATATTCATTATTACAGTCTTAAATGCACAACTTAGAGTGACTGATGGGATGACATTTCACTGTTCGTGTGTCTTATATGATTTACTGCGACAAATAAATTGATTGATTCATATATACTGGTAAATACACAAACATTTTTTTAAAAATTAAAAGAGATTACATAAACAGTATGCCAATGAAAGTATTTAGGTAATTAAGAAAACACTTTCGTCATGACATAGTTTGTGCAGCCGACTTTTGTTAATGCAGCTCTTCAGCAAGCAAGTTTTATTTGAGCAAATAATTGGAGGGACAGCATTTTTACAAACTTTGGTGTCAGTCCTAAAAACCCAGTATTGATCAGGCTCTAAAATCGTTTGGCATACATAAAATTCTACAAAGTGCGCTCAGCCCTTTAGCCAGGGTCAAATTTGACTCCTTGCATTTCCAATTTTTAAGTGAAGCTGTGAAAAACAGCCTTATCAGTATTAAAGTCCTTACTGAGTGCTGTAAAGTCAAAGAAACCTGTACTGTTGTTGCAATGTTATTCTCATATAGTACAATACCACAATGTATTTTGTACTTTCAAGGTTACACAAGATAAATCCTTTCATTTATTCATTGCTTACACAAAATAAATTTATTTCCTGCAAGTGGAAGTAAATTCAACTCCAAAATACACCCCTAAACTCGATATAATCCACAGAAAGATAACATAGCATAGATCTTGGATTAATTTTGCTCCCGGATACTAGATGGAAGTAATCTCTGAATGTTCTCAGAGTGAAATATGAATGAATGTGTCATATCATTCAGTGGGCATGACTCTGCAGAGCAGCAATAAAGTTTCTACAGCAGTTTAGTTTTGGCTCGATGCATGGTGCTGCAGTGCCCCCTGCTGATCATGCAGAATATTTCACCTCTTATACCCAACGTCTGAACCCTGGAAAGTCCAACATCCTTGGGGAAAGGTATACATTTGATAATCGAGGAAATTTACTGCATCAGTATTCTTTGTGTTCCTTGATCACTGAATTGATCCAAGGCAGGTTCACGTTACCAAAGGAGCGCTGAGTGTGCCAGTTACTGTTAACACCCACACTTTGACTTTAAGCTGTTGCACCCTGGTGGCTGGAGATCTAAACAGCTGCTAGTTTCGATCATGTCTGGCTAAAATGATTTGGACAATGAAGTGAAAGCATTAAACTGAGCACTCACTCCCATATGCACCACTGTTGAGACGCCCTTAAGCAAGGCAGGTATCCAACAGTTGCTACAATAGAACTCACTGGAGGCCAGCAGCACAGAAACATAGCTGTGAGATCATCCTGTCAGAGGGGTAAGCAGCATGCATAAATGCAGAGGCAACATGACTTTCTGCTGTGCAAAAACTTTCTTAAAGTGACTAAAGGTATTACGAAAAACATTAAGGAGATGTATTGGACTTAAAATTAAATGGGGACCCAAGAGACTTAATACAGATGGAATTACAAACTAAAGACCTGTTTTTAAATTAATGTAGCACAGGGCAACACCTGCAGCTCCAAATGGTGCCAACACTTTTTTGACTAAAGTTTGAAACTTAAAATTCAGAAAATATGTAATGAGACACCTGTAAACTATAGACAGTATGCTCATGTTTACCAACCCAGCTGGTCTATACTGCTGTAAACTTAGGGGACTGAAAAAGCAAACAATTCAGCTTAATATTTGCTATCTCCATCACTTCAACTAGCTGCTTTCTGGGGGTGAAGAAGTAACCACATGCAACACCGGAACTTTACTTGCACAAATACAATAAATGTATATGGTTCAAGCATAGACTGTATAGAAGGAATGGACGGAGCCACCGTGACATCACCCACTGGTTTGTGGGCTACCGTTTTGAAGCCTCAAGTCTGACATTTTGGGCGTCGCCATCCTGTTTTCCGGGGTTTTTTGTGCTAGAAGTGACCATATTTGAACAAGAAGGTGGAGCTGTGGAGTAGCAGGGGGTGGATCTGACGAAGAATCTGACAACAACACTGTGATAGTGACTTGTCAATCACAAGGTAGCCACAACCTAAAGAATACCCTGCTTTATCATCTACTCTACTCTAAATAGGACATTCGTGATGAATTAAAGAATCATTTAGTATTAAAAAAGATCTGAAAGTAGCAACTGAGACTATAAACTCATAAGGAAAATGTTTTCTCATAGACTTATACACAATCAGACTTCCTCTTACCACTAGTGAAGTCGCACCCTGCTGGCCATTAGAAAGAATGCACAATTGAAGCTCTGTCACACTGGCTTCACTTTTCAGACCCAGAGATAACCCCTTGAGTTTAAAGGAAGATGATTACTCCTTTGCATTTTGTGATTCCGATGATCAATCTTGCATTTTAACCTAAAATATTGTCTAGTAGCAGCTAGACCACAAGACAGACTTTGGTACCATGGCAGTGTTACATACAGTAGCTACAGGAATACTAAGGATTCATTTCCTTTCCCCATCCCCTCCACCTTCTCCTCCTCTTCTTCTGCTCTTGTCTTGACCTCTCTCCAAGGCTTGCAACCGTCCACACAATTACCTTCAATTATCCTCACTTCCACCTCACCAATTACATCCGTTATTGATTCCAGACCCCCAGGCTGTAAGCCTTATCTATACCCAACCACAGTCCATGGAAGAGAAAGCAGAATAGGACCAAATAATAGGACCTTGGTTCATTAACACTCTCTGGCTTTTCACTCAATCTACGTCACACCATCACCTACCTAACAGAAATGCTTTTCCACTGCAGTGCCCTTGAGAAATAAATTAAATGAATGCGAAATCAGCACCTTATAAGTAGCTACAACTTTGCAAAGATGAACTGCAGACCAGAGTGCAAGCTAGTTACCGGTGCATTTAATCCTTAAATGGTCACAAGAGCCTGAAAGCCAAAAATAAAGGCAGGGCTAAGAAAATAACCAAAGCTCAGCTCACCACAGCTCAACAAATTCATTGTAAACCCTCCACATGGTTCCATACGCAACAGTGTAAGGTATACCCATCTGTTTCTGACTGTAGTTTGTTGAACATGAAGAATTAGGAGACACTGATACTGCACTGATATTGTAGCATACAGTCTGCAGATGTTGAAAGCAAAGACAGAGGCATTACAGTGAGACGGTGTAGTGTGAAGGTCAGTTACACAGTATGGGAGCTGTAAAATGTGGAGTCACACTCTGCGTCTCTCCTGCCAGATTTTTGAATATGATACTGGCTGACATTTAGTGAGGCACAAACATAAGCTGCTGTCACCACACACTAATGTAAAACATCCATCATCTTGAATGCACGCCAGGGCACCTGCGGAGAGCCGCATCAATGATGCCTCACTGCCATCTCCTGTTACAACAAACTTGAGAGGCTGAGTTCCAAGTAGTGATTTGTAATGCAACGCTGCCCCCTTGAGGTGTGAGTCAAGCTGTGTATGCTGGTCTGTGATGTGCCTCAGGAGCATTGAAACTTCTAAGAAAGTTTATACTACAGTGAAAGAACAGTACAAAGTAAAGGTATAAAATCATCAGACACTTACGTTTTTCTTCTTTCCGTTGGCTTTCCCATGAAGCTGTCACCTTGAAGCATCACCAAACACTGTCAGTTTCACCTTATGTCCTTATACCTAGAGTACAAAGTGAGTGAGGTTTATAGCATCAAGGCAGTCCAGAAAACTTTCAGCTTATAATGTTGCCACCGATACAGACCAAAATGGCCTATGTCAGGGATCATTTTAGTCCTTCATGAATACTGAAACACAGACACAATACCTTTAAGTCCTATAATAAAGTGTAGAGTAACAGTTAACTAGCAATGAGACTTTTACCTTCCAAATTTCTTTCACATGTCGCAGCCTGTTTGGATCTCGAACATATGGAGCTGCAAAAGAAGAGAAAATTAAACCACTAAAAAAAAGGTCTGGTCAAGAATTAAGACTACCATCACATGATACACCCAGTGACTACTTAGGTTAAATAAAACACAGATTCCAATTATTTTTAATAAAATAAAATTTGTTAGATAAGAATATGATCTATGAACAATTTTAGATTTACAAATTAAAATATTATTTAAATTATTATTTATTTATTTAAACTATGAAACCTTGTGTTACGTAAAAAAAAAAAAGAATTTTATATCATGATAAATTAATGAATCATAAAATGGTTTACGGACCCCCTGGCAGTGTCCCTGGACCCCACACTGAGAATCACTGGTCTCTGGCACCAGATGATAATTCAGTGACACTGGTCAAGTTGACTTTTTGCATGAAATTACACTGAGTTGCCAGTTTGTTAGGTACAGCTGGCTAAAACTAAGGCAGTCTAATTCAAAAGTCCTGCAATAAATCCTATCTTTATAAACGTTATAATTTTGCTTTGGTCCAGTTTGGAGGATGTAGTTGTTTCTATTATTTTGCCCACCTTATTCATATCAATAACAGTAGGCTAAATCAGAAGCTCTCACACTTTTTCATGTCAAGGACCCCTAAATTGACACGCATTAGGTTGTAGACACCCATATGATATGAATTTGCTTCAGGGGCCTCCATTTGTTACATATGATTAATGCCCAAATTCTATTGTTGTCAACCAGAGCTACAAGGAGTTGCAGATTAATCAGTCAACAGAAATCTGTTGGCAACTATTTAGATAATCAAGTAATGGTTTTTACAATTTTTTAATGCAAAAAAAGCCAAACATTTGATGGTTTTAATGCTTCTTAAATGTGAGATTTTTATGCATTTCTCTTTCATTCATTGAAGTAAACTGAATTACCATGAACTTTTGGACTGTTAGTCTGATAAAACATGCCATTTGAAGATGTCACTTTAGGCTCTGGGAAATTACTCAAGCGATTCATCAATAAACTGAAGAGTACATTAATCATTGATGAAGATAATCATTAGTTGCAACCCTATAGTAAACAATTGAGGAGATAACCGTTGAGGAAGTTAAACCTGTTTTTCTTTATTTAAACGACACAGTGTAAATAGGACTTAGTACACAATTGAGAGTAAACAAACACAACAATAACAGAGAGCCAGGGGGATACCATACTACACAAAGAGATAAGACATACAGATGTCAAGGAGCAGCCTCATAACATCAACATGAGGTTTATTATTGCTAAGCTTACATTTATGGATAAAATACTTTGCTAGAATTGTTACCAAATCAATAATAAAAAAGTTGTATCTTCTTTTTGGGTACTTGAGGAAACCAAACACCACATTTTCCCATAATAATGTAAAGTCTTTAGAGATATGGTCTATGATAAATCTACAAAAGTCCTTCCACAATTTCTTGGTGAGAACAAAGGTGTAAGAGAGCAGTTTGTATTCATGTCTTTTTTGTGTTTCTGCATATAGTGAATGTAAGGGTAATATTTATGAATAATTTTGAGGGACCCCTCCTTAAGGTTATTCACAGTAGGTATTTATGAGGAAGCACCCAAACTGAGTTAAACCAACGATCAGCATAGTCACTCTTATGACTCTTTTTACTCTATTTACTGGCATTGGGAATATTCTATGGTGAATAAAGAAGTAAAAAGAAACTATTCCCCATTTTCCAGACCCTTAGTTGAGAACCACTAGGTTAGAAAAACAGAAACAGCTCTGTATAAAGCCGTACTGTAGCCTCCAAAATGATCACAAAGTCTTCCTAAAACAGTTTTACGAAATACTAAACCATTACAAGCTTCATAAAAGCAAGATTTATTGCAGGGCTGTTACACCGATTAGCTTTAGCTAGCTCGGTGTAGCTAGCAGTACATCATATTAGCTCCGTACAAGCTAACGTAGAAGCTTAGCTAGGTCCCATTAGAAGGACTGTGTTCAGATTAAAATTGTATATTAAATGTGCCCTAGTATATACACTGCTGAATAATGTTTTTGAACATAAATTCTACTAACCTCTGGAGGGAATCGACTGGTTCATGTAGAAAGTATCCCAGTATGCCTGAGTGCCACAGGTGTTGCTAATTGGCGGAAGTTAGCGTTAATTTGGGAGAGTTCGTGTTGGTTTACAGTCAGTTGCTCTTTGCTGTGATGTTTTACCAATATAATATGAACTGTTTTTAACACTTGTGCCACACTACTGACCTCAACTGTTGTTTTTGATGTTTTAACTTGGTGTTTGTAGCGCATGGAGCAACCAAACTTTACAGAACAGCCTAACCGCGCTTCATTTGAGTTCAGTGTCTCAGTGCAAAGGGGCGTGGTATGTCAGGTCTTATGTGGCGTTCAGGGACTGTCGGAAATTGTAGCTTCGACATGCACTGCACGTCTGTCGGCACTATGAGAGAGAGATTCACCCTCTGTTGCTCTTTCTGATGTTTATTTAGTTGCTCCCCATTTAATTTATTTGAGAAGAATTTTTGTCCTTATCAGTAGCGAGGGCTGCAAGGGACAGAGGGTGTCGTATTCTTCTAAAATTTGCACACATTGCAAAGCTGTGATTTGAGATATTGGGCTTTATAAATAAAAATTGACTTCACTTTACCTGAAATATTACCCAGAATTGATGGTGCATGAATAACTGATCTGGATTTAATGGAAAGGCACAATCTTTGTAATCAGAGAGAGGAAATATAGATGCTTTAGTCTCTTAAATGTGAAATATAGTCACTGGACATGAGGAAACTGTCACTAAATGTTGTCAGTGTTTTTATTTTAGCCTTATGTGCATTTTTTTCTTTTAAATGTTTAATGCATAAACAAAGATGTGTTTCAGTGTATGGAGTAAATTTGTGGGATGGGTTAGAAACAGAAATGAAATAGATTCTTTTTAAATATTTAAATACAAGATGATTAACAAATATAAAACTTAAGTGTGAGCGTACATATACGTACTATATACTGTATATATACTTAGTTCCATCAGTTTCTTATTGCTCTGTATAATTTAAAGGGAGCTCATAAAAACAATGAATGTTAAAAGGGTGGCTGTAATAAGCTAAGGCTCCAGGCTACAACTGTTTTGTTTTTATAATGCTAAAAAAAAAAGCATTAACTTAGTGTTTATTTGTTGTCTATCTACCAGTACATTTGTGTTTTATAAGTTGGAAAATGACTGAAATAAACTAAAACTAAAATACAAATGGTTCACATTTTCAGTTCTGCTTTCCTAATTCAAATTTCCTCACCTTTAATTTATGAATATAGTTCTGCTTTTATAATAACTGTTTTATACTAACCCGAAAGATGTGCAACTATTGGCATGCAAATAGTTGATATTTCTCTTGCACATGTTTTCTGCCCGTCCTGAAATGTCGTCATATGTAATCTATCCATCAGCCTTTTTATTCAAAGAAAAGGAATAAACAGCATCAGCATAGAGATGTGTTTTTGCGCCCCTCTTTAGGCGCTTCATAATGCACGTCTGAGCGGACGGATCGTGACTGTGGGAGAGAGAGGCTCAGGAGGGGCACCTGAAGGCAGCACTAGTGCAGCTCAGTGTTGTGTGCGCTCTGCTCGCTGTGTTTGCTGTGTTTGCTGCTGGCTCCCCTCTGTCGTCCATTAGAGCTCGGTTCCATCCCCACTGTACGGCGCAGGCCCGAAGTAGCGCAGCCGCTCTGAGGTTAGTGCCCTACCGCGCAATCTCCATCTATTTCAGCCCCGGCGCAGCCGCATCATCGAACCCGGCAGCGTTGGGGTGAAAGATGCAGATTGTTTAGATGTTGACTGCAGCAGGGTTGTGAGACATAGATGGCTTTTGGAGGGGAATCATGATCTAGGCGCGTATCGACAACAAGCTCGGAAAGAGTAGAAGAGCTGTGGATGAGACGCAGGCCGCTCGGCCTGTCGTAGCGCTCTGTTTTGTTTCATATTGCGCGGGTTTCATGCTAGCTGCCGCGTTACCCGATGTTTAAGTCTTCCCTTTGATTTCACTCTGAATTTATTTGTCTTCAGCGTCCAAACGTCGGGAAACTGCTGCTGCTCTCGATCGCAGTTGATGTCCATTCAGATGACCGAAGCTACACCGCCAAATCGTTAGCTAGCTAGCTTATTAGCCAAATGTAGGACATTGCTAGCTTAGCTCAGTTTGGCAGCCGTTGTCAACCGACCCGGCAAGTCGGCTAATATTACAGCTCTGTAACCATTGAGCAATAACGCTGCCTATTTAATACAACTGCTTAAGCGTGTTTACTAAAAGCGGTTATGAAATTTGCCTTATTACAAGCCGTGATTATTACTAAACATCGGTGTTATGGTCGAGTCGTGCACCGAGTCGTGCATCATCCCATTGATCCTATCAGCAGCCACAGTCCTGTAGTTACAGGGGGACTGGATGCAAATAAACCAGTCTGGCTGCAGATAATGACACATTTTTCACCCATTGTGCTTTTGTTATTTTGCATAGGTGTGTAACAACGTTCCTGCCATACTGTCTTTCAAGGAGAAACGTGTGTAGGATTGATCTGAGCAAATATATATCTCATAAATCAGCTGCCTGTTATGAATCAAATGAACAGGGTGTCCCTATTAAACTGTCCCAGTGGTTCATTTCACACACAAAGCTTGTCTGCATTGACTATATTTTAACTGAGTCACAGATTACTAAGTGACCAACAGCATATTTTATGTTACAGAGTTTAATATGTGTTCTATGAGTGATGTCCACCCATCTGTCAGGCTATAATATTACTCCACAGACATGCACTTCAACATTGACATTTTCACTGTCTTAAAATAACTGCATTTAGACTCTATTGCTTGCATACTATTATACTATCAGACACCCCCTTTTGAATTTCATATGATACTATTTTAGGTATCTAAATAGTGCTAAGCAGTATCTATTAATGTGCTGAATACACATCTTGCAAATTGAATTCTTGTACGACCTCTCATTTAACACCTAATAAATGCGAAATTAAAGCATTATTTTCATGCTTTTATCACAGTGATGTTATTTTAAATGAAATATTATTGATGCAGTGTGAAGCCCCCTAGAGGCAGAGCAGCAGTGGTGCATTCATGGTGCACTCAAGTTCACATAAATACACAGAATACTTGCAGTGCCTCCTAAGATTAATGTACCGGGCCCTATGTCTGATTAGTTTGTGTTTCATTCCAATTATACGTGATCAGCATGATGTAATTATGTTGCATTATGATTACAAGCACATCTTGTAATAGAGATAAAAGAAGATTTTGAGGACAGGTGGTAGTACTGTTATATCATTGTGTATATGCAGTAATTCGCATCTGAAAACTGCATAAAAATTGTCAGTACAGCAGGAATTTTTCCAACAGATTCTTTTAGACCTTTGTTTGGCATGCATTTTCAATTTCTCCCAGCTATTTAGGATCAGTAGGACCTGATGAGTACAAAAACCTAAACACTGTCAACGATAATTAAGTCCCAAAATCCTTAAACGAGATGATAATAAAGTCCTAATGTCTTCAAAGGAGTACTTACTAATTAATAGCATCTTAGCTTGTTACTGTTGCTAAAATTGGTCAAATTTGTTGCCAAATCAAACTACAAACATTATTAAACCTAAATAAACAAGTTTCAACCATAAAATGTGATCAGATTTTGGCCCTTGTCCACTTTTGTGTCGGGATCGGCTGCAGACTGACTTGGCAGAGATGGCTGCCATCTTGTTTTTACATGGATTAGTGTATTGTGCTCTCACTACCACTACATGGCACAAAGAAATGTCCACGAACAAGGACAACAGGTCTAAGTTAAGAAGAATGAAGTGTAAGGTCAGGTAAACCCAAAATGTGATGTCCTTATATGAGGACACAGGGTCTCAGGAGGATATAGGGGTAAAACAGTTTCCTCTTTCTCTCCTCAGTCATTGTACCGTGGATCCAGCTGTGTAGACCAGGTGGCCGATAATGGACGAGCACGTCGTTCACCAGACAGAGCACATGACCACCATCGAGGCCGGCGCCGTCAGCCAACAGGTCCAGCAGGTGCACTTATAAGCAGCAATAATTAGATAGTGGAAACCAGGAACGATGATGAAGCAGTCCTCCTTCTTAGCACAAGTCCTGTTATTCAAAACGACTTGACCAGAAACAATGTCAGTCAACTTAAACCCGTTCTACTCGGATCATTATTGTGCATAGGTACATGTGGCCACTTTTACCGAAACGTCCATGATGAGCGCTGAGGAAGACTCGACGTCCTCGCCAGATGATGATCCTTATGACGACACGGACATCCTCAACTCGGCTGGTACTGATGAGGTCACCGCTCACCTGGCTGCCGCAGGTAAGTCTAACAGTAGGGAGAAACTGAGCATTTTAGGTGTTTAAAATTAGTGGGAGTGAGATTAATTTGATAAGCACACTTAAGGAGTTTTTCCTGACAGAAAAGCAGATGTTTTATTTTGCATCTTAGATTAATTGTGCTGATCCAGTAAAGCATCCATGGCCTCATGAGCTCAGTGTAATGCCTGTAACTGAACAGCAGGGGGTGCCAGTGGACTGTTTTATGGCGACCATACTGCTTCACTGTAATGCCTCCTGTCAAACTCCACCAAGCGTTCCCTTTTACAGGGGTTCCCACAGGTCCTTGAAAACCCTGAGAGTTTGTGAGTTTGAGGAGGGGGGGGAATCAAGGCCTTGAAAGTTTCTGAAAATGGACATAAATAGGCATGGGTCATTGCATGTGCTTAAATTCATATATTTTGTTCAAGAACAGAATTTTAAGTTTGATATTTTTTTTACTTAACGTAAGTAAAAATTCACTTTAATCTGTGATTAACCAAACAATACCGTCCTGGGTGCTTGAATGTAAGGGAACTGGGCCTTGAAAGTCTTTGAAAAGTCCCTGAATTTGATGTTTAAGAAGGTTTTAGAACCCTGCTTTTAAGTTTCCATGAGAGCAAATGTGCCAGTGAGCCACAAGAGCAACCCGGCTTCATTTTAAACTTCACTTTTATCGTTTTAAAAAAGCAGTTTTAAATCTAATCTAAAAAAAGATTGAATCATGCAGGCCATGTATTCAAGATAATTATTAAAAGCTCAAAGCAGAGTAGAAAAAGCAATACTCAAACACAATCTACAGAATAATTTTTCTGATTACTGACCTCGCCCTCTGCTTTTACTAACAGTCACACTTGTTGTTTCTCTCTCAGGGCCAGTGGGCATGGCTGCTGCTGCTGCAGTGGCAACCGGTAAGAAAAGAAAGAGGCCTCACATCTTTGAATCAAACCCTTCCATCCGCAAGAGGCAGCAGACTCGTCTGCTCAGGTGAGCTTAAAACACCAATAAGCCAACATTCTCCAAAACTTCGACTGTGTATTTTGCTTTAAGAGTTACAATGACAAAAATGTCACACTGGGCTCCTGAGATCATTGTTTACTCTCAGACTGAGTTAATGTGGCTTTTATTATAAACCAGGAGGTAAAAGGTGGTGTGTTTGTGATTGCAGGAAACTACGAGCCACCCTGGATGAGTACACCACCAGAGTGGGCCAGCAGGCCATAGTGCTGTGTATCTCTCCCTCCAAACCAAACCCTGTGTTCAAGGTGTTCGGTGCTGCTCCTCTGGAGAATGTGGTGAGTGTTACAGTCAGCAGTTTTTAGCAATTATTTACGTTTGGAAAACATAATAATAAATCAGGACAATTCATAAGTCTTGTCATTTTCTGTTGTCTTAACCAATAATTAGCACATACCTCCAGCACTTAATTGAAACACTGCAACTGTCTTTCTGTCCTCAAGGTGAGGAAGTATAAGAACATGATGCTGGAGGATCTGGAGAACGCTCTGGCTGAACACGCACCCGCTGGTGGAGAGCTGGCCTCAGAGCTGCCCCCCCTCACCATTGATGGCATCCCTGTGTCTGTGGACAAGATGACCCAGGTCAGACTCAACACTCTATCTGCTTTTCTTCACAACATTCAGCATTAAACTGCTGTTACAGAAATTGACAAATTCAAAACTGAGACACAGAGACACAATCACAATGCAGACTGTCCCAGCAGGGGGCGCCAGTCAGCAACAAATCAAAATCACTTGAGTTTTATGTCTGTTGTGAGCAAGAGCTTAGTGAGCGACTGTATGTGTATCAAGGTCAACCATTCAGTTTGAGCTGTTTCTGCCCGCCTGTCAGTGTCACTTGATGAGTTTGATTCATGCATGTTTAACCATTTATTGTTATTCATTTTAATGGTAAAGAGCGACTTCAATATTGAACGCATCAGGCAGAAAGTGTGTCTGATGCATAGGTAGTGTCAGCATCTAAAAACAAGCCAAGCCTCCTCCCTTTGCTGCACAGGATGTGGTACCAGTGAGCAGAGAGAGGATGTGCAGAGTAGACCGCTCTTTTTTTTCCTTTAATTATCTAAAATACTGCAGTACATGTTATGACTTAATCACAAAATACACACACAAAAAAACAAAATGAAACAACCCAAATTAGTGCAGCTACCATGAAAACACCAGTACCAAGTGTCTCAAAGCAAAATAGCAATCAGGCTTTCAATCCTTGGAATAAAATATGTCGATCATATTCTAAAATCAAATTAGAAATGCACACTGTGTAGCTGAAAAGATTTTAGAACTCAAAAGAAACTTAAAAGTAAACAAAAACAGGTAAATTCGTTTACAAAATGAATGAGAATTCAAAGAGTAGTCCTTTCACTGCAACATTAGCACCACTGGCAGCTCAGGTACTCTCTTGACCCGAGGGAACCCGGCTTGTTTACTCTGCCATCCCAGTGCTGCTGACGCATTCTCTGGATCATCGTCAGAGTAGCCGGCATGACAGTGGCCCTCAGAGACGGCCCTCATCCCCGGGAGCCGCGGTGGCCAATCCCAGCTCCTGATGTGTCCTCGGAGGGCAGGTGTTAGTCGGAGCTTGTTTTTCTGGAGGTTGTAGGATGAGATTATCGTGAGTAACCTGTTGCCTCACTCAGCTCAGCCAAGCCGGGTGGAAAGGTGTGGGTGTTTTCAGAGGTGTGCCAAGTGTTGGAGACAGGATGGTTGATCAACTTGGGAAATGAGAACTCTGCGATGAAAGGGCGCTAATTCAGACTGAGTGCTCCTGATCCATATCAGCAAGGTCTTATTGTCTTCCATGCAGACATCTGCAGTAGGTTTTACAGCGCCGAAGAAATCCCAAGTGAGGTTTAGTGACGCACACAGAGGCCCTGGCCAGTCCGATATATGGAGCATCTGCAGCAGGTGATCCCGGGTCCAGCCTGAGCCCATAATTACCCCTTGCCTTGTTAGGGCCAGGGACCCGACTACATCGGCACCTTCCTAAATGCTGATTGGACCATCGCTTGGAGGATTAGGATTGGAGGGGGGGTGGGTGCGGGCACAACATGCCACTTAACTCACTCGCCACTGTAATTAGGCCATCTGGCCTAGCACACATGCATCCACATTCATCCACACATGGATGAGCCACAGGTGGAAATGCAAGCATCTTTTTGCGACTAAGTCCGTCTTTCTCGGGCTAATCCCAAATTATTCTGTCAGTACGCCAAATGATGACTGAAGTGAAGCCCCTTAAAAGCTGGTGTGATAAAGTATCGACCATCCATTTTCTGTCAAGATCCATTTTGTCATATCTCTGTGATGCGCAGCGGGACTGCGTATAGGTGGTTTGTGAGTTGAAAAGGGGGTCTAAGTGGGGGAGGAGAGATGGATTTATTTCTCCCGGAACCAAATTTAGCCCGTGATGTCAAGGCAGGCAGACGCTGCAGTGCCTCATTGTGCAATATAATCCCCCAGTGATGCTTGCATATTACCAGGACACTGAGGACATTGGCACTAAACCCCACCCTGGCCTGTCAGCGAGTGTGAGTGCATGCTTGTTCTGGAAGTGTTGATGGCGATGGCGAGCAGATAGGCACGCCGCCTGCCACCACACGTGAAGTATGTATGCTGGCGGATGATCAATAGCAAGCGAATCAGATTGGATTGAGACTCCCTCTGCCTGCTTTGGGGCTCAGTGAAAACCTCTGGAGGCCTCTCATGCAACATGGCAGACGAAGTAATCGGGATAGGATAAGAAGTAGACATGACTCAAAAGCTATTAAAAAGAGATTAGGTGTATGCTCAGTTTGTCTTACGTGTTCATGTAAGACAAAAAGTGAGACTATTGTGTTACAGGATTTTCTAAACTCTCAAAAATTGGTAACAGAGAATGGACATGCTGTTTTAGTGCTGGTTTCTTTAATCCAGGACAAAGCCCACAATTACGGTAGTTTTCTTTTCAGTCCTAACGACCTGCAGTAAAGACGCTTGGCTCCCTCACTCCACCATTTGTGAATGGTGCTACTCAAACACAGTGGCCAAGCGCTCATTGATACAGTCACTGTACAGTAATAATAACTGGAGTCTCGACATGAGTCCATAAAGTAGTGCAACGTCATGAGTGATCAAAGTAAATCTAATGTTTTTGTTTGACATTGATTTTCTTTTCAACAATATTGACCAGCTTGTCCTTGTTAATACCGACGCTGAGTGTACTGGAGCCTTTGTGAGGACAGTTTGACTGTCGGATCACCTCCTGATGTTCCCATGGTGTCTGCCTCACACATCAGGCTGGAGCCACAGCCATAGATTGGTCTGTTAATAAACATGATCACATTGTTCTCCTTTTAGAAAGCCTGTTTCTATTTGCAGGCCTTGACCACCTCAGCACCCGGCAGCGGGTGCCCGATCAATACGCGCCTCCCGCTGCCTGCTCAAGGGCGTGTGTGTTTATGCGTGTCTGAGAGAGGCACTGCGGCTTTTCCACTTTGGAGTTTTGGTGTCTCTATCATCTCTTTTTTTCTGTGTGTCTCTCCTTCGCCTCAGGCCCAGCTGCGAGCGTTCATCCCAGAGATGCTGAAGTACTCGACGGGCAGAGGGAAGCCCGGCTGGGGGAAGGAGAGCTGCAAGCCAGTGTGGTGGCCTGAGGACATCCCGTGGGCCAACGTCCGCAGTGACGTCCGCACAGAGGAGCAGAAACAGAGGGTGAGACAACTGCAGCTGTGATGATGTCATACTCTGTCGATCTCTGCTGGGAAATACTGGCTTCCTTTGCCGCCTACTTTAAATCCTATCTGTTATTGTTCATTCTCAATTTCTGCACCATACAAGCAGGACAAAGTGTAAACAAGAATATTCCAAGAGATGCCAAGTTTTTGTACATTAGTTCCCAAAGTTGCACTTAACAACACAGATTCCTGATTTTGTCTGTTAATTTATTTGCCATATGATGTTGTACTTTTGCTTCCCAAGGTGTCGTGGACGCAGGCGTTACGGACCATTGTTAAGAACTGCTACAAGCAGCATGGCCGTGAGGATCTGTTGTATGCTTTTGAAGACCAGGTAACCACGACAACCACCACCCAGCACCACTTGACCGCAGCACAGAGTATCGCTCACCTTGTGCCCTCACAAACGGTGGTACAGACCATCAACAACCCTGACGGAACAGTCTCGCTCATCCAGGTATATTTAAGTTGATTTTTGGTTATACTTTTAAGGATTGCAAATTTTTTAACTCTAAGGTTTAATACAACGTCTTCTCGCTTTTTTTGACTGCACCCTTTTCCTCTCAGGTTGGCACAGGACACACAGTTGCCACCCTGGCAGATGCGTCAGAGCTGCCCGGTGTGACGGTGGCTCAGGTCAACTACTCCACTGTGACTGACGGAGAGGTAATACCCACATGCACACAACACATACTTAAATCACTTCTTAAATACTACAATATAAACACACATTTTGATCATTTACCATACACACAGACATTGATCCAAGTCTTAATGCCTGAGTCACAGAAACAAAATGTTTGTAGCAAACACTTCATGGGAGCTGTCCATTCAGCACCACAACATCCAAGCCAGAGTGTCAACTATCCAATCACTGTCATTGTCTCACAATCCCAATGATGTCACTGCAGATCCTCATTTGCTTTCTGTTTGAAATTATATATTGTTCCGATCCAGGTGGAGCAGAACTGGGCCACGCTCCAGGGCGGCGAGATGACAATCCAAACCACTCAGGCCTCAGAGGCCACGCAGGCAGTCGCATCCCTAGCAGAAGCCGCTGTCGCCGCGAGTCACGAAATGCAGCCCGGGGCCACCGTCACAATGGCTCTTAACAGGTGAGGCTGGGAGGAGTGAAGGAGTTATTTTACAAGGCCATGGGGGGACACAAGGCTTTTATAGACACATTTAAATTGCATTTTGATGCTAATATAGACTTTGTCATGGCTGAAGGCAACATGACAAAGAAATGTTCATTTATACAGACCAGGAAGGCGAACCTACACGGGGGGCTTTGTGTATCAGAGACTGGAAATATTTATGTCCAGGTTCACAGTTAGCACCTCAGAAAGTAGAACTGAATTAAAAACAAATGCATGTTTACATTTTTTGTTATCTTTATATGCAGGATCATTGTGTTTTACTCTCATTCACAAAATCCTTGTCACTATTTTAAATGGACCCTGTTAAAGGTTTTACTGAGATCGTAAGAGCTTGTAGATCTCAAGTGCATCTATTGCTATTATCCCCAGGTCACAAAATTTTACCTCCTCACATTTTAAAAATGTGTAATGGAGGGAATCAGAGGTTGGATTGTTGACAGCAAAAAACAGTGAAGCTGCAACTGTAGAATTGTTCATACTTTTACAAAGACATGTACACACACTGAAGGATTTGATGTTCAGCTTTCACTGACACAATCCTCAGGGGTCTCCAGTTACTGGTGGTGCAGGCAGCCAGTCCATAATTATTCAGGCAGCTCTCACAACTGGATGAGAATGGGACAAGTGTCAGGGCAGGTCACCAGGGTCCCCTGGAGATAAGAGTCAACTGCCTCTCATCCTAGTTCAGCATTTAATTAATTAGCCGGTAGCTTTTATAGAGGCAAGGTGCACAACCATTAAATTGATCGTTAACCACACATTACCATGTGCTAACAGCCCCGTATAATTTTGTTTATTAAAAAAAGTCTCCAGTGCATGTATTAAATGCTTAGCTTGTAGTGTGACTAAGTCAGTGCAGGTTTGAAATTAAATCAGCCGTAACACATTTAGAGGTTGTACTGGAGTTGAGCATCCAATGTACTGACCTTTACTGATTCTGGTTATGTTTTTAGTCATCTTACTATGTAAACTGCAGCCGCTCTGGTAGTAAAAGATGTACAGGGGTTGTTGTTGGTGTAGTGTTTTTTTCTGGAGGGAAATCAGCCACACACAACTGTATTCAGATGGGATCTTCAACAGGATCTTAAATCATGTCCCATGGAGGGCTGGGGGTGGGTATGGAAACCTGGCATTAAATGAGCCCCAGGGCTAAATTATTAAAGACTGTAGTAGTGTTAAGCGCCGAAATTATTGTTTTTTCTCTCGGTATTAGAGAAATTAAATAGAAATTTTTGCCCTATGTGCAGGGGGGCAGGGGCCAGCCCTTTCGGTTTTTCTCTATCACATGCAAACACACACACAGACCCTGCTCTCAAGCCCTGTTTCAACACTTTCAGTATAGCACCTTTAGAACCAAAAGAAACCCTTCAGACATGGTACCTAGACCCTCACTGTATTTCCTCCTTTATCAGTCTGCACCTCGTTTATTGTCCACAGAACGAGGCTGCACACTGACATTTTCAGAACAAAATAAAACAGGCTGCAGTGAGAGTCTCTCTCCATGGGATATTTAAAAATAGCAGGTTTGTGTATTTTGTCCTTCTCAGGCAAGCTCAGGGGTTTAGTGTTGCTGGAGCCCACAGGAACAACGCTCCCTGGTGCTTTTTTTTTTTTCTCCGTGTGAGGATTAGAATATATGCAGCTCAAATAACCCAGTAGAAATTAATGTACATAAACACTTGAAGATCCACTCATTACTAAAAGTGTATGTCATATAAAAACTAAAGTAATGGTCAAAGTTTGAGGTGTGCTGATGGATTCACGTCATCAGCTCATGCATTAACGTTCCACCTTAAAAGTCACCAGCAGTCGGCCCAGTGAATTATTTTTCTCAGACTCCAGCTGCTGTGAGAGACAGCAAAACATCCTTTCATTTTATAGTTACAGTTTACTAATAAAACTCTCCACAGTATGAACAGTGGTTACATGAGCCTCAAAACCAGCCACAACTCAGCCCTGAGCAGAGTGACCGTCCTCTTCTGACCAATCAACAGACTGCAGTGTTCACAGCTCCACCTTTTAGTACCAGATCTGTGTGCTAGGTACCCCAACAGAGGGGGGACCAAAAATAGGAGTGGTATGGAACAGTTCCATTGGTACCATCACAACTTTTCAGTGGAAGCAGAAAAAAAGTGTACTAAACTGAACTGTACTGTACTGTTTGGTGGAAACGGAGGTATAGTGACATTAGCAAAGACAGTTAAATGCTCTTAAGTCTGGATTCATAAGCACTATCAATAGATACTACTATCTACTACTACTACCCGTCCCTATGGAGGGCCAAGTGTCTGTGGAATCTGAGTGCAACACAACAATACAGCAGGTTGAAAGTGTGCTCATGAAAAGTGGTCAGTCTTTGCCTGCAGCTAAAACCTGTAGACCTTTAGCTTGCTACTCTCTGATCTACAGCTTTGATTTTCATGATCCTACACACTCGCCAAAATCATCAGTCAGACTTGCTGAGATGCTAACATGTTGGCTGCTTCTTCACTGCAGTAGTGTCAAGGCAATAATTTCATATGTGTATGGGTATGTCCCACTGGGGCTTGTTACCTGCACCCACCTGAGTCCTCCTTCCCCTCCCCTCCCCTCCCCTGTTTACCTGAGCCAAGCCAATCTGGGCTCTCTGCTCCACAGCTCTGGAACATTTTGTCTCTGTTTTCCACCTCCAGAGGGAGAATAGAGCCTCGTTCTCCCACTGTCTTTTCCGCTGTGTAGACATTTGTCACCAAAAATGACACCAAACTGTAGTTCATAATGTCTCAGATAAGAATAATTTTTAATAACTGTTGCCATTTTTCCCTGAACAACACCCACTTGTCATCCACACACTGCGAAGGCATCATTACTGCTTACTGTCCCTGTCTGTGCTCGCTCAGCTCCTCCTCCTCCTCCTCCTCCTCCTTATCTGACCGTCTGCAGTTCTATCTCAGATGTGATTATCAACCAAGCTGTGAACAGTTCCATTAGTTCATAACGAAGCTGGCGGGGTAATAGGCTCGTGGTAATTCCACTGGATAGATCTGGTTAATAAAACTGCTTTGTTAGACCCGTAGCACCTGGCCTTTAGGGAGATGTGACAGATTCTCCATAAGTCCAGACTAGAAAAGCCTCTTACAGCTCATACACTCCTACCTCTTCACCCCACATCTCTGTAATAACCCTTGCCTTTGTGGGCAGACTGCATGTGTGCTTTTCAGCTTTGTCCCAATGATTGTATCTGGAAGCATACATCTGTCTCATGTGCGTGTTTTTTAATTCTAAATTGTGTGCCTTTGCCTGTGTTTTACATGTTGTACACAATATCTGATGTGTGTGTTTTTGTGTGTTGCAGTGAGGCAGCAGCCCACGCTGTAGCGACGTTGGCAGAGGCCACTCTACAGGGCGGAGGGCAGATTGTCCTGGCAGAGACAGCAGCTGCTGTTGGGGCACTGGCAGGGGTTCAAGATGCCACAGGTACTGAATGCACTCACCGACATGCAAAGTACACCTCAAATGACTGAATGAATTTACACAGAGTCATATGAAGGGTCACTTTTGTTATGGTCTGTAGCAGAGGTGCTCAATAGTTTCTTAGCCAAGGACCCCTGACAAGATAGAGAACACTCCAGGAACCCCCTCATGTCCATGTCTGGTCTGAAGTGCATGTGAGAACACACACATTAGGGCAGACATCAACTGAAATAACCCAGTACCAAGTGGCATCGAAACATCTCAAGTCAAACGATACCTGCACACAATCCTTTTTTGGCCAGGGGTCTGGTGAAGTCAAAACTAAGACACTATCCGCAAAGTGGACGATCTGCTTGCGGTTTACAACGGCACTTGCGTGCAAGTGTGCATGAATAGTAATGAGATATGTAATTTCAGGCGGGTTAGTATGGACGGAGATTATTTCTGAAATGCAAAAACACTCAGTGTATGGAGATAGGTTTCATTTTAAAATAAGAATGTAATAGTGTGGCTTTGGTCTCAGTGCGTACTTTGGTTAAATAAAACGCAGATTCCAATTATGATTAATTTTTGTACTGCAGACTTTGACCCACATATCTGTCTATATCTCTCCAGTGTTTGGGAATGTTTTGTTACAGATTTTTCTCTTGTGACAAATGAAAATTCAGTCACAGAAAACTGAATTATTTTATGAAAAAATGTTGACATCACATCTTCACTAATTGGCCCTTGTGTGTGTTCCCCAGCCAATGGCATGTCTAATTAGTCTCACTAAGTGTAAGCTTCCCTGCAGTAGCACTGCGGCCTCTGAGCTCCTTCACTCTAATCTACTCTGTGCTGATGTGACAGATGGTGTGTTTTTGTGTGTGTGTGTGTGTGTGTGTGTGTGTGTGTGTGTGTGTGTGTGTGTGTGTGTGTCTTGTAGCAATACTCCCTACTTTTAATGATACCTTAGCTGCGTGACCCCATTGTCAACTTCCTTACATGCATACACAATGCACTGCTGCGGGGATGTGAGTCTGCTGGGATTACACCAGTTTGTAATGACATCCTCACCTCCTTGTTGGAGAGCATTAACAGCCTTTTTTTGGCATATGTTCAGTCAATATCCTGAGGGTGGAACGTAAATGCTTGTCAATGATTAACATCAGGGGATGTGCTGCTAATCTTAAGTCATTTACTAAATGTAGTCTGGAAGTGTCAGTGGTCCAGTGTCCTGAATATAAGTATAAATAAGCCAAAAATGGAGCCAAAACAGGTCAATTGAGTCATCTCTTTTGGCAAATTGATGCTTTGAATCATGGTCAATTTAATGCTGCAACAAATTATTAGACCCCCATTCAAAGTCTGTTTCTAGTTAGTATAAGAGGAAGTTCTACCCAGACAAAACTCTGGCTCGCGAAATATGACAGCCACAGTAGCTTCAAAAATAGTGATATGGGTAGCTAAAGAGAAACTTTTCCAACTGTCAAGCAGCTCTGTTATCACAGTGTGGCTTCCCCCCGTGCCGCCACAGTACCACCAGCTCCCCTCTGGCCACCAGATGAGTGGGGAGCTCCGCACTGCAGTGACAGAGCTGGTTGAAAATTGGCAAAGTCTCTCTCTAACAGCTGTGGCAACTCAAATTCAGCCAGAGAGTGTGAGTACAAACAGATAAACTCAGGGGAGGCATACACGGGTAAACAAGACACATGGACATAGAGGGGCATCAAAACCCAACGTCCTGCCTCTAAAGAGAGGGATAAGAGGGGGTAGAGTTCTGTAGTGTTTCCTCTGAGGGCTAACTTGGCTTGTCTACTATAATATGAGAACGTTACTGTCAACCTGAACGTTCCATCAAACTCTGAAAACAAAGAAAAAATGTAATTAATAGTCAGATATGGGTATTGACCAGCCAAATCCTATTTGACTGACATAATTCTGAGTTGTTTACATCCCTGGATTTGCAGTCATTTTTACTCCAAAGGAGGAAAAACAGAAATCAAATAGGACTGGGGCAATTCATTAGTCGACGCAGTCAACATAATTGAATACAGAAATGTACTGATAAGTTAGGATTATCAACACGTAGAATGTGTCTCTGTTGGTAGTAGTCACTTAAACCCCACCGTAAACATTACACCATGTGTAATTTTATATTTTCTGTTTACTTTAACGGCCACGCACAAGTAAGGACATGGCTAAAGTTACAGAGTGTTGTTACAGTGTGTGACTGCTGTTGGAGTCTTTAAATAGTGTCACTTATTTTCCTTACCCTACACTGATGAAGAAATACATTTGCCAGTAATTATCTAACCTGCATATTACTCCGGTGATTAGATAAATCCATGTCAGAACCATTTTCAGTTTTAAATCATGTAAAAGTAAAACTACTGATTCTCCGGTTCAGGGAAAGGGTTGCAATGATATACAGTGATAAAACTAATTTATGTGTCACAGCACTCCTTTTAAATATGGGATCCAGTATTTTTTATTGTCTGGCATCTGACAAATAGGGTCTTTTCATAGTATTATCATTAATATCAGAACACAGAAGTGATGTGGAAATTACACTTATTTTAAAATATGCTGCTATTATCATTGTTTTTTAGGAAAGAGGACTGAATTAAATTCTTTTTTATATTTATTTTTGTATAAATTGTTATATTAATCAAGTCATTTAAAAAATATTTTGAAATTAAAATAAAAAATAATTAAATTTTAAAAATTTAATTAAAAAAATCTTAAGAATAATCGATAAATTAGTCATTAGATTAACTGATTAATCGAAAACGTAATTATTAGATTAATCGAGAAAAAATAAACGATAGGTGGAGCCCTAAAGATGGCTGTCACATAAAATTGAATTTCATCAGAGAAAGTGTCATTAAAAAAAAAAAATTACATAAAAGCTAAAAGCAAGCCAAAAAATTGTCATGACAGAAAGCACATGCTAAACACTGTAAATGCAAAAATATGTATAGTACGTAAGTGTATATTTGCACATTTGTACACTAACGTCATTTTAAGTTATTCAAATTTAACATCTGAGCCTTTGTTGTTTTGCATCTCACTTCCTAAACCATAAGGAGTCATTTGGCTGCAATAGCTCACTTAAACAACTAATGGAGCTGCAGAAGCCAGTCCTTCTCCCGACTATTGACCTTAGCTAATCACTGAAGTGCTGCACAGGAGTGGAGAGCGCCGTTTGAAGTGCAACAGCCCAGACACTGCTGATTAGCCTTTGTAGGGACCCTTTACTGACACAGGCATGCAGACACACACACACACACTCATACATACAAACGGCACCGCCACACACGACCCTTGATGTCTAAGTGACAATGTTTGAGTGGCCGAATGAGGCCCTTCACTCAGTAGCTGTGCTGTCCGTACGTCATCGTGCCAGGCCCAATGCCCTCTTCCCTAAGCCCTCCTCTGTAATCACCACCAGCACAATTACCTACATCAGCAAAACTTAACCCTGTCACAAATCACTGGCGAGTGGGCTTAGCAAGGGTCCACATTAGAAGACCAACAATTACAAGCTAGCCTGATGAAAGGAGGCTGATTTTTTTGTATCAGTCCTTAAATATTGTGGGTAGGATTCATGGGTAGTGTGTATTTGGTGCATTTAAAGGGGACCTATTATGGTTATTTTCTGTCATAACGCTACAGTGTCAGATAAATATTAAATTTTGCTTAAGTTTCAAATAATGGGATAAACATATGTATGTGGTTTCCAGCATTTTTTTAATCCTACTTTTGAGAAACTGACGTCAGCTAGTGACAGATTTCTTTATTTGGTCATCTGCTCCAGGCATGCTACTGCAGAGTGTTTACATTGCGTATCCTACACTGCTACATGTAGCCACATGCTATCATCAGGGAAACACGTAATCTTGATTGCCGATGTTGTTCATTTTTCCCCAGTTTCAGATCATATTCCCACTGGAACATGTCTAGTTGTGTTCAGAAGTGATTTTTCACAGAGTGCCGCTATTCTCCATTACAGTCATTTCCCAGCTTTAAGTATACTGCTACATGTGGCTACATGCTAACATCAGGGAAACATGTACTCTGGGTTGCTGTTGTTGTTAGTTTTCCTCCGATTTCGCATCACATTCCTGCGGGAACATTTGCCGCTATAATCAGCTCCAGCCAGTCAGTGCTGCAGTGAAGGTGCAGAGATGCCGAGATACAGAACACTAGAAAATGCTCACCAATCAGAGCAGACTGGGCTTTTTTGAATAGAGTGCCTCATGAGACAGACACTTAAACAGAGCGTTTCAGACACAGGCTGAATACAGGTGTTCCAGCGCAGACAGTATGAGGAAAATAAAATGTTTTTTGAACATTAAAGCATGTAAACATGGTCTCGTAGAACCCAAAAATACAAGTATGAGTCTGAAAATTAGCATAATAGGTCCCCTTTAATGACCAGTGTCTTAGCTCACAGTAATGATAGCGGGCATGAGCTACTGCCATCCCCTACGCTGACCTTCTTGCCTGCCTGTGACACTGTGACAGCTTGCAGGGTGGGGCAGAGGCCCACGTGACTGCAGCAGTAATCCCCACAGGCAGAGACACACACACACACTCACTCACATACACAGCTGGGTATGGGGGGAGCGAGCTGAGAATGTTCAATCGGACCATTGTTCAGAAATGCCGTCTCTGTAACATGGCTGCCTCCTGTCACAGACAACTACCTGGACTTGACTGCCTCCCAAGCACCGTGTCAGACACAAACTCCAGTGACAAGATTAGCTCAGGCCAAAGACTGAACAAGCAGTTTTTGTTAGTGTCGAGGCTGCAACTAACGATTATTTTCATTCGTAATTAGTACATAATTTTTTAACATTTTTCATGAACGACCAGGAAGAGGCTCAAAATTATCACAAAAAGACTAAGGAAGAAGACCACAAAGAGATGCAGAAAACTGTAAAGAGACATAACTACAAAACACAAAATTACCTTAAAAAGACCCAAATGACTACAAGGACACAAAAAACTACAGACACAAAACAGCGAAAAGACACAAAACCACCTGGAAAAGACCCAACTACAGACCCAAACGACTTAAAATAGACACAAAACAATAACAGAGACAAAACAACCACACGGAGACACTAAATAACTATAGAGAGATGGAAAAAAAAAACACCTAAAAAGGACACAAAACCAAGATGCATAATAGGTACAAAGGGACACACAAGTACAAAAAGACACAAAATGACTACAGACAGCCTCAAAACTAAAGCCAAAAACCTACAAAAAGACACATAACAACCATAAAGAGACACAAAACGCAAAAAGGCACAAAATCACCTCAAAAATATCCAAACTACAGGCTCAAACAGTTTTAAAGAGACACAAAACAACAACAAGGAAACACAAAATGACCCAAAGAAATACAAAACACAAAATTACCTCAAAAAGATCCGAATGACTACAAGGAAACACAAAACAACTACAGACACAAAACAGCTAAAAGACACAAAATCCCCTAAAAAAGATCCAAACTACAGACCAAAACAACTTCAAAAAGACACAAAAAAAACAAGGAGACACAAAATGACTATAAAGAGACATCAAACAACTAAAAAAAGACACAAAATCATCTCAGAAAGATCCAAACTACAGACCCAAATGACTTCATATACACAAAACAACAACAAAGAGACACAAAACAACCACAAGGAGACACAAAATAACTATAGAGATGAAAAACATCTAAAAAAAAAGACACAAAATAACCTCAAAAAGATAGAAACTACAGACTCAAACAACTTCAAAGACACAAAACAACAAAGAGACACAAAATGACTATAAAGAGACAAAAAACAACTTAAAAAAAAAATCGCCTCAAAAAGACCCAAACGACTTTAAAAAGACATATAACAGCGAGACACAAAACAACCACAAGGAGACACAAAATGACTATAAAGGGTAAAAATGACTAAAAAGACACAAAATCACCTTAAAAAGACTCAAACTACAGACCCAGACAACTACAAAAAGACAAAATAACAACAAAGAGACACAAAACAACCACATGGAGACACAACATGACTATAAAGAGACAAAAAACAACAAAATCATCTCAGAAAGACTCAAACTACAGACCCAGACAATTTTAAAAAGGCACAAAACAACAACAAGACACAAAACAACCAAAAGAAAGCACAAAATGACTGTAAAGAGACATAAAACCGACTAAAAAAGACACCAAATCATCTCAGAAAGACTCAAACTACAGACCCAGGCGCAGTGATTTGGTGGCAGGTGTAATTTGGTAGGAAGAAAATAGTTCCAACATGAAACTGCTCACAACAAGATTTGTGGATTATCTTGAGTATGTGGGTCATGATTTCTGATTTCTGGCTGTTGAGTTTTTTTAAATCTATTTTTGTGGTGCTTTGAGCAACACAAGCCGTGCGCCACATGCCACATATCTCCAGCTCTAAGCAACTCACATCAGAACAATGTCAATTGATGAATAGCTTCACAGATAAGAGGAAAAATTTGTATTTTGGATTTTAGGATGAACTTTGACAGTGCTGATGCTGTGTGTCTAAATCCGAAATATCTCTGCATCTCCTCCCCAGGTCTGGTCCAGATCCCAGTCAGCATGTACCAGACTGTAGTGACCAGCCTCGCCCAGGGCAACCGGCCCGTCCAGGTCGCCATGGCACCTGTCGCCACACGCATAGATAACACAGTCACGCTGGACGGCCAGGCAGTGGAGGTTGTAACCCTGGAGCAGTGACAGTGTAGACCCTGGAAGGAGTAGGAGGCACTGAACGGCCACCGTGGAGATTTGTTTATCCTACTGTTTTCCAAGACGTCATGCTGTGTACAATGTCAGATATATTTTTAAATGTACATCTGCAGGGGAAGAGAAAGCGAGTTATCAATGTGTTTACTATGTAAAGATATTGCTTTGGTTGGTGTAATTTTTCTCCCGTTTAGCTTCATGGGTTTTTTTTTTTTTAGCTCTGTGATGTTGAGTATTTAGTATTTATTTCTTTACAATCAACCTTTACTTAAAATAAAGATGAACCAAAAAGCCTGGGAGGAAAGCCACCACTGCTTCACCACAGTGTGTAACTATCACTGGTTTGGATTTTCATCATCGTCTATGTGCTTGACCGTTTTGTTTTTAGGACACATTTGCAATTGTGCCATGGTCAGAGATCACTCCTCCTGTGTTTCCCATATCCTCGATCACTATTCTAAACTCTCTCCACCTCAACTCACCTAAAACTGTCAGTGTACAGATCAGCATCTGAGCTCCCCGTCATCGCTCACATTAAATAATGAAACTTTATGTTGGAATATACCATCTTGTCGTGTGCTTTCCCCCCGTGCTGTTTTACTGTAGTCCACGCACATGCCAAGATTTGTGAAGACTCAGGATATACAACAAGGTGTTTTTTACTGCTGGATCGCTGAGCTGACTTCCTGAAGCAGCCACTTTGTCTACCAAATCCATTTATTTACAGTGCATGGATAGGGGCACCCCTTGGTATGTTATTTTTTTAACATGAACTCCTTTGTATGTCACCTAGGACTCGGTGGTCTGCATCACTTTGTATATCACAGGATGTTAGTCGTACTCGGACAGGAGCTGCAGTATTTGTGATGCAAATATGGAAAAGGCATTTCTTTTAAACCTTGCAACAAAATAATTGCTTGCCAGAATCAACTTAGTTTGATGCAGCTGTAACAGTTGGTTCAACTCTCACCACTATTTAAAAAATAAAGTCCAATAAAATGGATGCTGCTCTCCATTCATTTGGTTTCTCCTTTGACTGTTAGTTCATTCATTTAACGTAACCATCAATAGATACAGAACATGCTAAAGGTACCAGGGCCGTCACCTCAAAGTCTCAGTCAACTTGAAATTCAAGGTGCATATGCTTCCTTAAAAGAACAACGTGACAACATGCGCTGGTGATTAATGACAACTGAAGCTAGCTAGGCCAGGGGTAGGCAACCTGCAGCTCTTAAGCCCTTCCCCAGTGGCTCACTGTGGCTTTGACAAAAGCTATATGGAAATGAATGTTATTTTTTTTCACATTTTATTTTTCATTCAACATTTCTGTAGCCTTATGGTGATTGTATAAATGTGTAGCCTACACGAATGAAAAATATGT